>CM042686.1:385839182-386506914 GCA_023614405.1 Avena insularis | reverse complement strand
CATTGGTTCATCCATGTGGTTTGTGGAAAGAACACATGCAATGACATTGGTGGATCCATATGTGGTTTGTGGAAAGAACACACATGCAATGACATTGGTTGATCCATATGTGGGTTGTGAAAATAACATACATACAATGACATTGGTGGATCCATGTGTGGTTTGTGAAAAGAAGACACATGCAATGAACACCGGTGGATCCATTTGTGGTTTGTGACAAGAACACACATGCAATGACTCTAGTGCTGGTTTTAGTATAAGAACACACATGCAATGACTCTAGTGGGTCCATATGTGGTTTGTGAAAAGAACACACATGCAATGACTCTAGCTGATCCATATGTGGTTTGAGGAAAGAACACAGGTGCCATGACTCTAGTGGGTCCATATGTGGTTCATGAAAAGAACACACATGCAATGACATTGGTGGATCCATATGTGGTTTGTGGAAAGAACACACATGCAATGACATTTGTTGATCCATATGTGGTTTGTGAAAAGAACATGCATGCATTTACTCTGGTGGATATATATGTGGTTTGTCATTACAAGAATAATCATGCAATGACTCTAGTGGATCCATATGTGGTTTATGAAAAGAGAACACTTGCAATGACATTGGTTAATCCATATGTGGTTTGTGAAAAGAACACACATGCAATTACAGAGGTGGATCCATATGTGGTTTGTGGAAAGAAAGATATAATGACTCTAGTGGATCCATGTGTGGTTCATGAAAAGAACACACATGCAATGACACTGGTGGATCCATATGTGGTTTGTGGAAAGAACACACATGCAATGAAATTTGTTGATCCATATGTGGTTTGTGAAAAGAACACACATGCAATTACATAGGTTGATCCATATGTGGGTTGTGAAAAGAACACACATGCAATTGAAGGAAATATGCCCTCAGAGGCAATAATAAAGTTGTTATTATGTATTCCTTGTATATGGTAAATGTTTATTTTGCATGCTATAATTGTATTGATAGGAAACGTTAATACATGTGTGTTTAGTAAACAAAAAGGGTTCCTAGTTATGCCTCTCTTATAGACTAGCTTGTTAATTAACAAGATGATCAAGGTTTCGATCATGGACATTGGATGTTAATAGGTCACAGATTTGTGAAATGATGTGATGAACATTCATCCGAAGTATAGCATTACGATCAAGTCATTATGTTTACATTGCTATAACATCATACGAAGTAATCTTAGTCCTTAGACCATGAGATCATGTTAATTGCTAACTCCGGAAGAGTATCTTGATAACATCAAATGTCACACAGTAACAGGGTGACTATAAAGGTGGGTTCAGTGCTACTAAGGTGTTATGTTGAGGCTCATGGATCAAGGGTGGAATTTGCCAATCCCGATGACGGATAGATATACTCTAGGCCCTCTCGGTGATATCACATTAAGATAGCTTGCAAGCAAGTGATGTGATCACTAGAATGTTATATCATGGGAACGAGAAAAGAGTGCATATCGGTAAAAAGATCAAACTAGGTATTTGGATACCGATGATCGAATCTCGGACATGTATTATATCATGAGACAAAGGGATTAAATTACTAGCATTAAAGGTTCTCACGATCACAGAAGTCATCGCTGAATATGCAGGAGTCAGTATGGATCTCCAGGTCCCACTTCTGATTATTGATCTGAGAGGAGTCTCAATCATGTCTGCATTATTCGTGAACCATAGGGTGACACACTTAAGGGTTGCCGGACACCATTTAGGAGCACATATGTTTCAGACAAAAGGTTTGCAAAGCGCAGGAAATGTTTCGATAGAAACAGGAATTGTTTCGATAGAAACCGAACTGGTGAAATTGCGAAAAGTGGTTCTGCATGTGATATTGAAATGTTGCAAGGGATTTTATGTGAATGTTTTTAATTAAAGTAATTAACAAAATTCTGAATAAAATAAATAAAAGAGTTTTATTAATTGAGAGTGGCATTAAATTTGGTGGAAATTTAATGCATGTGAGTGGAACTTTGGGTGGAGCTTGAATTGATGCGAGTGGAGCTTCCACCACATGAATGAGGAAGAGGAGGGGGCTCTCTCCTTGGACGCCGGCCATGGTAGGGGAGGAGTCCCCCTGTCCTATAAAAGCCCCCCCTCTCCTCCCTTATAAAGTACACCTCCTCGTGAAGGATCTCTCTCCCCTCTAGATATTCCCCCATGGTCTCGGATTAGCGAGATACATGTTCCCGTGGCTCAAGGCCTGAAGGAGTTGCTTGCTCCGCTGATTCGCTGGAGCGAGGAGGTGGAGGTTTTCGGTGGCTTGAACGCGGTGTGCGAGGACGGATGCGCTGTTGATTTGGCGCCGGATTTCCACACGATCTTGCGATCGGCAAGCGTACGACTACATCAACCACGAGTTCCTACTCGTTAACAAAACTCGTTGTCTTTGAGGGTAAGTTATCCATGGATGTATGTCCACCTATTGCTCTGTATCTAGTAGATAGATCTTGGCAGTTCTCATCGTAGGAATTTTTTTGTTTTCTATGCTGCGATCCCAACAGTGGTATCAGAGCCTGATCTATGCGTAGGTGCTTTGCACGGGTAGTACACATATGTTTATATGTGGGTGATGATGATCATGTTATTTGTAACTACCTCGGATAGGGTTTGTTTAGGGTTGGGGTAGAGAGAGAGGGGTAGATGAGGTGTGGGAGGAGAGGGGTAGCCAGGTGGGCCTGCTAGGTGAGAGAGGAGTGAGGCCGAGAGGGAGGGGTGGTATGGTATCTAGGGTTTGTAGAGAGGGGGATGGTTTAGATTAGGTATAGATTAGGAGAGAGGTTTTAGAGAGAGAGGTGAGATGTGTTGTAGAGGATTGGGTGATGGGTCTTCTTTAGGCAAGCTCAAGCAAGAGCAAACAAGATCAAACAAGAGCTAGACCAAAAGAGGAAGAGGTAAAAGGTGGTGATGGGTTTGAGCAAGATCAAACTAGATCAAGCCAAAAGGAGGGAGGAGAGATTAGAGATGATCCACTCAAATGACCAAAATAAAAACCAAGGAGGCAAAAGAAATACAGATGGTTGCATGGCCCATGCATAATATTAATGCTAGGTTCATCTGGTGAAAACAAAATAATATCCATAGCATTTATACATATGCATTCCAAAATATGAAATAAGCCAAACTAGAAGAAGTGAAAGGATGCCCCATGTGGATTAGTTGGAGATGACCATAGTTGAATAAAAATGGGACATGCTAGTGTGTATGTGCCACTAGATGCTTAATAGTCCCAAAAATATTCCAACATGAGCATAATTCCATAATAATCCATATGGAAGCTAGGAAAAAGGGTCCCACTCACAAGGCATGCAAAAATGGCCATGTGGCTCTCCTAAACCAATAATGTGAAAACAATATGCATATATGAGAGCATGTGGAGATAGAATGGATCCACACCAACACATATGAGCTAGAGGTAAAACCAAATAAGTTGCAATGCTCATATATGGTGGAATGGTGGAATGTTGGGTGATAACAAGAAAGGTGGTGGAGTTAAATAAAAGATATGCCCCCAACTCAACTTGGGCATTAAACAATATATCAACAACCAAATACAATATCAAGAGGAAAAATATAAATTAATAATGCATAAGTGAGATAAGAACTAAAAGGAAAGGGTTTTATATGATGCTCAAATGGCAAAAAGATGATACAGGAGTTATTATAATTATGATGCAACAAATTATATATACATGGAAAGCCATTATTATTAGACTATGGTGGAGTATCACAATTGTTAGACAATTGGGATGCCAAGGCAACTCCCCCTGATTAAATGGTGAACTTTTACTTTAGATTCTAGGAGATGGGGCAAGAAGAGACAAAGAGGGTAGGACACGGTACGGAGCTCATCTCTTCTTGTGCTCCCAAGTGGTTTAATTAACGGAATGGTGCGTACCTGATCATTCCTTGCGTAATTTGATGGACTTGTTGCGAAGTCCTTCTTTCTCGCCACTCAAGGATTTTAGAATAAGTGTTCTTGATACTACGGTGTCTCTTGGAGACTGATAAAGTTTCATGGTCCTGGTCCCATGGATCCTTAAGCAATTTTTGAGTTGAGAGAGGAAAACATCATGGACCTTGAGTTTTCCGGAGCTCATATATAAGCAACTTCTCCTCTTCCATTTAATTAAAGACCGGCGTATCTAGGAGTCACCTTTCCTTTGATACTGAAGGTAAGCGGTGTTTCTATGGAGTGATACTAAGGTAAATCTAGGATCACCAAAGATATACCCATGTCTGCAGTGCTTCTCGGCCATAATTGTCGCTACTGAGCAAATCCTTGTATTTCAAGAATGATGTGGAATCTTCCTCCGCTTTGAGTCACAATGTTGCACAACAAAATTCTTTCTGCAAGAATGACCAATCGGATTTTTGCATTGCGACCATAAGGCCTCAAATGGTGCTTAATCTTTAGACTTTTACGGAAGTTGTTGTTGTAAGAGAATTCAAAAGCATGAGGAAGACATTCTTACTTCATGCCAAGAGATAGTATGACAGAGCATATCCTCCCGAGTCTGATTGATCCTTTCAGCTTGTGCATTTGAGGGTGGTATAGCTGTGCTGAAGTTCAAACTTATTTACAAAGCATTTGGAAAACTCTCCGAGAACTTGGAAGTGAAGATGCTTCCTGGTCTGAGCCAGATCTCAGCAGACAATATACAGGAGAGGTGATTACGTTGATGAGAGCTCAATAGGCTGAATTTAGAAGTATTTCCTTGAGGAAGAAGTGAGCCACTTTGAAAACCTGTGTCAATGACAACAAAGATTGCGTGTTGCCCTTGACCTAGGAAAGCAGTGATGAAGTCCATCTCCTTTTTCTCCATTTCCATTAAGGGGTTTCAATGTTGTAGAAAGGCTGAAGGTTTCGATGGCAAGCTTTCACTACTGCAGCAGAACATCCTCCAGACATACTTGGCACAATACCGTTTCAAGCGAGCCTGTGTGTGTTTTCAAGTCCGTAGCCACATCTTTGTGCCAAGAGGTGGATAGAAAAGAGCAGAATCATCACGCCTCCTTGAACTTACACTCTCTGAAACCGGGTAATTGGAACAAACATCCGGTGTTCAAAGCGTGCCTTGATCATGGTGACATGGAAGGACTCATGCTTGAGCTGGATGTTGGAGATGACCTTCTTGTGTCTGGATCACGGGCTGAAAGGGTGAACCTTCTCTTCCAGAGGAGTTGCCAGGAAGGTTCGAGGAGATACATTTCCCACAATTTCAAGGTTAGTAATGAGATTCTCGCTGAGAGAAGGTTGTTGTTCTTCCATCATGAGTTGTTGACATAAGCTTTCTTGGTGAGAGCACTCTGACCATGACATTAACTTTGCCGGTGTAGATTGATGGTGAAATCAAAAATCATTGATTCTTCAATCCATCTCTGCCCGAAGAGTTGAGATCGGCTGTGTGAATATACTTCAAACTCTTATGATCGGAAAAAGATCTCACATGGTTGTAAGCAAGTAGTGCCTCCATACTCAAAGCAAAGACAAGCATACTGCAAGCTCGAGGTCATGTGGGATAGTTGATCTCATCGTCTTCAAGCGGCCGAGAGGCATAAGCAACAACGTTTTCTTGCATGAGGGCCAGCACCAATCCTTACCAAAGAGGCGTCACAGAATATCGGAAGGCTTGGATATCCGGACGGGCCAGGTGTGAAGTGAGCCTCTTTAGGTCTCCAAAGCTTGCCAAACATCTGAGGAATCAAAGGTATTTCTTGCCTTTCTTGAGGAGGTCGGTAGAGAGCTTTGCTATCTTGAAGAAGTTCTGAGCGGCGAAAGCGGCTTAACTGTAGCCAAACCAAAAGAACTCCGTACTTCTTTGACGTGCAGAGAAGCCATTCAACGGTGTCTTCCTGGTTTCGGGATTGTGACAATACCCTTAAGCGGGAATGGCGATGACAAGATGATTACTTGAGGCAGCCAAAACTCGCAGAACTTTGCATCTGAAGGCGGTTCTCACGAAGCTTATTTAGGACACAAGAGGTGTTGCTATATTCTTCTTTGTGAAATATAATTTGGGAGATGAACCTGTGAACTTGTCAGATACTCCGTAAAGCCGAGTTCATGAAGGCCTCGGGAAAGAGTACTGGTGCGTTGGTGAGGCAGAAAGAACATGGCCAGTGTACTCACTCTGAGCCATAAGCGGGTGGTGAAAGCTGTTGGAACATCTTCTTCACAGATCTTGATTTGGTGATAACCACTTCAAGTCAAGCTTAGAGAATACCACAGCTCCCATTAGGCGTCGAAGATCACATTAATCCTTCGGAAGGATATTTATTCTTGATGGTTTTGGCATTGAGGCAGATAGTCAACACAAAATTATGATCTTACATCTAAGCTTCTTCTAAGGTGTTGAGGATACCCCAAGAAGAGTACTATCTTGAATGAAGCCCCAACTTCTCTTGTTCGTAAGCTGCGTTTGAGTTCGTATCCTTGGGACCATTTTATAAGGTCGCTTGGAATGGGGCAGTACGGGTTCAAGCTCGATTACAAACTCAACCTCACGATGGGGAATGTACACGGCAACTCTTGAGGAAAGACATCCCCAGGAACTCACGGAACCCTGAACACTGCGAATAGCACCATAGCATCATTTCATTGCCAAGAAAAAGCTGGATAGCGGTCGGACTTGGAGGCTTGACTATATGGCCTTCAGGAATCTTCGGAGAAACCGGCGTTCGGCACAATCAGTGGTACATTCTTTGTCGACCAATCATGCCAGATGACATCAATGTCGAGTGCCGGGAATGATTAGAACTGGCGAAACGAAGAGCCGCAATATCAATTTGATTGCCATGGATGACCATAAACGACCCTCATGTTTGAACAGGAGATTGTACCGAGCGATGTGATAAAGGGAACCCATATCGAGATCCTGCTCATACTTAAACATACAGAAACAAAGAATCACGAAGCACAAGGAATCAAACAAAACTCTTTGGGAACACAGGTTAGCGAAACATACCCATCCCACAACTCGGTGCATACTTCGGCTTAATGACGTTGACCTGATTGGCACGAGCATGATAGGCAAGACTTGGTGTTGATGGTGAGGCGAGTGGTGGTGCCGCGAACCATAGGAGAGCTTACTTATGAGATCTTAGAGGTGGTGGAGGAAGAGCCTTGTTCTTCGTCCAGACAGTTCAGTGTCTGATCTCCCACAAGTATGCTGTAACACCAGTGGGCGTGGAGGAAACGCCGAGGACTCCGCTTGAGCGCTCAGAGGTAGTGAGTGGTTGTAGCCCCACAGGAGCAGCGATGAGGAAGTTTGGTGGCCTTGCCCGTGACTTGAAAGGTCTTGAGTGGATCGATGGCGACGGTGGGGTGTTACGGAACGAGACGATGGCAAGAAGGTTGACATAGATGAAAGACTTCTTTGCATCACGGTTCTTGTTTCTTTGACTCCTCAAACACTTGCCTACTTGCTTCTTCTGCAGAGCTGTATGCTGAAGTTCGAGAAAAGGCCTTGACCTTGCATACATGATTGCATATTTAATGGTGGTAGACCCTTTTGAACCTCTTTACTTCTTTGCTGTCATCGAGATCTCATCGCCTGTAGCGAAAAGGTTCATGAAGTTCTGATGTAGGTATTGACATTATCATTGCCATTTTGAGGTTGAGAAACACTTTACCATCTCTCCATGACAATTCGACGAATCTTGCTCTTTGAGCAGCTCGGTGAAGCACATCCCCAAATGGGCACTGAAAACCAGTCGGTTTGCCTTGGTAATTCTCCCACCCGGAGAGCTGCATCCTTGAAGGTGATGCTTACTTTACCCATTCTTATGGGAACATCCGGCGGTCATCGACGGCCTTGGCATCTCCGCGCAGCAATCGCCAGCATGAGTAGTTGATCGGAAACATCAAATTAGGCGTGGGTTGAACGAGAAAGCTTTTGATGTCTCCTCGCTTCAGGAGGTGGAGTATGGAACAAACTCATTCCTCTTAACCACTTTCTTCTTCACGGTTACCAACGCGTGCGCGAGCATTAGCGATGCTTGACAATCTTGCCCCAGTTGAGGTTGTATGTCCTCCTCGAGCGGCGTGGTGGTGCCATCATGATTGATATAAAACCTGAAAGTCGGTACTATGATGGAGAATAATAATAATCCAAAAATAGTACCAAGATGGAAGTAATCAAGGTTAAAGATACAATTTACTAAAGATGATAAAAATATCAACAAAGTTAACACCTAAAGATATTAAGCATACTCCTTTTGACGAAAAAGGAGTGTGGTACTAACTATATCAAGAAAAATTTTCATAATTAGGCATTAAAATACCAATAGATGCTTAAAATCATAACGAATCAAGATTAGTGTTGACACTACTGGTGATTCAATATCTGGCGAATGATAAAGAGTAGAGTGAGTATGGAGTAAATATCCTTTTCAAAATCCTTCTCCACTTTTGCCGAATAAAGTAGAACACTATCCCAACATCTTCTTCTCCAGATGATCTCTGATTAGTAACCTCACGGAAGCGAACACCCCAAACAAGATGCGATGGATTACAAAGGTAAAGGCCGGATCGTCAGAACAACGAATCCAGGATAGATCATCCGGTTTGCAAAAAACTATCGGTATTGAATGTACCAACAGTTGATAACCAAAGGAAGATGGTGATAACTAACGGATGCAACTACATAGACAAGAATTACACACACACACAACCCTGTAATTTTCTGACCCCGAACGTGAATCTAGTTTGAATTTAGAAGAGGATTAGCGTTACACTTCCTTACACCAGAAAGAAAAGGTGGGTGGGTGGGTGATACGAAAAAGAAAAGTGGAAAGCGATCCTACTCTCAGCATTTTGCTTTCCTAGTATCGTAACTACCAAAATATTTGCTAGACCGACAACGACCATTTATTTGAGAGACAATACGAAGAAAGTAGGGATAGCTCGATACCAATTGTAACTACCTGGGATAGGGTTTGTTTAGGGTTGGGATAGAGAATTATGAGTGTGGGACCAGGAGGTAGCCAGGTGGGCCTGCTAAATTGAGAGGAGTGAGGCCGAGAGGAGGGGTGGTATGGTATCTAGGGTTTGTATGAGAGGGGATGGTTTGAATTAGGTATAGATTAGGAGAGGGTTTAGAGAGAGAGGGTGAAGGATGTGTTGTGGGGAGTTGGGTGATGCTGGGTCTTCTTAGAGCAAGCTCAAGCAAGGCAAACAAAAGATCAAACAAAGAGCTAGACCAAAAAGGAAGAGGTAAAGAGTGGTGATGGGTTTGAGCGAAGATCAAGCTAGGTCAGCCAAGGAGGAGGAGAGATTAGAGATGATCCTCAAATGATAAAATATAAAACCAAGGCAAAGAAGCCTGAATGGTTTGCATGGCCCATGCATAATATTAATGCTAGGTTCATCAAGGTGAAAACAAAATAGCCATCCACTTGCGCATTTATACACTATACATTCCCAAAATATGAAATAAGCCAAATAGAAGAAGTGAAAAAAGGATGCACCCCATGTGGAGTAGTTGGAGATATTATAGTTGAATAAAAATGGGACATGCTAGTGTGTATGTGCCACTAGATGCTTAATAGTCCAAAATATTTATTCAACATGAGCATAATTCCATAATAATCCGCATGGAAGCCAAGGAAAAAGGTCCCCACTCACAAAGGCATACAAAAAATGGCCATGTGGCTCTCCTAAGCAATAATGTAGAAAACAATATGGTACATATGAGAGCATGTGTGGAGATAGGGTGGATCCCACACCAGCACACCTTGACTAGAGGTAAAGCCCAAATAAAGTAAAAGCTCACATTAGTTGGATGGTGGAATTATAAAATTGAGTGAAAAGAAAGGTGATGGAGTGGAATAAAAAAGATATTCCCCAACTCAACTTGGGCATTAAACAATATATCAACAACCAAACACAATATCCAAAGAGCCAAATACAATTTACAATGCATATGAAGAACCAACACAGGTTTATATGATGCTCCAAATGCAAGGTGTCCTTGATGACATAGGCATGATATATTTATGATGCAACAATTATATGATAGCCATTATAATACTAGACAAGTAGCATTACAATTGTTAGAGCTGGTGGGATGCTACATTAACCATCTTCTATGTGTTTTGGATATTGGTGGCATAGTGGGATGAAGCGGCCCGGATAACCTTACATGTCATGGGTACATGAGACCGAGTTCCACGGCCCGACATGCAACTAGTTTTGCATAAGTGGCTAGTAGGTGTCACATCTCATTTTCATAGTCAATATCTAATTTATGAGTTGCTAATAATTTAATTTATCGTTAAGCGTTCATGTTACAGAGTAAGACCCGGTTCCTATCTCCGAAAGCCCTAAGCCATGTAAAACTTGCAATTGATAAATTAGGCGTCTAGTTTAGATGGATTCTTTGAACTAGTGTCTTGATAGTATTGTTGTAAGTATATAGATACTCTTACAACACACTTAACATGTAGAAGTTCCATAGACCTTGGCCCTTACACACAAAGGAATGATAGAGATCGCCTGCAGTAGAAAATGACTAAGATGTTACATGGACATATCATCTCACTTTACACATTAGATGTTAGCATATTATCACGCTAGTTTGGCGCTTTTGGTAGCATTGTAGATGATCCTGTTTGGAATATCAAGATAAAATGTGTTCTTCCTTCGGTATGCATTGTTCTATGGATGCGTGTTTTTGAGACATCACGTGATGATGGGAATTGTTTTCGACTCCGTGCTTTCATACAACAGACAAGGCGGTTTTACACATGCGGAATACTAAAGGTTCTTACTTGGCTGACAAGCCTAGCAATATAGAAACATGGCCTCGGAACCGCGGAGCAGACTGAAAGCATAGACCATACTTGAACGTGCCAGTGCCATATTGATGCTGCATAACTGAGGCTACACCGAGGAATCACGTGATGATGGGACTTGGTGTAGTAGTTGGTTCATGTAATCACCAAAAGGAACCCGCGAGGATGTGGTTTTGGTGGGAGTTCATTAATGAAAATTTGGATTAGTTGAACTCGATCTATTATCATAAACTTAGTCCAAATATACTTTACAGAATTATGTTGTAGATGGAACCACACACTTTTAATTTCAATGTATTCATGGAGAAGAGAAACTTTGCTGCGAATGGTACTTAACTTCTGTATGGGCTGTAATTTGAGGATTCTCCTCACTGCTGCACAAAAAGCAATATGTCCACCATGCAGGTACCTTGGAATAGCTTGTGTCCTTGGGAATAGCGATTCCCATTGACTTAGGCATGTCATGTTCTCCAATCCTGCGCCACCCTAGCTACAGAGCTTTGTGATGAACTATAATATGCAGGGCATGAAGAAGTCCCTTCGAGGCTTACATCCCAGTGCTTAAAAGCTGGCAGAAGTGGAATTAGGAAAGAACATCAGTGATGATCCAGACCACCCGGTTTCAGAAGGACAGAAGGAATGGCGAGAGAGGGAAAGAAGAGGCAAATCTGTGCCGCTTAGGAAAAAACCTGGTGGCCCTAAGTCTGATACAGTGCTACTATTGCAAGGAAGTGGCCATTGGAGCACAACTGCCCCCAAGTATTTAGTGACGGACAAGAAGGCGACAGAAATGAAAGAAAGGTATATGTGATATACATGTTGATGATGTGTGCCCGACTAGTAATGTGATGCTTTGGGTGTTGATGCGGGATCGGTTGCTAATATATAACTGGAGTCGAGGGGCTGCGAACCAGGCGCTAACAGGGATGAGTCGCGATGCGGATCGGCGATGGATCGAGAGTTGATGTGATGGCTAGCCGAGCAGCTGCCTCTCCATATCTGCAAGTGAGATTAGTAGTCGTCTAATAATTATTTGTACACTTGAGCATGAACATTAATATCGGATGCGTGTTTGATGTGATGGTTATTCCGCTGATCTGAAAACAATGGTTGTTAGGTTACTTATGGATAATATCTTTATGGTCATGCACTGTGTTGAATAGTTTTATTTTTATGGATCTCGATGAAGTAATGTTAGCCGCGGTATTGTGTTTGTGTTAAAAGGGTTAAGCTTGATGATGATATATCTACATATATGTGGCACTGCGTCAGGTCACTATTGGCGTTAAGCAGCATGAAGAAACTCATTCTGATGGACTTTTGGAATCACTTGATTTTGAATCATTTGATACATGTGATCCATGTATAAGCGAGAATATTCAAACGCCGTTTTCGGGTTTCAATGGAGACGGTGACGGTTATAAAATCATACATACTGATGTGTAATGGACCAATGAGTGTGTCAGCAGAATTGGATGTCGTTATTTGTTACTTTCCGCAGTGATTTGAGTAGATATGGTATGTCATTTGATGGAAACATAAGTCTGAAACTTTGAAAGTTCAAGGAATTTCAGAATGAATTGGAAAATCATCGTAATAGAAAGATCAAATTTCTCTTGGTCCAGGCCATGGAGAGAGTATCTTAGTTACGAGTTGCTTATACATATGAAAATTGTGGAATAGTTTCACAACTCACGCTTCTTGGAATTTCCTGATGTAATGAATTATTAGCCAGACATATGTCGTACTTTATTGGATGTGGTTAGATCTATGATGTCTCGGTGACTGCTACTTGTCATTTTGGGGTTATACTGCTGGCTCCGCTGCATTCACTTCGTCGGGCACCATCTACATCCGTTGAAATGACACATTATGAATTATGGTTTGGAACAAAACCCTAAGTTGTCATTCTTAAAGTTTGGGGATACGATGTTTTGTGAAGAAACTTAGCCAGGACCCAGCTGGAACCCAAAGCGGAAAAATGAAGCCATAGGATACCCTAAGGAAGCGATTGATTATGCCTTCTATCACAGATCAATGCTTAAATTTTTGTTGCCAAGAATGGATCCTTTCTTGAAGGGTTTCTCCTTGAAAAGGTCTTAGTATTGGTCGGAAGGTAGAACTGAAGAGGTTATGAACCTTCTGCTTTGTGGAATGAGTATGGCAACCTGGAGATTGTTTGGAGTTGACACTTCACCCTAACAGAGAAACTAGTGATCATGGCTCAAGGGGACTTTTCCCGAACTACAAGTTAAGCAAAGACAAGTAGGCTCTGACATGGCAGCAATCACATTGCCAATTTCATGATTGATGAAATAAGGCTGACCACCTTGATGTATGAAAGCGATGATGAGCCCGAATTCCAACAAATGACTGCATGAAATCCAAGAATGGAATCCGTAATAGAGAACCGAGTTTGGACTAGCGGTGGACTTACCTCTCCATGATCGAAGCTGTTGAGAATAAATGGATTTTCAAAAAAGCCCAGTGATGATGGTAATGGTGGCGACCATCTAAAGGCTCGACTTATTCATAGGGTTTGACAGAATTCAGGTTGACTATGATGAGACATTCTCTCCGTGGCAGTACTTAAGTCGGGTTTAGGATTATGTTACTTAATTACTTACCGTTTGGGTGCAAAATATGAGATGGATGTCAGCTTCGTTCCTCAATGATAATGTGAAAAGGTTGTATATGATACAACCTAAGGGTTTTAATAGATCTAAGGATGCTGATAGGTATGCAAACTTCAGCGATCCATCTACGGGTGAAGCAAGCATCTCGGTTGGAATCTCGGCATTAAGTCGAATCAAAGAGTTTGGGACTTTGTCCAAACATGGAGAAACTGTGTATTTACAAGAGAAAATTAATTGGGAAAAATGCTGGCATTTTCTAATATTATATGGATGACACCGTATTGATTTGAAATGATATAGATCTTTTAACGGTGTTAAAAGTTATCTAAGCGACAAATTTTACAGATGAACATGGACTCATATATATAGGCATTAAAATCTATAGAGGATAGATCAAAACATTTAATTGAGGCATCTGAGTACATACTGATAGATATTAAAGAAGTTTAATATGGACGGAAGTAAGAAGGGGTTTATCCTTCATTTGAGGCAGACATTGAGTAAAGACTCAAGTCCAAGGCTCTGACAGGAAGAACGTGGATAAGATCCATATACCTTAGCCATAGGCTCCATAATATACTTAAAATACTATGTACAAGACGGGATGTGGCACATCTTTATTAGTTTTGACTGATGGTACCAATCTGATCAGTTGGAACTCTTTGGATAGCGGTCAGAAATATCCTTAAGGTATGAGAAGAACCCCTATAAGGATATGTTTCTTGTATATAAGGTGAAGAAGAACTGAAATCGCTAAAACATGTCGATGCTAGCGACACGGTCGGATGACTCTGAATCTCAATGGGATGTGTATTTCTCTTGAGCGGTGGTAGTTGGTGGAGGTTTTAAAACTAACTGTGGTGTTGGATCCAACCAACGGAGGCGGAATATGTGCTACTTGACGGCGCATAGGCGGTTTTGGATGAAGGAGTTCATAGCAGACAGATGGTTCCTGATTGCTGGACCCAATGATGAATCCTATTGTGACAACAAGTAGACCATAGCCTTCAGAACAAGGATCTCACGAATCAGATTGACTAAAAGTTCTCCTAAGACAAATATGATCAACACGAACTCGTAGTTGTTAGATTTATCACTATGTAAACTAGTTATTATTGTCTCTAGTGCAAGTGGGAGACTGAAGGAATATACTACGAAGGCAATAATAAGTTTGATATTATGTATTCCTTTGTATGTGATGAATGTTTATTGCGTATAATTGTATTGATAGGAAGCGATGATACGTGTGTGTTTTAATAAACAAAAGGTTCTTGTGCCTCTCTATGGAACTAAGCGTTTGATTGCAGATGATGATCAGTTTCCTGATCATTGGACATTGAATATTGTTCGCTCTTAAAGGTCACAACATTCCTAATGAAGCGAGTAACGGTGAACATTTGTCAAAAAGGGCCAGCATTACGATCAGAATCATTATGTTTACATTGCTATAACATCATCTCTGACCGTCTTAAGTCATAGACCATTGAAATTACTAACGAAGAGTATCTTGTTAACATCAGCGTACATGCTGAGGTGACCTAAAGGTGGGTTGATTGCTATGAAGGAACATTATGATGAGACTCATGAGATGCAGTGGAAATTGTGATCGATGATGGATGATATATGGGAGGCCTCGGCGATATCCACAGCTGGAATGGCTTGCAAACTTGGTAGTGGCAGTCACTTCCAAGATGATATATCACGAAGAACCTTGAAAAAAGGTATGGCCGGTAACGAAGATTAAACTAGGTATTTGGATCTGGAAGTGGTCGAATCGGACATGTATTATTATATCATGAGACGAGGATTGAGAATTACTGAATTAAGGTTCTGGGTCTGAAGTGTACGTTGAATGCTGAGGTCGACGCGGTCTACCGATTAAACACGTTGTGATGCAGGAAGGTCTCGATCATGCGCATTATTCACGAACCATAGGGTGAAACACTTAGGGTTGTCGGACACACCATTTAGGAGCACATATGTTTCGAAGACAAAAGGTTTACAACGCGAAGCATTTCCGTGACAGGAACAGCCCCGGGTGAAATTGTAGGGAGTGGTTCTGTGATGAGAAGGTTTGCTGCGAGGTTTTATGTGAATGTTTGTTAATTAAGTAATTAAACAATTACTAGAATAAAATAAATAAAAAGAGTTTCGTGAAATTGAGAATTGTATTAAATTTGGTGTTGTGCATGTGATTCAGAACTTTGGGTGGGCATGGGAATTGATGGTGGGCTCACAAATGAATAAGGAAGAGACTTCATGGCTGACCATAGTAGGAAGGTCCCCCTCTCCTAAATCCCCCTCCTCCTCACAAAGTACACACTCCTGTGGGATATCTCTCCCCCCTCCACAGTATTCCCCATGGTCTCAGTTGGGGAATACATGTTGGGAGTGACACTGCGTGCAGGAAGGTTACTGCTTCCTTTGATTCACTGGAGCAAGGAGGTGGAGGTTGTCCAGGTGGATTGAACGTGACATCTTGGGGGCGGATATTTCTTGATTTAGGCTCAGAATCTTGAGATCGTGGCGATACGCTTACATCAACCACCAGTTCCCTGCTAGATTGGCCAGCTCAATTGTCTTCAGGGAATGATTCTCCATGGATAATATGCCGTTATGTATGATGATGAATCTTGTATAGTTCATCGTGTTAGATTTTTTTTGTTTTTTCCATGTGGTTGTGGAGACACATCCTGATTCTAATTTTGGTTTTAGTATAAAATTTACAGGCAAACAAGTGGATCCATATGTGGTTTGAAAGAACACACATCGTGATTCTAGTGGATCCATATGTGGTTTGTAGAAAAGAACACACATAATAAGTGGTGGTGGATCCTGGTTGTGAAAGCACTTCGATGGAATGACTAAGTAGATTCATATGTGGTTTGTGGAAAGAACACAAATACAATTACTCTAGTTGATCCACTATGGTTGTAGAAAGGAATTACACGTGGCCAACATTGGTGTATCCATACGTGGTTGAAAAGAATGCAGTGTAGACTTGACGGATCCATATTGGTTTTGTGAAAAAATTTTACATGCAATGACATTGGTTGATCCATATGTGGTTTGTGAAAAGAACACACATGCAATGACTCTGATGAATCCATATGAGTTTGTGGGAAAACACCGTGGCTCTAGTGGTCATATGTGGTTTTGTAGAAAAAAACACACATGCAATGACGTGTGGTGGATCCTACATTGGTTTGAAGCATTTATATGATGACTCTGGTAAGGATCCATGTTTATTAGAAAACACAATGACTCAGATCCATATGTGGTTTGTGAAGAACACATGCCATGACTTGGTGGTCATATGGGTTTGGAAAGAACACATGTAATGACATTTGTTATTATATGTGGTTTTGTCATTACAGAACCACATACCATTAGCACTAGTGGATCCACTGGTTTGTGGAAAGAACACATTAGTAATTGATTACGTCCATATGTGGTTTGTGGAAACTTTTATACAAGCTAGCTCATTGAGATCCATATGGTTTACGGAAAGAACACATATTCTGTGTAACTCTAGTGGACCATGTGTGGTTCATGAAAAAAGAACACACATGCAATGACATTGGATTTGATCATATGTGGTTTGTGGAAAAGAACACACATGCAATGATATGATGAATCCATATGTGGATTTGTGAAAAAGAACACACATGCAATGACACTGGTGGATCATATGTGGTTTATTGGAAAGAGAACACACATGCAATGACATTTGTTGATCCATATGTGTGGTTTGTGATAACACACATGCAATGGCTAGTGGATCATGTGGTTTGTGGAAAGAACACATACAATGACTCTAGTGGATCCACATGTGGTTCATGACAATAACACACATACAATGACATTGGAGTGAATCCATATGTGGTTTTGGAAGAACACACATGCAATGACATTTGTTGATCCATATGTGGTTTGTGAAAGAGCACACACATTTAATGACATTGGTTGATCATATGTGGTTTTGTGAAAGAGCACATGAAATGACTCTAGTGGGTCCATATGGTTTGTGAAAATAACACACATGCAATGACTCTAGTGGATCCATATGTGGTTTGTGAAAGAACACACATGCAATGACATTGGTTGATCCATGTGGTTTCTGAAAGAACACACATGCAATGGCTTCGAGTGGATCCATATGTGGTATGTGAAAGAACACACATGCAATGATTCCTAGTGTGGATCCATATGTGTGGTTTGAAAATAACACACGTGAAATGACATTGGTGAATCCATATGTGGTTTGTGGAAACAACACACATGCAATATTTTGATCCATATGTGGTTTATTGATCTGAGAACCCACAAAGCAATGGCATTATGGATCACATGTGGTTTTGTGAAAGAACTTTATGCAATGACATTGGTGGGATCCATATGTGTATTTGAACATGGAAAAGAACACACATGCAATGATATTAGTTGATCCGGAGATGGTTTGTGAAAAGCAACACATATGCAATGACATTAGTGGAAGGACTGCCATGTGTGGTCAATCAGTACCAGGGAAAGCAACATATTCAGATTACTGGTGGATCCATATGTGGTGTCATGAAAAGAACACCCATGGAATGACATTGGTGGATCCAGGCAAAAATATATGCGGGCTGGGGTCATCAGGATCTATGTGTGGTTTAGGAAAGAACATTAATGTAAATGGCCTAGTGGATGTGTGTTTTGTGGAAAGAAAGACACACAGCTGTTACATTTGTGATCCATATGTGGACTTTGTGAAAAGAACACACATGCACATTACTACAGTAGATACATATATATGGTTTGTGATGGTCAAAGAACAAATTTAATAACTATATGGCTGGTGGTACATGCAATATTATTGGTGGATCCATATGTGGTTTGTGTGGAAAGAACACATACCATATTGGTTGATCCATATGGTTTGTGGAAATAACACACATGCAAATGACGATTGTTGATCCACATATATGTGGTTTGTGAAAAGAACACATGCAATGATGCAACATTGGTGGATCCATATGGTTGTATAGAAAGAACACACATGCAATGACTCTAGTGAACTACATGTGGTTTGTGGATAAGAACACACATGCAATGACTCTAGTGGATCCATATGTGGTTTGTGAAAAGAACACATGCAAGTAATGACATTAGTGGATCCATATGTGGTTTAGAATGATAACTTACACATGCAATGACATCATTGATCCATATGAACAGAAAAGAACACACATGAAATGACCCCAGGGTCCATGGTTTGTGGAAAACAACACGTACATGGCAATGACATTCCAGTGAATCCATATGTGGTTTGTGGAAAAAGAAGCACACATGCAATGACATTGGTCGGATCCATATGTGGGTCTATTAAAAGAACACACATGCAATGACTTAATTGGATCCATGTGGTTTGTGGAAAGAACATGCGCATCTTGATTACTAATGGATACATATGTGGTTTGTGGAAAGAACACACGTAAATGACATTGGATCCATACTGTATTCATGTAAAACACCCCACATGCAATGACATTGGTTGAGTCCATGTGGGTTTGACAATAAAAGAACCACATGCAATGGCATATGGTGGATCCATATGGTTTGTGGAAAAAGAACACATGCAATGACATTGGTGGATACACATGTGGTTTGTGAAAAGAACACACATGTGTTGACATTGGTTGATCTATATGTGGTTTGTCACAAAGAACAATATGCAATGACTTAGCGAAATCTCATCTTTGGTTTGTGAAAAGAAACACACATACAATTACTTTATGGTGGATCCATGTGGTTTGCGTAAGAATTTCCATGCGATGACTCTAATTCTAGTTTTGGTATAAGAACTTGCACATCTTGATGATCCTGCATATGTGGTTTGTGAAAAGAACACACATGCATTACTCCGTAGATACATATGTATTCATATTACAAGAACAAACATGCAAATGAAATGGTGGATCCATTTTGTGGTTTGTAGAAAGACACAAGTAATGACATTGGTTGATCCATATGTGGTTTATGAATAGAACACACATGCAATGACTCTAGTGGATTCATATGTGGTTTGAGGAAAGAAAAGAGATGCAATGACTCTGGTCCATGTGGGTTGGTAGCACACACATTCAATTACTTCCAGAGATAGCATATGTGGTTCACATGAAAGAACACACATGCAATGACATTTAGGTGGATCCATATGAGGTTTATGGAAGAACACAAATGCAATGGGATATTTGTTGATCCATATGTGGCCTGTAGAAAAGAACATACATGTAATATTTACTGGTGGATATATATGTGGACATTTGTCGTTACAAGAATAATCGTACAATGCAATGACTCTAGTGGATCCATATGTGGTTCTTGTGAAAGAAGACACATGCAATGACATTGGTTGATCCATATGTGGTTTGTACAATAGAAAACACATGCAATGACTCTAGTGGATCCATATGTGGTTTGTGAAAGAACACACATGCAATGACTCTAGTGGATCCATATGTGGTTTGTGGAAAGAACACACATGCAATGGCATTTAGTTGATCCATATGTGTTGTGAAAGAACACACATGCAATGAAATCTAGTGGATACATATGGTTTGTGGAGTAACACACATGCAATGGTACTGAATGAATGCGTTCAGGAATATATGGTTTCATAGAAAGGCACACATTGTGTGGTTCCATATGTGGTTTGTGGAAAGAACACACATGCAATGACATTTGTTGATCCATATGTGGTTTGTGAAAGAATACACATGCAATGACATTAGTGGATCCATATGTGGTTTATTGGAAAGAAAACACGTAGTAGATCATTGTGGATCATATGTGAACAGAAAACACATGCAATGAAATCTAGTGGATCCAATATGTGGCTCAGACAAGAACACACATGCAATGACTTAAAAGAATTTGTGAAAAAGAACACACATCTTGATGAATCTAGTTCCATGGTTTGTGGAAAGAACACCTTCTGTGGCGTTTCATTAGTCCATATAGCGGTTTTACATCTAACACACATGCAATGGCATCTAGTGGATCCATATGTGGTTTGGAGCGTATAACACATGCAATGACATTGGTTGATCCATATGGTTTTGTGACAACACACATGTAATGCCATTGGTGGGTCCCATGGTTAGGTGCAAAAGAATAGACATGCAATGACTCTGGTGGATCCATGTGGTTTTTGAAAAGAACACATACCGTAGCAATGATTTGATCCTGCTGGTTTGTAAAGGCATTTGTTATAAAGGTGGATCCATATGTGGTTTGTGGAAAGAACACATGCAATTTGTTGACATTTTCCATATGTGGCCCAGAAAGAATATACATGCAATCTGGTGGATCATATGTGGTTCAATGCAAAAGGAACACACATGCAATGACATTAGTGGATCCATATGTGGTTTGTGACAGGAACACACATGCAATAACATTGGTTGATAGAAAACCCATACAGGTTTGCGACAATCATCATTACATGCAATGCCATTAACCGTGGTTTTGTGGAAAAGAACACACATGCAATGACATTGGTGGATCCATATGTGGTTTGTGGAAAGAACACTCATGCAATGACATTGGTTGATCCATGTGGTTCGTGGAAAAGAAATGGCTACAAGGTGGTAATTACTTATAGTGATATATGCGGCTTGTGGAAACAACACACATGCAAATGGCACTGTGATAAGAAGTGTGGGTTCTCAAAAGAACATACCTTTCAATGACATTGGTTGGATCCATGTGTGGTTTAATGAAAAGAACACACATGCAATGACACTGGTGGATCCATTTGTGGTTTGACAAGAACACACATGCAATGACTCTAGTGAAGGTTTTAGTATAAGAACACACATGCAATGACTCTGGTGGGTCCATATGTGGTTTGTGAAAGAACACACATGCAATGACTCTAGAGGATCCATATGTGGTTTGTAGAAAGAACACACATGCAATGACATTGTTTGATCCATATGTGCTTTGTGAAAAGAACACACATGCAATGACTCTAGTGGATCCATGTGTGGTTCATGAAAACAACACACATGCAATGACATTGGTGGATCCATATGTGGTATGTGGAAAGAACACACATGCAATGACATTGGTTGATCATATGTGGTTTGTGAAAAGAACATACATGCATTTACTCTGGTGGATATATCTGTGGTTTGTGAAAAGAACATACATGCATTTACTCTGGTGGATATATATGTGGTTTGTCATTACAAGAATAATCATGCAATGACTCTAGTGGATCCATATGTGGATTGTGAAAAGAACACACATGCAGTGACATTGGTTGATCCATATGTGATTTGTGAAAAGAACACACATGCGATGACTTCTAGTGGATGCATATGTGGTTTGTGGAAAGAACACATATGCAATGACTCTAGTGGATCCATGTGTGGTTCATGAAAAGAACACACATGCAATGACATTGGTGGATCCATCCGTGGTTTATGGAAGAACACCCATGCAATGACATTTGTTGATCCGTATGTGGTTTGTGAAAAGAACACACACGCAATTACATTGGTTGATCCATATGTGTGTTGTGAAAAGAAGACACATGCAATGACTCTAGTGTTGGTTTTAGTACAAGAACACACATGCAATGAGCTCTAGTGGATCCATATGTGGTTTGTGAAAAGAACACACATGCAGTGACATTGGTTGATCCATATGTGATTTGTGAAAAGAACACACATGCAATGACTCTAGTGGATCCATATGTGGTTTGTGAAAAGAACAAAATGCAATGACTCTAGTGGATCCATATGTGGTTTAGAAAAGAACACACATGCAATGACATTGGTGGATCCATACGTGGTTTGAGAAAAGAACACACATGCAATGACTCTAGTGGATCCATGTGGTTTGTGAAAAGAACACAAATGCAATGACATTGATTGGATCCATATGTGGTTTGTGAAAAGAACACACATGCAATTACTCTGGTGGATACATATGTGGTTTGTGGAAAGAACACACATGCAATGACATTGGTTGATCCATATGTGGGTTGTGAAAAGAACACACATGCAATGGCTCTAGTGCTGGTTTTAGTATAAGAACACACATGCAATGACTCTAGTGGGTCCATATGTGGTTTTTGAAAAGAACACAAATGCAATGACTCTAGTTGATCCTTATGTGTATTCTGTAATGAACACACATGCAATGACATTGGTTGATCCATATGTGGTTTGTGAAAACAACACATGCAATGACTCTAGTGGATCCATATGTGGTTTGTGGAAAGAACTGCATGCAATGACTCTAGTTCTGGGTTTTAGTATAAGAACACACATGCAATGACTCTAGTGGGTCCATATATGGTTTGTGAAAAGAACACACATGCAATGACTCTAGTGGATCCATATGTGGTGAAAAGAATACACATGCAATGACATTGGTTGATCCATATGTTGTTTGTGAAAAGAACACACATGCAATGACTCTAGTGTATCCATATGTGGTTTGTGTAAAGAACACACATGCAATGACTCTAGTGGGTCCATGTTTGGTTTTTTAAAAGAACACACATGCAATTACTCTGGTGGATACATATGTGGTTTGTTGAAAGAACACACATGCAATGACATTGTTTGATCCATATGTGCTTTGTGAAAAGAACACACATGCAATGACTCTAGTGGATCCATATGTGGTTTGTGAAAAGAACACACATGCAATTAGTCTAGTGGATACATATGTGATTTGTGGAAACAACACATGAAATGGCATTAGCATTGCATTGGTGGATACATATGTGGTTAGTGAAAGAACACACATGCAATGAAATTGGTGGATCCATATGTGTTTTGTGAAAAGAACACACATGCAATGACTCTAGTGGATCCATATGTGGTTTGTGGAAAGAACACACATGCAATGAACACTAGTGGATCCATATGTAGTTTGTGAAAAGAACACACATGTAATTACTCTAGTGGATACATATGTAGTTTCTGGAAACAACACACATGTAATGGTATTGGTGGATACATTATGTGGTTCATGAAAGAACACACATGCAATGACATTGGTTGATCCATATGTGGTTTGTGCAATAACACACACATGCAATGACATTGGTTGATCCATATGTGGTTTGTGAAAAGAACACACACAATGACTTAGTGGATCTATATGTGGTTTGTGGAAAGAAAACACATGCAATGAAATCTAGTGGATCCATATGTGGTTTGTGGAAAGAAAAACATGCAATGAAATCTAGTGGATCAATATGTGGTTTGTGAAAAGAACACACATGCAATGACATTGGTGGATCCATATGTGGTTTGTGGAAAGAACACACATGCAATGACATTTGTTGATCCATATGTAGTTTGTCACACGAACACACATGCAATGGCATTGGTGGATCCATATGGTTTTGGACGATAACATCTGATGACATTGGTTGATCCATATGTGGTTTTTGTGACAATAACACACATGTAATGCCATTGGTGGGTGTCACATCCCAAGATTTTCCAAATCTTGTAATGTGAAAAATAAAATAACAAAATAAATTTTGTTGAAAATCAGAATTGAAAGAAACTTTTGTTTCTAAAGGGAGACTTAAAATCCCATCTTGAACAAACTTTGGTAGAAGTTTGAATTCAACAAAAATCCAAATCAAGGGAAATGCATTCCTCAATGAATGTATCTGGAAATTTGAACATTTGGAAAGTAAATCCAAAACCCTAAACCCTAATGGAAGGAAATCATTTTCCAAAGTATCTCCCAATCCATGGATTTGATCCATACCAAGTTGATCAACAAATTTTCACAAAGGATCAAGAAAGACCTTAGAAGTTGGTTTCACTCAATTTGGAACCATAAGCAAAATCTTAGAAATATGATAAGATAAGGAAATTGAATTTCCAAAGTCAATAAAGCCCTTACCAAAAGCCCACACCAATTGGTGATCAAGAAATCCTAAAGGGATCAAAAAGATAAACCTTTGTTAAAGGAAAAATAAATTGTTTTGGAAATACAAATTTAGATCTTTTAATAAAAGACTTTGGTTTCAAATGAAAAGGTGAGCCAAATTAATTTTGGCCAAGCTTTTGTAATAAAATATTTTGTTTTGATAAAATGAGTAAAGGTTTATTTAAATAAAATAATAAGGATTTAAACATCCAATTTTATTTAAGTAAAAGCTTTTCCCATTTTAAATGAACACCAAGTATTTTATTACTACTTTGAAATCTTTTATTAAAAGGTTTTGCTTTGATTAAAATGAGTAAAGGATTATTTAAATAAAATAATAAGGATTTAAATATCCAATTTTTATTTAAGTAAAGGCTTTCCCATTTTAATTAAAACACCAAAACTTATTTATTTAAATAAGTTTCCAAGTATTCTTTTATCTTTCAAATTAAACCTTCTGGTTTGGTTTTGGAAATAATTGGATTTCAAATGGAAATTTTATTAAATAAATCAAAACCCTTTTTTAATAAACTAAAGATCCATTTTTATTAAATGGATCCTAAAATAAATAAAAATAATATTTCATTTTGAGATTTGGATTATGTTGCCAAACAGAACCAAATTCAAATGAAAAGTTGCTATTTGAATTGATTGAGTGTTGTTTGAAATTGTTTGAATAATTGTTTGGAAATTCAAAACAGAAAAGAATTAGAAAGGAAAAAGAGTTAGCGAGAAAAAATAGGAAAGCAGAGCAGCCCAATAGGCCCAACTCCAGCCCACCTTTCACCAAGAAACCTTTTCTCACCAGCTTCTGACCCACAGTCAATGACAACGGGACCCACTTCCCCCTCTCCCTCACTCGCTGACATCAGACCCCACCTCCACTTATTTCCTCCCCGAACCGTTTTTCTGTACCGCGAAAGAAACCCACACAGCAGCTGACCGGTGGACCTCCTCCTCTCTTCTTTTCCCACCACCAGAGGGACCAGAGGGCTGTTCATCGTCTTCAACCTCCTCGACTCGTTCTCCTCCCCGTTCTGCTGGTTGATTGCTCCGACTTAATTCACCTTAACGAGCCTTTACCTCGCTTTGATCACGCAGATGGAAACGCCTCTCTCCTCTATAAATCCTCTCGACACCCAGCCTTCACGCCTTAGATCGCCTCCAATTTCTCCCAGCACCCTTCGCTCACGCCCGGCCCGATTCCGCCCCTCGCCTTGCCCCTCGACCATGCTCACATTCTCCCCAGCTCTGGCGCACCCTCACTGAGCCTCCTGTTCATCCGCATGAGCATCACGTCGGCAAGGTCAAGCTCGACTCGCCGCCACCGCCTTCGTCTCCGTCAAGTTTCTCCGGTGAAGTGCAGACCGCCCGCCTCCTAGTTCACGCACGACTTCGTAAGGGCCTGCGCATCTAACTGCGTATGCGTCTTTCGCTTTGAGGTGAACCACAGCAACGTCTTCAACTACAGATGAGTGTCCCATCGCCGTCCTCTACTCCGCGGTAGAAATCACAGCGACATCGGCGCCTCATCGAGCCATCAGCACGTCGAAGCTTCACATAACCTTCGAAAACACGGTGAGAAACTTCTCTCTCCCTCACCCTGTATCGACGCCGGCATCATCGACCGAGCGACTCCGCCGCCCGTTAGCCACCATAGCCGGGCCAAATTCGGTCAAAACCAGCGAGCCGCTCGATCTAGATCGGGCGAGCAAGATTAGTTCACTTAAACACCGAAGGGGTATGCTTTCGGACCGTGCGATTAGATTTGATCCAACGCCCACAGCCACGATCCGCCGAACCGTACTGTCCAATAGAATCTGCGCGTGTCACCTAACTGCTTTAAAAACAGATTTGAAAAGTAAACTTTGCCATTTTCAAACCCTTGTATCTTTTGATCCACACGACCAAATTTTACAAATTTGATTTCGTTGGAATCAGCAAGACAAGCTCTAACCAACCCTACCCTTAGTTTAGCAAATAGTAACTGTTAACTTGTTTGATTTTTGCAGATTCTTTGTGTGTTGCTAACATTAGAAAAATCATTTAAAATGATATTTAGGTTAAAACCTTTGCCAAATAGTTTGTTGTGACCTTGCTGACCATAGGAACCAACCCATAGTTTGGAAAGTGATTTTGGAAAAGAATAGAATGGATTAATTAGTTTTGTCCATTTATAGCTAACTAAAACTATTTGTTTTGTTTTTGAAAATGCTTTCATAAAGAAAACCTTGAGAAAATGTTTGGACAAACCTACTGACCAAAAGCACCAAGTTTTGCAATAGCAACTCATTTGGTGAACCCTATAGACTAAAACCCTAGTAGACATATTTCTTCACCACATAAAATGACCAAATAGGTGCCTTGTTTTGAAATTGGTTTTGAGGTGAAACCTTTTCTAACAACTTTGCCACTTTGGTAAATGACCAATTTGGATCTTACAAAGTTTAGGAATCTAATAGAAACCCTTTTGCAAATGACTTTGCCATTTTGGTAAATGACCAATTTGGAACTTACAAAGTTAGAAGCCTAGTGAAGACCATCCTACATTAGAACCAACCTGTGCATGCTTATGTATGGCTTAGATGTACCCAAATGACTATGACCCACTAGGAACCACTTTTTCAAACAAAGCAAAGCTTGGCATGCTTGCATGCATTACCTTGACTTTGTTATTTTTATGTGTGTGTTGTTTTGCTTGATTGGTGAATTGAGTTTGTGTTTGCTTGATTGACTTGTAGTGAAGTTAGAGAAGAGTGAGACTAGCAAGATCAAGGAGTAAACCTATACCCTCTACCAAAAAGGCAAGTGATATCTTCATGAATATTCCATACCTATATTTTATACTTGCATTAGATATATTTTGTTAGGACTTGCATGATACTTTTGTCAATTGTTGTTGGGAAATCCTATTTAGAATGGTATGCTAGAATTGCTAGGAAATTCCCTAAGGATAAGTTGCCATGCAATGCTTAGCCTAGCTACTAGAAAACAAGGGTGGTTTATATATATTCACTATGAAAATTTCTAAGTCTAAGGACTTAAGTTTTATAAAATAAAACAACTAAGTTAATGAAACACCTGGGTGGAATGGAAGGAATGGCTTATGTTGAGTGGTTCACAAGGCCATGGACTTGGCTTGTGTATCTCACTTGTGGATGGCCACCAGAAACAAAGAGATTTGAGATGTCTAATGTTGAGAAGCTTCAAGTGCAACCACTTGGCATTATGGGCTCTGCCATGATCTTAGGATGCTAGAACTTAGTCTTGGACAGTGGGTGGTAGTGATTGATAGGTTGGAGCGCCCATTTGACTAAGGAAAGGCTATGAAGGATCATTCTTGGGAAACCAAGGCTTGTGGGAAAGTGCACCACCTCTGCAGAGTGTAAAAACCTAAGTACTTAGCCATGTCCTAAAGGACAATTTGAGCATCAAGACATGGAAGCAATCAAGAATCTCATCATTCCAATTTCTAAATTAAAACTTGTGGGTGAACAAGGGTTGTGTGAAATTCTTCAATCTTTGATGGAGAGATGGCTTACAAGGATCTCAAAATCTTAGATTGGGAAATTGTTTTGCCAAGTAAATCTTCAGTCTTTGATTGATAGATGCCCTGAGTGGATCTTCAGTCTTTGATTGATAGATGCCTTGGAATTTGTTTTTGCCAAACAAAACTTATTTTCAAAAATGATAGGAAAAAATCTATTTTGAGCAATGCAAGCCTCAACTCCACTTAGCCAAATGCATATAGATGATAGACTCCACTATACTACCAAAGTATCACTTGCCAATACAATTCAAATGTATTGACCCTTGTGGCTGTAACTTATTATGTTGCAGGTTTGATTGTTTTAGTGAAGATTGATTGATTAGGATTACAAAGTTCACAACCAACATACTGCCTGTGGCACTTTTGAAGATGAAGGACCCAATGCTTATAGTTATTCCGCTGCAATGTAATGTAATAGCCTAATGAGCTATGTTTGATGTAATAAAATTATGTTATTCCTGGTTATAAAGTTGTATTATGACCTTTGTTTCTCGATATTACATCTGAACTGTGGATGCTAGCTATTGATCCAGGGACTAGCATTGTAAACACAGGGGACTCAATCTTATTAAAGGTTGGGGATCCTACAGATGGTATCAGAGCATTGTGTTGCCTGTAGGATTTGTAACCCTAGGATTGGACAAAAACCCTTAGACAATTGGAGTTGTCTTATTCCAAAACTTATTTACAAAACAATCTTGTAAACTCTTTCCTCAACCATTTTGATTTCAACTCTACTTCTCTTCTACTTCAAACTTGATGGAAAAGCCTACCCCATGACCAAAGACTACACCATGTGCAAAGGACTTCTTCAACTTCATCAACTCTAATGACTTCAACTTCTTCAACTCCAATGACTTCAGCATTTTTAGCATGTTCACCAAGGACTTCCAACTTGGATACTACTAAGGACCACAAGAGAGACAAGAAATTTTGCTCAAGAATTGAAGACTAAGGAAAAACAACTTAGAAGGAGCCATCAACATCTTTGAAGTATTTGTGTCCAAGAGACAAGAATTCTCCAAGGATACAAAGATCTCTTTCAAGAAGAATCAACCAAGAAGGATGGAAAGATCACAAGTGAACCATGTAGATGGACCACCATATTTTAGTTAAGTCAAACCCACCAACTTATGTGGTGTAACAAAAATTATTTTGTTGCCTAAGTATGTGCTTGAAACTTGTTGTTTGAGTGGAGTGTTTGTTTGTGATTGCTTGCACATTGCTTGTGTGATTTGTGATGTGTGTGATTAGGATTGATTTCCTTAGAAATCTTTTGCCTATTCTAATCCCCTCCAACCCAAACAGATGACTTCTCCAAGAAACTCCAACATCAAGGATGGTGACAACAACAACAACCAAGAGGTCAACATGAGAGAACTCATAGCAACCCAACACCAATTGAGCCAACTAACAGCTCAGTTCATAGCCAACAATAGTGATAAAGACCCTACCTTGCAAAAGTTTTTGGAAGAACAATCCCAACTGATGCTTAAGGTGACTAATCAAATGATCAGCATGGAAGAAAACTATCCCAAAAGAGTGTATGACAACAAGGATGACAAGAACATTATGCTAGATGGAGCACCAGCTTGCAATATTTGTGGAGACAAGGATCATACTTCCAAAGAGCATGAAGATCAATGCCCCAATTGTGAAGAGGAACATCCAGTTGGCCAATGCCCCACATCTCAAGTTACTTGCTACCTATGTGAAGGAAACGACCATGTTCCTATCCAATGCCCCAAGAAGAGAGAAAGATCTTCCACTCATGAAGAGCATGAACTAGAAGAACTCCTAGCTTTGGAGAGACCCAAAAAGAAGAAGAAGAAATGCCTCAACACTAGCAAGAAGGATATTACACAAGTGCAATGTTTCAAATGCAAAGAATGCCCAGAAAAGAAGATGGACCAAATAAACAAACAAGAGGCAATGACACCAAAGGAAAAGAAAGATATCAGCCAATTGATATGTTACAATTGCAAGAACCCAGGACACTATGTAAGCAATTGTCCAGAAAAGATGAAGAACAAGATGAACAAGCCAAAGGAGAAACCCAACCTTAGCCCATGAGTCAAGCATGGAAATAAAGGACACAATGAAGAAGTTTTCCTCAAGATTCCAAGCAAGCCAAGATGTAGTTTAGTTGGAAAATTTTTAAGGGTGGTAGTACCCTAGTTGTTTTGAACCTGCTTGTAACCCTAGCCTTCCCAAATCTCGGGACGAGATTTATTTTAAGGGTGGTAGCCTGTCACATCCCAAGATTTTCCAAATCTTGTAATGTGAAAAATAAAATAACAAAATAAATTTTGTTGAAAATCAGGGTGAAAAGAAACTTTTGTTTCTAAAAGGAGACTTAAAATCCCATCTTGAACAAACTTTGGTAGAAGTTTGAATTCAACAAAAAATCTAAATCAAGGGAAATGCATTCCTCAATGAATGTATCTGGAAATTTGAACACTTGGAAAATAAATCCAAAACCCTAAACCCTAATGGAAGGAAATCATTTTCCAAAGTATCTCCCAATCCATGGATTTGATCCATACCAAGTTGATCAACAAATTTTCACAAAGGATCAAGAAAGACCTTAGAAGTTGGTTTCACTCAATTTGGAACCATAAGCAAAATCTTAGAAATATGATAAGATAAGGAAATTGAATTTCCAAAGTCAATAAAGCCCTTACCAAAAGCCCACACCAATTGGTGATCAAGAAATCATAAAGGGATCAAAAAGATAAACCTTTGTTAAAGGAAAAATAAATTGTTTTGGAAATACAAATTTAGATCTTTTAATAAAAGACTTTGGTTTCAAATGAAAAGGTGAGCCAAATTAATTTTGGCCAAGCTTTGTAATAAAATATTTGTTTTGATAAAATGAGTAAAGGTTTATTTAAATAAAATAATAAGGATTTAAACATCAATTTTATTTAAAAAGCTTTTCCCATTTTAAATGAACACCAAGTATTTTATTACTACTTTGAAATCTTTTATTAAAAGGTTTTGCTTTGATTAAAATGAGTAAAGGATTATTTAAATAAAATAATAAGGATTTAAATATCCAATTTTTATTTAAGTAAAGGCTTTCCCATTTTAATTAAAACACCAAAACTTATTTATTTAAATAAGTTTCCAAGTATTCTTTTATCTTTCAAATTAAACCTTCTGGTTTGGTTTTGGAAATAATTGGATTTCAAATGGAAATTTTATTAAATAAATCAAAACCCTTTTTAATAAACTAAAGATCCATTTTTATTAAATGGATCCTAAAATAAATAAAAATAATATTTCATTTTGAGATTTGGATTATGTTGCCAAACAGAACCAAATTCAAATGAAAAGTTTGCTGTTTGAATTGATTGAGTGTTGTTTGAAATTGTTTGAATAATTGTTTGGAAATTCAAAACAGAAAAAGAATTAGAAAAGGAAAAAAGAGTTAGACAGAAAAAAATAGGAAAACAGGAGCCCAAAATTTCAATAGGCTAACTCCAGACCTTTTTCTTTGAAGAAACCTTTTCTCACCCACACAAATAATGACAACCGGACCCACTTCCCCTCTCACTCTGGCCGACATCAGACCCCACCTCCACTTATTTCCTCCCGAACTTTTTACGGCATGAAAGAAACCCACCTGAAATGGACCGTGGACCTCCTCCTCTCTTCTTTTCCCACGAGAGGACCCCACAGACAGTGTTCATCGTCGTCAACCTCCTCAGCGACTCGTTCCTCCCCCCCCCCGTTCTGCTGTTGATTGCTCCGACTTAATTCACCTTAACGCCGAGCCTTTACCTCGCCTTGATCACGCAGATGGAAACGCCTCCCTCTCCTCTATAAATCCCCTCTGACACCCCGCGCTAGCACGCCTTAGACTGCCTCCAATTTCTCCCCGAGCACCCTCTGCTCCGACGACGCTCCGAAGCCGATTCCGGCAGCCCCTCGCCGCCCTTGCCCCCTCGACCATGCTCACATGCTCCCCAGCCTCTGGCGCACCTCACTGAGCCTCCCGTTCATCCGCGCGAGCATCACAGCGTCGGCAAGGTCAAGCTCGACTCGCCGCCACCGTCTGCCTCGTCTCCGTCAAGTTTCTCCGGTAGGTACAGACCGCCCCGCGCCTCCTAGTTCACGCACACGACTTCGTAAGGGCCCTGCGCATCTAACTGTGTCATCTTTTCGCTTTGAGGTGAACCACATCAACGTCTTCAACTACGGACAGAGCCGTCCATCGCCGTCCTCTACTCCGGCGAGAAATCCCTGACAGCATCGTGCGCCCCTCGTCGAGCCATCAGCACGTCGAGCTTCACCGCAACCTTCTGAGCACGGTGAGCAACTTCCCTCTCTCCCTCACCCCCTGTATCGCCGGCACCGTCATCGACCGACGACTCCGCCGCCGTTAGCCACCGCAGCGCCGCCAGCTTCTGGTCAAAACCGCGCGAGCCGTTCGATCTAGATCGGGCGAGCAAGATTAGTTCACTTAAACACCGAAGGGGTATGCTTTCTGGACCGTGCGATTAGATTTGATCCAACGCCCCACAGCCACGATCCGGCCGAACCGGTACCGTCCAATAGAATCCTGCCGCGTGTCACCTAATCTGTTTAAAAACAGATTTGAAAACAGAAACTTTTGCCATTTTCAAACCCTTGTATCTTTTGATCCACACGTCCAAATTTTACAAATTTGATGTCGTTGGAATCAGCAAGACAAGCTCTAACCAACCCTACCCTTAGTTTAGCAAATAGTAACTGTTAACTTGTTTGATTTTGCAGATTCTTTTGTGTGCTTGCTAACATTAGAAAAATCATTTAAAAATGATATTTAGGTTAAAACCTTTGCCAAATAGTTTGTTGTGACCTTGCTGACCATAGGAACCAACCCATAGTTTGGAAAGTGATTTTGGAAAAGAATAGAATGGATTAATTAGTTTAGTCCATTTCTAGCTAACTAAAACTATTTGTTTTGTTTATGAAAATGCTTTCATAAAGAAAACCTTGAGAAAATGTTTGGACCAAACCTACTGACCAAAAGCACCAAGTTTTGCAATAGCAACTCATTTGGTGAACCCTATAGACTAAAACCCTAGTAGACATATTTCTTCACCACATAAAATGACCAAATAGGTGCCTTGTTTTGAAATTGGTTTTTGAGGTGAAACCTTTTGCTAACAACTTTGCCACTTTGGTAAATGACCAATTTGGATCTTACAAAGTTTAGGAATCTAATAGAAACCCTTTTGCAAATGACTTTGCCATTTTGGTAAATGACCAATTTGGAACTTACAAAGTTAGAAGCCTAGTGAAGACCATCCCTACATTAGAACCAACCTTTGCATGCTTATGTATGGCTTAGATGTACCCAAATGACTATGACCCACTAGGAACCACTTTTTCAAACAAAGCAAAGCTTGGCATGCTTGCATGCATTACCTTGACTTTGTTATTTTTATGTGTGTGTTGTTTTGCTTGATTGGTGAATTGAGTTTGTGTTTGCTTGATTGACTTGTAGTGAAGTTAGAGAAGAGTGAGACTAGCAAGATCAAGGAGTAAACCTATACCCTCTACCAAAAAGGCAAGTGATATCTTCATGAATATTCCATACCTATATTTTATACTTGCATTAGATATATTTTGTTAGGACTTGCATGCTACTTTTGTCAATTGTTGTTGGGAAATCCTATTTAGAATGGTATGCTAGAATTGCTAGGAAATTCCCTAAGGATAAGTTGCCATGCCATGCTTAGCCTAGCTACTAGAAAACAAGGGTGGTTTATATATTCACTATGAAAAATTTCTAAGTCTAAGGACTTAAGTTTTTATAAAATAAAACAACTAAGTTAATGAAACACCTGGGTGGAATGGAAGGAATGGCTTATGTTGAGTGGTTCACAAGGCCATGGACTTGGCTTGTGTATCTCACTTGTGGATGGCCACCCAGGAAACAAAGATATTTGAGATGTCTAATGTTGAGAAGCTTCAAGTGCAACCACTTGGCATTATGGGCTCTGCCATGATCTTAGGATGCTAGAACTTAGTCTTTTGGACAGTGGGTGGTAGTGATTGATAGGTTGGAGCGCGTCCATTTGACTAAGGAAAGGCTACTGAAGGATCATTCTTGGGAAACCAAGGCTTGTGGGGAAAGTGCACCACCTCTGCAGAGTGTAAAAAACCTAAGTACTTAGCCATGTCCCTGGTAAAGGACAATTTGAGCATCAAGACATGGAAGAAATCAAGAATCTCATCATTCCAATTTCTAAATTAAAACTTGTGGGTGAACAAGGGTTGTGTGAAATTCTTCAATCTTTGATGGAGAGATGGCTTGGTACAAGGATCTCAAAATCTTAGATTGGGAAATTGTTTTTGCCAAGTAAATCTTTAGTCTTTGATTGATAGATGCCCTGAGTGGATCTTCAGTCTTTGATTGATAGATGCCTTGGAATTTGTTTTTGCCAAACAAAACTTATTTTCAAAAATGATAGGAAAAAAAAATCTATTTTGAGCAATGCAAGCCTCAACTCCACTTAGCCAAATGCATATAGATGATAGACTCCACTATACTACCAAAGTATCACTTGCCAATACAATTCAAATGTATTGACCCTTGTGGCTGTAACTTATTATGTTGCAGGTTTGATTGTTTTAGTGAAGATTGATTGATTAGGATTACAAAGTCTACAACCAACATCTGCCTGTGGCACTTTGAAGATGAAGGACCCAATGCTTATAGTTATTCCGCTGCAATGTAATGTAATAGCCTAATGAGCTATGTTTGATGTAATAAAATTATGTTATTCCTGGTTATAAAGTTGTATTATGACCTTTGTTTCTCGATATTACATCTGAACTGTGGATGCTAGCTATTGATCCAGGGACTAGCATTGTAAACACAGGGGACTCAATCTTATTAAAGGTTGGGGATCCTACAGTGGGTCCATGTGGTTCGTGCAAAAAATAGACATGCAATGACTCTGGTGGATCCATGTGTGGTTTTTGGTAAGAACACACATGCAATGACATTGGTTGATCCATATGTGGTTTGTGAAAAGAACACACATGCAATTACTCTGGTGGATACATATGTGGTTTGTGGAAATAACACACATGCAATGGCATTGGTGGATCCATATGTGGTTCATGACAGGAACACACATACAATGACATTGGTTGATCCATATGAGGTTTGTGACAATAACACACATGCAATGCCATTGGTTGATCCATGTGGTTTGTGGAAAAGAACACACATGCAATGACATTGGTGGATCCATATGTGCTTTGTGGAAAGAACACACATGCAATGACATTGGTTGATCCATATGTGGGTTCTCAAAAGAACATACATACAATGACATTGGTGGATCCATGTGTGGTTTGTGAAAAGAACACACATGCAATGAACACTGGTGGATCCATTTGTGGTTTGTGACAAGAACACACATGCAATGACTCTAGTGATGGTTTTAGTATAAGAACACACATGCAATGACTCTAGTGGGTCCATATGTGGTTTGTGAAAAGAACACACATGCAATGACTCTAGAGGATCCATATGTGGTTTGTAGAAAGAACACACATGCAATGACATTGTTTGATCCATATGTGCTTTGTGAAAAGAACACACATGCAATGACTCTAGTGGATCCATATGTGGTTCATGAAAAGAACACACATACAATGACATTGGTGGATCCATATGTGGTATGTGGAAAGAACACACATGCAATGACATTTGTTGATCATATGTGGTTTGTGAAAAGAACATACATGCATTTACTCTAGTGGATATATATGTGGTTTGTGAAAAGAACATACATGCATTTACTCTGGTGGATATATATGTGGTTTGTCATTACAAGAATAATCATGCAATGACTTGTAGCGTCCCCAACCTTTAATAAGATTGAGTCCCCTGTGTTTACAATGCTAGTCCCTGGATCAATAGCTAGCATCCACAGTTCAGATGTAATATCAAGAAACAAAGGTCATAATACAACTTTATAACCAGGAATAAAATAGTTTTATTACATCAAACATAGCTCATTGGCTATTTACATTACATTGCAGCGGAATAACTATAGTCATGGGTCCTTCATCTTCAAAGTGCCACAGGCAGATGTTGGTTGTAGACTTTGTAATCCTAATCAATCAATCTTCACTAAAATCAATCAAACCTGCAACATCATAAGTTACAGCCACAAGGGTCAATACATTTGAATTGTATTGGCAAGTGATACTTTGGTGGTATAGTGGAGTCTATCATCTATATGCATTTGGCTAAGTGGAGCTGAGGCTTGCATTGCTCGAAATAGATTTTTCCTATCATTTTGAAAATACTAAGTTTTGTTTGGCAAAATCAAATTCCATGGCATCTACCAATCAAAGACTGAAGATCCACTCAGGGCATCTACCAATCAGAGACTGAAGATTATCTTGGCAAAAGCAATTTCCCAATCTAAGATTTTGAGATCCTTGTACCAAGCCATCTCTCCATCAAAGATTGAAGAATTTCACACAACCCTTGTTCACCCACAAGTTTTATTTAGAAATTTGAGTGATGAGATTTTTGAAGTTTCCATGTCTTGATGCTCAAATTGTCCTTTACCAGGGACATGGCTAAGTACTTAGGTTTTACACTCTGCAGAGGTGGTGCACTTTACCCACAAGACTTGGTTTCCCAAGACAAAATCTTTCAGAAGCTTTCCTTAGACCAACATGGGCGCTCCAACCTATCAAACACTACCACCCACTGTCCATGTGGCTAAGTTCTTGCAACCTATATGATCATGGCAGAGCCCATATTGCCAAGTGGTTGCACTTGAAGCTTCTCAACATTTGACATCTCAAATCTCTTTGTTTCTGGTGGCCATCCACAAGTGAGATACACAAGCCAAGTCCATGGCCTTGTGAACCACTCAACATAAACCATTCCTTCCATTTCCACCCAGGTGATTCATTAACTTAGTTATTTTATTAATCAAAAACATAAGTCCTCAGACTTAGAGATTTTTCCATAGTGAATATATTCCACCCAGGTTTTCTATTAGCTAGGCTAAGCTTGGTAGTAATAGGATTCTTAACTAAGGAAAATCCTTCTAAGGATTCATTCTACTAGTTTTCCTATAACAAGATCTATACTTAGCAAAATGAAAACCATGCAAGTTTTACTTAGCAAAAACACTAATGCATAGTGAAAATAATGGGATAATGATATGAAGCATCACTTGCCTTTTTGGTAGAGGGTATAGGTTCACTCCTTGTCCTTGCAGCACTCACACTCTTCAAGTCACTACAATTCAATCAAGCAAGGCACAAACTTATTCTACCAATCAAGCAAAACAACACACACAAAATAACAAAATCAAGAAATGCATGCAAGCATGCAAAGGATGGTTCTAATTGTAAAGGTGGTCTCCACTAGGCTTCTAAACTTTGTAAGTTCCAAATTGGTCATTTACCAAAATGGCAAAGTTAAAGAAATGCATGCAAGCATGCCAAGCTTTGTTTTGTTTTGAAAAAGGGGTTCCTAATGGGTCATAGACTTTTGGGAACACCTATTGGTCATTTTGTGAAGTGGCTAAGTCATTTGCAAAAGATTTCACTATAAAACCATTTGCAAAACAAAGTGTCATTCTAAGTGGTGTAGAAACATTTCTACTAGGGTATTAGCCTATAGGTTTCACCAAATGAGTTGTTATTGTAAAACTTGGTGTTTTGGGTCAGTAGGTTTGGTTCAAAACATTTTCTCCAAAGTTTTCTTTATGAAAGCATTTTCATAAACAAAACAAATAGTTTTAATTAGCTAGAAATGGACTAAACTAATTAATCCATCCTATTCATTTCCAAAATCACTTTCCAAACTATGGGTTGGTTCCTAGGGTCAGTAAGGTCACAACAAACTAAATTGCAAAGGTTTTAACCTAAATATCATGTTTTAAATGATTTTTCTAATGTTAGCAAGCACACAAAAGAATCTGCAAAATCAAACAAGCTAACAAATACTATTTGCTAAACTAAGGGCAGGGTTGGCTAGATCTTGTCTTGCTGATTCCAACGACATCAAATTTGTAAAATTTGGACGTGTGGATCAAAAGATACAAGGGTTTGAAAATGGCAAATGTTTCTGTTTTCAAATCTGTTTTTAAACAGATCTAGTGCCACGCGTCTTAATATTATTCGCCCGTACCGGTTCGGTGTGGATCGGCAACGTGGAGCGTTGGATCAAGTTTGATCGCACGGCACAGAGCTAGTACCCCTTCGCTGTTAAGTGGTTCTGTCTAGTGCGTCCGATCTAGATCGAATACCGGTACGTTTGGCCGGCCATGGCCGGGCGATCGTGCGTCGTCATCGGTGCTGGTGCTACAGGGGTGAGGAAAAGGGAAGTTGCTCACCGTGCTCAGAAGGTTGCGGTGAAGCTCGGCGTCTTGATGGCTCGACGAGGGGCGCACGGGGTCAGGCGTAATTGCTCGCCGGAGTAGAGAACAACGTCGGACGGCTCTGTCCGTGGTTGAAGACGATGCTGTGGATCACCTCAAAGCGAAATGGCGATACGGTTAGATGCACAAGATCAAGACGGAGTCGTGTGCGTGAACGAAAGGGGTCGGGGTGGTCTTGTGCTTACCAGAAGAGTCGCCGGAGAAGAAGCGGTCTGGGCGCGCTCGCTTGACGAAGGCGAAGATTGGGGCGCCCTAAGACAAACGGAAAGTGCTGTTAGGTTCGTCTGAGCTTGGAGATCATCATCGTGTTCTCGGGGAGGAGAGGGGTGACCGGATTCTACCTGTGGGGCTCGTCGGAGAAAGAGGCAGACGGTGGCGACGGTGGTCGAGGTGGTTGTCGACGCTCTGGGTCGCTCGGGGCAAGATGTTGCTACGGGGATGATCGCCAGGAGGTGGGGATCACGAGAGCATGGTCGAGGAGGTAAGGGGTAGCGTTGGCTGGCCGGAATCGCTCGCGGAACTCACCGGAGACAGAGGAGCTCGGGAAGAAATTAGGGGCGGTCTAAGGCGTGCCAGCGCGAGGTATCGGAGGGGATTTATAGAGGAGACACAGGCGTTTCAATCTGCGTGATCAAGGCGAGGTAATGGCGCGGAATTAAGACGAATTGAACGCGCGGATTGATTTACAGAGAACGGCGACGCTGTCTGAGGAGGAACTAGTCGCGGTGAAGACGATGGCTAGAGAAGTGGGACCGGCGCGTCAGTGGGAAAAAGGGTGAGGAGGAGGTCCACCAGTCGGTGTCTCAGTGGGTTGTTTAAGCGGTGAAGAAAAACGGTTCGGGGGAAATAAGAGGAGGTGGGATCGTCTCGTCAGCGAGTGAGTGAGAGAGAGAAGAGGGTCCGGGCTATCATTGACTCGATGGGTACATTATTTGGTACGAAAAAGTCTTCTTGAGGCGTGAAAAGGTAGTCTTTGAAATGCTGTTGGGCCTCTATTTTTTTTTCATCTAAATCTTTTCTTTTCTAATTCTTTTTCTGTTTTGAATTTCAAACAATTATTCACACAATCAAACAATTTCAAACAATCACTCAACTTCACTTTGAATTTGGTTCTGTTTGGCAACATAATCCAAATCTCAAAATGAAATATTATTTTTATTTAAATTAGGATCCATTTATTATAAATAAAGTGGATCTTTAGTTATTAGGGTTTGATTTATTTAACAAAATTTCCATTTGAAATCCAATTATTTTCAAAACCAAACCAGAAGGTTTAATTTGAAAAATAAAGGAATACTTGGAAACTTATTTAAATAAATAAATAAGTTTTGGTGTTTTAATTAAAATGGGAAAGCCTTTACTTAAATAAAATTGGATATTTAAATCCTTATTATTTTATTTAAATAATCCTTTACTCATTTTAATCAAAGCAAAACCTTTTAATAAAAGATTTCAAAGTAGTAATAAAATACTTGGTGTTCATTTAAAATGGGAAAAGCTTTTACTTAAATAAAATTGGATATTTAAATCCTTTATTTTATTTAAATAAACCTTTACTCACTTTATCAAAACAAAATATTTTATTTCAAAAGTTTGGCCAAAATTAATTTGGCTTATCTTTTCATTTGAAACCAAAGTCTTTTATTAAAAGATCTAAATTTGTGTTTCCAAAATAATTTATTTTCCTTTGATAAATGTTTTATCTTTATAAATCCCTTTAGGATTATTGATCACCAATTGGTATGGCTTTTGGTAAGGGCTTTATTGGCTTTGGAAATTCAATTTCCTTATCTTATATTATTCACAAGATTTTGTCTATGGTTCCAAACTAAGTGAAACCAATCTCTAAGGTCTTTTCTTGATCCTTTGAGAATATTTGTTGATCAACTTTGGTATGGATCAAATCCATAGATTTGGGGTAACTTTGGAAAATAATTTCCTTCCATTAGGGTTTAGGGTTTTGGATTACTTTCCAAATGTTCAAATTTCTAGATACATTCATTGAGGAATGCATTTCCCTTGATTTGGATTTTTGTTGAATTCAAACTTTAACCAAAGTTTGTTCAAGATGGGATTTTAGGTCTCCTTTTAGAAACAAAAGTTTCTTTTCACCCTGATTTTCAACAAAAATTTATTTTGTTATTTTATTGTTCACATTACAAGATTTGGAAAATCTTGGGATGTGACATGACTCTAGTGGATCCATATGTGGTTTGTGAAAAGAGAACACATGCAATGACATCGGTTGATCCATATGTGGTTTGTGAAAAGAACACACATGCAATGACTCTAGTGGATGCATATGTGGTTTGTGGAAAGAACACATATGCAATGACTCTAGTGGATCCATGTGTGGTTCATGAAAAGAACACACATGCAATGACATTGGTGGATCCATACGTGGTTTGTGGAAAGAACACACATGCAATGACATTTGTTGATCCGTATGTGGTTTGTGAAAAGAACACACACGCAATTACATTGGTTGATCCATATGTGTGTTGTGAAAAGAAGACACATGCAATGACTCTAGTGTTGGTTTTAGTACAAGAACACACATGCAATTACTCTAGTGGATCCATATGTGGTTTGTGAAAAGAACACACATGCAGTGACATTGGTTGATCCATATGTGATTTGTGAAAACAACACACATGCAATGACTCTAGTGGATCCATATGTGGTTTGTGGAAAGAACAAAATGCAATGACTCTAGTGGATCCATATGTGGTTTGTGAAAAGAACACACATGCAATGACATTGGTGGATCCATACGTGGTTTGAGAAAAGAACACACATGCAATGACTCTAGTCGATCCATGTGTGCTTTGTGAAAAGAACACAAATGCAATGACATTGGTTGATCCATATGTGGTTTGTGAAAAGAACACACATGCAATTACTCTGGTGGATACATATGTGGTTTGTGGAAAGAACACACATGCAATGATATTGGTTGATCCATATGTGGGTTGTGAAAAGAACACACATGCAATGGCTCTAGCGCTGGTTTTAGTATAAGAACACACATGCAATGACTCTAGTGGGTCCATATGTGGTTTGTGAAAAGAACACACATGCAATGACTCTAGTTGATCCATATGTGGATTCTGAAAAGAACACACATGCAATGACATTGGTTGATCCATATGTGGTTTGTGAAAACAACACACATGCAATGACTCTAGTGGATCCATATGTGGTTTGTGGAAAGAACTCGCATGCAATGACTCTAGTTCTTTTAGTATAAGAACACACATGCAATGACTCTAGTGGGTCCATATATGGTTTATGAAAAGAACACACATGCAATGACTCTAGTGGATCCATATGTGGTTTGTGAAAAGAATACACATGCAATGACATTGGTTGATCCATATGTTGTTTGTGAAAAGAACACACATGCAATGACTCTAGTGTATCCATATGTGGTTTGTGGAAAGAACACACATGCAATGACTCTAGTGGGTCCATGTGTGGTTTGTGAAAAGAACACACATGCAATGACTCTAGGGGATCCATATGTGGTTTGTGAAAAGAACACACATGCAATGACAATGGTGGATCCATATGTGGTTTGTGGAAAGAACACACATGCGATGACATTTGTTGATCCATATGTGGTTTGTGAAAAGAACACACATGCAATTAGTCTAGTGGATACATATGTGATTTGTGGAAACAACACACATGAAATGGCATTGGTGGATACATATGTGGTTCTTGAAAAGAAAACACATGCAATGACATTGGTTTATCCATATGTGGTTTGTGACAATAACACACATGCAATGACATTGGTTGATCCATATGTGGTTTGTGGAAAGAACACACATGCAATGACTCTAGTGGATCCATATGTGGTTTGTGGAAAGAACACACATGCAATGACTCTAGTGGATCCATATGTGGTTTGTGAAAATAACACACATGTAATTACTCTAGTGGATACATATGTGGCTTGTGGAAACAACACACATGCAATGGTATTGGTGGATACATATGTGGTTCATGAAAAGAACACACATGCAATGACATTGGTTGATCCATATGTGGTTTGTGCAATAACACACATGCAATGACATTGGTTGATCCATATGTGGTTTGTGAAAAGAACACACATGCAATGACTCTAGTGGATCCATATGTGGTTTGTGGAAAGAAAACACATGCAATAAAATCTAGTGGATCCATATGTGGTTTGTGGAAAGAAAACACATGCAATGAAATCTAGTGGATCAATATGTGGTTTGTGAAAAGAACACACATGCAATGACATTGGTGGATCCATATGTGGTTTGTGGAAAGAACACACATGCAATGACACTTGTTGATCCATATGTGGTTTGTCATTACACGAACACACATGCAATGGCATTGGTGGATCCATATGTGGTTTTTGGAACGATAACACATGCAATGACATTGGTTGATCCATATGTGGTTTTTGTGACAATAACACACATGTAATGCTATTGGTGGGTCCATGTGGTTCGTGCAAAAAATAGAGATGCAATGACTCTGGTGGATCCATGTGTGGTTTTTGGTAAAAACACACATGCAATGACATTGGTTGATCCATATGTGGTTTGTGAAAAGAACACACATGCAATTACTCTGGTGGATACATATGTGGTTTGTGGAAATAACACACATGCAATGGCATTGGTGGATCCATATGTGGTTCATGACAGGAACACACATACAATGACATTGGTTGATCCATATGAGGTTTGTGACAATAACACACATGCAATGCCATTGGTTGATCCATGTGGTTTGTGGAAAAGAACACACATGCAATGACATTGGTGGATCCATATGTGGTTTGTGGAAAGAACACACATGCAATGACATTGGTTGATCCATATGTCGGTTCTCAAAAGAACATACATACAATGACATTGGTGGATCCATGTGTGGTTTGTGAAAAGAACACACATGCAATGAACACTGGTGGATCCATTTGTGGTTTGTGACAAGAACACACATGCAATGACTCTAGTGATGGTTTTAGTATAAGAACACAGATGCAATGACTCTAGTGGGTCCATATGTGGTTTGTGAAAAGAACACACATGCAATGACTCTAGAGGATCCATATGTGGTTTGTAGAAAGAACACACATGCAATGACATTGTTTGATCCATATGTGCTTTGTGAAAAGAACACACATGCAATGACTCTAGTGGATCCATATGTGGTTCATGAAAAGAACACACATACAATAACATTGGTGGATCCATATGTGGTATGTGGAAAGAACACACATGCAATGACATTTGTTGATCGTATGTGGTTTGTGAAAAGAACATACATGCATTTACTCTGGTGGATATATATGTGGTTTGTGAAAAGAACATACATGCATTTACTCTGGTGGATATATATGTGGTTTGTCATTACAAGAATAATCATGCAATGACTCTAGTGGATCCATATGTGGTTTGTGAAAAGAGAACACATGCAATGACATCGGTTGATCCATATGTGGTTTGTGAAAAGAACACACATGCAATGACTCTAGTGGATGCATATGTGGTTTGTGGAAAGAACACATATGCAATGACTCTAGTGGATCCATGTGTGGTTCATGAAAAGAACACACATGCAATGACATTGGTGGATCCATACGTGGTTTGTGGAAAGAACACACATGCAATGACATTTGTTGATCCGTATGTGGTTTGTGAAAAGAACACACACGCAATTACATTGGTTGATCCATATATGTGTTGTGAAAAGAAGACACATGCAATGACTCTAGTGTTGGTTTTAGTATAAGAACACACATGCAATGACTCTAGTGGATCCATATGTGGTTTGTGAAAAGAACACACATGCAGTGACATTGGTTGATCCATATGTGATTTGTGAAAAGAACACACATGCAATGACTCTAGTGGATCCATATGTGGTTTGTGGAAAGAACAAAATGCAATGACTCTAGTGGATCCATATGTGGTTTGTGAAAAGAACACACATGCAATGACATTGGTGGATCCATACGTGGTTTGAGAAAAGAACACACATGCAATGACTCTAGTCTATCCATGTGTGCTTTGTGAAAAGAACACAAATGCAATGACATTGGTTGATCCATATGTGGTTTGTGAAAAGAACACACATGCAATTACTCTGGTGGATACATATGTGGTTTGTGGAAAGAACACACATGCAATGATATTGGTTGATCCATATGTGGGTTGTGAAAAGAATACACATGCAATGGCTCTAGCGCTGGTTTTAGTATAAGAACACACATGCAATGACTCTAGTGGGTCCATATGTGGTTTGTGAAAAGAACACACATGCAATGACTCTAGTTGATCCATATGTGGATTCTGAAAAGAACACACATGCAATGACATTGGTTGATCCATATGTGGTTTGTGAAAACAACACACATGCAATGACTCTAGTGGATCCATATGTGGTTTGTGGAAAGAACTCGCATGCAATGACTCTAGTTCTGGTTTTAGTATAAGAACACACATGCAATGACTCTAGTGGGTCCATATATGGTTTATGAAAAGAACACACATGCAATGACTCTAGTGGATCCATATGTGGTTTGTGAAAAGAATACACATGCAATGACATTGGTTGATCCATATGTTGTTTGTGAAAAGAACACACATGCAATGACTCTAGTGTATCCATATGTGGTTTGTGGAAAGAACACACATGCAATGACTCTAGTGGGTCCATGTGTGGTTTGTGAAAAGAACACACATGCAATGACTCTAGGGGATCCATATGTGGTTTGTGAAAAGAACACACATGCAATGACAATGGTGGATCCATATGTGGTTTGTGGAAAGAACACACATGCGATGACATTTGTTGATCCATATGTGGTTTGTGAAAAGAACACACATGCAATGACTCTAGTGGATCCATATGTGGTTTGTGGAAAGAAAACACATGCAATGAAATCTAGTGGATCCATATGTGGTTTGTGGAAAGAAAACACATGCAATGAAATCTAGTGGATCAATATGTGGTTTGTGAAAAGAACACACATGCAATGACATTGGTGGATCCATATGTGGTTTGTGGAAAGAACACACATGCAATGACATTTGTTGATCCATATGTGGTTTGTCATTACACGAACACACATGCAATGGGATTGGTGGATCCATATGTGGTTTTTGGAACGATAACACATGCAATGACATTGGTTGATCCATATGTGGTTTTTGTGACAATAACACACATGTAATGCCATTGGTGGGTCCATGTGGTTCGTGCAAAAAATAGACATGCAATGACTCTGGTGGATCCATGTGTGGTTTTTGGTAAGAACACACATGCAATGACATTGGTTGATCCATATGTGGTTTGTGAAAAGAACACACATGCAATTACTCTGGTGGATACATATGTGGTTTGTGGAAATAACACACATGCAATGGCATTGGTGGATCCATATGTGGTTCATGACAGGAACACACATACAATGACATTGGTTGATCCATATGTGGTTTGTGACAACAACACACATGCAATGCCATTGGTTGATCCATGTGGTTTGTGGAAAAGAACACACATGCAATGACATTGGTGGATCCATATGTGGTTTGTGGAAAGAACACACATGCAATGACATTGGTTGATCCATATGTGGGTTCTCAAAAGAACATACATACAATGACATTGGTGGATCCATGTGTGGTTTGTGAAAAGAACACACATGCAATGAACACTGGTGGATCCATTTGTGGTTTGTGACAAGAACACACATGCAATGACTCTAGTGATGGTTTTAGTATAAGAACACACATGCAATGACTCTAGTGGGTCCATATGTGGTTTGTGAAAAGAACACACATGCAATGACTCTAGAGGATCCATATGTGGTTTGTAGAAAGAACACACATGCAATGACATTGTTTGATCCATATGTGCTTTGTGAAAAGAACACACATGCAATGACTCTAGTGGATCCATATGTGGTTCATGAAAAGAACACACATACAATGACATTGGTGGATCCATATGTGGTATGTGGAAAGAACACACATGCAATGACATTTGTTGATCGTATGTGGTTTGTGAAAAGAACATACATGCATTTACTCTGGTGGATATATATGTGGTTTGTGAAAAGAACATACATGCATTTACTCTGGTGGATATATATGTGGTTTGTCATTACAAGAATAATCATGCAATGACTCTAGTGGATCCATATGTGGTTTGTGAAAAGAGAACACATGCAATGACATCGGTTGATCCATATGTGGTTTGTGAAAAGAACACACATGCGATGACTCTAGTGGATGCATATGTGGTTTGTGGAAAGAACACATATGCAATGACTCTAGTGGATCCATGTGTGGTTCATGAAAAGAACACACATGCAATGACATTGGTGGATCCATACGTGGTTTGTGGAAAGAACACACATGCAATGACATTTGTTGATCCGTATGTGGTTTGTGAAAAGAACACACACGCAATTACATTGGTTGATCCATATGTGTGTTGTGAAAAGAAGACACATGCAATGACTCTAGTGTTGGTTTTAGTATAAGAACACACATGCAATGACTCTAGTGGATCCATATGTGGTTTGTGAAAAGAACACACATGTAGTGACATTGGTTGATCCATATGTGATTTGTGAAAAGAACACACATGCAATGACTCTAGTGGATCCATATGTGGTTTGTGGAAAGAACAAAATGCAATGACTCTAGTGGATCCATATGTGGTTTGTGAAAAGAACACACATGCAATTACATTGGTGGATCCATACGTGGTTTGAGAAAAGAACACACATGCAATGACTCTAGTCGATCCATGTGTGCTTTGTGAAAAGAACACAAATGCAATGACATTGGTTGATCCATATGTGGTTTGTGAAAAGAACACACATGCAATTACTCTGGTGGATACATATGTGGTTTGTGGAAAGAACACACATGCAATGATATTGGTTGATCCATATGTGGGTTGTGAAAAGAACACACATGCAATGGCTCTAGCGCTGGTTTTAGTATAAGAACACACATGCAATGACTCTAGTGGGTCCATATGTGGTTTGTGAAAAGAACACACATGCAATGACTCTAGTTGATCCATATGTGGATTCTGAAAAGAACACACATGCAATGACATTGGTTGATCCATATGTGGTTTGTGAAAACAACACACATGCAATGACTCTAGTGGATCCATATGTGGTTTGTGGAAAGAACACACATGCAATGACTCTAGTTCTGGTTTTAGTATAAGAACACACATGCAATGACTCTAGTGGGTCCATATATGGTTTATGAAAAGAACACACATGCAATGACTCTAGTGGATCCATATGTGGTTTGTGAAAATAATACACATGCAATGACATTGGTTGATCCATATGTTGTTTGTGAAAAGAACACACATGCAATGACTCTAGTGGATCCATATGTGGTTTGTGGAAAGAACACACATGCAATGACTCTAGTGGGTCCATGTGTGGTTTGTGAAAAGAACACACATGCAATGACTCTAGGGGATCCATATGTGGTTTGTGAAAAGAACACACATGCAATGACAATGGTGGATCCATATGTGGTTTGTGGAAAGAACACACATGCGATGACATTTGTTGATCCATATGTGGTTTGTGAAAAGAACACACATGCACTTAGTCTAGTGGATACATATGTGATTTGTGGAAACAACACACATGAAATGGCATTGGTGGATACATATGTGGTTCTTGAAAAGAACACACATGCAATGACATTGGTTTATCCATATGTGGTTTGTGACAATAACACACATGCAATGACATTGGTTGATCCATATGTGGTTTGTGGAAAGAACACACATGCAATGACTCTAGTGGATCCATATGTGGTTTGTGGAAAGAACACACATGCAATGACTCTAGTGGATCCGTATGTGGTTTGTGAAAAGAACACACATGCAATGACATTGGTGGATCCATATGTGGTTTGTGGAAAGAACACACATGCAATGACATTTGTTGATCCATATGTGGTTTGTGACAACAACAACACACATGCAATGACTCTACTGCTGGTTTTAGTATAAGAACACACATGCAATGATTCTAGTGGGTCCTTATGTGGTTTGTTAAAAGAACACACATGCATTGACTCTAGTGGATCCATATGTGGTTTGTAGAAATAACACACATGTAATGACATTGGTTGATCCATATGTGGTTTGTGAAAAGAACACATATGCAATGACATTGGTGGATCCATATATGGTTTGCGGAAAGAACACACGTGCAATGACATTTGTTGATCCATATGTGGTTTGTGAAAAGAACACACATGCAATTACTCTAGTGGATATATATGTGGTTTGTGGAAACAACACACATGCAATGGCATTGGTGGATAGATATGTGGTTCATGAAAAGAACACACATGCAATGACATTGGTTGATCCATATGTGGTTTGTGACAATAACACATATGCAATGACATTGGTTGATCCATATGTAGTTTGTGAAAAGAACACACATGCAATGACTCTAGTGGATCCGTAATAGGTTTGTGGACAGAACACACATGCAATGACTCTAGTGGATCCATATGTGGTTTGTGAAAAGAACACACATGCAATCACATTGGTGGATCCATATGTGGTTTGTGGAAAGAACACACGTGCAATGACATTTGTTGATCCATATGTGGTTTGTCATTACAAGAACACACATGCAATGGCATTGGTGGATCCATATGTGGTTTGTGGAAAGAACACACATGCAATGACATTGGTTGATCCATATGTGGTTTGTGACAATAACACACATGTAATGGCATTGGTGTATCCATGTGGTTTGTGGAAAAAACAGACATGCAATGACTCTGGTGGATCCATGTGTGGTTTGTGGAAAGAACACACATGCAATGACATTGGTGGATCCATATGTGGTTTGTGGAAACAACACACATGAAATGGCATTGGTGGATACATATGTGGTTCTTGAAAAGAACACACATGCAATGACGTTGGTTGATCCATATGTGGTTTGTGAAAAGAACACACATCCAATGACTCTAGTGGATCCAGATGTGGTTTGTGGAAAGAACACACATGCAATGACTCTAGTGGATCCATATGTGGTTTGTGAAAAAAACACATGCAATCACATTGGTGGATCCATATGTCGTTTGTGGAAAGAACACACATGGAATGACATTTGTTGATCCATATGTGGTTTGTGACAAGAACACACATGCAATGACTCTAGTGCTGGTTTTAGTATGGGAACACACATGCAATGACTCTAGTGGGTCCATATGTGGTTTGTGAAAAGAACACACATGCAATGACTCTAGTGGATCCCTATGTGGTTTGTAGAAAGAACACACATGCAATGACATTGGTTGATGCATATGTGGTTTGTGAAAAGAACACACATGCAATGAAATTGGTGGATCCATATGTGGTTTGTGGAAAGAACACACATGCAATGACTCTAGTTCTGGTTTTAGTATAGGAACACACATGCAATGACTCTAGTGGGTCCATATGTGGTTTATGAAAAGAACACACATGCAATGATTCTAGTGGATCCATATGTGGTTTGTGAAAAGAATACACATGCAATGACATTGGTTGATCCATGTGTGGTTTGTGAAAAGAACACACATGCAATGACATTGGTTGATCCATATGTGGTTTGTGAAAAGAACACACATGCAATGACTCTAGTGGATCCATATGTGGTTCGTGGAAAGAACACACATGCAATGACTCTAGTGGATCCATATGTGGTTTGTGAAAAGAACACACATGCAATGACATTGGTGGATCCATATGTGGTTCGTGGAAAGAACACACATTCAATGACATTTGTTGATCCATATGTGGTTTGTGACAACAACACACATGCAATGACTCTAGTGCTGGTTTTAGTATAAGAAAACACATGCAATGATTCTAGTGGGTCCATATGTGGTTTGTTAAAAGAACACACATGCAATGACTCTAGTGGATCCATATGTGGTTTGTAGAAAGAACACACATGTAATGACATTGGTTGATCCATATGTGGTTTGTGAAAAGAACACATATGCAATGACATTGGTGGATCCATATATGGTTTGCGGAAAGAACACACGTGCAATGACATTTGTTGATCCATATGTGCTTTGTGAAAAGAACACACATGCAATTACTCTAGTGGATATATATGTGGTTTGTGGAAACAACACACATGCAATGGCATTGGAGGATAGATATGTGGTTCATGAAAAGAACACACATGCAATGACATTGGTTGATCCATATGTGGTTTGTGACAATAACACATATGCAATGACATTGGTTGATCCATATGTAGTTTGTGAAAAGAACACACATGCAATGACTCTAGTGGATCCATATGTGGTTTGTGGAAATAACACACATGCAATGACTCTAGTGGATCCATATGTGGTTTGTGAAAAGAACACACATGCAATCACATTGGTGGATCCATATGTGGTTTGTGGAAAGAACACAGGTGCAATTACATTTGTTGATCCATATGTGGTTTGTCATTACAAGAACACACATGCAATGGCATTGGTGGATCCATATGTGGTTTGTGGAAAGAACACACATGAAATGACATTGGTTGATCCATATGTGGTTTGTGACAATAACACACATGTAATGGCATTGGTGTATCCATGTGGTTTGTGGAAAAAAACAGACATGCAATGACTCTGGATGATCCATGTGTGGTTTGTGGAAAGAACACACATGCAATGACATTGGTGGATCCATATGTGGTTTGTGGAAACAACACACATGAAATGGCATTGGTGGATACATATGTGGTTCTTGAAAAGAACACACATGCAATGACATTGGTTGATCCATATGTGGTTTGTGAAAAGAACACACATGCAATGACTCTAGTGGATCCATATGTGGTTTGTGGAAAGAACACACATGCAATGACTCTAGTGGATCCATATGTGCTTTGTGAAAAAAACACATGCAATCACATTGGTGGATCCATATGTCGTTTGTGGAAAGAACACACATGCAATGACATTTGTTGATCCATATATGGTTTGTGATAAGAACACACATGCAATGACACTAGTGCTGGTTTTAGTATAAGAACACACATGCAATGACTCTAGTGGGTCCATATGTGGTTTGTGAAAAGAACACACATGCAATGACTCTAGTGGATCCCTATGTGGTTTGTAGAAAGAACACACATGCAATGACATTGGTTGATGCATATGTGGTTTTTGAAAAGAACACACATGCAATGAAATTGGTGGATCCATATGTGGTTTGTGGAAAGAACACACATGCAATGACTCTAGTGCTGGTTTTAGTATAAGAACACACATGCAATGACTCTAGTGGGTCCATATGTGGTTTGTGAAAAGAACACACATGCAATGACTCTAGTGGATCCATATGTGGTTTGTAGAAAGAACACACATGCAATGACATTGGTTGATCTATATGTGGTTTGTGGAAACAACACACATGAAATGGCATTGGTGGATACATATGTGGTTCATGAAAAGAACACACGTGCAATCACATTGGTTGATCCATATGTGGTTTGTGACAATAACACACATGCAATGACATTGGTTGATCCATATGTGGTTTGTGAAAAGAACACACATGCATTGACTCTAGTGGATCCATATGTGGTTTGTGGAAATAACACACATGCAATGACTCTAGTGGATCCATATGTGGTTTGTGAAAAGAACACACATGCAATGACATTGGTGGATCCATATGTGGTTTGTGGAAAGAACACACGTGCAATGACATTTGTTGATCGATATGTGGTTTGTCATTACAAGAACACACATGCAATGGCATTGGTGGATCCATATGTCGTTTGTGGAAAGAACACACATGCAATGACATTGGTTGATCCATATGTGGTTTGTGACAATAACATACATGTAATGGCATTGGTGTATCCATGTGGTTTGTGGAAAGAACACACATGAAATGGCATTGGTGGATACATATGTGGTTCTTGAAAAGAACACACATGCAATGACATTGGTTGATCCATATGTGGTTTGTGACAATAACACACATGCAATGCCATTGGTTGATCCATGTGGTTTGTGGAAAAAACAGACATCAATGACTCTGGTGGATCCATATGTGGTTTGTGGAAAGAACACACATGCAATGACATTGGTTGATCCATATGTGGGTTGTCAAAAGAACAGACATGCAATGGCTCTAGTGCTGGTTTTACTATAAGAACACACATGCAATGACTCTAGTGGGTCCATATGTGGTTTGTGAAAAGAACACACATGGAATGACTCTAGTGGATCCATATGTGGTTTGTGAAAAGAACACACATGCAATGACATTGGTTGATCCATATGTTGTTTGTGAAAAGAACACACATGCAATGACTCTAGCTCTGGTTTTAGTATAAGAACACACATGCAATGACTCTAGTGGGTCCATATGTGGTTTATGAAAAGAACACACATGCAATGACTCTGGTGGATCCATATGTGGTTTGTGAAAAGAACACACATGCAATGAAATTGGTTGATCCATATGTGGTTTGTGAAAAGAACACAAATGCAATGACTCTAGTGGATCCATATGTGGTTTGTGGAAAGAACACACATGCAATGACTCTAGTGGGTCCATATGTGGTTTGTGAAAAGAACACACAGGCAATGACTCTAGGGGATCCATATGTTGTTTGTGAAAAGAACACACATGCAATGACATTGGTGGATCCATATGTGGTTTCTGGAGAGAACACACATGCAATGACATTTGTTGATCCATATGTGGCTTGTGAAAAGAACACACATGCAATTAGTCTAGTGGATACATATGTGGTTTGTGGAAACAACACACATGAAATGGCATTGGTGGATACATATGTGGTTCTTGAAAAGAACACACATGCAATGACATTGGTTGATCCATATGTGGTTTGTGACAATAACACACATGAAATGACATTGGTTGATCCATATGTGGTTTGTGAAAAGAACACACATGCAATGACTCTAGTGGATCCATATGTGGTTTGTGGAAAGAACACACATGCAATGACTCTAGTGGATCCATATGTGGTTTGTAGAAAAAACACACATGCAATCACATTGGTGGATCCATATGTGGTTTGTGGAAAGAACACACATGCAATGACATTTGTTGATCCATATGTGGTTTGTGACAAGAACACACACGCAATGACTCTAGTGCTGGTTTTAGTATAAGAACACACATGCATTGACTCTAGTGGGTCCATATGTGGTTTGTGAAAAGAACACACATGCAATGACTCTAGTGGATCCATATGTGGTTTGTGGAAAGAACACACATGCAATGACTCTAGTGGATACATATGTGGTTTGTGGAAACAACACACATGCAATGGCATTGGTGGATAAATATGTGGTCCATGAAAAGAACACACACGCAATGACATTGGTTGATCCATATGTGGTTTGTGACAATAACACACATGCAATGACATTGGTTGATCCATATGTGGTTTGTCCTTACAAGAACACACATGCAAATACATTGGTGGATCCATATGTGGTTTGTGGACAGAACACAAATGCAATGACATTGGTTGATCCATATGTGATTTGCGACAATAACACACATGTAATGGCATTGGTGGATGCATGTGGTTTGTTGAAAAAAACAGACATGCAACGACTCTGGTGGATCCATGTGTGGTTTGTGGAAAGAACACACATGCAATGACATTGGTGGATCCATATGTGGTTTGTGGAAAGGACACACATGCAATGACATTGGTTTATCCACATGTGGTTTGTGAAAAGAACACACATGCAATTACTCTAGTGGATACATATGTGGTTTGTGGAAAGAAAACACATTTAATGGCATTGGTGGATCCATATGTGGTTCATGACCGGAACACACATGCAATGACATTGGTTCATCCATATGTGGTTTGTGACAATAACACACATGCAATGCCATTGGTTGATCCATGTGGTTTGTGGAAAAAACAGACATGCAATGACTCTGGTGGATCCATATGTGGTTTGTGGAAAGAAGACACATGCAATGACATTGGTTGATCCATATGTGGGTTGTCAAAAGAACACACATGCAATGGCTCTAGTGCTGGTTTTAGTATAAGAACACACATACAATGACTCTAGTGGGTCCATATGTGGTTTGTGAAAAGAACACACATGGAATGACTCTAGTGGATCCATATGTGGTTTGTGAAAAGAACACACATGCAATGACATTGGTTGATCCATATGTTGTTTGTGAAAAGAACACACATGCAATGACTCTAGTTCTGGTTTTAGTATAAGAACACACATGCAATGACTCTAGTGGGTCCATATGTGGTTTATGAAAAGAACACACATGCAATGACTCTGGTGGATCCATATGTGGTTTGTGAAAAGAACACACATGCAATGAAATTGGTTGATCCATATGTGGTTTGTGAAAAGAACACAGATGCAATGACTCTAGTGGATCCATATGTGGTTTGTGGAAAGAACACACATGCAATGACTCTAGTGGGTCCATATGTGGTTTGTGAAAAGAACACACATGCAATGACTCTAGGGGATCCATATGTTGTTTGTGAAAAGAACACACATGCAATGACATTGGTGGATCCATATGTGGTTTCTGGAAAGAACACACATGCAATGACATTTGTTGATCCATATGTGGCTTGTGAAAAGAACACACATGCAATTAGTCTAGTGGATACATATGTGGTTTGTGGAAACAACACACATGAAATGGCATTGGTGGATACATAGGTGGTTCTTGAAAAGAACACACATGCAATGACATTGGTTGATCCATATGTGGTTTGTGACAATAACACACATGAAATGACATTGGTTGATCCATATGTGGTTTGTGAAAAGAACACACATGCAATAACTCTAGTGGATCCATATGTGGTTTGTGGAAAGAACACACATGCAATGACTCTAGTGGATCCATATGTGGTTTGTGAAAAAACACACATGCAATCACATTGGTGGATCCATATGTGGTTTGTGGAAAGAACACACATGCAATGACATTTGTTGATCCATATGTGGTTTGTGACAAGAACACACACGCAATGACTCTAGTGCTGGTTTTAGTATAAGAACACACATGCAATGACTCTAGTGGCTCCATATGTGGTTTGTGAAAAGAACACACATGCAATGACTCTAGTGGATCCATATGTGGTTTGTAGAAAGAACACACATGCAATGACATTGGTTGATCCATATGTGGTTTATGGAAACAACACACATGAAATGGCATTGGTGGATACATATGTGGTTCATGAAAAGAACACACGTGCAATGACATTGGTTGATCCATATGTGGTTTGTGACAATAACACACATGCAATGACATTGGTTGATCCATATGTGGTTTGTGAAAAGAACACACATGCATTGACTCTAATGGATCCATATGTGGTTTGTGGAAAGAACACACATGCAATGACTCTAGTGGATCCATATGTGGTTTGTGAAAAGAACACACATGCAATGACATTGGTGGATCCATATGTGGTTTGTGGAAAGAACACACGTGCAATGACATTTGTTGATCCATATGTCGTTTGTCATTACAAGAACACACATGCAATGACATTGGTTGATCCATATGTGGTTTGTGACAATAACACACATGTAATGGCATTGGTGTATCCATGTGGTTTGTGGAAAAAAAACAGACATGCAACGACTCTGGTGGATCGATGTGTGGTTTGTGGAAAGAACACACATGCAATGACATTGGTGGATCCATATGTGGTTTGTGGAAACAACACACATGAAATGGCATTGGTGGATACATATGTGGTTCTTGAAAAGAACACACATGCAATGACATTGGTTGATCCATATGTGGTTTGTGACAATAACACACATGCAATGCCATTGGTTGATCCATGTGGTTTGTGGAAAAAACAGACATGCAATGACTCTGGTGGATCCATATGTGGTTTGTGGAAAGAACACACATGCAATGACATTGGTTGATCCATATGTGGGTTGTCAAAAGAACACACATGCAATGGCTCTAGTGCTGGTTTTAGTATAAGAACACACATACAATGACTCTAGTGGGTCCATATGTGGTTTGTGAAAAGAACACACATGGAATGACTCTAGTGGATCCATATGTGGTTTTTGAAAAGAACACACATGCAATGACATTGGTTGATCCATATGTTGTTTGTGAAAAGAACACACATGCAATGACTCTAGTTCTGGTTTTAGTATAAGAACACACATGCAATGACTCTAGTGGGTCCATATGTGGTTTATGAAAAGAACACACATGCAATGACTCTGGTGGATCCATATGTGGTTTGTGAAAAGAACACACATGCAATGAAATTGGTTGATCCATATGTGGTTTGTGAAAAGAACACAGATGCAATGACTCTAGTGGATCCATATGTGGTTTGTGGAAAGAACACACATGCAATGACTCTAGTGGGTCCATATGTGGTTTCTGAAAAGAACACACATGCAATGACTCTAGGGGATCCATATGTTGTTTGTGAAAAGAACACACATGCAATGACATTGGTGGATCCATATGTGGTTTCTGGAAAGAACACATGCAATGACATTTGTTGATCCATATGTGGCTTGTGAAAAGAACACACATGCAATTAGTCTAGTGGATACATATGTGGTTTGTGGAAACAACACACATGAAATGGCATTGGTGGATACATATGTGGTTCTTGAAAAGAACACACATGCAATGACATTGGTTGATCCATATGTGGTTTGTGACAATAACACACATGCAATGACATTGGTTGATCCATATGTGGTTTGTGAAAAGAACACACATGCATTGACTCTAGTGGATCCATATGTGGTTTGTGGAAAGAACACACATGCAATGACTCTAGTGGATCCATATGTGGTTTGTGAAAAGAACACACATGCAATGACATTGGTGGATCCATATGTGGTTTGTGGAAAGAACACACGTGCAATGACATTTGTTGATCCCTATGTGGTTTGTCATTACAAGAACACACATGCAATGGCATTGGTGGATCCATATGTGGTTTGTGGAAAGAACACACGTGCAATGACACTGGTTGATCCATATGTGGTTTGTGACAATAACACACATGATTGGTTGATCCATATGTGGTTTGTGAAAAGAACACACATGCATTGACTCTAATGGATCCATATGTGGTTTGTGGAAAGAACACACATGCAATGACTCTAGTGGATCCATATGTGGTTTGTGAAAAGAACACACATGCAATGACATTGGTGGATCCATATGTGGTTTGTGGAAAGAACACACGTGCAATGACATTTGTTGATCCATATGTGGTTTGTCATTACAAGAACACACATGCAATGACATTGGTTGATCCATATGTGGTTTGTGACAATAACACACATGTAATGGCATTGGTGTATCCATGTGGTTTGTGGAAAAAAAACAGACATGCAACGACTCTGGTGGATCCATGTGTGGTTTGTGGAAAGAACACACATGCAATGACATTGGTGGATCCATATGTGGTTTGTGGAAACAACACACATGAAATGGCATTGGTGGATACATATGTGGTTCTTGAAAAGAACACACATGCAATGACATTGGTTGATCCATATGTGGTTTGTGACAATAACACACATGCAATGCCATTGGATGATCCATGTGGTTTGTGGAAAAAACAGACATGCAATGACTCTGGTGGATCCATATGTGGTTTGTGGAAAGAACACACATGCAATGACATTGGTTGATCCATATGTGGGTTGTCATAAGAACACACATGCAATGGCTCTAGTGCTGGTTTTAGTATCAGAACACACATACAATGACTCTAGAGGGTCCATATGTGGTTTGTGAAAAGAACACACATGGAATGACTCTAGTGGATCCATATGTGGTTTTTGAAAGGAACACACATGCAATGACATTGGTTGATCCATATGTTGTTTGTGAAAAGAACACACATGCAATGACTCTAGTTCTGGTTTTAGTATAAGAACACACATGCAATGACTCTAGTGGGTCCATATGTGGTTTATGAAAAGAACACACATGCAATGACTCTGGTGGAACCATATGTGGTTTGTGAAAAGAACACACATGCAATGAAATTGGTTGATCCATATGTGGTTTGTGAAAAGAACACAGATGCAATGACTCTAGTGGATCCATATGTGGTTTGTGGAAAGAACACACATGCAATGACTCTAGTGGGTCCATATGTGGTTTCTGAAAAGAACACACATGCAATGACTCTAGGGGATCCATATGTTGTTTGTGAAAAGAACACACATGCAATGACATTGGTGGATCCATATGTGGTTTCTGGAAAGAACACATGCAATGACATTTGTTGATCCATATGTGGCTTGTGAAAAGAACACACATGCAATTAGTCTAGTGGATACATATGTGGTTTGTGGAAACAACACACATGAAATGGCATTAGTGGATACATATGTGGTTCTTGAAAAGAACACACATGCAATGACATTGGTTGATCCATATGTGGTTTGTGACAATAACACACATGCAATGACATTGGTTGATCCATATGTGGTTTGTGAAAAGAACACACATGCATTGACTCTAGTGGATCCATATGTGGTTTGTGGAAAGAACACACATGCAATGACTCTAGTGGATCCATATGTGGTTTGTGAAAAGAACACACATGCAATGACATTGGTGGATCCATATGTGGTTTATGGAAAGAACACACGTGCAATGGCATTTGTTGATCCATATGTGGTTTGTCATTACAAGAACACACATGCAATGGCATTGGTGGATACATATGTGGTTCTTGAAAAGAACACACGTGCAATGACATTGGTTGATCCATATGTGGTTTGTGACAATAACACACATGAAATGACATTGGTTGATCCATATGTGGTTTGTGGAAAGAACACACATGCAATGACTCTAGTGGATCCATATGTGGTTTGTGAAAAGAACACACATGCAATGACATTGGTGGATCCATATGTGGTTTGTGCAAAGAACACACGTGCAATGACATTTGTTGATCCATATGTCTTTTGTCATTACAAGAACACACATGCAATGGCATTGGTGGATCCATATGTGGTTTGTGGAAAGAACACACATGCAATGACATTGGTTGATCCATATGTGGTTTGTGACAATAACACACATGTAATGGCATTGGTGTATCCATGTGGTTTGTGGAAAAAACAGACATTCAACGACTCTTGGATCCATGTGTTGTTTGTGGAAAGAACACACATGCAATGACATTGGTGGATCCATCTGTGGTTTGTGGAAACAACACACATGAAATGGCATTGGTGGATACATATGTGGTTCTTGAAAAGAACACACATGCAATGACATTGGTTGATCCATATGTGGTTTGTGACAATAACACACATGCAATGCCATTGGTTGATCCATGTGGTTTGTGGAAAAAACAGACATGCAATGACTCTGGTGGATCCATATGTGGTTTGTGGAAAGAACACACATGCAATGACATTGGTTGATCCATATGTGGGTTGTCAAAAGAACAGACATGCAATGGCTCTAGTGCTATTTTTAGTATAAGAACACACATGCAATGACTCTAGTGGGTCCATATGTGGTTTGTGAAAAGAACACACATGGAATGACTCTAGTGGATCCATATGTGGTTTGTGAAAAGAACACACATGCAATGACATTGGTGGATCCATATGTGGTTTGTGGAAAGAACACACGTGCAATGACATTTGTTGATCCATATGTGGTTTGTCATTACAAGAACACACATGCAATGACATTGGTTGATCCATATGTGGTTTGTGACAATAACACACATGTAATGGCATTGGTGTATCCATGTGTTTTGTGGAAAAAAACAGACATGCAACGACTCTGGTGGATCCATGTGTGGTTTGTGGAAAGAACACACAAGCAATGACATTGGTGGATCCATATGTGGTTTGTGGAAACAACACACATGAAATGGCATTGGTGGATACATATGTGGTTCTTGAAAATAACACACATGCAATGACATTGGTTGATCCATATGTGGTTTGTGACAATAACACACATGCAATGCCATTGGTTGATCCATGTGGTTTGAGGAAAAAACAGACATGCAATGACTCTGGTGGATCCATATGTGGTTTGTGGAAAGAACACACATGCAATGACATTGGTTGATCCATATGTGGGTTGTCAAAAGAACACACATGCAATGGCTCTAGTGCTGGTTTTAGTATAAGAACACACATACAATGACTCTAGTGGGTCCATATGTGGTTTGTGAAAAGAACACACATGGAATGACTCTAGTGGATCCATATGTGGTTTGTGAAAAGAACACACATGCAATGACATTGGTTGATCCATATGTTGTTTGTGAAAAGAACACACATGCAATGACTCTAGTTCTGGTTTTAGTATAAGAACACACATGCAATGACTCTAGTGGGTCCATATGTGGTTTATGAAAAGAACACACATGCAATGACTCTGGTGGATCCATATGTGGTTTGTGAAAAGAACACACATGCAATGAAATTGGTTGATCCATATGTGGTTTGTGAAAAGAACACAGATGCAATGACTCTAGTGGATCCATATGTGGTTTGTGGAAAGAACACACATGTAATGACTCTAGTGGGTCCATATGTGGTTTTTGAAAAGAACACACATGCAATGACTCTAGGGGATCCATATGTTGTTTGTGAAAAGAACACACATGCAATGACATTGGTGGATCCATATGTGGTTTCTGGAAAGAACACACATGCAATGACATTTGTTGATCCATCTGTGGCTTGTGAAAAGAACACACATGCAATTAGTCTAGTGGATACATATGTGGTTTGTGGAAACAACACACATGAAATGGCATTGGTGGATACATATGTGGTTCTTGAAAAGAACACACATGCAATGACATTGGTTGATCCATATGTGGTTTGTGACAATAACACACATGCAATGACATTGGTTGATCCATATGTGGTTTGTGAAAAGAACACACATGCATTGACTCTCGTGGATCCATATGTGGTTTGTGGAAAGAACACACATGCAATGACTCTAGTGGATCCATATGTGGTTTGTGAAAAGAACACACATGCAATGACATTGGTGGATCCATATGTGGTTTGTGGAAAGAACACACGTGCAATGACATTTGTTGATCCATATGTGGTTTGTCATTACAAGAACACACATGCAATGGCATTGGTGGATCCATATGTGGTTTGTGGAAAGAACACACATGCAATGACATTGGTTGATCCATATGTGGTTTGTGAAAATAACACACATGTAATGGCATTGGTGTATCCATGTGGTTTGTGGAAAAAAACAGACATGCAACGACTCTGGTGGATCCATGTGTTGTTTGTGGAAAGAACACACATGCAATGACATTGGTGGATCCATATGTGGTTTGTGGAAACAACACACATGAAATGGCATTGGTGGATACATATGTGGTTCTTGAAAAGAACACACATGCAATGACATTGGTTGATCCATATGTGGTTTGTGACAATAACACACATGCAATTCCATTGGTTGATCCATCTGGTTTGTGGAAAAAACAGACATGCAATGACTCTGGTGGATCCATATGTGGTTTGTGGAAAGAACACACATGCAATGACATTGGTTGATCCATATGTGGGTTGTCAAAAAGAACAGACATGCAATGGCTCTAGTGCTATTTTTAGTATTAGAACACACATGCAATGACTCTAGTGGGTCCATATGTGGTTTGTGAAAAGAACACACATGGAATGACTCTAGTGGATCCATATGTGGTTTATGAAAAGAACACACATGCAATGACTCTAGTGGATCCATATGTGGTTTGTGAAAAGAGCACACATGCAATGACATTGGTTGATCCATATGTGGTTTGTGCAAAGAACACACATGCAATGACTCTAGTGGATCCATATGTGGTTTGTGGAAAGAACACACATGCAATGACTCTAGTGGGTCCATATGTGGTTTGTGAAAAGAACACACATGCAATGACTCTAGGGGATCCATATGTGGTTTGTGAAAAGAACACACATGCAATGACATTGGTGGATCCTTATGTGGTTTCTGGAAAGAACACACATGCAATTACATTTGTTGATCCATATGTGGATTGTGAAAAGAACACACATGCAATTAGTCTAGTGGATACATATGTGGTTTGTGGAAACAACACACATGAAATGGCATTGGTGGATACATATGTGGTTCTTGAAAAGAACACACATGCAATGACATTGGTTGATCCATATGTGGTTTGTGACAATAACACACATGCAATGACATTGGTTGATCTATATGTGGTTTGTGAAAAGAACACACATGCAATGACTCTAGTGGATCCATATCTGGTTTGTGGAAAGAACACACATGCAATGACTCTAGTGGATCCATATGTGGTTTGTGAAAATAACATACGTGCAATGACATTGGTGGATCCATATGTCGTTTGTGCAAAGAACACACATGCAATGACATTTGTTGATCCATATGTGGTTTGTGACAAGAACAGACACGCAATGACTCTAGTGCTGGTTTTAGAATAAGAACACACATGCAATGACTCTAGTGGGTCCATATGTGGTTTGTGAAAAGAACACACATGCAATGACTCTAGTGGATCCATATGTGGTTTGTAGAAAGAACACACATGCAATGACATTGGTTGATCCATATGTGGTTTGTGGAAACAACACACATGAAATGGCATTGGTGGATAGATATGTGGTTCATGAAAAGAACACACATGCAATGACATTGGTTGATCCATATGTGGTTTGTGAAAATAACACACATGCAATGACATTGGTTGATCCATATGTGGTTTGTGAAAAGAACACACATGCAATGACTCTAGTGGATCCATATGTGGTTTGTGGAAAGAACACACATGCAATGACTCTAGTGGATCCATATGTGGTTTGTGAAAATAACACACATGCAATTACATTGGTGTATCCATATGTGGTTTGTGGAAAGAACACACGTGTAATGACATTTGTTGATCCATATGCGGTTTGTCATTACAAGAACACACATGCAATGGCATTGGTGGATCCATATGTGGTTTGTGGAAAGAACACACATGAAATGACAATGGTTGATCCATATGTGGTTTGTGACAATAACACACATGTAATGGCATTGGAGGATCCATGTGGTTTGTGAAAAAAACAGACATACAATGACTCTGGTGGATCCATGTGTAGTTTGTGGAAATAACACACATGCAATGACATTGGTGGATCCATATGTGGTTTGTGGAAAGGACACACATGCAATGACATTGGTCTATCCACATGTGGTTTGTGAAAAGAACACACATGCAATTACTCTAGTGGATACATATGTGGTTTGTGGAAAGAACACACATGTAATGGCATTGGTGTATCCATATGTGGTTCATGACAGGAACACACAAGCAATGACATTGGTTGATCCATATGTGGTTTGTGACAATAACACACATGCAATGTCATTGGTTGATCCATGTGGTTTGTGGAAAAAACAGACATGCAATGACTCTGGTGGATCCATATGTGGTTTGTGGAAAGAACACACATGCAATGACATTGGTTGATCCATATGTGGGTTGTCAAAAGAACACACATGCAATGGCTCTAGTGCTGGTTTTAGTATAAGAACACACATGCAATGACTCTAGTGGGTCCATATGTGGTTTGTGAAAAGAACACACATGGAATGACTCTAGTGGATCCATATGTGGTTTGTGAAAAGAACACACACGCAATGACATTGGTTGATCCATATGTGGTTAGTGAAAAGAACACACATGCAATGACTCTAGTTCTAGTTTTAGTATAAGAACACACATGCAATGACTCTAGTGGGTCCATATGTGGTTTGTGAAAAGAACACACATGGAATGACTCTAGTGGATCCATATGTGGTTTGTGAAAAGAACACACATGCAATGACATTGGTTGATCCATGTGTGGTTAGTGAAAAGAACACACATGCAATGACTCTAGTGGGTCCATATGTGGTTTATGAAAAGAACACACATGCAATGACTCCAGTGGATACATATGTGGTTTGTGAAAAGAACACACATGCAATGACATTGGTTGATCCATATGTGGTTTGTGAAAAGAACACACATGCAATGACTCTAGTGGATCCATATGTGGTTTGTGGAAAAAACACACATGCAATGACTCTAGTGGGTCCATATGTGGTTTGTGAAAAGAACACACATGCAATGACTCTAGGGGGTCCATATGTGGTTTGTGAAAAGAACACACATGCAATGACATTGGTGGATCCATATGTGGTTTGTGGAAAGAACACACATGCAATGACATTTGTTGATCCATATGTGGCTTGTGAAAAGAACACACATGCAATTAGTCTAGTGGATACATATGTGGTTTGTGGAAACAACACACATGAAATGGCATTGGTGGATACATATGTGGTTCTTGAAAAGAACACACATGCAATGACATTGGTTGATCCATATGTGGTTTGTGACAATAACACACATGCAATGACATTGGTTGATCCATATGTGGTTTGTGAAAAGAACACACATGCAATGACTCTAGTGGATCCATATGTGGTTTGTGGTAAGAACACACATGCAATGACTCTAGTGGATCCATATGTGGTTTGTGAAAATAACATACATGCATTGACATTGGTGGATCCATATGTGGTTTGTGGAAAGAACACACATGAAATGACATTTGTTGATCCATATGTGGTTTGTGACAAGAACACACACGCATTGACTCTAGTGCTGGTTTTAGTATAAGAACACACATGCAATGACTCTAGTGGGTCCATATGTGGTTTGTGAAAATAACACACATGCAATGACTCTAATGGATCCATATGTGGTTTGTAGAAAGAACACACATGCAATGACATTGGTTGATCCATATGTGGTTTGTGAAAAGAACACACATGCAATGACATTGGTGGATCCATATGTGGTTTGTGGAAAGAACACATATGCAATGACATTTGTTGATCCATATGTCATTTGTGAAAGGAACACACATGCAATTACTCTAGTGGATACATATGTGGTTTGTGGAAACAACACACATGCAATGGCATTGGTGGATACATATGTGGTTCATGAAAAGAACACACATGCAATGACATTGGTTGATCCATATGTGGTTTGTGACAATAACACACATGCAATTACATTGGTTGATACATATGAGGTTTGTGAAAAGAACACACATGCAATGACTCTAGTGGATCCATATGTGGTTTGTGGAAAGAACACACATGGAATGAGTCTAGTGGATCCATATGTTGTCGTCGGATTGATGACAAGTACGCCATGAGGGGGTCCTCGAGGCGTGCGGAAGAGAGGGGTGTGAGACGTACGGTGTTCTGGGACGGTGAGCACACAAGTTTACCCAGGTTCGAATCCATGGCTTTGGGCGGATCCTACTCCTGCTAGCAATCGATGTCTGGCGAGCCGGAATATGGGTTACAAGGGTTTCGCCTGTGCGAGTTGAGGGTTTAAAGTATTGGGTGTGCCCTAAAGTCTCTCCGTAGGATGGCTTATATAGATATCCGGCCTAGGGTTTACAGGAGAGATCTATCCGGCTACGTCTAAGAGTCGGTTACAGAGTACATCTTGAACTACAAGTAACATTATGGGCCTAAGTCGGTAAGTCTTACAGGCCTTCCGTAGCAGGATTGGACTCCGTCTTTCTCCTGGTAGGCGCGTGAAGCAAAGATCTAACCCGAAGTGGGCCACCCTGGTCAGTGAGGAACTGTGAGGATACCCGGAAAGTATATCCCCAACAGCAGCCCCCGGTGGCCTCCAAGATCCAAAGTCGGATTTATCATAGTCTAGCTTGATCTTCAGCTTGCAGAATCTTGAAGGGTTCCTGAAACTTCACAACAAAAAGTACGATCCGGGTCTTAAAAGTAAGTCGGACCTTTCAATCGGTTACTTGGATTTTCCAGCTCGATTTTAAACTAAGCCGGAACTTGGTCTCCAACGCCACCTGACACAAGCATGGTCAAATCACGTCATCTGACAGGCGTTCCGTCAGCACGACCAGTGGTGGGTCCGTGGTTCGCGGAACCGAGGCGCTGTTTCAATGCGTGCATGGAGATCGAGGCAACGCAATCATCGTGCGGGTCCTTCCCAATTCTTTCCATGATGCGTGGCGGTTACACTGTAGCGTTTGCATGAATCTTGGCGCAGGTAGGTGGATATAAGGGGTTCAGATTTCTTCTTCTCCTTTCTACCAGTCCTTTGCCGTTTCCTTCCTTCCCAATCCTCCTGCGCGCACAGAGCCTCCTCGTCCTTCCCCCACAGAAACTCCCAGCGCCGCCCCTTTAAGGTCACCCTCTCACTGGAGAAAAATGGCTTCATCATCTTCTTCCTCCAGTTTGGTGGCAGCAGCGTGGCCAGCAAAGAGCTGAAGAAAGAAAGCTACCGGGGAATCTGGATCCCCTGCGCCCTTGACGAAGTAGGCCTCAAGAACGTGGAGAAGGAGGGGCTTCTCGCCGCTGGCGACTGGCGGAGCGGCTCCGGCAAAACCATTCCTAGCCCACGCGACGACGAGCGGGTCCACTTCGACACCCATCTTGATCGAGGTCTGTCTTTTCCTCGGAGTTCTTCTCCGAGGTGATAGATCATTACGGAGTTCAACTCCACAATCTTCCTCCCAACTCACTTCTAGAAATGAGTGCGTATGCTATGCTTTGCGAGGGCTTTCTCGGCATTAGGCCGAGTTTGCTTCTCTTCCAGTTTTATTTCCATGTCTGGAGGAATTCCATCACTGCCGGTGTACCTTACATCACCGGCACTATTAGATTTTCTCTTAGACGTGACCGGGCATATCCCAAAATTTCTGCCAGTGACTCGGTCAAACAATGGCTAGCCACTTTTTTCTACCATAGGGATATTCCGGCTCCCGGCAAAGCTACTGCTTTGCCGGCTTTTGTCGACGGAGCCGCCACGGCCCAGCCTTCTTGGGACGAGGTTGCTCCAGCTCTCACTGATGATCTGATCCTCGCTAAGAGGCGGATCGAATATCTGATTAAGCACAATGGTCTGAAGGGATCCGACTTGGTCCAGTGCTGGGTCTCATGTCGGATCTAGCCACTGTACACTTTGGGATAGACTGATGCACTCCATCACGTCTTCTCCAACCGACTCCCTCCGCGTCAGCCCCAAAGCCTACACCACTCAAGGCTACATAAGCCAAATCAAATGGCTGATCAAGGAGCGGATCGAAAGGCGGATTCCGGAGGTTTCTCTGGACATGCACACGGCGGAAAACCCCGTGGTGCCGGTAAGCTTCCATCATCACATCTTTTATGTGTTTCAATCTTCGAGTTATTCTGCAATACTGATATGTTTTCTTGTTTTCAGCTTGCTGACATCCCCGAGTCGGAACTTGCTCTGCTCGAAGGATACCCTCCAGAGTTCTCTTAGGAGGTAGAAGTAGTTCCACTGCCCGATCTTGCGCTCAAGAAGCGCAAAGCTCCAACAGTAGCGGTTGGAACAAAGGAGGTGCCTGTCGTGAAGAGGTAATTTCTAGTCACAACTTTTCCGCCTTTGTACTTTACTCAAATTTCTTTCCGAGATGTAACGTTTCTGACTTTTCTACCTTCTCAGAGCAAAATCAATCATCAAGGTCAAGGGGAAAGGGATTTCTTCGAAGCCCTTGCGTCAGACGAAGCTTACCATAGCTTCCCCTATCGTGGCTCCTCCGACTCCGGCCCCTCAACCTTCTGCAACTCCGGTTATCTCGTCGGATGCTGCAAAAGATCCGGTTCCTCAAACGGAGCCTGCGATCCTTGGGTCGCAAACCCAGCCACTTGTGGAGTGCGTCAGGTCAAGATAAGGGTGAACCCTCTTCGGGTAATGATCCCTCGGCTGAAGTCTTCGACGAAAACCTCCTCAGCAATCTGGGTCTTGCCAAGTTTGGCCTGACCCGGAAATCTGCAGAGGAGATCCAGCGGCTAGCCAGGCAAGTCCTGGATAAAAGCCATTTATCCCCCGAGGAAGAAGCGCAAGAAGCAAAGGACGTCAAGTTCTCTGGCCTTCTCACTTAAGTCCGCCTTTGTGACGAGAGGATTAGGACTGGCGAGCTTCCAACAGCCCTAGTGATCCCTCTTACTCTTGCCGAGAAGGTGGCCGCTGAAGTGAACGCGAGTTTAGATAAACTCACTCGTGAGCAATATGTAAGTCGGAATTCCAACTCTTGTTTTTTCCATTATGTTATATCATATCCTCTAGCCCCCAAGCATGAAGTAGGATATAGAATCCGAGTTTATGCTTCATTAGGATGCCAAAGAACGAACTAGTGTAGCCCCCAAGGCTCGTGCTGATATTTAGTAAAAATATTAGCCTGAGTCTTAAGTAGCTTTCTGACTTTGGGTATTCTGACTTACAGAAAGTATGTTACTATAACCAGGAATTACTGACCAATGTCTGTGATAAGCGGAGAGAGATCAAAGCTCTCCGGCTTAAAAATGCTGAGCTCAAAGTAGCCAAGGATGAAGCCGAAGGTAAACATTCCGTGATTCAAACCTTGTCTTTGCTTTTTTCAATGTCGAATTTTTTCTGAACTGTTGTTCTTTTTTGACTTACAACGCTGGTGAAACAATCCATCGCTATGATTGAAGAGGCCGAGAACCTCAAGACCCTGGTGGTGGAGAACAAGGGACTTCGCCAAGAGCTGGACAAGCTCAAGGCAGATCATGAAAAGAGCATAGCTCAAGTCCTTGAATCCTCCTCCATGGCCTTGATGGCGTGATCATCGCACCGCTCAGGATAAAATAATCTCGGACCTCAAGAATGAGCTTGGCAGAGAGAAGGACATATCCCAGGCGCTCCGGGCTGAACTCTAGAGTCTCCGGGAGGAAAAGACCAAGATTGACAACGTCATTTTTGGTACGTTCCGCCTTTCTAACTTATCTTTTTCTTCGACTTCTATCAATGTCGGTTTTTTCTTAACTTGTTTTGTGTATAGGTCCCCTAAAGTTGACGGACTCCTCCTCGTCCGAGCCCCGCACTCACCGGCTTACCCAAGTCGGTGATCTTCTTCATGACTACCGCCAGTCCCTTGAGGACATTGGCGAGTCTCTCAGGATTCCGGACATGCCAAACATGTCGGATTTTGAGGTGCGGGAAAAGACAGGGCCAAGGAGATGCCGCAGCTTGTTCGGGACTGGAACATGTCCTACGCTGCAATTTGCTGTGCGCACTCACTATGGTCATGAGCCACCATGGAAACATGGAGATATGGCAAGTGACTAGAGGGTACTGCAAGGTGGACGAAGACGGCCAGGAGCAAGACCTTCAAGCTATCATGCACTCCTGCGCTGGATACAGGTGCCACGTAGCTGATCTGACCAGCTACAAGATCCCCTTCTTCACCCGCATGGCTACTCTGCCTCCTCCTGCAGAAGAAGCCGAAGAAGTTTCCGACGATGAACGCACCAACTCGGATGCGGACATCTCGGAAAGATATCAAGGCGGAGTGACCAGCGAGCCGGCAGATCCTTCATCTCCTCCTGCATCATAGACCAGAAATTTATGTATTATTCCGAAAAAACCTGATGCGTATGTAAAATATTAAGTACTATTTATCTTGCTAGTGCTAAGATTTTGATCTATTCAGCACTTTTGACTTTTGAAATTTTTGCGTGTGCCTAAAATGTTTTCATAAGCACTTGTACTTTTTCGTCTCTACTTATTGTTTATCTGGCTTTCCGCCTCGTCCCTTTCGTGAGCCGGCTAAACTTTCCGCCAGAAACTTTGCCGAGCAACAGAGCTCAATTGCTAAACCAATTTAAACTCGAAAACAAAGCCGACTTCCAGTACCAACAATTCACTACTTGGAAAATGCCCGCATCGGATGTTTCACACAAATAACCAAAGTAAAGACTAGAAACTTTAGAGTTATACCCGAAGGTAGCAGTTTTAGAATCGGAAATCTAGACCAGAACGAACATGAGCATAAAGTACTTTCAAGCATTCTGGGATTTTCGACTATGACATGATCATACGGAAATAAGATGGTTTAGGAACTTCTCAGAAAAAACTTGAGGTAACCAACACTTTTATTTCTCACAGAACATGTACATATGTATAATTACAAAGAAGGATAAACTAAGAATAAAAGGGATGTAGCTGAGCAATATTCCACGGTCTGTCTAACTCATCTGGATTTGTACTGCCTCCAGCTCTATTTCTCTTCTTAGTAGCAGGTCTTTCTTTGACTGGCCTCATGTCAGTTAAGTAGTACGATCCATTGTGCAATACTCGACTAACTAAAAAGGGCCCTTCCCATACTGGGGAAAGTTTGTGCTTTCTTTGTTGCACAAGCCGGAGAACCAAATCACCTTTATTGAAAGATCTATTTCGGACTCGCTGGCTATGTTACTTGCGTAACTTCTGCTGATAGGTTGTAAATCTCATTTCAGCAACGATGCGAACTTCTTCGACTAAGTCGAGATCATTTTTTTAAGAAATCTCGGCATCCTCTTTGATATACGCGGCCACTCTAGGTGAAGTATGAATTAAATCACTAGGAAGAACTGCTTCTGCGCCATAGACCAAGAAGAAAGGTGTGTATCCTGTTGACCTGTTCGGAGTTGTTCGTAAACTCCAAATTACAGAGGGTAGTTCCTCTGCCCAAGCCCCATGACACGTCGTAGTGGTGCTTGAGTCTTAGTTTAGGGCCTTGTAGAATTAAACCATTTGCTCTTTCAACTTGTCCGTTAGCTTTGTGGATGTCGGTGACGCAATGTCAAGCCGGATATTTTGCTCATCGCGAAATTCGCGGTTCTCCTATAGAAAAGTTACTCCCGTTGTCCGTGATAATGCTATGCGGATAACCATACCGGATTATAACATCCTCGACAAATCTTCTGGCTGTTGCTCCATCACAACTAGTGGCAGGTTTAGCCTCGATCCATTTGGTGAATTTATCCACCATCACTAAGAGGTGAGTAAATCCACTTGGAGCTCATTTAAAAGGTCCTACCATATCAAGCCCCAGACATGGCAAAGGCCATGTTATAGGTATTGTTAGCGACTGATCATCCGGAACATGAGCTTGCTTGGCGTACTTTTGGCAGCCTTTGCATGTCTTGACTAATCGTTCGGCATCTGCTAATTGTAAGCAGAAAATCCATGTCGAAAAGCTTTTGCCACTAAAGATTTGGCTGCAGCATGGTGACCACACTACGCCGTGGATTTCCCTTAAGATTTCCACTCCTTCCGGAGATACACAACACTGAAAAACCCCAGAAACACTCCTTTTATGGAGCTCACCCTTAACAATAGTATAGGCTTTTGCTCGTCGGATAATCTGCCGGCTCAGCACCTCGTCTTCGGGTAATTTGCCATCTACCAAGTAATCGAGGTAGGGTTGAGTCTAGCTGGGAATTACAGCCAGAACTGCTATCAAAGGTGAGTCGGATTTGGTCGGATATTCCTCATCTACTCCCTTTATTGAAGGGACTTTGAGGTGCTCTAAAAATGCGCCATCCGGGACCTCTTTCCGCGCAGAGCCTATTCGAGATAGTGCATCTGCTTCCTCATTTTCTGCTCGAGGGATGTGTTGAATTCAAACCCTTCGAACGATTTAGATAGGTCATCCATGACAGCTTTATATGCTGCCATGTGCTTATTTGCATTACAAATATCCGAGACTTGCTGAGCAACAAGATCCGAATCTCCTTAACACATCAAACATCGGATGCCAATATCCTTGGCAATCCGGATTCGATGCAGCAGTGCTTCATACTCGGAAATATTATTTGTCAATGTGAAGTGGATCTGCAACACATATAAAAGTTTATCTCCTTGGGGTGATTTGAGCACCACGCTAGCCCCCGAGCCCCCTCGAGCCTTAGACCCGTCGAAAAAAAGGGTCCAATATTCCGACTTAGGGAGGGTCATATTCTCCTTCGTCTCTGTCCAATCAGCGACAAAGTCAGCAAGGATCTGGGATTTGATTGTTGTCCGAGGTTTGTACTCAATATCGAAAGCTGAAAGCTCTATGCCCCATTTGGCGACGCGTCCTGTAGCATCGCTATTGTTGATTATATCTCTCATGGGAGCTTTGCTCACCATGGTAATCGGATGCTCCTGAAAGTAGTGTCATAACTTACGAGATGCTAGAAAAACACCGTAGGCCAACTTTTGATAGCGTGGATATCGCTGTTTTGACTCTGTCAGGACCTCGCTGACAAAGTAAGTCGGACGCTGCACCAGGTGTTCCTGATTTTCCTCTGGTCTCTCCACCACCATGACGATACTAACGACCTTATTTGTCGCAGCAATATAAAGCAACATCGGTTCCTAAGGTTTCGGCGCTGCGAGGGTATGAGCAGATGAGAGTACTTTCTTCAGGTCTTGTAGTGCAGCTTCAGCTTCGTCAGTCCAGACAAAATCTTTGGTCTTCTTCAGGAGTTTGTATAATAGTGCGGCTCTTTCACCAGGCCGGCTTACAAATCGACTGACCGCAGCAATGCAACCAGTTAATCTTTGTACGTCCTTCAGGCGAGTTGGCCTGGAAATATTTAGTATAGCCTTGATTTTGTCGCGGTTCACCTCTATGCCTCTTTGAGACACGATGAAACCCAACAATTTTCTGGCTGGTATTCCAAAGAAGCATTTCTTTGGGTTAAGCATGATGTTATATTTTCGTAGATTGGCGAACGTCTCCTCCAAGTCGGAAATCAATGTTTCCTTCTTTTTGGACATCACCGCAATATCATCCACGTATGCATGTACATTGCGTCCGAGTTGGTCGTGGAGGTAACGCTGCATCGTCTGATGAATACGTAGTTCTCAAGGTTTCTTCAGCCCAAAGGGCATCATAACAAACGAAGGTTACGAAGGGGTTATGAATGAAGTTTTGATTTTGTCAGATTCCTTCATCCGGATTTGGTGATAACCGGAATATGCGTCGAGAAAACAGAGGAGTTCCGAGCCTGCCGTAGAATCGATAACTTGATCAATTCTAGGCAGAGCGAACGGATCTTTTGGACAAGCCTTATTCAAGGCTATATAATCAACACACATCCTTAAATCAGTGGTGTCCTTTTTAGGGACCATTACAGGTTTGGCCGACCACTCAGTGTGGATGACCTCTTCTATGAATCCGGCTAACTCGAGCCGTGCTAGTTCCTTAGCTATTGCCTTACGCTTTTCATCGCCAAAACGTCGTAAGGACTGTTTGACGGGTTTAGCGTTCGGGTTTACATTTAGAGAGTGCTCGGCAAGTTCCCTAGGTACTCCGGTCATGTCAGATGGCTACCATGCGAAGATATCTTGATTTTCTTGGAGGAACTTGACGAGCGCGCTTTCCTATGCGCTATCTAGGCCTACGCCTATCTGGGTCACCTTGGAGGGGTCATCATCCTTCAACGGCTCTTTCTTCGTCTCTTCTGATGCCTTGAACTCCGGATTTGGCTTGGTAACCTCCTTCTTCGTTGCGGGCATCTCGGACGGATCTATGCTCTTCTTGATCTCCTGGTACTCACAGGCGCGTGCAAAGCTTGAGCAAAGCGGCATTTCCATCCTCGCACTCTCGCGCTTTCTTGGGTCTCTGATGGTGATCACGCCATTGGGACCTAGAATTTTCATCATATTGTAAATGTAACAGACGAGCCATAAAAGCCCGATGGCGGACGTCCGAATATAGCGTGGTATGCGCTCTTGAACGGGACCACTTCAAAGGAAAGTGCCTCCGTCCGATAATTCTTTGGAGTTCCAAAGGTAACATCCAAAGTGATCTCTCCCAGGAAATTAGCTTGTCTTCCTGGGACAACTCTGTGAAAAATCACAGAGCTATGGTTCAGCTGGGTCTCCGAGATCTTCATCCGGCGTAGCGTTTCGACATAGAGAATATTGATGCTGCTACCACCGTCCATGAGGGTCTTGGAGAAACCATAACCATCAATAAGTGGGTTGACGATTAAGGCGTATTTTCCTCGCCTGTGTAACTTAGGCGGATGATCATCGCGGTCAAACGTGATTGCCACTTCCGACCAGTCCAGATACTGGGGAACAGCCGGAACTATTGCATTGAGTTCGTGTAGAACTGCTTTCTTGACCTTTGCTGGTTGAGATCCGAGGAAGGTGACATAAGTGTCCTTCTTGGTGGGAAAAGTCTTCTTCCCTTCCGACTTGGGATTTGAAGCATCAGCTTCCTCCATGTCGGAATCTTCCTTGGTCTCTTTGTCTTTTTCGAGATTTTTCTTTCCCTTCTTCCGCTTAGCTTTGTAGTCTGTGGTGTCATCTCTTTTGATGTCGTCATTGAAACGACATTCAGCGTTGGTGTGGGACGAGCCCCCATTGGCGTCTAGGTGATGCACACATGGGTTATTGGAAATGTCGGCCCAAGAGTAGGTTTTGCCTGGTTGTTGTTCTCCTCTACCTTGGACCCTTGATGTCCCACGGCCACGCCCATGGCCTCCGCCACGTCCTCCTCGCCCTCCAGACCCAGAAACAGTAGTGACTACCGCTATTTCCGCGTTGGGTTTTTCTTCCGAGGTATTTTTGCGCTTCTGAGCTTGTTGCTTTGGTTGTTTGGCCGACTGAGGCACAGCTAGGGCATTGAGTAGTCCTACGCATCGTAAATCGTCGACATCGCATACTTGCTCGCTGTTTCTATCATCTCTCCCAAATCGGTGACCTTGTCACACTTCAAGCGATGGCGTAGTAAACCAATAGGGAGACCTGCAATGAAAGCTTCAATCGCGGTTTGATCATTTACTCCTTCACAGGAGTTCTTGGTGTCGATCCATCGTCCGACGTAATCCCAGCAAGTTTGTCCGGCTTTCTGTGTGCAACACTGTAGGTCTCCAACCGTACAGGGCCTCCGATATGTGCCTTCGAAATTCCGAAAGAACGCGCTTTGCAAATCATACCAGTTATGGATGGTGTTTGCCGGAAGTTCATTGAGCCATGATCGTGCCATCTTCCGCAACATAAGTGGGAGATATCGGGTTGCGACTAGGCTGTTTCCGCCTTTGGAAATGCAACAAGCTTGGAAGAAATCATGTAAACAGGTGTCTAGCCAAGCAATGCCGTCATAGGCTTGGATATGTCTTGAGATAGCAAATCCTTCCGGGAATTTTGTAGCTCTGATGCGTGGTCCGAAGCATTTTGGGCCCACGTATACGTCATCGTTTTCATAGCGCCGAGCCTCTATACTGGAGTTGATCCTGTGCCTTGTGTCGTTCGGGGATAGAGATCGTCCCGAATGCCGGCTGTGGCTGCGGTGCCGTGGAGCCGGACTTGACCGCCACCACCTCCTCGCCATGTCGTCCCCTTGCCCTCCATGGGAGCCGTTGTGATGATGTGTGTGGTGGAGGGTGGAGCAACTTGACTCTGACAGCCCCTGTCGACATGCCGGCATGGTTTCCGTCGTTTCTTCGTCCGTCGTTCCCACCATGGTGAGGCTTAGCCGGACGGTTCTCATGTCTAGGAGGTGGCATTCTCTGACGATCCTCCTCCCGACGTTTCTCTTTATCTTCTCCCCTTCGATCCTTAGATTCTCGTCGAGGAGGGTTAAATGGATTGAGGCAGCGATGGCGTCTTTCTCGTGGCGAACGCGTTGCTCTGAATTCTAAGTTTTGTGATGTCTTTGAAGATCCGGTTCTTGAATAGTTGTATTCCCTGCGTTCGGGGTGATGGTACTGCGCCCGAACGTAATGGGATTTTACGCTAGCCCATGCCAGATCTATGCGACACTGGTCAGAATCCGAGACCAGTTTTTGACTTCCGGACAAGGCTACCTTTTGCTTCTCCAGTCCCTTGTTGAGTAGCTTGATACCCAAACGGATCTCCTCTGGTCCTGGATTAGCTGATAGAATTTCTCGGGCTGCCACGGTATTTTGTACTGGTGTTGGGTATACCCAATCTCCGTTGCTATCTTTCCGTGGCTTCCCCATCTCATCTCCAAAAAGGATGGCACGGACACGTGGGAATTGGTTGTCATCTATGTGACGCTTCCGTGTCTTCTGATGTAGACGAGGCATGTATCCCTTGTTTGACATGCGTTTCTTCTCCACCTTGATGTTTTTGGCTTCATTGAGGAGTTGTTGACGACGCGCTTTTAGGGCTTGCGCCCTTTCGTCCAGCTCATATGCAGTATGTTCTGCAGCTGTAGGGATAGGTGTGGTTAATGTAGCATCGATGAGTTTACGCGCACCTTCAGTGATCACGTGTCCATCCACCGATGCTTCTTTTTTCAGCTCATCTAGGATAAGTGCTCCGTCCGAGTCTTCCTCGTATTCCTCGGCAATCACCTCCTCTGTCAGAGGGTCTTTTGCCGGGGTCTTGTTTTTCTTGTTCTTCTTCTTTGCCTTCTTGGCAGCGCCGGTAGCAAAGACGGCTTTGGGTCCGTTTCCCGAATTCAAGCTCTGATCGGTACTTTCGGACATTTGGACTTCGGGATTATCTCCGACGTCCATGTCATCCTGCGCTTTGGGAGAGTGTTCCCTGGATCCTTCATCCATGGCTTCTCCTTCTTCTGCAGCTTTGGAGTTGTACTCCTCTTCATATTCCGCGGAGAACTTTCGGAAATCTGCTGACGTCATCGATTCATCCGAGGATGCGGGTACATCGGTGTTTGTTCCAATTGCCTCCAGCACCAAGTCGGTGTATTCTCCAGCATCGACAGAGCCGGATCCGGAGCCCACGTATCCGACAAAGTGTGACGCGTGCTTCCTAAGGTACCTACGGCTTTCGCGATCAGCCATATCGAAACTTTTAATGGTCTCGAGGATTGCATCTGCACTTTCGCCTTGCAGTATCATGCGTTTTAGTGTGTACCTTAGGAAAGGCCTGTCTATCCCGGCATCATCAGAGCCAGAATCAGTGTCGTTGATATGCTCCTCCTGGATTTCGACTTCCGCGGGTAGATCGATCTGGGATCTGGCTCATCCAGGGAGATCGACTCCAGATTCGACGTGGACCGCTAGGTCTTCTTCAGGTTCGGGTTTCTCCACTATCTCCGCAACTAGTGCGGGCTGGGTGGGATTAGGGTTTTCTAAGATCCGGAACTCTGCCGCCTCCGCGAACAAAGGGGACCTAGAAAATTCTTCTGCCTCTATCATCACCACTGGGGTGGGTTGGGCAGGTTCAGCGAAACCGATGTAAACATCAATCTCGCCAAAAGACATGATTGTGTAGGCAGTCACGACCTCCCTTGCCGGAATCCAAGTCTCGTCGAGAACGATGAGAGGGACATCGCTGGCGTAGAGGATGCGACCGACGGTGATAGTCTCGCCGATTCTGATTCTTGCAGATTTCGCTCGGAACACAGATCCGAAGCTCACTTGCCCCACGGTGGGCGCCAACTGTCGTCGGATTGATGACAAGTACGCCATGAGGGGGCTCCTCGAGGCGTGCGGAAGAGATGGGGTGTGAGACGTACGATGTTCCGGGACAGTGAGCACACAAGTTTACCCAGGTTCGAATCCGCCGGCTTTGGACAGATCCTACTCCTGCTAGCAATCCAGTAATACGACAGAGCCGGAATATGGGTTACAAGGGTTTCGCCTGTGCGAGTTGAGGGTCTAAAGTATTGGGTGTGCCTAAAGGGTCTCCCTAGGACGGCTTATATAGATATCCGACCTAGGGTTTACAGGAGAGATCTATCCGGCTACGTCTAAGAGTCGGTTACAAAGTACATCTTGAACTACAAGTAACATTATGGGCCTAAGTCGGTAAGTCTTCTGGGCCTTCCCGTAGCCGGATTGGACTCCGTCTTACTCCCTGACTCGGCCGCCCGTGAAGAAAAGCTCTAACCCGAAGTGGGCCACCCTGGTCAGTGAGGAACTGTGAGGATACCCGGAAAGTATATCCCCAACATATGTGGTTTGTGAAAAGAACACACATGCAATGACATTGGTGGATCCATATGTGGTTTGTGGAAAGAACACACGTGCAATGACATTTGTTGATCCATATGTGGTTTGTCATTACAAGAACACACATGCAATGGCATTGGAGGATCCATATGTGGTTTGTGGAAAGAACACACATGCAATGACATTGGTTGATACATATGTGGTTTGTGACAATAACACACATGTAATGGCATTGGTGGATCCATGTGGTTTGTGGAAAAAATAGACATACAATGACTCTGGTGGATCCATGTGTAGTTTGTGAAAATAACACACATGCAATGACATTGGTGGATCCATATGTGGTTTGTGGAAAGGACACATATGCAATGACATTGGTTGATCCATATGTGGTTTGTGAAAAGAACACACATGCAATTACTCTGGTGGATACATATGTGGTTTGTGGAAAGAATACACATGCAATGGCATTGGTGGATCCATATGTGGTTCATGACAGGAACACACATGCAATGACATTGGTTGATCCATATGTAGTTTGTGACAATAACACACATGCAATGCCATTGGTTGATCCATGTGGTTTATGGAAAAAACAGACATGCAATGACTCTGGTGGATCCATATGTGGTTTGTGGAAAGAACACACATGCAATGACATTGGTTGATCCATATGTGGGTTGTGAAAAGAACACACATGCAATGGCTCTAGTGCTGGTTATAGTATAAGAACACACATGCAATGACTCTAATGGGTCCATATGTGGTTTGTGAAAAGAACACACATGCAATGACTCTAGTGGATACATATGTGGTTTGTGTAAAGAACACACATGCAATTAGTCTAGTGGATACATATGTGGTTTGTGGAAACGACACACATGAAATGGCATTGGTGGATTCATATGTGGTTCTTGAAAAGAACACACATGCAATGACATTGGTTGATCCATATCTGGTTTGTGACAATAACACACATGCAATGACATTGGTTGATCCATATGTGGTTTGTGAAAAGAACACACATGCAATGACTCTAGTGGATCCATATGTGATTTGTGGAAAGAACACACATGCAATGACTCTAGTGGATCCATATGTGGTTTGTGAAAAGAACACACATGCAATGACATTGGTGGATCCATATGTGGTTTGTGGAAAGAACACACATGCAATAACATTTGTTGATCCATATGTGGTTTGTGACAAGAACACACATGCAATGACTCTAGTGCTAGTTTTAGTATAAGAACACACATGCAATGACTCTAGTGGGTCCATATGTGGTTTGTGAAAAGAACACACATGCAATGACTCTAGTGGATCCATATGTGGTTTGTAGAAAGAACACACATGCAATGACATTGGTTGATCCATATGTGGTTTGTGAAAAGAACACACATGCAATGACACTGGTGGATACATATGTGGTTTGTGGAAAGAACACACATGCAATGACATTTGTTGATCCATATGTCGTTTGTGAAAAGAACACACATGCAATTACTCTAGTGGATACATATGTCGTTTGTGGAAACAACACACGTGCAATGGCATTGGTGGATACATAAGTGGTTTGTGAAAAGAACATACATGCATTTACTCTAGTGGATATATATGTGGTTTGTCATTACAAGAATAATCACGCAATGACTCTAGTGGATCCATATGTGGTTTGTCAAAAGAGAACACTTGCAATGACATTGGTTGATCCATATGTGGTTTGTGAAAAGAACACACATGCAATGACTCTAGTGGATCCATATGTGGTTTATGGAAAGAATACAGATACAATGACTCTAGTGGATCCATGTGTGGTTCATGAAAAGAACACACATGCAATGACATTGGTGGATCCATATGTGGTTTGTGGAAAGAAGACACATGCAATGAAATTTGTCATCCATATGTGGTTTGTGAAAAGAACACACATGCAATTACATTGGTTGATCCATATGTGGGTTGTGAAAAGAACACACATGCAATGACTCTAGTGCTGGTTTTAGTATAAGAACACACATGCAATGACTCTAGTGGGTCCATATGTGGTTTGTGAAAAGAACACACATGCAATGACTCTAGTGTATCCATATGTGGTTTGTGAAAAGAACACACATGCAATGACATTGGTTGATCCATATGTGGTTTGTGAAAAGAACACACATGCAATGACTCTAGTGGATCCATATGTTGTTTGTGGAAAGAACACACATGCAATGAATCTAGTGGATCCATATGTGGTTTGTGAAAAGAACACACATGCAATGACATTGGTGGATGCATATGTGGTTTGTGGAAAGAACACACATGCAATGACATTTGTTGATCCATATGTGGTTTGTGAAAAGAACACACATGCAATTACTCTAGTGGATACATATGTGGTTTGTGGAAACAACACACATGCAATGGCATTGGTGGATACATATGTGGTTCATGAAAAGAACACACATGCAATGACATTAGTTGATCCATATGTGGTTTGTGACAATAACACACATGCAATGACATTGGTTGATCCATATATGGTTTGTGAAAAGAACACACATGCAATGACTCTAGTGGATCCATATGTGGTTTGTGGAAATATGATGGCTCGGTGTTGATGTAGAGCTCGTTGGGGAACCCCAAGAGGAAGGTATGATGAGCACAACAGCAAGTTTCCCTTAGTTATGAAACCATGGTTTAATCGAACCAGTAGGAGCAAGGAAACACCCCAAAGGTGTTGCTAGCTGAGCCTTGGAAGGGCGCACTACCGGTGCTAGTAGCAACGTGGAGACCTGCACAACATAACCACAGAACTTTGTCCCCAACTTGCGATGAGGTTGTCAATCTCACCGGTTTTGCTGAAAACAAAGGATTAAACGTATCGAATGGAAGGAAGTAATAGTTTGCAGAAAATAAACACAAAACAGTAAACAGTGTGTAGATTGTATGTAAAAGAAAGGACCGGGATCCATAGTTCACTAGAGGTGGCTGTCCTTAAGATAGATAACATGCTGGGTGAACAAATTATAGCGGGGCAATTGACAAACATCGAGAAAGCAATACATGCATATACTAATCATCTTGACTCCTTTGGAACTTGATTGGGCATTACAACATTATACATAGACCGCCATCCAACTGCATTTATGACTAATAATCCACCTTGAGGTTATCATCCGAACCCCCTCTAGCATTAAGTTGCAAGCAAGAGATTATTGCTTTACGAATTGCGTGTAAAGTAAACAATACGATTGTTCTATGAACAAAGGATTGTTGTTTTATCCCTAGTAGCAACAAGACATCTAGTACCTTAGAGATTTCTGTCACTTCCCCAGATTACCAGAGGCATGAACCCACTATCGAGCATAAATACTAACCCTTGGAGTTGCTAGCATCTACTTGGCCAAGATAGCTACTAACAACGGAAAGCATGCAAGATCACAAATAACAAAGACATGATAGAATCAATAATCAATCTGAAATAGCATCTCAATATCCATCGGATCCCCGCAAACACAACATGCAGAATTACAAATAGATGATCTTGATCATGAACAGAGCTCACAAGATCTAGACATGAAAGCACAAAGGAGAAGAACCAGCCATCTAGCTACTACATGGATCCGTAGTCCAAAGATGAACTACTCACGCATCACACCGGAGGCTTGCATGAGGATGATGAAGGCCTCCAGGGTGAATTCCCCTCTCCGACATGGTGCCGGGAAGATCTTCAGATCCCTCCCGATCTAGGGATGGAGATGATGGCGGCTACAGACTCTTTCGTGGATTTTTGATCGGGTACTTAGGGTTTTCGTCCTGAGGGAAATATATAGGCGGAAGGAGAGGCCGAGGGGGTGCTGGGGTCGGCCAGACCACCCCTGGCGCGGGCCAGGCCTAGCCACGCGTCCAAGTGGTGTGGCCGGCCCCCAACCCTTCTCTGTCTCGTATTTTGGCATCTAATGACTTCCGGAAAAATAGGCACTTTGGCTTTTGTCCCTCGTCCAATTCTGAGAATATTCATTTTCTGACTTTCCTGGAACCAAAAACAGCAGAAAACAGGCAGCTGGCACTGTGGCTCTTGTTAATAGGTTAGTCCAAGAAATCATATGAAAAGTACTCCAAAGTGTGGATAAAACATAAGAAAGTGGATAAAACCAAGCATGGAACATCAAAAATTATAGATACATTTGCAATGTATCAACATCCCCAAGCTTAACTCCTCCTCGTCCTCGAGCAGGTAAGTGTTAAAAAGAAAGAATAATTTTTGAGGTGACATGCACCATCAAAGACTTGATCAAAGTATTTGTAAAACATTCAAAGCTGGGATCATAGTACTTCAATCATAACATGAAAGACAAAGTTCTAGCAATAAGTCAAAGAAACTATGATGCAACATGAAAAGGCACAATCAAAAGATTCATGAATAACAATGCTTTGCAAGACGTTTGTTTGTTTCACATAAAGAAAACATAACATAATAGTATTCAGCTTGTCCCTCATAGAGTAGCAAATATAAATGCATAGGACACCTTCAAAGTTCATAAGAGTGACTAGATACAAATAGTTTAAAATAAGCAATATCAAGTTATGCATCAATCAACTAGTCTTGGGACAATGCACATAGAACTAAGAATGGCCAGTATGCTCTCAAAGTAGGTGCATAAAGGTAGAAGGTGGAGACTCAATATAATGGTGGAAGAAAGGCCTTTATAAAAGGAAGTAGAGATTCAAGTCTCATAAAGAGCTTCCAAAAATTATGGTACTTATAGCTTTCAGCTCTCATTGCCCCTATCATAAGCATCTTGAAGTGAAAAGTGAACAAACTATGGTGTACATGCTTGACGAAGTATAAGTTAGAAATCTCATGTCCCTTGTATATGAGGGCCGCTCCTCATGCTACTCAAGTTTAGTCACTGGTGAGTTCTTGTCATTGTAAGTACATGTGTATCATAGAGAACCGCCAACGGGGTACCCCTTGCCCGATGATACGGAAGAATCCCCATATCAAAATGACACGGCAAGCAGACAACGAGCATCTCAGCAATCTTCTTATTTACTATGGGAATATGGTGCTTTTTTCTCTCTTTCCTCTTTTCATAATCTCTTTTTTTTCTTTTTCTCTTTTTTCTCAATATAGGACTCTTTTTTTATAAGAAGAATGCTTCATAGACAGCTCATTATGGTTACGCTGCAGGTTTCCACCATGTCAGTATGGATTAGACCAGTGGCCCAGGCGTTTCTCTAACACATATACATAACTCCATGGACTTACAAGCTCCCCTTTAATTTCACACCGACGACATCCATATACAAAAGAGCATGATATCAACTAGGTACAAGTACCAAGTGCAATGTTGAAAGCGTTCCCCATGACAGCATGGTTCTGCTAATTCCCAACAAATAAGTGCAAGCATATACAACAAAGATGACACAATGGTTCAAGTTTATTAAGGGCAAGAAAAGTAAAGTGTGCCATCAAGTTCGTGAGAGCTTTAATCACTAGTTTTCTCATAACAAGTTTAATTCGGAAGGTAAACAAAAGCATAAATATACTTGGAATAACATAAGCTAGTAGGTAGGTATGGTGGACTCTTTGGAATAACTTGGTTTAGGGAGTTGTATGCATGAGTGGAACTCATACTTGGTTGTGGAGGCTAGCAAAAGATTGGAAGTGACAAACTAAGAGAGCAATAATGGCCATAATCATGTAGAGAGACAAAACATCATTGATCAAAGCATAAAGTGATACTACAAGTTGAAAACTAAAGGATCATAAAGTCTATGGCGACTTGAGATAGTCATAACATGGTGTGAGCATGCGCCAAGTCACCCAAATAAAGCAACAAAGGAGAATACCACTATACTATGCTTTAATATGCTAAAACAACGCATGATTTATCCAAGGCACATTAAGCAATCTCAATTGTTTATAACAAGTCATGCTACATAAAAGAATACTAAGCATAAAGCCAAAACAATATCAACCATGGCATGCTAAAGCATATGCCACAGTCAAAAACAAGCTCTTTTTACCACATAAGCATGAACTTTCCTACTCTTTTCAAAACCAAACCAAACTATTTGCAAACCAATGTATGAAAGAGGGGGTCCAACCAATTTATTCAGAAAACTAAGAAAACAAAAGCAAACGAAAAACCAAAGCGAAAGCAAAAAAGAAGACGCTCCAAGAACAACACAACTGTGCATGAAACAATAAAAATGAAACGTTTGGAAGAAACCTGGGATTTTTATTGATAAAGAAGGGGATGCCTTGGGCATCCCCAAGCTTTGACGCTTGTACTTCTTGGATATTTCTTGGGGTGACATGCGTGGCATCCCCAAGATTGAGCCTTAGTCATCTTTCATCTCATTACTCATTCCTTCCATACACCTGAAAATTTTCCTTCATACAAAACTTCACAAAATCTTTATTAGCAACATTAGTGCACTCAAGATAAATAAGTCTAAGGGTCAGTTCTAACACCAAATAAAATTCCATTAGAACAATAGCTACTGTAACACTTCCATCAAAAAGCTCAATTCCCCAAAAGAACTCAAAAAGGAACCAACAAGAAGCAAATGCAGAAAATGGCAGAAATCTGTCAAAACAGACCAGCAGGTAAAGACGAATTTTTTTGAAGACCTTACGTTGCTCAAATCAAAAAGTGTTTAACTAACGAAAGTTAGATAACAACCTAGGGTAGAAGCACAAAAATTCACGCCTCAAAAATACGTTCAGAGATGTTACACGAATTTTTACGGTGAAGCACAGAAATCTGTTTCGGGACAACAACTTTCCCAATCATTACTTCTCTCTCATTAGAGGTTACTCTTGGCACAAAAAGCAAATAAAAAGGATAAGGAACGGTTATTACTGAAATAATAACTTCGAAGACTCATCTAAAACTTTTGGGTTATCTCCCAATAAGTACTTTTCTTTAACGCCTTTAAGTTAGGCATAAGAAGCAAAAAGAAGAATCAAGTATTCTCAAATGAAGAAGCATTAAGATCAATACCAGAAATATCTTCAACAAGACAAGGTATCTCATCCAAATAAGTTATAGAGGATCCTCTCTTAGTGCTCTTAGGTTCACTACTTTCATCAAACGGGTTTTCAGGAACGATCCAATCAAGATTCTTTTCTATGGCTTCATGCATTGCTACTAGTTTAAAGGGTATTGGTATCTTAGGTTCCTCCCCATTAGGTTCGGTTTTACGCATCTTTTCTCGTGTACCAACAACATCTACACATGAGCCTAGCATATTGAAACGTTCAAAGACTTTCCTAGCTTCCTTGGCAACATCATAGAACTCCTTAAACAAAGTTTCTAGAATAAAATGCCTCTTTTCAGGGTCCTCAATTTCTTTAAGCTTAAGAAACATTACTTGCATTAAGGGGTTGAGGCTAACAAACCTAGCTTCTAACATGTGAATTAAAGAAGCTGCAGCAATCTCATAGTTTGGGGCAAGTTCTGCAAGGGATCTATCCTCATTATCCTCATGTTACTAACATGATTAAAGAATTCTTCAATATTATCTTTCCCAATTATAGAACCACTACCAATTGAAAGGTCTTTCATGGTGAATTTAGGGATCAACATGGTGAGCTAAGGAAGAGGTGACAACTAAAGGAGACTTAATTTTTTGTGTTTTTTTTTTGAAAAAGAAAGCAAACTTGTAAAACTATTTTTTTGTGTTTTTGATAACAAAACAAGCAAACAAAACAAAAAGAAACTAAGCAAAACAAAAATAACAAAGTAAAGAGATTGGTTATGAGGGACCCCCCTTGTGAAGATGTCCTTGACTCCCCGGCAACGGCGCCAGAAAAGTGCTTGATGGCTCGGTGTTGATGTAGAGCTCGTTGGGGAACCCCAAGAGGAAGGTATGATGAGCACAGCAGCAAGTTTCCCTCAGTTATGAAATCAAGGTTTAATCGAACCAGTAGGAGCAAGGAAACACCCCAAAGGTGTTGCTAGCTGAGCCTTGGCAGGGCGCACTACCGGTGCTAGTAGCAACGTGGAGACCTGCACAACACAACCACAAAATTTTGTCCCCAACTTGCGATGAGGTTGTCAATCTCACCGGTTTTGCTGAAAACAAAGGATTAAACATATCGAATGGAAGGAAGTAATAGTTTGCAGAAAATAAACACAAAGTAGTAAACGGTTTGTAGATTGTATGTAAAAGAAAGGACCGGGATCCATATTTCACTAGATGTGGCTCTCCTTAAGATAGATAACATGCTGGGTGAACAAATTATAGCGGGGCAATTGACAAACATCGAGAAAGCAATACATGCATATACTAATAATCTTGACTCCTTTGGAACTTGATTGGGCATTACAACATTATACATAGACCGCCATCCAACTGCATCTATGACTAATAATCCACCTTGAGGTTATCATCCGAACCCCCTCTAGCATTAAGTTGCAAGCAAGAGATTATTTCTTTACGAATTGCGTGTAAAGTAAACAATATGATTGTTCTATGAACAAAGGATTGTTGTTTTCTCCCTAGTAGCAACAAGACATCTAGTACCTTAGAGATTTCTGTCACTTCCCCAGATTACCAGAGGCATGAACCCACTATCGAGCATAAATACTAACCCTTGGAGTTGCTAGCATCTACTTGGCCAAGATAGCTACTAACAACGGAAAGCATGCAAGATCACAAATAACAAAGACATGATAGAATCAATAATCAATCTGAAATAGCATCTCAATATCCATCGGATCCCCGCAAACACAACATGCAGAATTACAAATAGATGATCTTGATCATGAATGGAGCTCACAAGATCTAGACATGAAAGCACAAAGGAGGAGAACCAGCCATCTAGCTACTACATGGATCCGTAGTCTAAAGATGAACTACTCATGCATCACACCGGAGGCTTGCATGAGGATAAAGAAGGCCTCCAGGGTGAATTCCCCTCTCCGACATGGTGCCGGGAAGATCTTCAGATCCCTCCCGATCTAGGGATGGAGATGACGGCGGCTATAGACTCTTTCGTGGATTTTTGATCGGGTACTTAGGGTTTTCGTCCCGAGGGCAAAGCGGAAGGAGAGGCCGAGGGGGTGTTGGGGTCGGCCAGACCACCCCCTGGCACAGGCCAGGCCTGGCCGCACGGCCAGGTGGTGTGGCCGTCCCCCAGCCCTTCTCCGTTTCGTATTCTGGCATCTGATGACTTCCCGAAAAATAGGCACTTTGGCTTTTCTCCCGTCCAATTACAAGAATATTCATTTTCTGACTTTCCTGGAACCAAAAACAGCAGAAAATAGGCAGCTGGAACTGTGGCTCTAGTTAATAGGTTAGTCCAAGAAATCATATGAAAAGTACTCCAAAGTGTGGACAAAACACAAGAAAATGGATAAAACCAAGCACTGAACATCAAAAATTGTACATACATTTGCAATGTATCAAAAGAACATACATGCAATGACTCTAGTGGATCCATATGTGGTTTGTGAAAACATCACACATCCAATGACATTGGTGGATCCATATGTGGTTTGTGGAAAGAACACACATGCAATGACATTTTTTGATCCATATGTGGTTTGTCATTACAAGAACACACATGCAATGTCATTGGTGGATCCATATGTGGTTTGTGGAAAGAACACACATGCAATGACATTGTTTGATCCATATGTGGTTTGTGACAATAACACACATGTAATGGAATTGGTGGATCCATGTGGTTTGTGGAAAAAAACAGACATGCAATGACTCTGGTGGATCCATGTGTGGTTTGTGGAAAGAACACACATGGAATGACATTGGTGGATCCATATGTGGTTTGTGGAAAGGACACACATGCAATGACATTGGTGGATCCATATGTGGTTTGTGGAAAGGACACACATGCAATTACTCTGGTGGATACATATGTGGTTTGTGGAAAGAACACACATGCAATGACATTGGTGGATCCATATGTGGTTTGTGACAGGAACACACATGCAATGACATTGGTTGATCCATATGTGGTTTGTGACAATAACACACATGCAATGCCATTGGTTGATCCATGTGGTTTGTGGAAAAACAGACATGCAATGACTCTGGTGGATCCATATGTAGTTTGTGGAAAGAACACACATGTAATGACATTGGTTGATCCTTATGTGGGTTGTGAAAAGAACACACATGCATTGACTCTAGTGCTGGTTTTAGTATAAGAACACACATGCAATGACTCTATTGGGTCCATATGTGGTTTGTGAAAAGAACACACATGCAATGACTCTAGTGGATCCATATGTGGTTTGTGAAAAGAACACACATGCAATGACATTGGTTGATCCATATGTGGTTTTTGAAAATAACACACATGCAATGACTCTAGTGGATCCATATGTGGTTTGTGGAAAAAACACACATGCAATGACTCTAGTTCTGGTTTTAGTATAAGAACACACATGCAATGACTCTAGTGGGTCCATATGTGGTTTGTGAAAAGAAAACACATGCAATGACTCTAGTGGATCCATATGTGGTTTGTGAAAAGCATACACATGTAGTGCCATTGGTTTATCCATATGTGGTTTGTGAAAAGAACACACATGCAATGACTCTAGTGGATCCATATGTGGTTTGTGGAAAGAACACACATGCAATGACTCTAGTGGATCCATATGTGGTTTGTGAAAAGAACACAGATGCAATGACATTGGTGGAACCATATGTGGTTTGTGGAAAGTAAACACATGCAATGACATTTGTTGATCCATATGTGGTTTGTGAAAAGAACACACATGCAATTAGTCTAGTGGATAAATATGTGGTTTGTGGAAACAACACACATGCAATGGCATTGGTGGATACATATGTGGTTCATGAAAAGAACACACATGCAATGACATTGGTTGATCCATATGTGGTTTGTGACAATAACACACATGCAATGACATTGGTTGATCCATATGTGGTTTGTGAAAAGAACACACATGCAATGACATTGGTTGATCCATATGTGGTTTGTGAAAAGAACACACATGCAATGACTCTAGTGGATCCATATGTGGTTTGTGCAAAGAACACACATGCAATGACTCTAGTGGATCCATATGTGGTTTGTGCAAAGAACACACATGCAATGTCTCTAGTGGATCCACATGTGGTTTGTGAAAATAACACACATGCAATGACATTGGTGGATCCATATGTGGTTTGTGGAAAGAACACACATGCAATGACATTTGTGGATCCATATGTGGTTTGTGGAAAAAACACACATGCAATAACATTTGTTGATCCATATGTGGTTTGTGAAAAGAACACACATGCAATGACTCTAGTGGATCCATATGTAGTTTGTGGAAAGGACACAGATGCAATGACTCTAGTGGATCCATGTGTGGTTCATGAAAAGAACACACATGCAATGACATTGGTGGATCCATATGTTGTTTGTGGAAAGGACACACATGCAATGACATTTGCTGATCCATATGTGGTTTGTGAAAAGAACACACATGCAATGACATTGGTTGATCAATATGTGGTTTGTGAAAAGAACACACATGCAATGACTCTAGTGGGTCCATATGTGGTTTGTGAAAAGAACACACATGCAATGACTCTAGTGGATCCATATGTGGTTTGTAAAAAGAACACAAATGCAATGATATTGGTTGATCCATATGTGGTTTGTGAAAAGAACACACATGCAATAACTCTAGTGGATCCATATGTGGTTTGTGAAAAGAACACAAATGCAATGACATTGGTTGATCCATATGTGGTTTGTGAAAAGAACACACATGCAATGACTCTAGTGGGTCCATATGTGGTTTGTGAAAAGAACACACATGCAATGACTCTAGTGGATCCATATGTGGTTTGTGAAAAGAACACAAATGCAATGACATTGGTTGATCCATATGTGGTTTGTGAAAAGAACACACATGCAATGACTCTAGTGGATCCATATGTGGTTTGTGAAAAGAACACACATGCAATGACATTAGTGGATCCATATGTGGTTTGTGGAAAGTACACACATGCAATGACATTTGTTGATCCATATATGGTTTGTGAAAAGAACACACATGCAATTAGTCTAGTGGATAAATATGTGGTTTGTGGAAACAACACACATGCAATGGCATTGGTGGATACATATGTTGTTCATGAAAAGAATACACATGCAGTGCCATTGGTTGATCCATATGTGGTTTGTGACAATAACACACATGCAATGACATTTGTTGATCAATATGTGGTTTGTGAAAAGAACACACATGCAATGACTCTAGTGGATCCATATGTGGTTTGTGCAAAGAACACACATGCAATGTCTCTAGTGGATCCATATGTGGTTTGTGAAAATAACACACATGCAATTACATTGGTGGATCCATATGTGGTTTGTGGAAAGAACACACAGGCAATGACATTTGTTAATCCATATCTGGTTTGTAAAAAGAACACACATGCAATGACTCTAGTGGATCCATATGTAGTTTGTGGAAAGGACACAGATGCAATGACTCTAGTGGATCCATGTGTGGTTCATGAAAAGAACACACATGCAATGACATTGGTCGATCCATATGTGGTTTGTGGAATGAACACACATGCAATGACATTAGTTGATTCATATGTGGGTTGTGAAAAGGACACACATGCAATGACTCTAGTGCTGGTTTTAGTATAAGAAGACACATGCAATGACTCTAGTGGATCCATATGTGGTTTGGGAAAAGAACACACATGCAATGACTCTAGTGGCTCCATATTTGGTTTGTGAAAAGAACACAAATGCAATGACATTGGTTGATACATATGTGGTTTGTGAAAGTAACACACATGTAATGACTCTAGTGGATCCATCTGTGGTTTGTGGAAAGAACACACATGCAATGACTCTAGTGCTGGTTTTAGTATAAGAACACACATCCAATGGCTCTAGGGGGTCCATATGTGGTTTGTGAAAAGAACACACATGCAATGACTCTAGTGGATCCATATGTGGTTTGTGAAAAGAACACACATGCAATAACATTGGTTGATCCATATGTGGTTTGTGAAAAGAACACACATGCAATGACTCTAGTGGATCCATATGTGGTTTGTGGAAAAAATAGACATGTAATGACTCTGGTGGATCCATGTGTGGTTTGTGGAAAGAACACACATGCAATTACTCTGGTGGATACATATGTGGTTTGTGGAAAGAACACACATGCAATGACATTTGTTGATCCATATGTGGTTTGTGAAAAGAACACACATGCAATTACTCTAGTGGATACATATGTGGTTTGTGGAAAGAACACACACGAAGTGGCATTGGTGGATCGATATGTGGTTCATGAAAAGAACACACATGCAATGACATTGGTTGATCCATATATGGTTTGTGAAAAGAACACACATGCAATTAGTCTAGTGGATAAATATGTGGTTTGTGGAAACAACACACATGCAATGGCATTGGTGGATACATATGTTGTTCATGAAAAGAATACACATGCAATGCCATTGGTTGATCCATATGTGGTTTGTGACAATAACACACATGCAATGACATTTGTTGATCAATATGTGGTTTGTGAAAAGAACACACATGCAATGACTCTAGTGGATCCATATGTGGTTTGTGCAAAGAACACACATGCAATGTCTCTAGTGGATCCATATGTGGTTTGTGAAAATAACACACATGCAATGACATTGGTGGATCCATATGTGGTTTGTGGAAAGAACACACAGGCAATGACATTTGTTAATCCATATCTGGTTTGTAAAAAGAACACACATGCAATGACTCTAGTGGATCCATATGTAGTTTGTGGAAAGGACACAGATGCAATGACTCTAGTGGATCCATGTGTGGTTCATGAAAAGAACACACATGCAATGACATTGGTCGATCCATATGTGGTTTGTGGAATGAACACACATGCAATGACATTAGTTGATTCATATGTGGGTTGTGAAAAGGACACACATGCAATGACTCTAGTGCTGGTTTTAGTATAAGAAGACACATGCAATGACTCTAGTGGATCCATATGTGGTTTGGGAAAAGAACACACATGCAATGACTCTAGTGGCTCCATATTTGGTTTGTGAAAAGAACACAAATGCAATGACATTGGTTGATACATATGTGGTTTGTGAAAGTAACACACATGTAATGACTCTAGTGGATCCATCTGTGGTTTGTGGAAAGAACACACATGCAATGACTCTAGTGCTGGTTTTAGTATAAGAACACACATCCAATGGCTCTAGGGGGTCCATATGTGGTTTGTGAAAAGAACACACATGCAATGACTCTAGTGGATCCATATGTGGTTTGTGAAAAGAACACACATGCAATAACATTGGTTGATCCATATGTGGTTTGTGAAAAGAACACACATGCAATGACTCTAGTGGATCCATATGTGGTTTGTGGAAAAAATAGACATGTAATGACTCTGGTGGATCCATGTGTGGTTTGTGGAAAGAACACACATGCAATTACTCTGGTGGATACATATGTGGTTTGTGGAAAGAACACACATGCAATGACATTTGTTGATCCATATGTGGTTTGTGAAAAGAACACACATGCAATTACTCTAGTGGATACATATGTGGTTTGTGGAAAGAACACACACGAAGTGGCATTGGTGGATTGATATGTGGTTCATGAAAAGAACACACATGCAATGACATTGGTTGATCCATATGTGGTTTGTGACAATAACACACATGCAAAGGCAATGGTTGATCCATATGTGTATTGTGAAAAGAACAAACATGCAATGACTCTAGTGGATCCATATGTGGTTTGTGGAAAGAACACACATGCAATGACTCTAGTGGATCCATATGTGGTTTGTGAATAGAACACACATGCAATGACATTGGTGAATCCGTATGTGGTTTGTGGAAAGAACACACATGCAATGACATTTGTTGATCCATATGTGGTTTGTCATTACAAGAACACACATGCAATGGCATTGGTGGATCCATATGTGGTTTGTGGAAAGAACACACATGCAATGACATTGGTTGATCCATATGTAATTTGTGACAATAACACACATGCAATGTCATTGGTGGATCCATGTGGTTTGTGGCAAAAATAGACATGTAATGACTCTGGTGGATCCATGTGTGATTTGTGGAAAGAACACACATGCAATTACTCTGGTGGATACATATGTGGTTTGTGGAAAGAACACGCATGAAATGACTCTAGTGGATCCATATGTGGTTTGTGAAAAGAACACACATGCAATGACATTGGTGGATCCATATGTGGTTTGCGGAAAGAACACATATGCAATGACATTTGTTGATCCATATGTGGTTTGTGAAAAGAACACACATGCAATGACTCTAGTGGATCCATATGTGGTTTGTGGAAAGAACACACATGGAATGACTTTAGTGGATCCATATGTGGTTTGTGAAAAGAACACACATGCAATGACATTGGTGGATCCATATGTGGTTTGTGTATAGAACACACATGCAATGAAATTTGTTGATCCATATGTGGTTTGTGAAAAGAACACACATGCAATTACTCTAGTGGATACATATGTGGTTTGTGGAAAGAACACACATGTAGTGGCATTGGTGGATCCATATGTGGTTCATGAAAAGAGCACACAGGTAATGACATTGGTTGATCCATATGTGGTTTGTGACAATAACACACATGCAATGACATTGGTTGATCCATATGTGGTTTGTGAAAAGAACAGCTATGCAATGACTCTAGTGGATCCATATGTGGTTTGTGGAAATAACACACATGCAATGACTCTAGTGGATCCATATGTGGTTTGTGAAAACAACACACATGCAGTGACTTTGGTGGATCCATATGTGGTTTGTGGAAAGAACACACATGCAATGACATTTGTTGATCCATATGTGGTTTGTCATTACAAGAATAGACATGCAATGGCATTGGTGGATCCATATGTGGTTTGTGGAAAGAACACACATGCAATGACATTTGTTGATCCATATGTAATTTGTGACAATAACAGACATGCAATGTCATTGGTGGATCCATGTGGTTTGTGGAAAAAATAGACATGTAATGACTCTGGTGGATCCATGTGTGGTTTGTGGAAAGAACACACATGCAATTACTCTGGTGGATACATATGTGGTTTGTGGAGAGAACACACATGCAATGACATTTGTTGATCCATATGTGGTTTGTGAAAAGAACACACATGCAATTACTCTAGTGGATACATATGTGGTTTGTGGAAAGAACACACACAAAGTGGCATTGGTGGATCGATATGTGGTTCATGAAAAGAACACACATGCAATGACATTGGTTGATCCATATGTGGTTTGTTACAATAACACACATGCAAAGGCAATGGTTGATCCATATGTGTATTGTGAAAAGAACAAACATGCAATGACTCTAGTGGATCCATATGTGGTTTGTGGAAAGAACACACATGCAATGACTCTAGTGGATCCATATGTGGTTTGTGAATAGAACACACATGCAATGACATTGGTGAATCCATATGTGGTTTGTGGAAAGAACACACATGCAATGACATTTGTTGATCCATATGTGGTTTGTCATTACAAGAACACACATGCAATGGCATTGGTGGATCCATATGTGGTTTGTGGAAAGAACACACATGCAATGACATTGGTTGATCCATATGTAATTTGTGACAATAACACACATGCAATGTCATTGGTGGATCCATGTGGTTTGTGGAAAAAAATAGACATGTAATTACTCTGGTTGATCCATGTGGGATTTGTGGAAAGAACACACATGCAATGACTCTAGTGGATCCATATGTGGTTTGGGAAAAGAACACACATGCAATGACTCTAGTGGCTCCATATTTGGTTTGTGAAAAGAACACAAATGCAATGACATTGGTTGATACATATGTGGTTTGTGAAAGGAACACACATGTAATGACTCTAGTGGATCCATCTGTGGTTTGTGGAAAGAACACACATGCAATGACTCTAGTGGATCCATATGTGGTTTGTGGAAAGAACACACATGCAATGACTCTAGTGGATCCATATGTGGTTTGTGAAAAGAACACACATGCAATGACATTGGTGGAATCATATGTGGTTTGTGTATAGAACACACATGCAATGAATTTTGTTGATCCATATGTGGTTTGTGAAAAGAACACACATCAATTACTCTAGTGGATACATATGTGGTTTGTGACAATAACACACATGCAATGACATTGGTTGATCCATATGTGGTTTGTGAAAAGAACACACATGCAATGACTCTAGTGGATCCATATGTGGTTTGTGGAAAGAACACACATGCAATGACTCTAGTGGATCCATAAGTGGTTTGTCATTACACGAACACACATGCAATGGCATTGGTGGATCCATATGTGGTTTTCGGAACGATAACACATGCAATGACATTGATTGATCCATATGTGGTTTGTGAAAAGAACAGCTATGCAATGACTCTAGTGGATCCATATGTGGTTTGTGGAAATAACACACATGCAATGACTCTAGTGGATCCATATGTGGTTTGCGAAAAGAGCACACATGCAATGACTTTGGTGGATCCATATGTGGTTTGTGTAAAGAACACACATGCAATGACATTTGTTGATCCATATGTGGTTTGTCATTACAAGAATAGACATGCAATGGCATTGGTGGATCCATATGTGGTTTGTGGAAAGAACACACATGCAATGACATTTGTTGATCCATATGTAATTTGTGACAATAACAGACATGCAATGTCATTGGTGGATCCATGTGGTTTGTGGAAAAAATAGACATGTAATGACTCTGGTGGATCCATGTGTGGTTTGTGGAAAGAACACACATGCAATTACTCTGGTGGATACATATGTGGTTTGTGGAGAGAACACACATGCAATGACATTTGTTGATCCATATGTGGTTTGTGAAAAGAACACACATGCAATTACTCTAGTGGATACATATGTGGTTTGTGGAAAGAACACACACGAAGTGGCATTGGTGGATCGATATGTGGTTCATGAAAAGAACACACATGCAATGACATTGGTTGATCCATATGTGGTTTGTGACAATAACACACATGCAAAGGCAATGGTAGATCCATATGTGTATTGTGAAAAGAACAAACATGCAATGACTCTAGTGGATCCATATGTGGTTTGTGGAAAGAACACACATGCAATGACTCTAGTGGATCCATATGTGGTTTGTGAATAGAACACACATGCAATGACATTGGTGAATCCATATGTGGTTTGTGGAAAGAACACACATGCAATGACATTTGTTGATCCATATGTGGTTTGTCATTACAAGAACACACATGCAATGGCATTGGTGGATCCATATGTGGTTTGTGGAAAGAACACACATGCAATGACATTGGTTGATCCATATGTAATTTGTGACAATAACACACATGCAATGTCATTGGTGGATCCATGTGGTTTGTGGAAAAAAATAGACATGTAATGACTCTGGTTGATCCATGTGGGATTTGTGGAAAGAACACACATGCAATGACTCTAGTGGATCCATATGTGGTTTGGGAAAAGAACACACATGCAATGACTCTAGTGGCTCCATATTTGGTTTGTGAAAAGAACACAAATGCAATGACATTGGTTGATACATATGTGGTTTGTGAAAGGAACACACATGTAATGACTCTAGTGGATCCATCTGTGGTTTGTGGAAAGAACACACATGCAATGACTCTAGTGGATCCATATGTGGTTTGTGGAAAGAACACACATGCAATGACTCTAGTGGATCCATATGTGGTTTGTGAAAAGAACACACATGCAATGACATTGGTGGAATCATATGTGGTTTGTGTATAGAACACACATGCAATGAAATTTGTTGATCCATATGTGGTTTGTGAAAAGAACACACATGCAATTACTCTAGTGGATACATATGTGGTTTGTGACAATAACACACATGCAATGATATTGGTTGATCCATATGTGGTTTGTGAAAAGAACACACATGCAATGACTCTAGTGGATCCATATGTGGTTTGTGGAAAGAACACACATGCAATGACTCTAGTGGATCCATATGTGGTTTGTCATTACACGAACACACATGCAATGGCATTGGTGGATCCATATGTGGTTTTCGGAACGATAACACATGCAATGACATTGATTGATCCATATGTGGTTTGTGAAAAGAACAGCTATGCAATGACTCTAGTGGATCCATATGTGGTTTGTGGAAATAACACACATGCAATGACTCTAGTGGATCCATATGTGGTTTGCGAAAAGAGCACACATGCAATGACTTTGGTGGATCCATATGTGGTTTCTGTAAAGAACACACATGCAATGACATTTGTTGATCCATATGTGGTTTGTCATAACAAGAATACACATGCAATGGCATTGGTCGATCCATATGTGGTTTGTGGAAAGAACACACATGCAATGACATTTGTTGATCCATATGTAATTTGTGACAATAACACACATGCAATGTCATTGGTGGATCCATGTGGTTTGTGGAAAAAATAGACATGTAATGACTCTGGTGGATCCATGTGTGGTTTGTGGAAAGAACACACATGCAATTACTCTGGTGGATACATATGTGGTTTGTGGAAAGAACACACATGCAATGACTCTAGTGGATCCATATGTCGTTTGTGAAAAGAACACACATGAAATGACATTGGTGGATCCATATGTGGTTTGTGGAAAGAACACACCTGCAATGACATTTGTTGATCCATATGTGGTTTGTGAAAAGAACACACATGCAATGACTCTAGTGGATCCATATGTGGTTTGTGGAAAGAACACACATGCAATGACTCTAGTGGATCCATATGTGGTTTGTGAAAAGAACACACATGCAATGACATTGGTGGATCCATATGTGGTTTGTGTATAGAACACACATGCAATGAAATTTGTTGATCCAAATGTGGTTTGTGAAAAGAACACACATGCAATTACTCTAGTGGATACATATGTGGTTTGTGGAAAGACCACACATGCAGTGGCATTGGTGGATCCATATGTGGTTCATGAAAAGAACACACAGGTAATGACATTGGTTGATCCATATGTGGTTTATGACAATAACACACATGCAATGACATTGGTTGATCCATATGTGGTTTGTGAAAAGAACATCCATGCAATGACTCTAGTGGATCCATATGTGGTTTGTGGAAATAACATACATGCAATGACTCTAGTGGATCCATATGTGGTTTGTGAAAAGAACACACATGCAATGACTCTAGTGGATCCATATGTGGTTTGTGGAAAGAACACACATGCAATGACATTTGTTGATCCATATGTGGTTTGTCATTACAAGAATACACATGCAATGGCATTGGTGGATCCATATGTGGTTTGTGGAAAGAACACACATGCAATGACATTGGTTGACCCATACGTAATTTGTGACAATAACACACATGCAATGTCATTGGTGGATCCATGTGGTTTGTGGAAAAAAATACACATGTAATGACTCTGGTGGATCCATGTGTGGTTTGTGGAAAGAACACACATGCAATTACTCTGGTGGATATATATGTGGTTTGTGGAAAGAACACACATGCAATGACTCTAGTGGATCCATATGTGGTTTGTGAAAAGAACACACATGCAATGACATTTGTGGATCCATATGTGGTTTGTGGAAAGAACACACATGCAATGACATTTGTTGATCCATATGTGGTTTGTGAAAAGAACACACATGCAATGACTCTAGTGGATCCATATGTGGTTTGTGGAAAGAACACACATGCAATGACTCTAGTGGATCCATATGTGGTTTGTGAAAAGAACACACATGCAATGACATTGGTGGATCCATATGTGGTTTGCGGAAAGAACACATATGCAATGACATTTGTTGATCCATATGTGGTTTGTGAAAAGAACACACATGCAATGACTCTAGTGGATCCATATGTGGTTTGTGGAAAGAACACACATGCAATGACTCTAGTGGATCCATATGTGGTTTGTGAAAATAACACACATGCAATGACATTGGTGGATCCATATGTGGTTTGTGACAATAACACACATGCAATGACATTGGTTGATCCATATGTGGTTTGTGAAAAGAACAGCTATGCAATGACTCTAGTGGATCCATATGTGGTTTGTGGAAATAACACACATGCAATGACTCTAGTGGATCCATATGTGCTTTGTGAAAAGAACACACATGCAATGACATTGGTGGTTCCAGATGTGGTTTGTGGATAGAACACACATGCAATGACATTTGTTGATCCATATGTGGTTTGTCATTACAAGAACAGACATGCAATGACAATGGTGGATCCATATGTGGTTTGTGGAAAGAACACACATGCAATGACATTGGTGGATCCATAGATGGTTTGTGGAAAGTACACACATGCAATGACATTGGTTGATCCATATGTGGTTTATTAAAAGAACACCCATGCAATTACTCTGGGGAATACATATGTGGTTTGTGGAAAGAACACACATGCAATGGCATTGGTGGATCCATATGTGGTTCATGACAGGAACACACATGCAATGACATTGGTTGATCCATATGTGGTTTGTGAAAATAACACACATGCAATGCCATTGGTTGAACCATGTGGTTTGTGGAAAGAACACACATGCAATAACATTGGTTGATCCATATGTGGGTTGTGAAAAGAATACACATGTAATGACTCTAGTGCTGGTTTTAGTATAAGAAGACACATGCAATGACTCTATTGGGTCCATATGTGGTTTATGAAAAGAACACACATGCAATGAATCTAGTGGATCCATATGTGGTCTGTGAAAAGAACACACTTGCAATGACATTGGTTAATCCATATGTGGTTTGTGAAAAGAGCACACATGCAATGACTCTAGTGGATCCATATGTGGTTTGTGGAAAGAACACACACCCAATGACTCTAGTGGATCCATATGTGGTTTGTGAAAAGAACACACATGCAATGACTCTAGTGGATCCATATGTGGTTTGTGGAAAGAACACACATGCAATGACATTTGTTGATCCATATGTTGTTTGTCATTACAAGAACATACATGCAATGGCATTGGTGGACCATATGTGGTTTGTGGAAAGAACACACATGCAATGATATTGGTTGATCCATATGTGGTTTGTGACAATAACACACATGCAATGGCATTGGTGGATCCATGTGGTTTGTGGAAAAAACACACATGCAATGACTCTGGTGGATCCATGTGTGGTTTGTGGAAAGAACACACATGCAATGACATTGGTGGATCCATATACGGTTTGTGGAAAGTACACACATGCAATGACATTGGTTGATCCATATGTGGTTTGTGAAAAGAACACACATGCAATTACTCTAGTGGATACATATGTGGTATGTGGAAAGAACACACATGCAATGACATTGGTGGATCCATATGTGGTTCATGACAGGAACACACATGCAATGACATTGGTTGATCCATATGTGGTTTGTGACAATAAAACACATGCAATGCCATTGGTTAATCCATGTGGTTTGTGGAAAAAATAGACATGCAATGACTCTGGTGGATCAATATGTGGTTTGTGGAAAGAAGACACATGCAATGGCATTGGTTGATCCATATGTGGGTTGTGAAAAGAACACACATGCAATGACTCTAGTGCTGGTTTTAGTATAAGAACACACATGCAATGACTCTAGTGGGTCCATATGTGGTTTGTGAAAAGAACACACATGCAATGACTCTAGTGGATCCATATATGGTTTGTGAAAAGAACACACATGCAATGTCATTGGTTGATCCATATGTGGTTTGTGAAAAGAACACACATGCAATGCCTCTAGTGGATCCATATGTGGTTTGTGGAAAGAACACACATGCAATGACTCTAGTGCTAGTTTTAGTATAAGAACACACATGCAATGACTCTAGTGGGTCCATATGTGGTTTGTGAAAAGAACACACATGCATTGACTCTAGTGGATCCATATATGGTTTGTGAAAAGAACACACATGCAATGACATTGGTTGATCCATATGTGGTTTGTGAAAAGAACAGACATGCAATGAAATTTGTTGATCCATATGTGGTTTGTGAAAAGAACACACATTCAATTACTCTAGTGGATACATATCTGGTTTGTGGAAAGAACACACATGCAGTGGCATTGGTGGATCCATATGTGGTTGATGAAAAGAACACACATGCAATTACTCTAGTGGATACATATGTGCTTTGTGGAAAGAACACACATGCAGTGGCATTGGTGGATCCATATGTGGTTTGTGAAAAGAACACACATGCAATGACATTGGTTGATCCATATGTGGTTTGTGTAAATAACACACATGCAATGAAATTTGTTGATCCATATGTGGTTTGTGCAAAGAACACACATTCAATTACTCTAGTGGATACATATGTGGTTTGTGGAAAGAACACACATGCAGTGGCATTGGTGGATCCATATGTGGTTCATGAAAAGAACACACAGGTAATGACATTGGTTGATCCATATGTGGTTTGTGACAATAACACACATGCAATGACATTGGTTGATCCATATGTGGTTTGTGAAAAGAACAGCTATGCAATGACTCTAGTGGATCCATATGTGGTTTGTGGAAATAACACACATGCAATGACTCTAGTGGATCCATATGTGGTTTGTGAAAAGAACACACATGCAATAACTTTGGTGGATCCATATGTGGTTTGTGGAAAGAACACACATGCAATGACAATTGTTGATCCATATGTGGTTTGTCATTACAAGAATACACATCCAATGGCATTGGTGGATCCATATGTGGTTTGTGGAAAGAACACACATGCAATGACATTTGTTGATCCATATGCAATTTGTGACAATAACACACATGCAATGTCATTGGTGGATCCATGTGGTTTGTGGAAAAAATAGACATGTAATGACTCTGGTTGATCCATGTGGGATTTGTGGAAAGAACGCACATGCAATTACTCTGGTGGATACATATGTGGTTTATGGAAAGAACACAGATGCAATGACTCTAGTGGATCCATATGTGGTTTGTGAAAAGAACACACATGCAATGACATTGGTGGATCCATATGTGGTTTGCGGAAAGAACACATATGCAATGACATTTGTTGATCCATATGTGGTTTGTGAAACGAACACACATGCAATGACTCTAGTGGATCCATATGTGGTTTGTGGAAAGAACACACATGCAATGACTCTAGTTGATCCATATGTGGTTTGTGAAAAGAACACACATGCAATGACATTGGTGGATCCATATGTGGTTTGTGTATAGAACACACATGCAATGAAATTTGTTGATCCATATGTGGGTTGTGAAAAGAATACACATGTAATGACTCTAGTGCTGGTTTTAGTATAAGAAGACACATGCAATGACTCTATTCGGTCCATATGTGGTTTATGAAAAGAACACACATGCAATGAATCTAGTGGATCCATATGTGGTCTGTGAAAAGAACACACTTGCAATGACTCTAGTGGATCCATATGTGGTTTGTGAAAAGAGCACACATGCAATGACTCTAGTGGATCCATATGTGGTTTGTGGAAAGAACACACATGCAATGACTCTAGTGGATCCATATGTGGTTTATGGAAAGAACACACATGCAATGACATTTGTTGATCCATATGTGGTTTGTCATTACAAGAACATACATGCAATGGCATTGGTGGACCATATGTGGTTTGTGGAAAGAACACACATGCAATGATATTGGTTGATCCATATGTGGTTTGTGACAATAACACACATGCAATGGCATTGGTGGATCCATGTGGTTTGTGGGAAAAACACACATGCAGTGACTCTGGTGGATCCATGTGTGGTTTGTGGAAAGAACACACATGCAATGACATTGGTGGATCCATATACGGTTTGTGGAAAGTACACACATGCAATGACATTGGTTGATCCATATGTGGTTTGTGAAAAGAACACACATGCAATTACTCTAGTGGATACATATGTGGTATGTGGAAAGAACACACATGCAATGACATTGGTGGATCCATATGTGGTTCATGACAGGAACACACATGCAATGACATTGGTTGATCCATATGTGGTTTGTGACAATAAAACACATGCAATGCCATTGGTTAATCCATGTTGTTTGTGGAAAAAATAGACATGCAATGACTCTGGTGGATCAATATGTGGTTTGTGGAAAGAAGACACATGCAATGGCATTGGTTGATCCATATGTGGGTTGTGAAAAGAACACACATGCAATGACTCTAGTGCTGGTTTTAGTATAAGAACACACATGCAATGACTCTAGTGGGTCCATATGTGGTTTGTGAAAAGAACACACATGCAATGACTCTAGTGGATCCATATATGGTTTGTGAAAAGAACACACATGCAATGACATTAGTTGATCCATATGTGGTTTGTGAAAAGAACACACATGCAATGCCTCTATTGGATCCATATGTGGTTTGTGGAAAGAACACACATGCAATGACTCTAGTGCTAGTTTTAGTATAAGAACACACATGCAATGACTCTAGTGGGTCCATATGTGGTTTGTGAAAAGAACACACATGCAATGACTCTAGTGGATCCATATATGGTTTGTGAATAGAACACACATGCAATGACATTGGTTGATCCATATGTGGTTTGTGAAAAGAACTGACATGCAATGAATCTACTGGATCCATATGTGGTTTGTGAAAAAAAAAACATGTAATGACATTGGTTGATCCATATGTGGTTTGTGAAAAGAACTGACATGCAATGAATCTACTGGATCCATATGTGGTTTGTGAAAAAAAAACACATGTAATGACATTGGTTGATCCATATGTGGTTTGTGACAATAACACACATGGAATGACATTGGTTGATCCATATGTGGTTTCTGAAAAGAACAGACATGCATTGACTCTAGCGGATCCATATATGGTTTGTGGAAAGAACACACATGCAATGACATTGGTGGATCCATATGTGGTTTGTGGAAAGAACACACATGCAATGACATTTGTTGATCCATATGTGGTTTGTCATTACAAGAACACACATGCAATGGCATTGGTGGATCCATATGTGGTTTGTCATTACAAGAACACACATGCAATGGCATTGGTTGATCCATATGTGGTTTGTGACAATAACACACATGCAATGGCATTGGTGGATCCATGTGGTTTGTGAAAAAAAAACATGCAATGACTCTGGTGGATCCATGTGTGGTTTGTGGAAAGGACACACATGCAATGACATTGGTTGATCCATATGTGGTTCATGAAAAGAATACACATGCAATTACTCTAGTGGCTACATATGTGGTTTGTAGAAAGAACACACATGCAATGGCATTGGTGGATCCATATGTGTTTCATGACAGGAACACACATGCAATGACATTGGTTGGTCCATATGTGGTTTGTGACAATAACACACATGCAATGCCATTGGTTGATCCATGTGGTTTGTGGAAAAAACAGACATGCAATGACTCTGGTGGATCCATATGTGGTTTGTGGAAAGAACACACATGCAATGACATTGGTTGATCCATATGTGGGTTGTGAAAAGAACACACATGCAATGGTCTAGTGCTGGTTTTAGTATAAGAACACACATGCAATGACTCTAGTGGGTCCATATGTGATTTGTGAAAAGAACACACATGCAATGACTCTAGTGGATCCATATGTGGTTTGTGAAAAGAACACACATGCAATGACATTGGTTGATCCATATGTGGTTTGTGAAAAGAACACACATGCAATGACTCTAGTGGATCCATATGTGGTTTGTGGAAAGAACACACATGCAATGACTCTAGTGCTGGTTTTAGTATAAGAACACACATGCAATGACTCTAGTGGGTACATATGTGGTTTGTGAAAAGAACACACATGCAATGACTCTAGTGGATCCATATGTGGTTTGTGAAAAGAACACACATGCAATGACATTGGTGGATCCATATGTGGTTGGTGGAAAGAACACACATGCAATTAATGACTCTAGTGGATCCATATGTGGTTTGTGAAAAGAACACACATGCAATGACATTGGTGGATCCATATATGGTTTGTTTAAAGAACACACATGCAATGACATTTGTTGATCCATTTGTGGTTTGTCATTACAAGAACACACATGCAATGGCATTGGTGGACCATATGTGGTTTGTGGAAAGAACACACATGCAACGATATTGGTTGATCCATATGTGGTTTGTGATAATAACACACATGCAATGGCATTGGTGGATCCATTAGGTTTGTGGGAAAAACACACATGCAATGACTCTGGTTGATCCATGTGTGGTTTGTGGAAAGAACACACATGCAATGACATTGGTGGATCCATATACGGTTTGTGGAAAGTACACACCTGCAATGACATTGGTTGATCCATATGTGGTTTGTGAAAAGAACACACATGCAATTACTCTAGTGGATACATATGTGGTTTGTGGAAAGAACACACATGCAATGACATTGGTGGATCCATATGTGGTTCATGACAGGAACACACATGCAATGGCATTGGTTGATCCATATGTGGTTTGTGACAATAAAACACATGCAATGCCATTGGTTGATCCATGTGGTTTGTGGAAAAAATAGACATGCAATGACTCTGGTGGATCCATATGTGGTTTGTGGAAAGAAGACACATGCAATGGCAGTGGTTTATCCATATGTGGATTGTGAAAAGAACACACATGCAATGACTCTAGTGGATCCATATGTGGTTTGTGAAAAGAACACACATGCAATGGCATTGGTTGATCCATATGTGGTTTGTGAAAAGAACACACATGCAATGACTCTAGTGGATCCATATGTGGTTTGTGGAAAGAACACACATGCAATGACTCTAGTGCTGGTTTTATTATAAGAACACACATGCAATGACTCTAGTGGGTCCATATGTGGTTTGTGAAAAGAACACACATGCAATGACTCTAGTGGATCCATATGTGGTTTGTGAAAAGAATACACATGCAATGACATTGGTTGATCCATATGTGGTTTGTGAAAAGAACAGACATGCAATGAATCTAGTGGATCCATATGTGGTTTGTGAAAAAAAACACATGCAATGACATTGGTGGATCCATATGTGGTTTGTGTAAATAACACACATGCAATGAAATTTGTTGATCCATATGTGGTTTGTGAAAAGAACACACATGCAATTACTCTAGTGGATACATATGTGCTTTGTGGAAAGAACACACATGCAGTGGCATTGGTGGATCCATATGTGGTTTGTGAAAAGAACACACATGCAATGACATTGTTCGATCCATATGTGGTTTGTGAAAAGAACAGACATGCAATGAATCTAGTGGATCCATATGTGGTTTGTGAAAAGAACACACATGTAATGACGTTGGTTGATCCATATGTGGTTTGTGACAATAACACACATGTAATGACATTGGTTGATCCATATGTGGTTTGTGAAAAGAACAGACATGCAATGACTCTAGTGGATCCATATATGGTTTGTGGACAGAACACACATGCAATGACTCTAGTGGATCCATATGTGGTTTGTGAAAAGAACACACATCCAATGATATTGGTGGATCCATATGTGGTTTGTGGAAAGAACACACATGCAATGACATTTGTTGATCCATATGTGGTTTGTCATTACAAGAACACACATGCAATGGCATTGGTGAATCCATATGTGGTTTGTGGAAAGAACACACATGCAATGACATTGGTTGATCCATATGTGGTTTGTGACAATAACACACATGCAATGGAATTGGTGGATCCATGTGGTTTGTGGAAAAAAATAGACATGCGATGACTCTGGTGGATCCATGTGTGGTTTGTGGAAAGGACACACATGCAATGACATTGGTTGATCCTTATGTGTATTGTGAAAAGAATACACATGCAATTACTCTAGTGGCTAGATATGTGATTTGTGGAAAGAACACACATGCAATGGCATTGGTGGATCCATATGTGGTTCATGACAGGAACACACATGCAATGACATTGGTTGATCCATATGTGGTTTGTGACAATAACACACATGCAATGCCATTGGTTGATCCATGTGGTTTGTGGAAAAACAGACATGCAATGACTCTGGTGGATCCATATGTGGTTTGTGGAAAGAACACACATGCAATGACATTGGTTGATCCATATGTGGGTTGTGAAAAGAACACACATGCAATGGTTCTAGTGCTGGTTTTAGTATAAGAACACACATGCAATGACTCTAGTGGGTCCATATGTGGTTTGTCAAAAGAACACACATGCAATGACTCTAGTGGATCCATATGTGGTTTGTGAAAGGAACACACATGCAATGACTTTGGTTGATCCATATGTGGTTTGTGAAAAGAACACACATGCAATGACTCTACTGGATCCATATGTGGTTTATGGAAAGAACACACATGCAATGACTCAAGTGTTGGTTTTAGTATAAGAATACACATGCAATGACTCTTATTGAGTCCATATGTGGTTTGTGAAAAGAACACACATGCAATGACTCTAGTGGATCCATATGTGGTTTGTGAAAAGAACACACATGCAATGACATTGGTGGATCCATATGTGGTTTGTGAAAAGAACACACATGCAATAACTCTAGTGGATCCATATGTGGTTTATGGATAGAACACACATGCAATGACTCTAGTGGATCCATATGTGGTTTGTGAAAAGAACACAAATGCAATGACATTGGTGGATCCATATGTGGTTTGTGTAAATAACACACATGCAATGACATTTGTTGATCCATATGTGGTGTGTGAAAAGAACAAACATGCAATTACTCTAGTGGATACATATGTGGTTTGTGGAAAGAACACACAGGAAGTGGCATTGGTGGATCCATATGTGGTTATTGAAAAGAACACACATGCAATGACATTGGTTGATCCATATGTGGTTTGTGACAATAACACACATGCAATGACATTGGTTGATCCATATGTGGTTTGTGAAAAGAACAGACATGCAATGACTCTAGTGGATCCATATGTGGTTTGTGGAAAGAACACACATGCAATGACTCTAGTGGATCCATCTGTGGTTTGTGGAAATAACACACATGCAATGACATTGGTGGATCCATATGTGGTTTGTGGAAAGAACACACATGTAATGACATTTGTTGATCCATATGTGGTTTGTCATTACAAGAACACACATGCAATGGCATTGGTGGATCCATATGTGGTTTGTGGAAAGAACACACATGCAATGACATTGGTTGATCCATATGTGGTTTGTGACAATAACACACATGCAATGTCATTGGTTGATCCATGTGGTTTGTGGAAAAACAGACATGCAATGACTCTGGTGGATCCATATGTGGTTTGTGGAAAGAACACACATGCAATGACATTGGTTGATCCATATGTGGGTTGTGAAAAGAATACACATGCAATAACTCTAGTGGCTACATATGTGGTTTGTGGAAAGAACACACATGCAATGCCATTGGTTGATCCATGTGTGGTTTGTGAAAATAACACACATGCAATGCCATTGGTTGATCCATGTGGTTTGTGGAAAAAACAGACATGCAATGACCCTGGTGGATCCATATGTGGTTTGTGGAAAGAACACACATGCAATGACTCTAGTGGATCCATATGTGGTTTGTGGAAAGAACACACATGCAATGACATTGGTTGATCCATATGTGGTTCGTGAAAAGAATACACATGCAATAACTCTAGTGGCTACATATGTGGTTTGTGGAAAGAACACACATGCAATGGCATTGGTGGATCCATATGTGGTTCATGACAGGAACACACATGCAATGACATTGGTTGATCCATATGTGGTTTGTGAAAATAACACACATGCAATGCGATTGGTTGATCCATGTGGTTTGTGGAAAAAACAGACATGCAATGACCTGTGGATCCATATGTGGTTTGTGGAAAGAACACACATGCAATGACTCTAGTGGATCCATATGTGGTTTGTGAAAAGAACACACATGCAATGACATTGGTGGATCCATATATGGTTTGTGGAAAGAACACACATGCAATGAAATTTGTTGATCCATATGTGGTTTGTCATTACAAGAACACACATGCAATGGCATTGGTGGACCATATGTGGTTTGTGGAAAAAACACACATGCAATGATATTGGTTGATCTATATGTGGTTTGTGACAATAACACACATCCAATGGCATTGGTGGATCCATGTGGTTTGTGAAAAAAACAGACATGCAATGACTCTGTTGGATCCATGTGTGGTTTGTGGAAAGCACACACATGTAATGACATTGGTTGATCCATATGTGGTTTGTGAAAAGAATACACACGCAATTACTCTAGTGGCTACATATGTGGTTTGTGGAAAGAACACACATGCAATGGCATTGGTGGATCCATATGTGGTTCATGACAGGAACACACATGCAATGGCATTGGTTGATCCATATGTGGTTTCTGAAAATAACACACATGCAATGCCATTGGTTGATCCATGTGGTTTGTGGAAAAAATAGACATGCAATGACTCTGGTGGATCCATATGTTGTTTGTGGAAAGAACACACATGCAATGACATTGGTTGATCCATATGTGGGTTGTGAAAAGAACACACATGCAATGGCTCTAGTGCTGGTTTTAGTATAAGAACACACATGCAATGACTCTAGTGGGTCCATATGTGCTTTGCGAAAAGAACACACATGCAACGACTCTACTGGATCCATATGTGGTTTGTGAAAAGAACACACATGCAATGACATTGGTTGATCCATATGTGGTTTGTGAAAAGAACACACATGTAATCACTCTAGTGGATCCATATGTGGTTTGTGGAAAGAACACACATGCAATGACTCTAGTGCTGGTTTTAGTATAAGAACACACATGCAATGACTCTAGTGGGTACATATGTGGTTTGTGAAAAGAACACACATGCAATGACTCTAGTGGATCCATATGTGGTTTGTGAAAAGAACACACATGCAATGACATTGGTTGATCCGTATGTGGTTTGTGAAAAGAACACACATGTAATGACTCTAGGTGATCCATATGTGGTTTGTCATTACAAGAACAGACATGCAATGACATTGGTGGATCCATATGTGGTTTGTGGAAAGAACACACATGCAATGACATTGGTGGATCCATAGATGATTTGTGGAAAGTACACACATGCAATGACATTGGTTGATCCATATGTGGTTTATTAAAAGAACACACATGCAATTACTCTGGTGGATACATATGTGGTTTGTGGAAAGAACACACATGCAATGGCATTGGTGGATCCATATGTGGTTCATGACAGGAACACACATGCAATGACATTGGTTGATCCATATGTGGTTTGTGACAATAACACACATGCAATACCATTGGTTGAACCATGTGGTTTGTGGAAAGAACACACATGCAATAACATTGGTTGATCCATATGTGGGTTGTGAAAAGAATACACATGCAATGACTGTAGTGCTGGTTTTAGTATAAGAAGACACATGAATGACTCTAATGGGTCCATATGTGGTTTATGAAAAGAACACACATGCAATGACTCTAGTGGATCCATATGTGGTTTGTGAAAAGAACACACTTGCAATGACATTGGTTAATCCATATGTGGTTTGTGAAAAGAGCAGACATGCAATGACTCTAGTGGATCCATATGTGGTTTGTGGAAAGAACACACATGCATTGACATTTGTTGATCCATATGTGCTTTGTCATTACAAGAACACACATGCAATGGCATAGGTGGACCATATGTGGTTTGTGGAAAGAACACACATGCAATGATATTGGTTGATCCATATGTGGTTTGTGACAATAACACACATGCAATGGCATTGGTGGATCCATGTGGTTTGTGGGAAAAACACACATCCAATAACTCTGGTGGATCCATGTGTGGTTTGTGGAAAGAACACACATGTTATGACTCTAGTGGATCCATATATGGTTTGGGGAAAGTACACACATGCAATGACATTGGTTGATCCATATGTGGGTTGTGAAAAGAACACACATGCAATGGTTCTAGTGCTGGTTTTAGTATAAGAACACACATGCAATGACTCTAGTGGGTCCATATGTGGTTTGTCAAAAGAACACACATGCAATGACTCTAGTGGATCCATATGTGGTTTGTGAAAAGAACACACATGCAATGACTTTGGTTGATCCATATGTGGTTTGTGAAAAGAACACATGCAATGACTCTACTGGATCCATATGTGGTTTGTGGAAAGAACACACATGCAATGACTCTAGTGCTGGTTTTAGTATAAGAATACACATGCAATGACTCTAGTGGGTCCATATGTGGTTTGTGAAAAGAACACACATGCAATGACTCTAGTGGATCCATATGTGGTTTGTGGAAAGACCACACATGCAATAAACATTGGTGGATCCATCTGTGGTTTGTGAAAAGAACACACATGCAATGACTCTAGTGGATCCATATGTGGTTTGTGGATAGAACACACATGCAATGACTCTAGTGGATCCATATGTGGTTTGTGAAAAGAACACAAATGCAATGACATTGGTGGATCCATATGTGGTTTGTGTAAATAACACACATGCAATGACATTTGTTGATCCATATGTGGTGTGTGAAAAGAACACACATGCAATTACTCTAGTGGATACATATGTGGTTTGTGGAAAGAACACACACGAAGTGGCATTGGTGGATCGATATGTGGTTCATGAAAAGAACACACATGCAATGACATTGGTTGATCCATATGTGGTTTGTGTAAATAACACACATGCAATGACATTTGTTGATCCATATGTGGTGTGTGAAAAGAACACACATGCAATTACTCTAGTGGATACATATGTGGTTTGTGGAAAGAACACATAGGAAGTGGCATTGGTGGATCCATATGTGGTTCGTGAAAAGAATACACATGCAATAACTCTAGTGGCTACATATGTGGTTTGTGGAAAGAACACACATGCAATGGCATTGGTGGATCCATATGTGGTTCATGACAGGAACACACATGCAATGACATTGGTTGATCCATATGTGGTTTGTGAAAATAACACACATGCAATGCCATTGGTTGATCCATGTGGTTTATGGAAAAAACAGACATGCAATGACCCTAGTGGATCCATATGTGGTTTGTGGAAAGAACACACATGCAATGACTCTAGTGGATCCATATGTGGTTTGTGAAAAGAACACACATGCAATGACATTGGTGGATCCATATATGGTTTGTGGAAAGAACACACATGCAATGAAATTTGTTGATCCATATGTGGTTTGTCATTACAAGAACACACATGCAATGGCATTGGTGGACCATATGTGGTTTGTGGAAAAAACACACATGCAATGATATTGGTTGATCTATATGTGGTTTGTGACAATAACACACATCCAATGGCATTGGTGGATCCATGTGGTTTGTGAAAAAAACAGACATGCAATGACTCTGGTGGATCCATGTGTGGTTTGTGGAAAGCACACACATGTAATGACATTGGTTGATCCATATGTGGTTTGTGAAAAGAATACACACGCAATTACTCTAGTGGCTACATATGTGGTTTGTGGAAAGAACACACATGCAATGGCATTGGTGGATCCATATGTGGTTCATGACAGGAACACACATGCAATGGCATTGGTTGATCCATATGTGGTTTGTGAAACTAACACACATGCAATGCCATTGGTTGATCCATGTGGTTTGTGGAAAAAACAGACATGCAATGACTCTGGTGGATCCATATGTGGTTTGTGGAAAGAACACACATGCAATGACATTGGTTGATCCATATGTGGGTTGTGAACAGAACACACATGCAATGGCTCTAGTGCTGGTTTTAGTATAAGAACACACATGCAATGACTCTAGTGGGTCCATATGTGCTTTGCGAAAAGAACACACATGCAACGACTCTACTGGATCCATATGTGGTTTGTGAAAAGAACACACATGCAATGACATTGGTTGATCCATATGTGGTTTGTGAAAAGAACACACATGTAATCACTCTAGTGGATCCATATGTGGTTTGTGGAAAGAACACACATGCAATGACTCTAGTGCTGGTTTTAGTATAAGAACGCACATGCAATGACTCTAGTGGGTACATATGTGGTTTGTGAAAAGAACACACATGCAATGACTCTAGTGGATCCATATGTGGTTTGTGAAAAGAACACACATGCAATGACATTGGTTGATCCGTATGTGGTTTGTGAAAAGAACACACATGTAATGAATCTAGGTGATCCATATGTGGTTTGTCATTACAAGAACAGACATGCAATGACATTGGTGGATCCATATGTGGTTTGTGGAAAGAACACACATGCAATGACATTGGTGGATCCATAGATGGTTTGTGGAAAGTACACACATGCAATGACATTGGTTGATCCATATGTGGTTTATTAAAAGAACACACATGCAATTACTCTGGTGGATACATATGTGGTTTGTGGAAAGAACACACATGCAATGGCATTGGTGGATCCATATGTGGTTCATGACAGGAACACACATGCAATGACATTGGTTGATCCATATGTGGTTTGTGACAATAACACACATGCAATACCATTGGTTGAACCATGTGGTTTGTGGAAAGAACACACATGCAATAACATTGGTTGATCCATATGTGGGTTGTGAAAAGAATACACATGCAATGACTGTAGTGCTGGTTTTAGTATAAGAAGACACATGAATGACTCTAATGGGTCCATATGTGGTTTATGAAAAGAACACACATGCAATGACTCTAGTGGATCCATATGTGGTTTGTGAAAAGAACACACTTGCAATGACATTGGTTAATCCATATGTGGTTTGTGAAAAGAGCAGACATGCAATGACTCTAGTGGATCCATATGTGGTTTGTGGAAAGAACACACATGCAATGACATTTGTTGATCCATATGTGCTTTGTCATTACAAGAACACACATGCAATGGCATAGGTGGACCATATGTGGTTTGTGGAAAGAACACACATGCAATGATATTGGTTGATCCATATGTGGTTTGTGACAATAACACACATGCAATGGCATTGGTGGATCCATGTGGTTTGTGGGAAAAACACACATCCAATAACTCTGGTGGATCCATGTGTGGTTTGTGGAAAGAACACACATGTTATGACTCTAGTGGATCCATATATGGTTTGGGGAAAGTACACACATGCAATGACATTGGTTGATCCATATGTGGGTTGTGAAAAGAACACACATGCAATGGTTCTAGTGCTGGTTTTAGTATAAGAACACACATGCAATGACTCTAGTGGGTCCATATGTGGTTTGTCAAAAGAACACACATGCAATGACTCTAGTGGATCCATATGTGGTTTGTGAAAAGAACACACATGCAATGACTTTGGTTGATCCATATGTGGTTTGTGAAAAGAACACACATGCAATGACTCTACTGGATCCATATGTGGTTTGTGGAAAGAACACACATGCAATGACTCTAGTGCTGGTTTTAGTATAAGAATACACATGCAATGACTCTAGTGGGTCCATATGTGGTTTGTGAAAAGAACACACATGCAATGACTCTAGTGGATCCATATGTGGTTTGTGAAAAGAACACACATGCAATGACATTGGTGGATCCATATGTGGTTTGTGAAAAGAACACACATGCAATAACTCTAGTGGATCCATATGTGGTTTGTGGATAGAACACACATGCAATGACTCTAGTGGATCCATATGTGGTTTGTGAAAAGAACACAAATGCAATGACATTGGTGGATCCATATGTGGTTTGTGTAATAACACACATGCAATGACATTTGTTGATCCATATGTGGTGTGTGAAAAGAACACACATGCAATTACTCTAGTGGATACATATGTGGTTTGTGGAAAGAACACACACGAAGTGGCATTGGTGGATCGATATGTGGTTCATGAAAAGAACACACATGCAATGACATTGGTTGATCCATATGTGGTTTGTGTAAATAACACACATGCAATGACATTTGTTGATCCATATGTGGTGTGTGAAAAGAACACACATGCAATTACTCTAGTGGATACATATGTGGTTTGTGGAAAGAACACATAGGAAGTGGCATTGGTGGATCCATATGTGGTTCGTGAAAAGAATACACATGCAATAACTCTAGTGGCTACATATGTGGTTTGTGGAAAGAACACACATGCAATGGCATTGGTGGATCCATATGTGGTTCATGACAGGAACACACATGCAATGACATTGGTTGATCCATATGTGGTTTGTGAAAATAACACACATGCAATGCCATTGGTTGATCCATGTGGTTTGTGGAAAAAACAGACATGCAATGACCCTGGTGGATCCATATGTGGTTTGTGGAAAGAACACACATGCAATGACTCTAGTGGATCCATATGTGGTTTGTGAAAAGAACACACATGCAATGACATTGGTGGATCCATATATGGTTTGTGGAAAGAACACACATGCAATGAAATTTGTTGATCCATATGTGGTTTGTCATTACAAGAACACACATGCAATGGCATTGGTGGACCATATGTGGTTTGTGGAAAAAACACACATGCAATGATATTGGTTGATCTATATGTGGTTTGTGACAATAACACACATCCAATGGCATTGGTGGATCCATGTGGTTTGTGAAAAAAACAGACATGCAATGACTCTGGTGGATCCATGTGTGGTTTGTGGAAAGCACACACATGTAATGACATTGGTTGATCCATATGTGGTTTGTGAAAAGAATACACACGCAATTACTCTAGTGGCTACATATGTGGTTTGTCGAAAGAACACACATGCAATGGCATTGGTGGATCCATATGTGGTTCATGACAGGAACACACATGCAATGGCATTGGTTGATCCATATGTGGTTTGTGAAAATAACACACATGCAATGCCATTGGTTGATCCATGTGGTTTGTGGAAAAAACAGACATGCAATGACTCTGGTGGATCCATATGTGGTTTGTGGAAAGAACACACATGCAATGACATTGGTTGATCCATATGTGGGTTGTGAAAAGAACACACATGCAATGGTTCTAGTGTTGGTTTTAGTATAAGAACACACATGCAATGACTCTAGTGGGTCCATATGTGCTTTGCGAAAAGAACACACATGCGACGACTCTACTGGATCCATATGTGGTTTGTGAAAAGAACACACATGCAATGACATTGGTTGATCCATATGTGGTTTGTGAAAAGAACACACATTTAATCACTCTAGTGGATCCATATGTGGTTTGTGGAAAGAACACACATGCAATGACTCTAGTGCTGGTTTTAGTATAAGAACACACATGCAATGACTCTAGTGGGTACATATGTGGTTTGTGAAAAGAACACACATGCAATGACTCTAGTGGATCCATATGTGGTTTGTGAAAAGAACACACATGCAATGACATTGGTTGATCCGTATGTGGTTTGTGAAAAGAACACACATGTAATGACTCTAGGTGATCCATATGTGGTTTGTCATTACAAGAAGACATGCAATGACATTGGTTGATCCATATGTGGTTTGTGGAAAGAACACACATGCAATGACATTGGTGGATCCATAGATGGTTTGTGGAAAGTACACACATGCAATGACATTGGTTGATCCATATGTGGTTTATTAAAAGAACACACATGCAATTACTCTGGTGGATACATATGTGGTTTGTGGAAAGAACACACATGCAATGGCATTGGTGGATCCATATGTGGTTCACGACAGGAACACACATGCAATGACATTGGTTGATCCATATGTGGTTTGTGACAATAACACACATGCAATACCATTGGTTGAACCATGTGGGTTGTGGAAAGAACACACATGCAATAACATTGGTTGATCCATATATGGGTTGTGAAAAGAATACACATGCAATGACTGTAGTGCTGGTTTTAGTATAAGAAGACACATGAATGACTCTAATGGGTCCATATGTGGTTTATGAAAAGAACACACATGCAATGACTCTAGTGGATCCATATGTGGTTTGTGAAAAGAACACACTTGCAATGACATTGGTTAATCCATATGTGGTTTGTGAAAAGAGGACATGCAATGACACTTGTGGATCCATATGTGGTTTGTGGAAAGAACACACATGCGATGACATTTGTTGATCCATATGTGCTTTGTCATTACAAGAACACACATGCAATGGCATAGGTGGACCATATGTGGTTTGTGGAAAGAACACACATGCAATGATATTGGTTGATCCATATGTGGTTTGTGACAATAACACACATGCAATGGCATTGGTGGATCCATGTGGTTTGTGGGAAAAACACACATCCAATAACTCTGGTGGATCCATGTGTGGTTTGTGGAAAGAACACACATGTTATGACTCTAGTGGATCCATATATGGTTTGTGGATAGAACACACATGCAATGACTCTAGTGGATCCATATGTGGTTTGTGAAAAGAACACACATGCAATGGTTCTAGTGAATACATATGTGGTTTTAGTATAAGAACACACATGCAATGACTCTGGTGGGTCCATATGTGGTTTGTCAAAAGAACACACATGCAATGACTCTAGTGGATCCATATGTGGTTTGTGAAAAGAACACACATGCAATGACTTTGGTTGATCCATATGTGGTTTGTGAAAAGAACACACATGCAATGACTCTACTGGATCCATATGTGGTTTGTGGAAAGAACACACATGCAATGACTCTAGTGTTGGTTTTAGTATAAGAACACACATGCAATGACTCTAGTGGGTCCATATGTGGTTTGTGAAAAGAACACACATGCAATGACTCTAGTGGATCCATATGTGGTTTGTGAAAAGAACACACATGCAATGACATTGGTGGATCCATATGTGGTTTGTGAAAAGAACACACATGCAATGACTCTAGTGGATCCATATGTGGTTTGTGGAAAGAACACACATGCAATGACTCTAGTGGATCCATATGTGGTTTGTGAAAAGAACACAAATGCAATGACACTAGTGGATACATATGTGGTTTGTGTAATAACACATGCAATGACATTTGTTGATCCATATGTGGTTTGTGAGAAGAACACACATGTAATGACTCTAGTGGATCCATGTGTGGTTTGTGGAAAGAACACACATGCAATGGCATTGGTGGATCCATATGTGGTTCATGAAAAGAACACACATGCAATGACATTGGTTGATCCATATGTGGTTTGTGTAAATAACACACATGCAATGACATTTGTTGATCCATATGTGGTTTGTGAAAAGAACACACATGCAATTACTCTAGTGGATACATATGTGGTTTGTGGAAAGAACACACAGGAAGTGGCATTGGTGGATCCATATGTGGTTCGTGAAAGAATACACATGCAATAACTCTAGTGGCTACATATGTGGTTTGTGGAAAGAACACACATGCAATGGCATTGGTGGATCCATATGTGGTTCATGACAGGAACACACATGCAATGACATTGGTTGATCCATATGTGGTTTGTGAAAATAACACACATGCAATGCCATTGGTTGATCCATGTGGTTTGTGGAAAAAACAGACATGCAATGACCCTGGTGGATCCATATGTGGTTTGTGGAAAGAACACACATGCAATGACTCTAGTGGATCCATATGTGGTTTGTGAAAAGAACACACATGCAATGACATTGGTGGATCCATATATGGTTTGTGGAAAGAACACACATGCAATGAAATTTGTTGATCCATATGTGGTTTGTCATTACAAGAACACACATGCAATGGCATTGGTGGACCATATGTGGTTTGTGGAAAAAACACACATGCAATGATATTGGTTGATCTATATGTGGTTTGTGACAATAACACACATCCAATGGCATTGGTGGATCCATGTGGTTTGTGAAAAAAACAGACATGCAATGACTCTGGTGGATCCATGTGTGGTTTGTGGAAAGCACACACATGTAATGACATTGGTTGATCCATATGTGGTTTGTGAAAAGAATACACACGCAATTACTCTAGTGGCTACATATGTGGTTTGTCGAAAGAACACACATGCAATGGCATTGGTGGATCCATATGTGTTCATGACAGAACACACATGCAATGGCATTGGTTGATCCATATGTGGTTTGTGAAAATAACACACATGCAATGCCATTGGTTGATCCATGTGGTTTGTGGAAAAAACAGACATGCAATGACTCTGGTGGATCCATATGTGGTTTGTGGAAAGAACACACATGCAATGACATTGGTTGATCCATATGTGGGTTGTGAAAAGAACACACATGCAATGGTTCTAGTGTTGGTTTTAGTATAAGAACACACATGCAATGACTCTAGTGGGTCCATATGTGCTTTGCGAAAAGAACACACATGCGACGACTCTACTGGATCCATATGTGGTTTGTGAAAAGAACACACATGCAATGACATTGGTTGATCCATATGTGGTTTGTGAAAAGAACACACATTTAATCACTCTAGTGGATCCATATGTGGTTTGTGGAAAGAACACACATGCAATGACTCTAGTGCTGGTTTTAGTATAAGAACACACATGCAATGACTCTAGTGGGTACATATGTGGTTTGTGAAAAGAACACACATGCAATGACTCTAGTGGATCCATATGTGGTTTGTGAAAAGAACACACATGCAATGACATTGGTTGATCCGTATGTGGTTTGTGAAAAGAACACACATGTAATGACTCTAGGTGATCCATATGTGGTTTGTCATTACAAGAACAGACATGCAATGACATTGGTGGATCCATATGTGGTTTGTGGAAAGAACACACATGCAATGACATTGGTGGATCCATAGATGGTTTGTGGAAAGTACACACATGCAATGACATTGGTTAATCCATATGTGGTTTGTGAAAAGAGCACACATGCAATTACTCTAGTGGATACATATGTGGTTTGTGGAAAGAACACACAGAAGATGGCATTGGTGGATCCATATGTGGTTCTTGAGAACACACATGCAATGACATTGGTTGATCCATATGTGGTTTGTGACAATAACACACATGCAATACCATTGGTTGAACCATGTGGGTTGTGGAAAGAACACACATGCAATAACATTGGTTGATCCATATATGGGTTGTGAAAAGAATACACATGCAATGACTGTAGTGCTGGTTTTAGTATAAGAAGACACATGAATGACTCTAATGGGTCCATATGTGGTTTATGAAAAGAACACACCTGCAATGACTCTAGTGGATCCATATGTGGTTTGTGAAAAGAACACACTTGCAATGACATTGGTTAATCCATATGTGGTTTGTGAAAAGAGCAGACATGCAATGACTCTAGTGGATCCATATGTGGTTTGTGGAAAGAACACACATGCGATGACATTTGTTGATCCATATGTGCTTTGTCATTACAAGAACACACATGCAATGGCATAGGTGGACCATATGTGGTTTGTGGAAAGAACACACATGCAATGATATTGGTTGATCCATATGTGGTTTGTGACAATAACACACATGCAATGGCATTGGTGGATCCATGTGGTTTGTGGGAAAAACACACATCCAATAACTCTGGTGGATCCATGTGTGGTTTGTGGAAAGAACACACATGTTATGACTCTAGTGGATCCATATATCGTTTGGGGAAAGTACACACATGCAATGACATTGGTTGATCCATATGTGGTTTGTGAAAAGAACACACATGCAATTACTCTAGTGAATACATATGTGGTTTGTGGAAAGAACACACATGCAATGACATTGGTGGATCCATATGTGGTTCATGACAGGAACACACATGCAATGACATTGGTTGATCCATATGTGGTTTGTGACAATAAAACACATGCAATGCCATTGGTTGATCCATGTGGTTTGTGGAAAAACAGACATGCAATGACTTTGGTGGATCCATATGTGGTTTGTGGAAAGAACACACATGCAATGGCATTGGTTGATCGATATGTGGGTTGTGAAAAGAACACACATGCAATGACTCTAGTGTTGGTTTTAGTATAAGAACACACATGCAATGACTCTAGTGGGTCCATATGTGGTTTGTGAAAAGAACACACATGCAATGACTCGAGTGGATCCATATGTGGTTTGTGAAAAGAACACACATGCAATGACATTGGTTGATCCATATGTGGTTTGTCAAAAGAACACACATGCAATGACTCTAGTGGATCCATATGTGGTTTGTGGAAAGAACACACATGCAATGACTCTAGTGTTGGTTTTAGTATAAGAACACACATGCAATGACTCTAGTGGGTCCATATGTGGTTTGTGAAAAGAACACACATGCATTGACTCTAGTGGATCCATATGTGGTTTCTGAAAAGAACACACATGCAATGACATTGGTTGATCAATATGTGGTTTTTGAAAAGAACAAAAATGCAATGTCTCTAGTGGATCCATATGTGGTTTGTGAAAAGAACACACATGCAATGACATTAGTGGATCCATATGTGGTTTGTGTAAATAACACACATGCAATGAAATTTGTTGATCTATATGTGGTTTGTGAAAAGAACACACATGCAATTACTCTAGTGGATACATATGTGGTTTGTGGAAAGAACACACATGCAGTGGCATTGGTGGATCCATATGTGGTTCATGAAAAGAACACACATGTAATGACATTGGTTGATCCATATGTGGTTTGTGACAATAACAGACATGCAATAGCATTGGTGGATCATGTGGTTTGTGGAAAAAAAGACATGCAATGACTCTGGTGGATCCATGTGTGGTTTGTGGAAAGAACACACATGCAATGACATTGGTTGATCCATATGTGGTTTGTGAAAAGAATAGATATGCAATGACTCTAGTGGATCCATATGTGGTTTGTGGAAAGAACACACATGCAATGACACTAGTGGATCCATATGTGGTTTGTGAAAAGAACACACATTTAATGATATTGGTGGATCCATATGTGGTTTGTGAAAAGAACACACATGCAATGACATTTGTTGATCCATATGTGGTTTGTCATTACAAGAACACACATGCAATGGCATTGGTGGATCCATATGTGGTTTGTGGAAAGAACACACATGGAATGACATTGGTTGATCCATATGTGGTTTGTGACAATAACACACATGCAATGGAATTGGTGGATCCATGTGGTTTGTGGGAAAAAATAGACATGCAATGACTCTGGTGGATCCATGTGTGGTTTGTGGAAAGGACACACATGCAATGACATTGGTTGATCCTGATGTGGTTTGTGAAAAGAATACACATGCAATTACTCTAGTGGATACATATGTGGTTTGTGGAAAGAACACACATGCAATGGCATTGGTGGATCCATATGTGGTTCATGACAGGAACACACATGCAATGCCATTGGTTGATCCATATATGGTTTGTGACAATAACACACATGCAATGCCATTGGTTGATCCATGTGGTTTGTGGAAAAAACAGACATGCAATGACTCTGGTGGATCCATATGCGGTTTGTGGAAAGAACACACATGCAATGACATTGGTTGATCCATATGTGGGTTGTGAAAATAACACACATGCAATGGTTCTAGTGCTGGTTTTAGTATAAGAACACACATGCAATGACTCTAGTGGGTCCATATGTGGTTTGTCAAAAGAACACACATGCAATGACTCTAGTGGATCCATATGTGGTTTGTGAAAAGAACACACATGCAATGACATTGGTTGATCCATATGTGGTTTGTGAAAAGAACACACATGCAATGACTCTAGTGGATCCATATGTGGTTTGTGGAAAGAACACACATGCAATGACTCTAGTGCTGTTTTTAGTATAAGAATACACATGCAATGACTCTAGTGGGTCCATATGTGCTTTGTGAAAAGAACACACATGCAATGACTCTAGTGGATCCATATGTGGTTTGTGAAAAGAACACACATGCAATGACATTGGTGGATCCATATGTGGTTTGTGAAAAGAACACACATGCAATAACTCTAGTGGATCCATATGTGGTTTGTGGATAGAACACACATGCAATGACTCTAGTGGATCCATTTGTGGTTTGTGAAAAGAACACAAATGCAATGACATTGGTGGATCCATATGTGGTTTGTGTAAATAACACACATGCAATGACATTTGTTGATCCATATGTGGTGTGTGAAAGGAACACACATGCAATTACTCTAGTGGATACATATGTGGTTTGTGGAAAGAACACACAGGAAGTGGCATTGGTGGATCCATATGTGGTTCTTGAAAAGAACACACATGCAATGACATTGGTTGATCCGTATGTGGTTTGTGACAATAACACACATGCAATGACATTGGTTGATCCATATGTGGTTTGTGAAAAGAACAGACATGCAATGACTCTAGTGGATCCATATGTGGTTTGTGGAAAGAACACACATGCAATGACTCTAGTGGATCCATCTGTGGTTTGTGGAAATAACACACATGCAATGACATTGGTGGATCCATATGTGGTTTGTGGAAAGAACACACATGTAATGACATTTGTTGATCCATATGTGGTTTGTCATTACAAGAACACACATGCAATGGCATAGGTGGACCATATGTGGTTTGTGGAAAGAACACACATGCAATGATATTGGTTGATCCATATGTGGTTTGTGACAATAACACACATGCAATGGCATTGGTGGATCCATGTGTTTTGTGGGAAAAACACACATCCAATAACTCTGGTGGATCCATGTGTGGTTTGTGGAAAGAACACACATGTTATGACTCTAGTGGATCCATATATGGTTTGGGGAAAGTACACACATGCAATGACATTGGTTGATCCATATGTGGTTTGTGAAAAGAACACACATGCAATTACTCTAGTGAATACATATGTGGTTTGTGGAAAGAACACACATGCAATGACATTGGTGGATCCATATGTGGTTCATGACAGGAACACACATGCAATGACATTGGTTGATCCATATGTGGTTTGTGACAATAAAACACATGCAATGCCATTGGTTGATCCATGTGGTTTGTGGAAAAACAGACATGCAATGACTTTGGTGGATCCATATGTGGTTTGTGGAAAGAACACACATGCAATGGCATTGGTTGATCGATATGTGGGTTGTGAAAAGAACACAAATGCAATGACTCTAGTGTTGGTTTTAGTATAAGAACACACATGCAATGACTCTAGTGGGTCCAGATGTGGTTTGTGAAAAGAACACACATGCAATGACTCGAGTGGATCCATATGTGGTTTCTGAAAAGAACACACATGCAATGACATTGGTTGATCAATATGTAGTTTTTGAAAAGAACAAAAATGCAATGTCTCTAGTGGATCCATATGTGGTTTGTGAAAAGAACACACATGCAATGACATTGGTGGATCCATATGTGGTTTGTGTAAATAACACACATGCAATGAAATTTGTTGATCTATATGTGGTTTGTGAAAAGAACACACATGCAATTACTCTAGTGGATACATATGTGGTTTGTGGAAAGAACACACATGCAGTGACATTGGAGGATCCATATGTGGTTTGTGGAAAGAACACACATGCAATGACATTTGTTGATCCATATGTGGTTTGTCATTACAAGAAGACACATGCAATGTCACTGGTGGATCCATATGTGGTTTTTGGAAAGAACACACATGCAATGACATTGGTTGATCCATATGTGGTTTGTGACAATAACACACATGTAATGGCATTGGTGGATCCATGTGGTTTGTGGAAAAAATAGACATGCAATGACTCTGGTGGATCCATATGTGGTTTGTGGAAAGAACACACATGCAATGACACTAGTGGATCCATATGTGGTTTGTGAAAAGAGCACACATCCAATGATATTGGTGGATCCATATGTGGTTTGTGGAAAGAACACACATGCAATGACATTTGTTGATCCATATGTGGTTTGTCATTACAAGAACACACATGCAATGGCATTGGTGGATCCATATGTGGTTTGTGGAAAGAACACACATGGAATGACATTGGTTGATCCATATGTGGTTTGTGACAATAACACACATGCAATGGAATTGGTGGATCCATGTGGTTTGTGGGAAAAAATAGACATGCAATGACTCTGGTGGATCCATGTGTGGTTTGTGGAAAGGACACACATGCAATGACATTGGTTAATCCTGATGTGGTTTGTGAAAAGAATACACATGCCATTACTCTAGTGGATACATATGTGGTTTATGGAAAGAACACACATGCAATGGCATTGGTGGATCCATATGTGGTTCATGACAAGAACACACATGCAATGCCATTGGTTGATCCATATATGGTTTGTGACAATAACACACATGCAATGCCATTGGTTGATCCATGTGGTTTGTGGAAAAAACAGACATGCAATGACTCTGGTGGATCCATATGCGGTTTGTGGAAAGAACACACATGCAATGACATTGGTTGATCCATATGTGGGTTGTGAAAATAACACACATGCAATCGTTCTAGTGCTGGTTTTAGTATAAGAACACACATGCAATGACTCTAGTGGGTCCATTTGTGGTTTGTCAAAAGAACACACATGCAATGACTCTAGTGGATCCATATGTGGTTTGTGAAAAGAACACACATGCAATGACATTGGTTGATCCATATGTGGTTTGTGAAAAGAACACACATGCAATGACTCTAGTGGATCCATATGTGGTTTGTGGAAAGAACACACATGCAATGACTCTAGTGCTGTTTTTAGTATAAGAATACACATGCAATGACTCTAGTGGGTCCATATGTGCTTTGTGAAAAGAACACACATGCAATGACTCTAGTGGATCCATATGTGGTTTGTGAAAAGAACACACATGCAATGACATTGGTGGATCCATATGTGGTTTGTGAAAAGAACACACATGCAATAACTCTAGTGGATCCATATGTGGTTTGTGGATAGAACACACATGCAATGACTCTAGTGGATCCATTTGTGGTTTGTGAAAAGAACACAAATGCAATGACATTGGTGGATCCATATGTGGTTTGTGTAAATAACACACATGCAATGACATTTGTTGATCCATATGTGGTGTGTGAAAAGAACACACATGCAATTACTCTAGTGGATACATATGTGGTTTGTGGAAAGAACACACAGGAAGTGGCATTGGTGGATCCATATGTGGTTCTTGAAAAGAACACACATGCAATGACATTGGTTGATCCGTATGTGGTTTGTGACAATAACACACATGCAATGACATTGGTTGATCCATATGTGGTTTGTGAAAAGAACAGACATGCAATGACTCTAGTGGATCCATATGTGGTTTGTGGAAAGAACACACATGCAATGACTCTAGTGGATCCATCTGTGGTTTGTGGAAATAACACACATGCAATGACATTGGTGGATCCATATGTGGTTTGTGGAAAGAACACACATGTAATGACATTTGTTGATCCATATGTGGTTTGTCATTACAAGAACACACATGCAATGGCATTGGTGGATCCATATGTGGTTTGTGGAAAGAACACACATGCAATGACATTGGTTGATCCATATGTGGTTTGTGGAAACAACACACATGCAATGTCATTGGAGGATCCATATGTGGTTTGTGGAAAGAACACACATGCAATGCCATTGGTGGATCCATATGTGGTTTTTGGAAAGAACACACATGCAATGACATTGGTTGATCCATATGTGGTTTGTGACAATAACACACATGTAATGGCATTGGTGGATCCATGTGGTTTGTGGAAAAAAATAGACATGCAATGACTTTGGTGGATCCATGTGTGGTTTGTGGAAAGAACACACATGCAATGACATTGGTGGATCCATATGTGGTTTGTGGAAAGAACACACATGCAATGACATTTGTTGATCCATATGTGGTTTGTCATTACAAGAACACACATGCAATGGCACTGGTGGATCCATAAGTGGTTTGTGGAAAGAACACACATGCAATGACATTGGTTGATCCATATGTGGTTTGTGACAATAACACACATGCAATGGCATTGTTGGATCCATGTGGTTTGTGGAAAAAAACAGACATGCAATGACTCTGGTGGATCCATGTGTGGTTTGTGGGAAGGACACACATGCAATGACATTGGTTGATCCATATGTGGTTTGTGAAAAGAATACACATGCAATTAATCTAGTGGCTACATATGTGGTTTGTGGAAAGAACACACATGCAATGGCATTGGTGGATCCATATGTGGTTCATGACAGGAACACACATGCAATGACATTGGTTGATCCATATGTGGTTTGTGACAATAACACAGATGCAATGCCATTGGTTGATCCATGTGGTTTGTGGAAAAAATAGATATGCAATGACTCTGGTGGATCCATATGTGGTTTGTGGAAAGAACAAAAATGCAATGACATTGGTTGATCCATATGTGGTTTGTGAAAAGAACACACATGCAACGACATTGGTGGATCCATATGTGGTTTGTGTAAATAACACACATGCAATGAATTTATTGAACCATATGTGGTTTGTGAAAAGAACACACATGCAATTACTCTAGTGGATACATATGTGGTTTGTGGAAATAACACACATGCAATGGCATTGGTGGATCCATATGTGGTTCATGAAAAGAACACACATGTAATGACATTGGTTGATCCATATGTGGTTTGTGACAATAACAGACATGCAATAGCATTGGTGGATCATGTGGTTTGTGGAAAAAAAGACATGCAATGACTCTAGTGGATCCATATGTGGTTTTTGAAAAGAACACACATGCAATGACATTGGTGGATCCATATATGGTTTGTGGAAAGAACACACATGCAATGACATTTGTTGATCCATATGTGCTTTGTCATTACAAGAACACTCATGCAATGGCATAGGTGGAGCATATGTGGTTTGTGGAAAGAACACACATGCAATGATATTGGTTGATCCATATGTGGTTTGTGATAATAACACACATGCAATGGCATTGGTGGATCCATGTGGTTTGTGGGAAAAACACACATCCAATAACTCTGGTGGATCCATGTGTGGTTTGTGGAAAGAACACACATGTTATGACTCTAGTGGATCCATATATGGTTTGGGGAAAGTACACACATGCAATGACATTGGTTGATCCATATGTGGTTTGTGAAAAGAACACACATGCAATTACTCTAGTGAATACATATGTGGTTTGTGGAAAGAACACACATGCAATGACATTGGTGGATCCATATGTGGTTCATGACAGGAACACACATGCAATGACATTGGTTGATCCATATGTGGTTTGTGACAATAAAACACATGCAATGCCATTGGTTGATCCATGTGGTTTGTGGAAAAACAGACATGCAATGACTTTGGTGGATCCATATGTGGTTTGTGGAAAGAACACACATGCAATGGCATTGGTTGATCGATATGTGGGTTGTGAAAAGAACACACATGCAATGACTCTAGTGTTGGTTTTAGTATAAGAACACACATGCAATGACTCTAGTGGGTCCATATGTGGTTTGTGAAAAGAACACACATGCAATGACTCTAGTGGATCCATATGTGGTTTGTGAAAAGAACACACATGCAATGACATTGGTTGATCCATATGTGGTTTGTGAAAAGAACACACATGCAATGACTCTAGTGGATCCATATGTGGTTTGTGGAAAGAACACACATGCAATGACTCTAGTGTTGGTTTTAGTATAAGAACACACATGCAATGACTCTAGTGGGTCCATATGTGGTTTGTGAAAAGAACACACATGCATTGACTCTAGTGGATCCATATGTGGTTTCTGAAAAGAACACACATGCAATGACATTGGTTGATCAATATGTGGTTTTTGAAAAGAACAAAAATGCAATGTCTCTAGTGGATCCATATGTGGTTTGTGAAAAGAACACACATGCAATGACATTGGTGGATCCATATGTGGTTTGTGTAAATAACACACATGCAATGAAATTTGTTGATCCATATGTGGTTTGTGAAAAGAACACACATGCAATTACTCTAGTGGATACATATGTGGTTTGTGGAAAGAACACACATGCAGTGGCATTGGTGGATCCATATGTGGTTCATGAAAAGAACACACATGTAATGACATTGGTTGATCCATATGTGGTTTGTGACAATAACACACATGCAATAGAATTGGTGGATCGTGTGGTTTGTGGAAAAAAGACATGCAATGACTCTGGTGGATCCATGTGGTTTGTGGAAAGAACACACATGCAATGACATTGGTTGATCCATATGTGGTTAGAGAAAATAATAGAGATGCAATGACGCTAGTGGATCCATATGTGGTTTGTGGAAAGAACACACATGCAATGACACTAGTGGATCCATATGTGGTTTGTGAAAAGAACACACATCCAATGATATTGGTGGATCCATATGTGGTTTGTGGAAAGAACACACATGCAATGACACTTGTTGATCCATATGTGGTTTGTCATTACAAGAACACACATGCAATGGCATTGGTGGATCCATATGTGGTTCTTGTAAAGAACACACATGGAATGACATTGGTTGATCCATATGTGGTTTGTGACAATAACACACATGCAATGGAATTGGTGGATCCATGTGGTTTGTGGGAAAAAATAGACATGCAATGACTCTGGTGGATCCATGTGTGGTTTGTGGAAAGGACACACATGCAATGACATTGGTTGATCCTGATGTGGTTTGTGAAAAGAATACACATGCAATTACTCTAGTGGATACATATGTGGTTTGTGGAAAGAACACACATGCAATGGCATTGGTGGATCCATATGTGGTTCATGACAGGAACACACATGCAATGCCATTGGTTGATCCATATATGGTTTGTGACAATAACACCCATGCAATGCCATTGGTTGATCCATGTGGTTTGTGGAAAATGCATGCAATGACTCTGGTGGATCCATATGCGGTTTGTGGAAAGAACACACATGCAATGACATTGATTGATCCATATGTGGGTTGTGAAAATAACACACATGCAATGGTTCTAGTGCTGGTTTTAGTATAAGAACACACGTGCAATGACTCTAGTGGGTCCATATGTGGTTTGTCAAAAGAACACACATGCAATGACTCTAGTGGATCCATATGTGGTTTGTGAAAAGAACACACATGCAATGACATTGGTTGATCCATATGTGGTTTGTGAAAAGAACACACATGCAATGACTCTAGTGGATCCATATGTGGTTTGTGGAAAGAACACACATGCAATGACCCTAGTGCTGTTTTTAGTATAAGAATACACATGCAATGACTCTAGTGGGTCCATATGTGCTTTGTGAAAAGAACACACATGCAATGACTCTAGTGGATCCATATGTGGTTTGTGAAAAGAACACACATGCAATGACATTGGTGGATCCACATGTGGTTTGTGAAAAGAACACACATGCAATAACTCTAGTGGATCCATATGTGGTTTGTGGATAGAACACACATGCAATGACTCTAGTGGATCCATTTGTGGTTTGTGAAAAGAACACAAATGCAATGACATTGGTGGATCCATATGTGGTTTGTGTAAATAACACACATGCAATGACATTTGTTGATCCATAAGTGGTGTGTGAAAAGAACACACATGCAATTACTCTAGTGGATACATATGTGGTTTGTGGAAAGAACACACAGGAAGTGGCATTGGTGGATCCATATGTGGTTCTTGAAAAGAACACACATGCAATGACATTGGTTGATCCATATGTGGTTTGTGACAATAACACACATGCAATGACATTGGTTGATCCATATGTGGTTTGTGAAAAGAACAGACATGCAATGACTCTAGTGGATCCATATGTGGTTTGTGGAAAGAACACACATGCAATGACTCTAGTGGATCCATCTGTGGTTTGTGGAAATAACACACATGCAATGACATTGGTGGATCCATATGTGGTTTGTGGAAAGAACACACATGTAATGACATTTGTTGATCCATATGTGGTTTGTCATTACAAGAACACACATGCAATGGCATTGGTGGATCCATATGTGGTTTGTGGAAAGAACACACATGCAATGACATTGGTTGATCCATATGTGGTTTGTGACAATAACAGACATGCAATATCATTGGTGGATCATGTGGTTTATGGGAAAAAAAGACATGCAATGACTCTGGTGGATCCATGTGTGGTTTGTGGAAAGAATACACATGCAATGACATTGGAGGATCCATATGTGGTTTGTGGAAAGAACACACATGCAATGACATTTGTTGATCCATATGTGGTTTGTCATTACAAGAAGACACATGCAATGTCACTGGTGGATCCATATGTGGTTTTTGGAAAGAACACACATGCAATGACATTGGTTGATCCATATGTGGTTTGTGACAATAACACACATGTAATGGCATTGGTGGATCCATGTGGTTTGTGGAAAAAAATAGACATGCAATGACTCTGGTGGATCCATGTGTGGTTTGTGGGAAGGACACACATGAAATGACATTGGTGGATCCATATGTGGTTTGTGGAAAGAACACACATGCAATGACATTTGTTGATCCATATGGGGTTTGTCATTACAAGAACACACATGCAATGGCATTGGTGGATCCATAAGTGGTTTGTGGAAAGAACACACATGCAATGACATTGGTTGATCCATATGTGGTTTGTGACAATAACACACATGCAATGGCATTGGTGGATCCATGTGGTTTGTGGAAAAAAACAGACATGCAATGACTCTGGTGGATCCATGTGTGGTTTGTGGGAAGGACACACATGCAATGACATTGGTTGATCCATATGTGGTTTGTGAAAAGAATACACATGCAATTACTCTAGTGGCTACATATGTGGTTTGTGGAAATAACACACATGCAATGGCATTGGTGGATCCATATGTGGTTCATGACAGGAACACACATGCAATGACATTGGTTGATCCATATGTGGTTTGTGACAATAACACAGATGCAATGCCATTGGTTGATCCATGTGGTTTGTGGAAAAAATAGATATGCAATGACTCTGGTGGATCCATATGTGGTTTGTGGAAAGAACAAAAATGCAATGACATTGGTTGATCCATATGTGGTTTGTGAAAGGAACACACATGCAACGACATTGGTGGATCCATATGTGGTTTGTGTAAATAACACACATGCAATGAAATTTGTTGAACCATATGTGGTTTGTGAAAAGAACACACATGCAATTACTCTAGTGGATACATATGTGGTTTGTGGAAAGAACACACATGCAATGGCATTGGTGGATCCATATGTGGTTCATGAAAAGAACACATATGTAATGACATTGGTTGATCCATATGTGGTTTGTGACAATAACAGACATGCAATAGCATTGGTGGATCATGTGGTTTGTGGAAAAAAAGACATGCAATGACTCTAGTGGATCGATATGTGGTTTTTGAAAAGAACACACATGCAATGACATTGGTGGATCCATATATGGTTTGTGGAAAGAACACACATGCAATGACATTTGTTGATCCATATGTGCTTTGTCATTACAAGAACACACATGCAATGGCATAGGTGGACCATATGTGGTTTGTGGAAAGAACACACATGCAATGATATTGGTTGATCCATATGTGGTTTGTGATAATAACACACATGCAATGGCTTGGTGGATCCATGTGGTTTGTGGGAAAAACACACATCCAATAACTCTGGTGGATCCATGTGTGGTTTGTGGAAAGAACACACATGTTATGAATCTAGTGGATCCATATATGGTTTGGGGAAAGTACACACATGCAATGACATTGGTTGATCCATATGTGGTTTGTGAAAAGAACACACATGCAATTACTCTAGTGAATACATATGTGGTTTGTGGAAAGAACACACATGCAATGACATTGGTGGATCCATATGTGGTTCATGACAGGAACACACATGCAATGACATTGGTTGATCCATATGTGGTTTGTGACAATAAAACACATGCAATGCCATTGGTTGATCCATGTGGTTTGTGGAAAAACAGACATGCAATGACTTTGGTGGATCCATATGTGGTTTGTGGAAAGAACACACATGCAATGGCATTGGTTGATCGATATGTGGGTTGTGAAAAGAACACACATGCAATGACTCTAGTGTTGGTTTTAGTATAAGAACACACATGCAATGACTCTAGTGGGTCCATATGTGGTTTGTGAAAAGAACACACATGCAATGACTCTAGTGGATCCATATGTGGTTTGTGAAAAGAACACACATGCAATGACATTGGTTGATCCATATGTGGTTTGTGAAAATAACACACATGCAATGACTCTAGTGGATCGATATGTGGTTTGTGGAAAGAACACACATGCAATGACTCTAGTGTTGGTTTTAGTATAAGAACACACATGCAATGACTCTAGTGGGTCCATATGTGGTTTGTGAAAAGAACACACATGCATTGACTCTAGTGGATCCATATGTGGTTTCTGAAAAGAACACACATGCAATGACATTGGTTGATCAATATGTGGTTTTTGAAAAGAACAAAAATGCAATGTCTCTAGTGGATCCATATGTGGTTTGTGAAAAGAACACACATGCAATGACATTGGTGGATCCATATGTGGTTTGTGTAAATAACACACATGCAATGAAATTTGTTGATCCATATGTGGTTTGTGAAAAGAACACACATGCAATTACTCTAGTGGATACATATGTGGTTTGTGGAAAGAACACACATGCAGTGGCATTGGTGGATCCATATGTGGTTCATGAAAAGAACACACATGTAATGACATTGGTTGATCCATATGTGGTTTGTGACAATAACAGACATGCAATAGCATTGGTGGATCATGTGGTTTGTGGAAAAAAAGACATGCAATGACTCTGGTGGATCCATGTGTGGTTTGTGGAAAGAACACACATGCAATGACATTGGTTGATCCATATGTGGTTTGTGAAAATAATAGATATGCAATGACGCTAGTGGATCCATATGTGGTTTGTGGAAAGAACACACATGCAATGACACTAGTGGATCCATATGTGGTTTGTGAAAAGAACACACATCCAATGATATTGGTGGATCCATATGTGGTTTGTGGAAAGAACACACATGCAATGACATTTGTTGATCCATATGTGGTTTGTCATTACAAGAACACACATGCAATGGCATTGGTGGATCCATATGTGGTTTGTGGAAAGAACACACATGGAATGACATTGGTTGATCCATATGTGGTTTGTGACAATAACACACATGCAATGGAATTGGTGGATCCATGTGGTTTGTGGGAAAAAATAGACATGCAATGACTCTGGTGGATCCATGTGTGGTTTGTGGAAAGGACACACATGCAATGACATTGGTTGATCCTGATGTGGTTTGTGAAAAGAATACACATGCAATTACTCTAGTGGATACATATGTGGTTTGTGGAAAGAACACACATGCAATGGCATTGGTGGATCCATATGTGGTTCATGACAGGAACACACATGCAATGCCATTGGTTGATCCATATATGGTTTGTGACAATAACACCCATGCAATGCCATTGGTTGATCCATGTGGTTTGTGGAAAAAACAGACATGCAATGACTCTGGTGGATCCATATGCGGTTTGTGGAAAGAACACACATGCAATGACATTGGTTGATCCATATGTGGGTTGTGAAAATAACACACATGCAATGGTTCTAGTGCTTGTTTTAGTATAAGAACACACATGCAATGACTCTAGTGGGTCCATATGTGGTTTGTCAAAAGAACACACATGCAATGACTCTAGTGGGTCCATATGTGGTTTGTCAAAAGAACACACATGCAATGACTCTAGTGGATCCATATGTGGTTTGTGAAAAGAACACACATGCAATGACTCTAGTGGATCCATATGTGGTTTGTGGAAAGAACACACATGCAATGACCCTAGTGCTGTTTTTAGTATAAGAATACCCATGCAATGACTCTAGTGGGTCCATATGTGCTTTGTGAAAAGAACACACATGCAATGACTCTAGTGGATCCATATGTGGTTTGTGAAAAGAACACACATGCAATGACATTGGTGGATCCACATGTGGTTTGTGAAAAGAACACACATGCAATAACTCTAGTGGATCCATATGTGATTTGTGGATAGAACACACATGCAATGACTCTAGTGGATCCATTTGTGGTTTGTGAAAAGAACACAAATGCAATGACATTGGTGGATCCATATGTGGTTTGTGTAAATAACACACATGCAATGGCATTTGTTGATCCATATGTGGTGTGTGAAAAGAACACACATGCAATTACTCTAGTGGATACATATGTGGTTTGTGGAAAGAACACACAGGAAGTGGCATTGGTGGATCCATATGTGGTTCTTGAAAAGAACACACATGCAATGACATTGGTTGATCCATATGTGGTTTGTGACAATAACACACATGCAATGACATTGGTTGATCCATATGTGGTTTGTGAAAAAAACAGACATGCAATGACTCTAGTGGATCCATATGTGGTTTGTGGAAAGAACACACATGCAATGACTCTAGTAGATCCATCTGTGGTTTGTGGAACTAACACACATGCAATGACATTGGTGGATCCATATGTGGTTTGTGGAAAGAACACACATGTAATGACATTTGTTGATCCATATGTGGTTTGTCATTACAAGAACACACATGCAATGGCATTGGTGGATCCATATGTGGTTTGTGGAAAGAACACACATGCAATGACATTGGTTGATCCATATGTGGTTTGTGACAATAACAGACATGCAATATCATTGGTGGATCATGTGGTTTATGGGAAAAAAAGACATGCAATGACTCTGGTGGATCCATGTGTGGTTTGTGGAAAGAATACACATGCAATGACATTGGTGGATCCATATGTGGTTTGTGGAAAGAACACACATGCAATGACATTTGTTGATCCATATGTGGTTTGTCATTACAAGAAGACACATGCAATGTCACTGGTGGATCCATATGTGGTTTTTGGAAAGAACACACATGCAATGATATTTGTTGATCCATATGTGGTTTGTGACAATAACACACATGTAATGGCATTGGTGGATCCATGTGGTTTGTGGAAAAAAAATAGACATGCAATGACTCTGGTGGATCCATGTGTGGTTTGTGGAAAGAACACACATGCAATGACATTGGTGGATCCATATGTGGTTTGTGGAAAGAACACACATGCAATGACATTTGTTGATCCATATGTGGTTTGTCATTACAAGAACACACATGCAATGGCATTGGTGGATCCATAAGTGGTTTGTGGAAAGAACACACATGCAATGACATTGGTTGATCCATATGTGGTTTGTGACAATAACACACATGCAATGGCATTGGTGGATCCATGTGGTTTGTGGAAAAAAACAGACATGCAATGACTCTGGTGGATCCATGTGTGGTTTGTGGGAAGGACACACATGCAATGACATTGGTTGATCCATATGTGGTTTGTGAAAAGAATATACATGCAATTACTCTAGTGGCTACATATGTGGTTTGTGGAAAGAACACACATGCAGTGGCATTGGTGGATCCATATGTGGTTCATGACAGGAACACACATGCAATGACATTGGTTGATCCATATGTGGTTTGTGACAATAACACAGATGCAATGCCATTGGTTGATCCATGTGGTTTGTGGAAAAAATAGATATGCAATGACTCTGGTGGATCCATATGTGGTTTGTGGAAAGAACAAAAATGCAATGACATTGGTTGATCCATATGTGGTTTGTGAAAAGAACACACATGCAATGACATTGGTGGATCCATATGTGGTTTGTGTAAATAACACACATGCAATGAAATTTGTTGATCCATATGTGGTTTGTGAAAAGAACACGCATGCAATTACTCTAGTGGATACATATGTGGTTTGTGGAAAGAACACACATGCAATGACTCTAGTGGATCCATTTGTGGTTTGTGAAAAGAACACAAATGCAATGACATTGGTGGATCCATATGTGGTTTGTGTAAATAACACACATGCAATGGCATTTGTTGATCCATATGTGGTGTGTGAAAAGAACACACATGCAATTACTCTAGTGGATACATATGTGGTTTGTGGAAAGAACACACAGGAAGTGGCATTGGTGGATCCATATGTGGTTCTTGAAAAGAACACACATGCAATGACATTGGTTGATCCATATGTGGTTTGTGACAATAACACACATGCAATGACATTGGTTGATCCATATGTGGTTTGTGAAAAAAACAGACATGCAATGACTCTAGTGGATCCATATGTGGTTTGTGGAAAGAACACACATGCAATGACTCTAGTAGATCCATCTGTGGTTTGTGGAACTAACACACATGCAATGACATTGGTGGATCCATATGTGGTTTGTGGAAAGAACACACATGTAATGACATTTGTTGATCCATATGTGGTTTGTCATTACAAGAACACACATGCAATGGCATTGGTGGATCCATATGTGGTTTGTGGAAAGAACACACATGCAATGACATTGGTTGATCCATATGTGGTTTGTGACAATAACAGACATGCAATATCATTGGTGGATCATGTGGTTTATGGGAAAAAAAGACATGCAATGACTCTGGTGGATCCATGTGTGGTTTGTGGAAAGAATACACATGCAATGACATTGGTGGATCCATATGTGGTTTGTGGAAAGAACACGCATGCAATGACATTTGTTGATCCATATGTGGTTTGTCATTACAAGAAGACACATGCAATGTCACTGGTGGATCCATATGTGGTTTTTGGAAAGAACACATGCAATGACATTGGTTGATCCATATGTGGTTTGTGACAATAACACACATGTAATGGCATTGGTGGATCCATGTGGTTTGTGGAAAAAAACATACCTGCAATGACTCTGGTGGATCCATGTGTGGTTTGTGGAAAGAACACACATGCAATGACATTGGTGGATCCATATGTGGTTTGTGGAAAGAACACACATGCAATGACATTTGTTGATCCATATGTGGTTTGTCATTACAAGAACACACATGCAATGGCATTGGTGGATCCATAAGTGGTTTGTGGAAAGAACACACATGCAATGACATTGGTTGATCCATATGTGGTTTGTGACAATAACACACATGCAATGGCATTGGTGGATCCATGTGGTTTGTGGAAAAAAACAGACATGCAATGACTCTGGTGGATCCATGTGTGGTTTGTGGGAAGGACACACATGCAATGACATTGGTTGATCCATATGTGGTTTGTGAAAAGAATATACATGCAATTACTCTAGTGGCTACATATGTGGTTTGTGGAAAGAACACACATGCAGTGGCATTGGTGGATCCATATGTGGTTCATGACAGGAACACACATGCAATGACATTGGTTGATCCATATGTGGTTTGTGACAATAACACAGATGCAATGCCATTGGTTGATCCATGTGGTTTGTGGAAAAAATAGATATGCAATGACTCTGGTGGATCCATATGTGGTTTGTGGAAAGAACAAAAATGCAATGACATTGGTTGATCCATATGTGGTTTGTGAAAAGAACACACATGCAATGACATTGGTGGATCCATATGTGGTTTGTGTAAATAACACACATGCAATGAAATTTGTTGATCCATATGTGGTTTGTGAAAAGAACACGCATGCAATTACTCTAGTGGATACATATGTGGTTTGTGGAAAGAACACACATGCAATGGCCCTGGTGGATCCATATGTGGTTCATGAAAAGAACACACATGTAATGACATTGGTTGATCCATATGTGGTTTGTGACAATAACATACATGCAATAGCATTGGTGGATCATGTGGTTTGTGGAAAAAAAGACATGCAATGACTCTGATGGATCCATGTGTGGTTTGTGGAAAGAACACACATGCAATGACATTGGTTGATCCATATGTGGTTTGTGAAAAGAATAGATATGCAATGACTCTAGTGGATCCATATGTGGTTTGTGGAAAGAACACACATGCAATGACTCTTTTGGATCCATATGTGGTTTGTGAAAAGAACACACATCCAATGATATTGGTGGATCCATATGTGGTTTGTGGAAAGAACACACATGCAATGACATTTGTTGATCCATATGTGGTTTGTCATTACAAGAACACACATGCAATGGCATTGGTGGATCCATATGTGGTTTGTGGAAAGAACACACATGGAATGACATTGGTGGATCCATATGTGGTTTGTGACAATAACACACATACAATGGAATTGGTGGATCCATGTGGTTTGTGGAAAAAAATAGACATGCAATGACTCTGGTGGATCCATGTGTGGTTTGTGGAAAGGACACACATGCAATGACATTGGTTGATCCTTATGTGGTTTGTGAAAAGAATACACATGCACTTACTCTAGTGGCTACATATGTGGTTTGTGGAAAGAACACACATGCAATGGCATTGGTGGATCCATATGTGGTTCATGACAGGAACACACATGCAATGCCATTGGTTGATCCATATGTGGTTTGTGACGATAACACACATGCAATGCCATTGGTTGATCCATGTGGTTGGTGGACAGACATGCAATGACTCTAGTGGATCCATATGCGGTTTGTGGAAAGAACACACATGCAATGACATTGGTTGATCCATATGTGGGTTGTGAAAATAACACACATGCAATGGTTCTAGTGCTGGTTTTAGTTAAGAACACACATGCAATGACTATAGTGGGTCCATATGTGGTTTGTCAAAAGAACACACATGCAATGACTCTAGTGGATCCATATGTGGTTTGTGAAAAGAACACACATGCAATGACATTGGTTGATCCATATGTGGTTTGTGAAAAGAACACACATGCAATGACTCTAGTGGATCCATATGTGGTTTGTGGAAAGAACATACATGCAATGACTCTAGTGCTGTTTTTAGTATAAGAATACACAAGCAATGAATCTAGTGGGTCCATATGTGGTTTGTGAAAAGAACACACATGCAATGACTCTAGTGGATCCATATGTGGTTTGTGAAAAGAACACACATGCAATGACATTGGTGGATCCATATGTGGTTTGTGAAAAGAACACACATGCAATAACTCTAGTGGATCTAGATGTGGTTTGTGGATAGAACACACATGCAATGACTCTAGTGGATCCATATGTGGTCTGTGAAAATAACACAAATGCAATGACATTGGTGGATCCATATGTGGTTTGTGTAAATAACACACATGCAATGACATTTCTTGATCCATAAGTGGTGTGTGAAAAGAACACACATGCAATTACTCTAGTGGATACATATGTGGTTTGTGGAAAGAACACACAGGAAGTGGCATTGGTGGATCCATATGTGGTTCTTGAAAAGAACACACATGCAATGACATTGGTTGATCCATATGTGGTTTGTGACAATAACACACATGCAATGACTCTAGTGGATCCATATGTGGTTTGTGAAAAGAACAGACATGCAATGACTCTAGTGGATCCATATGTGGTTTGTGGAAAGAACACACATGCAATGACTCTAGTGTATCCATCTGTGGTTTGTGAAAATAACACACATGCAATGACATTGGTGGATCCATATGTGGTTTGTGGAAAGAACACACATGTAATGACATTTGTTGATCCATATGTGGTTTGTCATTACAAGAACACACATGCAATGGCATTGGTGGATCCATATGTGGTTTGTGGAAAGAACACACATGCAATGACATTGGTTGATCCATATGTGGTTTGTGACAATAACAGACATGCAATAGCATTGGTGGATCATGTGGTTTGTGGAAAAAAAGACATGCAATGACTCTGGTGGATCCATGTGTGGTTTGTGGAAAGAACACACATGCAATGACATTGGTGGATCCATATGTGGTTTGTGGAAAGAACACTCATGCAATGACATTTGTTGATCCATATATGGTTTGTCATTACAAGAACACACATGCAATGTCACTGGTGGATCCATATGTGGTTTTTGGAAAGAACACACATGCAATGACATTGGTTAATCCATATGTGGTTTGTGACAATAACACACATGTAATGGCATTGGTGGATCCATGTGGTTTGTGGAAAAAAATAGACATGCAATGACTCTGGTGGATCCATGTGTGGTTTGTGGAAAGAACACACATGCAATGACATTGGTGGATCCATATGTGGTTTGTGGAAAGAACACACATGCAATGACATTTGTTGATCCATATGGGGTTTGTCATTACAAGAACACACATGCAATGGCATTGGTGGATCCATAAGTGGTTTGTGGAAAGAACACACATGCAATGGCATTGGTTGATCCATATGTGGTTTGTGACAATAACACACATGCAATGGCATTGGTGGATCCATGTGGTTTGTGGAAGAAAACAGACATGCAATGACTCTGGTGGATCCATGTGTGGTTTGTGGAAAGGACACACATGCAATGACATTGGTTGATCCATATGTGGTTTGCGAAAAGAATACACATGCAATTACTCTAGTGGCTACATATGTGGTTTGTGGAAAGAACACACATGCAATGGCATTGGTGGATCCATATGTGGTTTATGACTGGAATACACATGCAATGACATTGGTTGATCCATATGTGGTTTGTGACAATAACAAACATGCAATGCCATTGGTTGATCCATGTGGTTTGTGGAAAAAATAGATATGCAATGACTCTGGTGGATCCATATGTGGTTTGTGGAAAGAACACACATGCAATGACATTGGTTGATCCATATGTGGGTTGTGAAAAGAACACACATTCAATGACTCTAGTGGATCCATATGTGGTTTGTGGAAAGAACACACATGCAATGACTCTAGTGCTAGTTTTAGTATCAGAACACACATGCAATGACTCTAGTGGGTCCATATGTGGTTTGTGAAAAGAACACACATGCAATGACTCTAGTGGATCCATATGTGGTTTGTGAAAATAACACACATGCAATGACATTGGTTGATCCATATGTGGTCTGTGAAAAGAACACACATGTAATGACTCTAGTGGATGCATATGTGGTTTGTGGAAAGAACACACATGCAATGACTCTAGTGGATCCATATGTGGTTTGTGAAAAGAACACAAATGCAATGACATTGGTGGATCCATATGTGGTTTGTGTAAAGAACACACATGCAATGACATTTGTTGATCCATATGTGGTGTGTGAAAAGAACACACATGCAATTACTCTAGTGGATACATATGTGGTTTGTGGAAAGAGCACACATGCAGTGGAATTGGTGGATCCATATGTTGTTCATGAAAAGAACACACATGTAATGACTCTAGTGGATCCATATGTGGTCCATGAAAAGAACACACATGCAATGACATTGGTTGATCCATATGTGGTTTGTGAAAAGAACCGACATGCAATGACTCTAGTGGATCCATATGTGGTTTGTGGAAAGAACAAACATGCAGTGACTCTAGTGGATCCATCTATGGTTTGTGAAAAGAACACACATGCAATGACATTGGTGGATCCATATGTGGTTTGTGGAAATAACACACATGCAATGACATTTGTTGATCCATATGTTGTTTGTCATTACAAGAACACACATGCAATGGCATTGGTGGATCCATATGTGGTTCGTGGAAAGAACACACATGCAATGACATTGGTTGATCCATATGTGGTTTGTGACAATAACACACATGCAATGGCATTGGTGGATCATGTGGTTTGTGGAAAAAAGCAGACATGCAATGACTCTGGTGGATTCATGTGTTGTTTGTGGAAAGAACACACATGCAATGACATTGGGGGATCCATATGTGGTTTGTGGAAAGAACACACATGAAATGACATTTGTTGATCCATATGTGGGTTTGTCATTACAAGAACACACATGCAATGCCACCGGTGGATCCATATGTGGTTTGTGGAAAGAACACACATGCAATGACATTGGTTGATCCATTTGTGGTTTGTGACAATAACACACATGTAATGGCATTGGTGGATCCATGTGGTTTGTGGAAAAAATAGACATGCAATGGCTCTGGTGGATCCATGTGTGGTTTGTGGAAAGGACACACATGCAATGACATTTGTGGATCCACATGTGGTTTGTGGAAATAACACACATGCAATGACATTTGTTGATCCATATGTGGTTTGTCATTACAAGAACACACATGCAATAGCATTGGTGGAACCATATGTGGTTTGTGGAAAGAACACACATGCAATGACATTGGTTGATCCATGTGTGGGTTGTGAAAAGAACATACATGCAATAACATTGGTGGATCCATGTGTGGTTTGTGAAAAGAACACACATGCAATGAACACTAGTGGATCCATATGTGGTTTGTGACAATAACACACATGCAATGGAATAGGTGGATCCATGTGGTTTGTGGAAAAAAACTGACATGCAATGAATCTGGTGGATGCATGTGTGATTTGTAGAAAGAACACACATGCAATGGCATTGGTTGATCCATATGTGGTATGTGGAAAGGACACACATGCAATGAAATTGGTTGATCCATATATGGTTTGTGAAAAGAATACACATGCAATTACTCTAGTGGATACATATGTGGTTTGTGAAAAGAACACACATGCAATGGCATTGGTGGATCCATATGTGGTTCATGACAGGAACACACATGCACTGACATTGGTTGATCCATATGTGGTTTGTGACAATAACACACATGCAATTCCATTGGCTGATCCATGTGGTTTTTGGAAAAAACAGACATGCAATGACTCGGGTGGATCTGTATGTGGTTTGTGGAAAGAACACACATGGAATGGCATTGGTTGATCCATATGTGGGTTGTGAAAAGAACACACATGCAATGACTCTAGTGCTAGTTTTAGTATAAGAACACACATGCAATGACTCTAGTTGGTCCATATGTGGTTTGTGAAAACAACACACATCCAATGACATTGGTTAATCCATACGTAGTTTGTCAAAAGAACACACATGCAATGACTCTAGTGGATCCATATGTGGTTTGTGGAAAGAGCACACAAGCAATGACTCTTGTGCTGGTTTTAGTATAAGAACACACATGAAATGACTCTAGTGGGTCCACATGTGGTTTGTGAAAAGAACATACATGCAATGACTCTAGTGGATCCATATGTGGTTTGTGAAAAGAACACACATTCAATGACATTGGTTGATCCATATGTGGTTTGTGAAAAGAACACACATGCAATGACTCTAGTGGATCCATATGTGGTTTGTGGAAAGAACACACATGCAATGACTCTAGTGGATCCATATGTGGTTTGTGGAAAGAACACACATGCAATGACATTTGTTGATCCATATGTGGTTTGTGAAAAGAACACACATGCAATTACTCTAGTGGATACATATGTTGTTTGTGGAAAGAACACACATGCAATGGCATTGGTGGATCCATATGTGGTTCATGAAAAGAACACACATACAATGACATTGGTTGATCCATATGTGGTTTGTGACCATAACACACATGCAATGCCATTGGTTGATCCATGTGCTTTGTGGAAAAGAACACACATGCAATGACATTGGTGGATCCATATGTGGTTTCTGGAAAGGACACACATGCAATAACATTGGTTTATCCATCTGTGGGTTGTGAAAAGAACATACATGCTATGACATTGGTGGATCCATGTGTGGTTTGTGAAAACAACAAACATGCAATGAACACTGGTGGATCCATATGTGGTTTGTGTCAAGAACACACATGCAATGACTCTAGTGCTGGTTTTAGTATAAGAACACACATGCAATGACTCTAGTGGGTCCATATGTGGTTTCTGAAAAGACCACACATGCAATTACTCTAGTGGAATCATATGTGGTTTGTGGAAAGAACACACATGCAATGACATTGGTTGATCCATATGTGGTTTGTGAAAAGAACACACATGCAGTGACACTAGTGGATCCATATGTGGTTTTTGAAGGAACACAGATGCAATGGCTCTAGTGGATCCATATGTGGTTCATGAAAAGAACAGACATGCAATTACATTGGTGGATCCATATGTGGTTTGTGGAAAGAACACACATGCAATGACATTTGTTGATCCATATGTTGTTTGTGAAAAGAACACACATGCAATTACTCTGGCGGATACATATGTGGTTTGTCATTACAAGAACAAACATGCAATGGCATTGGTGGATCCATATGTGGTTTGTGGAGAGAACACACATGCAATGACAATTGTTGATCCATATGTTGTTTGTGACAATAACACACATGCAATGACTCTAGTAGATCCATATGTGGTTTGTGGAAAGAACACAGATGTAATGACTCTAATGGATCCATGTGTGGTTCCTGAAAAGAACACACATGCAATGACATTGGTGGACCCATATGTGGTTTGTGGAAAGAACACACATGCAATGACATTTGTTGATCCATATGTAGTTTGTGAAAAGAACACACATCCGATTACTCTGGTAGATACATATGTGGTTTGTCATTACAAAAACACACATGCAATGCCATTGGTTGATCCATGTTTGGTTTGTGGAAAGAACATACATGCAACTAAATTGGTTGATCCATATGTGGTTTGTGACAATAACACTCATGCAATGCCATTGGTTGATCCATGTGGTTTGTGGAAAAAACAGACATGCAATAACTCTGGTGGATCCCTGTGTGGTTTGTGGAAAAACATACATGCAATGACTCTCGTGGATCCATGTGTGGTTTGTGAAAAGAACACTCATGCAATGACTCTTGTGCTGGTTTTAGTATAAGAACACACATGCAATGACTCTAGTGGGTCAATATGTGGTTTGTGAAAAGAACACACATGCAATGACTCTAGTGGTTGTGAAGAGAACACACATGCAATGACATTGGTTGATCCATACGTGGTTTGTGAAAAGAACACACATGCAATTAATTTAGTGGATCCATATATGGTCTATGGTAAGAACACAGATGCAATGACTCTAGTGGATCCATATGTGTTTCATGAAAAGAACACACATGTAATGACGTTGGTGGATACATATGTTGTTAGTGGAAAGAACCCACATGCAATGACATTTGTTGATCCATATGTGGTTTGTGAAAAGAACACACATGCAATTACTCTGGTGGATACATATGTGATTTGTGGAAAGAATACACATGCAACGGCATTGGTGGATCCATATGTGGTTCATGAAAAGAACACACATGCAATGAAATTGGTTGATCCATATGTGGTTTGTGACAATAACACACATGCAATGCCATTGGTTGATCCACGTGGTTTGTGGAAAAAACAGACATGCAATGACTCTGGTGGATCCATGTGTGGTTTGTGGAAAGAACACACATGCAATGACATTGGTGGATCCATATGTGGTTTGTGGAAAGAACACACATGCAATGATATTGGTTGATCCATATGTGGTTTGTGAAAAGAACACATATGCAATTACTCTGGTGGATACATATGTGGTTTGTGGAAAGAACACACATGCAATGGCATTGGTGGATCCATATGTGGTTCATGACAGGAACACACATGCAATGACATTGGTTGATCCATATGTGGTTTGTGACAATAACACACATGCAATGCCATTGGTTGATCCTTGTGGTTTGTGGAAAAAACAGACATGCAATGACTCTGGTGGATCCATATGTGGTTTGTGGATAGAACACACATGCAATGACATTGGTTGATCCATATGTGGGTTGTGAAAAGAACACACATGCAATGACTCTAGTGCTGGATTTAGTATAAGAACACACATGCAATGACTCTAGTGGGTCCATATGTGGTTTGTGAAAACAACACACATGTAATTACTCTGGTGGATACATATGTGGTTGGTGAAAAGAACACACATGCAATGACATTGGTTGATCCATATGTGGTTTGTGACAATAGCACACATGCAATACCATTGGTTGATCCATGCAGTTTGTGGAAAAAACAGACATGCAATGACTCTGGTGGATCCATATGTGGTTTGTGGAAAGAACACACATGCAATGACATTGGTTGATCCATATGTGGGTTGTGAAAAGAACACACATGCAATGACTCTAGTGCTGGTTTTAGTATAAGAACACACATGCAATGGCTCTAGTGGGTCCATATGTGGTTTGTGAAAACAACACACATGTAATGACTCTACTGGATCCATATGTGGTTGGTGAGAAGAACACACATGCAATGACATTGTTTGATCCATATGTGGTTGGTGAAAAGAACACACATGCAAAGACATTGGTTGATCCATATGTGGTTTGTGAAAAGAACACACATGCAATGACTCTAGTGGATCCATATGTGGTTTGTGGAAAGAACACACATGCAATGACTCTTGTGTATCCATATGTGGTTTGTGAAAAGAACACACATGCAATGGCGTTGGTGGATCCATATGTGGGTTGTGAAAAGAACATATATGCAATGACATTGGTGGATCCATGTGTGGTTTGTGAGAAGAACACACATGCAATTACTCTAGTGGATACATATCTGGTTTGTGGAAAGAACACACATGCAATGGCATTGGTGGATCCATAGGTGGTTCATGAAAAGAACACACATGCAATGACATTGATTGATCCATATGTGGTTTGTGATAATAATACACATGTAATTCCATTGGTTGATCCATGTGGTTTGTGGAAAAGAACACACATGCAATGACATTGGTTGATCCATATGTGGTTTGTGGAAAGACCACACATGCAACGACTCTAGTGGGTCCATATGTGGTTTGTGAAAAGACCACACATGCAATGACTCTAGTGGATCCATATGTGGTTTGTGGAAAGAACACACATGGAATGACATTGGTTGATCCATATGTGGTTTGTGAAAAGAACACACATGCAATGACACTAGTGGATCCATATGTGGTTTGTGGAAAGAACACAGATGCAATGCTCTAGTGGATCCATATGTGGGTCATGAAAAGAATACACATCAATGACATTGGTGGATCCATATGTGGTTTGTGGAAAGAACACACATGCAATGACATTTGTTGATCCATATGTGGTTTGCGAATAGAACACACATGCAATTACTCTGGCGGATACATATGTGGTTTGTCATTATAACAACAAACATGCAATGGCATTGGTGGATCCATATGTGGTTTGTGGAAAGAACACACATGCAATGACATTGGTTTATCCATATGTTGTTTGTGACAATAACACACATGTAATGACTCTAGTGGATCCATATGTGGTTTATGGAAACAACATAGATGTAATGACTCTAGTCGATCCATGTGTGGTTCATGAAAAGAACACACATGCAATGACATTGGTGGATCCATATGTGGTTTGTGGAAAGAACACACATGCAATGACATTTGTTGATCCATATGTAGTTTGTGCAAAGAACACTATCGTGGTGGTGTCATGGCAGATGCCATGGATAGGCTGAAGGTGGGGCCAATACGCACTAGAGGAATCCAGGGAGGGATAGTGTGGTGATTCCACACACAGATGCTTTGTATTCTCTAAGTTCGCAAGGTTTACAGATGCTCCTTGAGCTGTATTGGGGAGAGAAGGAAGAATAAGCTCTCTTACTCTCACCACTACTTATCTCTCTACGAACAAACTACTCACGTGCCAACCAGCCAACCCCCAACTATAGATGCCCTAGTGCCCCTTATAAAGGGGAGGCTAGGTCTCCAGTTAGGGCATACGTGGAGGCATATTCTTGGAATATGCCTCTTCCCCAAAATAGCAAACTGACCGGGTCACCTTTTGCCATCGTAAGCCATGCAGAGGCTACGTAAGCCTCTACGGTGCCAGCATCAGCCGACATAGGCTGCGTCACCCTTGTCGGCCACGCCTCGCTGGTCCCTCCCTCTGTTCGCTTGGCTCACGCTCCTGCGCACAGAGGTCACCCTTTGACCAGTGAGATACATTCCTTCTCTTGCAAGCCTGATATAACCTGGATCACGCCAGGTTAATCCGGCCTCGTGGGTACCTGCATACAAGTTACAAAAAGCCTGCCGGCATACGACATACATCGGCCGGGACATAGTTAGGTGGACATCCTCCGGTCCGGGTTACTCCGTAAGTCGGCCTGCCTTGAGGTGACTCGGCTAGCATACGTTTTGACCTCGCCGTACCTCGGCTAACTCGGCCTCTATACCCCGGCGTGACCCTACCTGGGGGTATCCCCCCAACATTAGTCCCCGAAGCTAGTGCGGTCTTAGCAACTTTAGCTGCTAAGGCCACAGCAGGTTCAATCTACCGAGCTTTTTGCTCCCTTTTCCGAGTTAGCTCATAGCTCAGACTTCGTGGCCTAGCTTTCCCTTGGCACATTCCGAGTTATCACTCGCTGGCCGGGTCATCCTTCAGTTTTCCGTGTTATCCTTCCTTCTCTCATACACTTCCCCACGTCCTACGTGGAGGGTAATCATCATCTTGCCTCATTTTAAGGGCTGCGCCGATTCGCACTTATTGTCGGGTTATCAGAGAAAACGTCGCGTCGCAGCTGCCTCCTCGTTAACTGCATCACCACGTCGCATCATGGGATCCCCTGTTTCCTGTGGCCCTTCCTGTGGCTTGCCTCTGATTGGTTGATCCGGCTGATACATGGCCACACCGTGTGGCCTCGCTCCATAGTGTGATCCCACTACCCATTGCTGGGGCGTGGTTAAATAGGGGAGGGGCGCGCCCCTTGGCTATTTCCCCCTTCTCGCACCCCTCTGACTCTCCACCTCTTCTTCTTCCTTACGCCAGCACCGCATCTTCTCTGCAGCGCCGCCACCGCACTATGCTTCTTTGCATTAGCCTCGCTGCCACTCCCGTGCTGCTTCAATGTCACGGGTCCGCACCAATCTAAGCCTCTGCCCCCCACTTCCGACCGAGCCGGTGAGGACAGTGACCTGGAGATGACCGAGGAGGAGCTCGCCGTCGTTGAAGAAGAGATGGAGGAGGGTGAAACCATGGAGCATGGTGCCTAGGCCGGTTCTTGGGTGTGCCAAGACGACCTGGATTGGCTCTACCGCACCCGCCACATCCCCGAGGGTGTGACTTCTCGCCTTGCTTCCGAGGAGCTCGCTCCCTCACCCAATCCGGGTGAGTTCGTCGTCTTCCTTTCTCACTTCCAGCGTGGCTTCGGCCTACCAGTGAGTGATTTCTTTCACAATTTTATCAACATCTATGAACTCCAGACTCATCATCTCCCGGCGAACGCCATCACTTCCCTTTCCTCCTTCGCGTTTTCCATAGAAGGATATGTTGGCCTGTGGCCTACCAAGGAGCTCTGGATCCGGTTCTTTGGTCTACGGAGAAACGTTGTTCCGGATAAGCTACGTGCCCTGGAGGACAAGCACCTGACCCAATGTGCTGCGGCCTCCATCTCACCCCGGAAACAATCTGTCTACCCCCGGGTCACGGGGATTGATTCCTGCAAGGGCTGGGCCCGGACCTTCTTTTATGTGAGGAATGGTTCGGATGAGGATCCGATCCGGCTGCGCCTCTTCGTGATGGGTCCTCCTAATCCGGATCTGTGGGACCGGGTTCCCAAGAAACCAACTGCCTTGGCGAATCAGGTTAATAAGCGGTTCCAGGAACTGAAGGATCTGGGGCTGCGCAACGAGGATGTGATGATCACATTAAATCGCGGATTTCCCCCCTACAGAAGCGCACACACAAACTTTGCCATATGAGCTGGCGACTTGACCCCAGCCGGACCTCCTCCTTCGAGTTGAACAATACTGAGATCTTCTGCCGGGTCAAGGCCATCTTCACGACCGATAAGGACTTCTCCGCTGAGTGGGAGTGGGGGTTTGAGCATTACTGCCGGGACAAGCCTCCTCCCGTGGTAAATCTCGTTACCCAATCCTTCTCCGAGTTATATCCTATGTCGGAGCATGTCGCTTATTTGATCCCTTTGCATTTTCTTTTTAGTTGTTTCTTTAGCAGACCCTTGAAGATGGCACCGAGCCTTCCCTCAAATGGGGGAAGGATCGACTTGTCTCAGACGAGGAGGAGCCGGATCAGGAAATGTTCCTGCCTACCCCGGACACAACCAAGCGACCCTCTGGTAACTTCTCTTCCTTAAGGAATTGGCCTGGCGATGAAGATGATTCCGACATTGAGGTGGTGGAGGTATTTGACGTTGTACCCATTTCTTACGCATTTCCGGCTTCAGCTAACCCGGCTGGGCAGATCCATGAAGATCCCCCTCTTGCTTCGAGTGAGCCGGCCCCAACCGTGTCTAAGAAGCGGGCTGCCACCTCAGCTGCTTCTTCCGGGCCTCCCAAGACAACCAAAAGGCGAAAGAAGTCCGCTGACAAGGTTGCCAGCAAGCCTCCGACTAAGGCCATAGTTCGGAGAGCTCGCAAGCCCAAGGAGCCTCCGACCTCCGATGAGTGAGTTTCTTTTTCCTTGTACCATTTTCCGCTTCAAGTTTCTTTGTCTTCACACCTCTCTCTTTGTTATATAATTCGTTATTCGTTGTTTAATTTGATAGGGCTGTCGTGGAGGTTCCCCAGAGTGGCTCCAGCATCGCTTTGCCTCTCCGGCGTACCCCATCTCCCCCTCGCGACGATGACACACGCCCACTAAGCCTAATTCAGGAAGGCTCGGTGGCTACACCGGATCTTAGTCCACCTCGTCCAGAGGGGGGCAACCTCGGAGCAGGGAGAAGTAGCACGGCCGAGGTAGCTGATGCTCCTAGCTCTTCATTGGCTCAGCCGCAACCTGCCACCTCCGAGGTACCAGCAATAGCAGCAGCACCACCGCCAACACCAGCACCAGCACAAGCACCAACGTCGGCATCAAAAGCAGCACCAGCAGCAGAACCAGCAACACAAGCACAAGTACCAGCACCAACTCCTTCTGCCTCGTCCGAGTCTTCCAAGACTCAGCGAGAAGACCCCACTAGCACCAAGGCTGCACCCAAGTCCAAATCAGCAGCTCAAGCCTTAGCCTCCCAATAGCAACCCAAGGCTAAGAAAGGTTCAGGTGCCACCAAGGAAACATCCATCGAGGCTGGACAGCGCACGCTTGCGTCTATGCTGCCGAAGAAAGATGCCTCCTTCGGGTCAGTTAGCGGCAAGCAACTTGCATTGCATACCAGCCCTGCTGCCGCCCAAGTTGCAAGGAAGGAGGCCCAGGCTTGGTCACTCCCCACATGCTCAGTGGAGAGGGTTATCCTCCGGCTCTGATCGAATATGTCAATAATTGGAACAGAGCGGAGTTCGTCAATCCCAACGACGATCTCCCGAAGAAGTTTGGGCCCGCCGAATTCAGCGCACAAATGAACACAACAGCCAAGGCTATCAACATTACTGGCCGGATGATGGAAGTACGCTACTTTGTCCTTTACTTAATACACATAAGTGCTTAGAGACATATCCATTAGTCCCCGAGCCTCTGGGGGAGTAACTTGTTACTCGGCCGGATGCTCCTTAAAGAACTAGCGTAGCTCCTTAGTAGTTTAGAATATGCCCACACCTACAGCCGGGTTAAGTTCCACTTGGCCCGGATTTCGTACACTTCAAATATGCATACACCTAGAGCCGGGTTAAGTTCCACTTGGCCCAGATTTTGTACATTTCGAATATGCACACACCTAGAGCTGGGTTAAGTTCCACTTGACCCGGATTTTGTACACTTCGAATATGCACACACCTAGAGCCGGGTTAAGTTCCACTTGGCCTGGATTTTGTACACTACGAATATGCACACACCTAGAGCCAGGTTAAGTTCCACTTGGCCCGGATTTTGTACACTTCGAATATGCACACACCTAGAGCCGGGTTAAGTTCCACTTGGCCCGGATTTTGTACATTTCGAATATGCACACACCTAGAGCCGGGTTAAGTTCCACTTGGCCTGGATTTTGTACACTTCGAATATGCACACACCTAGAGTCGGGTTAAGTTCCACTTTGTCCCGGATTTTGTACACTTTGAATATGCACATAACTGAGTCAACCTTGCTCTTTTCAGGTCACCACCAACTGTTGGAGTGCTGAGTTTCAGCGCCTCTTGGACTCCCACAAGGTGCTGCGCTCAAAACATGCTGTGCTTGTTGCTGTGTTCGAGAAAAGGGGTAAGTTTTATTTTTGACTTTTCCCCCATGTTTCTGTGCCTTTTCCCGCTGAACTAATCTTTCATTTGGATTTCATAGCCGGAGTGGAGGCCGAAAATACAATTATGAGAATAAACTTGAACGAGATAAAAGGTAATTCGCTTTGATTACTCAATTTCCGTGCCCTCTCTCCTTTCTCCTGAGCTCGGTAGATATTCATACCTCGGCTCTGCCGGGTCAACAAACCGTTGCAACATCCCTTGAAGATAGCATGCCCATGCCTGATATGATGCTGCATTTTCTCGAACAAGCAGGGAAACATCAGGCCGAGCTCAAGAAGAAGGATGATGAACTTGCCAAACTCCAAGCCAAGGATGATGAAGTTGCCAAGCTCAAGGCTGAGATGAAAAAACTCAAAGATCTCCACAATATTGAGATGGACAAGGCTGGCCAAGACTTCACCGAAGAACGAGAACGTCTTAGCCTCCAACTTGCAAAGGATCAAGAATTGCTGAAGGAGGCCGACGTCAAGCTTAACTCGGCAAATGTTAAACTTGAGAAGCTCCGGAAGAGGTGTGATAATTGCACCAAAGAGCTGACTCGGATCCATAGCCATACCAATCGTAAACTCTTTTCCTTCAGCCGACATGTATTTCTCCAGGTTAAACTTTTTTACTTATTTCACTTGTTTTGTTTTCAGGCAAATTCCCAGAGGGCGATGCCGTTGCGTCTACTACCGTTGCCAAGTTCCGCCGGCAGAGGGGTACCCCCCACTGATCCTGGATCTGAACCCATTCCTTTTGACATGGAGGATCTGATAGTCAGTCTATCCTCCCGGATTGAAATTATGAAGAACTATGTTTCGGGTATCTTGGATTCATCCGTCCAGATCTTCCGTGCCCTTTGGCCTAGTGAGGATGTTCCGGAGGGATCCCCTGCTCTGATCAACCCAGCTCGACCTCTGGAGGGAATTTGCCGCTCGTGCTGGAGCTGATACTGTCCTCCACTTCATGCTCACGTGGTATGAAAAATTAGATCTGAAGATTCTCGAGCGCTTGCGCACGGGTCCAAATGGTCAAATGATCTGGATTGGGTTGCTCGGTGCAAGGCTTGTGCCCACAACCTTATCCAGTTTGCCCCTGTCCATCAATGGAACGAAGGACCCGCTTCCTCGGTGTCATTGATGACGAATACGTCGAAGATGGTTCGGATGACGAGGAAGAGGACGAAGCCTCAGATCTCGAAGAGAATGAAGATGACGACGAGGCTGAAGCTAACCCGAACAACGAGGCTGAAGCTGCTACTCCACCCGCTGGCACCGAGTTACCCCCTCCTGCTGCTGCTCCTTGAGAACCCAAAAAACACTTTGAAATTTTTTAGATCCCCGGTATGCCGGTTGCAAATGTATTAAGCATACTGATTATGTTTTGCTACTAAGTTGTTCATGTCGGATTAACTTGGGCGTAGTCCCCGAGTTTCATTTTCTTGTTTCTTCAATTTCATGGCTCGGCTCGCGTCTACCTTGATTCGGTTTTGTGACTTACGAGTCCGAGTTTCAAAAATTGACTTAACAATACTTGGAAACTTTAGGCTTAGCTCAAAATAATCCAGCGTAGTAAAAGTAAAGTAAACATAAGGTTAGTTTGAATAAAAAATGTCGGCTCGATTACGTTCTTTTCCTTAGTCGTTTTTCGTGTGCTACGCAATTCCAAACTTGTTCTCTTGCTTGCCATGAAGCCAATTCTTGTTGGAAAGCAGCAAGTCGAAGAGTTGAGTTTTTGGTGCTCACACACTACTAATCCGGCTTAGGTAGAAGCAACTTAAGCCAAACGACATAAAAATAAATAACAAATTTAGAAGACAACAAATATTACTAAGGCAGTCCCCGAGTTACTACTCGAGGTGCCAAGATTTTATTGATAAACTCATTGCCGGCATACATACCGACATATGAGAGACTCGGATACACACACTTCTTTGTTAAGTGCAGAATGGACGAAGTAGAGCTACATTCCATGGACGCTTAGATTCCTCGCCGGACCTGTCCGCCTTGTTCTTCTCCTGTGGTTGTGCATCAATGAGATAATAAGAGTCATTGTGCAATGCTTTGCTCACGACGAATGGCCCTTCCCATGGGGGGGATAACTTATGCATGCCAGCAGTACGTTGTACCAGCCGAAGTACCAAATCACCTTCCCGGAAGACTCGGGGGTTTACTTTCCGGCTATGATAGTGTCAGAGATTTTGCTGATATATGGAGGATCTAGACAATGCCAATTCTCTCGCTTCTTCCAGCAGATCAACATCATTTTTCCAGGCTTCTCGCACTTCGGCCTCTGTGTATTGGGTGACCCTAGGCGAATCATGCTCTATGTCGGCTGGTAATACAGCTTCTGCCCCATATACCAGAAAAAATGGCGTATAGCCCATTGATCGATTCGGAGTTGTTCTTAAACTCCACAGTACCGCTGGTAGTTCTTCTATCCAGCACCCCGCTGATCTTTGTAGCGGCTCAATGAGCCGGGGTTTTATCCCGGATAAAACTAATCTGTTGGATCTTTCCACTTACCCATTCGATGCGGGGTGGGCTACTGAAGCAATGTCCAGCCGGATCTTCTTATCTCGGCAGAATCACGCAAATGCTCCTTCAGCAAAATTAGTGTTGTTATCTGTTATGATACTGTGAGGATAGCCATATCTCAGGATGATATCTTTGAGGAATGTCACGGCTGTAGCTCCATCACATTTTTTATCGGCTTTACTTCAATCCATTTTGTAAACTTGTCAACCATAACCAAGATATGGGTCATATTTCCTCTCGCCGGCTTAAATGGACCAACCATATCCAAACACCATACAACAAATGGCCAGGTAATTGGTATAGTCTTGAGCTCCGACATTGGCATGTGCGTCTTGGTAGCATACCTCTGACAACCATTGCATTTTCTTACTAGATCTTCTGCTTGTTCCAAGCACTTGGCCAGTAGAATCTATGCCGGAAAGATTTTGCCACTAAGGCCCTGGACGAGGCGTGATGCCCACATTCCCCTTGATGTATATCTCGGAGGATGTCAAGCCCTTCTTCCAGGTCAACACATCGTTGCAGGACATTCATGACACTTCTCTTGTATAGCTCGGCATTGATAATCGTGTATGCCTTCGCACGCCTCTGAATTTGCCTTGAAAGCACTTCTTCATCGGGCAAGGATCCATCCTTCAGGAACTGGAATATGGGCAGTGCCCAAGCTGGTATAGCTCGCATCAGAAACACCTCGTCGTTAATTTCCATCTGATCCACCGACATAGCCTCTGCCGGGTCAAGCTGCGCAGTCCTCGGGTTTCCTGAACCACTTCCCACATCAATGTCCATGGGCGCAGTTTCCGACTCCGGGTTTGCCGGGATATAAATTGACTCGGACTCTAGGGATGGCCTGATAGATGGCTTTCTGAGGTGTTCTAGTGTTGCACCCGGTGGGATCGCTTGTCGGGTTGATCCGAGTTTTGACGGTACGTCGACAGCCTCATTTTCCAGCCGGGGTACATGGTGAAACTCACATCCCTCGAAGTATCCTGATATCTTCTGCACATGAAATCTGTACAATGCCATGTTTGCATCCAAAGCATCCCATTGCCCTGAAACTTGTTGAACTACCAGATCCGAGTCACCAAAGCATTGGATCCGACGTATTCCAATTTCTTTTGCCACTTTGAGCCTATGCACAAGTGCTTCATACTCTGCAACGTTGTTTGATGCTGTGAAGTGGATCTGCAGCATGTACTTCAGCTGGTCTTTCTTCGGAGAGGTAAGCACAACTCTGGCGCCTAACCCGGTTTTTGTCTTTGACCCGTCAAAATGCATTCTCCAGTAGTTCGGATCTGGTAACGGTAGCTCGTATTGCATCTCGGCTCAATCCACGAAAAAGTCGGCCACAACTTGAGACTTGATTGCATCTCTCCTGTCATATTGTGGAGCATAAGGGGATAGCTCAATTTCCCATTTTGCGATCCATCCGCTTGCATCCTTGTTGCTCATTATTTCAGATATGGGGGCTTCACATATCACTTTTATGGGGTGCTCTTCAAAGTAATGCGTTAGCTTCTTAGATGCCATATACACACCATATGCCATCTTCTGATAGTGTGGATAGTTTTGCTTTGATGCTGATAATACCTCGCTCAGGTAATAGACTGGCCTTTGCACTGACTTACCCTCCTCGTCGCGTTCTACCACAATCACTGCACTTACAACCCGGTTGGTTGCGGCTATATAGAGCAACATTGGCTCTTTTGATAGTGGAGAAGCTAACACTGGTGTAGTAGCTAGCATTTTCTTTAACTTGATGAAGGCTTCATTGGCCTGCGGCGTCCATATGAACTTGTCTGACTTTTTCATTAGTTGATAGAGAGGCAATGCCTTTTCTCCCAACCGACATACAAACCGACTTAAGGATGCCAGGCAACCCATGAACTTCTGGACATCATTAAGACACTTCGGCAATTCCATTCGCTCTATGGCTTGGATTTTAGTTGGGTTAGCTTCGATACCTCGGCTGGAGACCAGAAATCCGAGCAGTTTTCCAGCCGGGACACCGAAGGTGCACTTCTCCGGGTTAAGCTTCATCCGGAACCTCCTTAGGTTCGCGAATGTTTGCCTGATATCATCAAGGAGCGTTTTGCTTTCCTTGGTTTTTATAACCACATCATCCACATATACTTGCACATTTCGGCCGATTTGGTCGTGTAAACATTTTTGCATACATCTTTGGTACGTTGTCCCTGCATTACGTAAACCGAAAGGCTTGGTGCGATAGCAATAAGCCCCATACGGGGTAATAAACACAGTCTTTATTTGATCATTCAGGTTCAGAGGTATCTGGTGGAAACCAGAATATGCGTCTATTTATGACAACAGTTCACACCCAGCAGTAGAATCTATGACCTGATCTATCCTTGGCAGTGGGAATGGATCTTTTGGGCACGCCTTATTTAGGTTCGTGTAATCAATGCACATACGCCATACCACTGCCACATTCGGATCATCTTTCTTCTTCTCCACAAGCACCGGATTAGATAACAAATCCGAATAAAGCACTTCCATGATGAACCCGGCTGCAAGGAGCCGAGCTATCTCATCTCCAATCACTTTTCTCCTGTCTTCGGCGAATCGGCGGAGAGGTTGCTTCACCGGCTTTGCTTCGGGTCTCACATTCAAAGAGTGCTCGACCAACTCCCTCGGAACACCTTGCAGGTCCTGTGTGGACCAAGCAAATATATCCCGATTCTCACGGATGAAGTTGACGAGCTCGCTTTCCTATTTGTCAGTTAACTCAGCACCAATTGTTACGGTGCGCTCTGGGAACATATCATCAACAGGTACTTTCTTTGTATCCTTTGTTGCTTGAAATGAGACACTTCCATGCGGGTTACTCAGCACCGACATGTACTGCTACGCGGACTAGGCCAATGCCGCTACTTCCTGGATCTTTCTCTTTTCTTGTGCAATCACGAGTGATTCGGCCAGGTTAGACCCGGCTGACATGCAATCAATGGAACGTCGGAAATCCCCGGCTATGGTAATTACTACATTTGGCCCGGGCAACTTCATCTTCAAGTAACTGATGTGAGTACTTGCCATGAATTTGTTCAGGGCTGGCCTACCGAGTAACGCGTGATATGCGCTTTCTAAGTTCACAACCTCAAACTCCAAATTCTCAGTTCGGCAGTTATCCCTTGTGCCGAATAACATGTCAACCCAGACTTTGCCAATGGGTTCACATGAAATACCTGGCACAATGCCATGGAAAGTTGTTCTTGTGGTTTGGAGCATGTTCTCCGAGATACCCAACTTGCGCATTGTATCCACGTACATAATATTGATGCTGCTTCCATTGTCAATCAACACCTTAGAGAACCTCACATTGATATTTGGCCTGATGAACGTTGGGTCCAGCACTAATGCATACGAACCAGGACTCGGCATGAGCCTGGGATGGTCTTTGATACTCCAGGTAATTTCCTGATCCGACCAAGGCATGTACCTCGTCACTGCCGGCATAACCGCATTCACTTCCATATGTCGGCGTTGCAAGCTCTTTCTATCCGTTTCCCCCGTGGTAAACACACAGTAACTCTGGTGATGCTCTCTATACTCATTTCTCCCATCATTGTCGGGTACCTTTGATCTGGCTGATGCTGGTTTTCCACCTGATGCACTGCATCCCTTCTCTCATGATTCTCATACCTCGACAGAGGTGGTGGTAACATTAACTGTTGCGTGTTTGCTCCGGAGAGCAACTGCTGCCGAGGTAACTCCTGCCGAGGTTGATCATTCCGAGGTGCCTGAGCATTCCCCGAGCCACTTTGCTCTATCTTCCTCATCCACTCACATTGCCGGGTTGTATGACCCGCCGGGTTACTCAGATTCGGTGTGTGAAATTTGCACGGCTGATCCAACATTGCCTCATACGTATACCTTAGCCGATCTTTATTTTCTTGCCACTGTCTCTTTTCCTCGGGCGTCCAAGTTTTCTTGCCATCATTTCTTGGAGTCCACTGTTGGCCTCCAGTTTTCTGACGCTGATTACTCCCTGCTCCGGGTTGATCTTGATTTACAGCAGCAACTTGTTGCAAGCTGTACCTGTAATCCGGTCTATCATCTCTTCTCTTACCCTGGTAATCATTTCGTCGGGATGATCCGCCTCCATCTCGCTGGTAATACTCCTCATTTGACTCGTTTGACATAAGCCGGGGTTGAGTCGGATCGCCCAAAGCATACGAATCAGCAATCCAGATTGTTTCTGCCAGCATAGTCGACATATCCCTTTGTAACCTTTGCCACAGCATGCTTGCATATCTACACCCTTGTGCAAACCAAGCTATGGCCTGAGACTCAATCACACCTTCACATGAGTTTCTCATGTTGCACCAGCGGGTTAGGAACTCCCGGTCTATTTCATTTGGTCTCTGCTTGCACATTGCTAGGGTCTGTGGCTTGTTCGGCCTCTGATATGTGCTCGAGAAGTTACTGACGAACATTTCTTCAAAATCTAGCCAGCAGTTGATACTACCGGGTGGTAAATTGTTTAGCCATACCCTTGCTGGCCCCTCCAGCATCTGAGGTACGTATCTCACTGCCCATCTCAAATTGCCTGTCGCAATTTTCACTGCCGTTGCATAGTTGATCAACCAATCCTCCGGCTTGGTGCTGCCGTCATATGTTTTCGTACCTCTGGGTAACTAGAAGTTAGGTACCAGAGGATCTTTCATGATCCGGGGCCCAAAGCACGCTGGACCCGGAGGACCTTGCCCCTCAATTTGCTCCGACATATAGAGCCGATCCAGCTTTAACCTGGCGTTGTCAGGCATCAAGTTCCTGCTTCCCAACCTGGACCCTATCACATGATGATCCGGCCTATGGTATCCTGCATTCACCATTTCTGAATCACCATCGTTGTATCTATCTTGCTCTTGTTGAGCGCAATTTTGCCGCATACGTTGGCCGGCATTCTGCTCTTTCCGAGGTACACTCCGCTGCTGCTGCTGCCCAGGTAGGTTTTGCCCTGCACCCGCCGAGTTATGCTGTCCGGCATTGCCATTTTCAGCGTTTCTCTAGCCGGCATTGCCTTGGTCACGGTTACCTCGGCCAGCTTCACCTCAGCCAACACTTTGTCGATCCTCATTTCCTTGTATTGCTTTTCCTGTCCCTGCCCTTGCTGGGTCATACGGGACTATCTGCTTATTTCTCCTTGCCGAGGTTACCACTTCCTCTCTTCTAGGGCCATCATGAGGTGATGATGCAGCCCCAGCGGATTTCTCTGGGTTACCCACTGCCGAATAAACGACCTTGGAAGCCCCAGCTCTCGCCGGGTTAGCCCGGAGCAACTCTTCATTGTATCTGTTAGCGATCCGAACTAACTCATTGACCCTCTCTTGTTTTCTTTGCCGGGCTTCACCCGTCAAACCTTCTAACTCGGATGCAGCCGCATCCGCTGCTCTGAGGTTCTTTGCCGGGGTGCTGTACTTCGGCAACCCCATGGACAAAAGGTTCTCTGATTCCTCAACTCTAGTATCAGCCTCTTTGTTCATCTCACTGATGAGGTTTCTCCCTTTTACTTTTACATCATCTACCTTATTTGCTCGTGCGTACTCGCGCGGCGTCATGTTCAACGACTGCTGAGCCGCGGCTATCTTTTTTGCACCCTAGTATTTTCTGCCTAGTTTCCTCAAACTCGGCCTGTGCCTGAGCCGGATCTGCCACAGGTGCTATGGGGCTTTCCAAGCTATCTATCGCCTGCTGCAGCAGGTTTTCTGTCCTCTCTAGTGGAGGACCTCTACTTTTCCTGGGCGTCTTGGGTGTTACCTCCGGATCTGGCGCCGGGTCTTTGCTCGCGCCAGGGTCATGCTCTATCATCATCACCTCAGTGCGGTCAGGGGAGCAAGTGATACGCGCACCGTGAGCCGCTCTAAAGGGTGGCTCGCCTCCCTTGACGACGTGCCGCGGGTGAACACAAGACACGTCGATGCCGACGTAGATCCTGTGGGCGCCAAGATTGACGAAGACGCCATTGCGCGGTGGAGGTCGCTTGCCGAAGCTACCAACATTGTCGCTGACGTAGTGCAGCGCTCCAAAGCACTGAACGAGCCCGGAGACGATGCGCTCGCCATTGCCGATGATGCTTCCCGTCCGGATCTTTACTCCTGCTAGTGCTGCTGGCCCCACGGTGGGCGCCAACTGTCGTGGTGGTGTCACGGCAGATGCCATGGATAGGCTAAAGGTGGGGCCAATACGCACTAGAGGAATCCAGGGAGGGATAGTGTGGTGATTCCACACACAGATGCTTTGTATTCTCTAAGTTCGCAAGGTTTATAGATGCTCCTTGAGCTGTATTGGGGAGAGGAGGAAGAAGAAGCTCTCTTACTCTCAACACTACTTGTCTCTCTACGAACAAACTACTCACACGCCAACCAGCCAGCCCCCAACTACAGATGCCCTAGTGCCCCTTATAAAGGGGAGGCTAGGTCTCCAGTTAGGGCATACGTGAAGGCATATTCCTGGAATATGCCTCTTCCCCAAAATAGCAAACTGACCGATCACCTTTTGCCACCGTAAGCCATGCAGAGGCTACGTAAGCCTCTACGACGCCAGCGCCAGCCGACATCGGCTGTGTCACCCTTGTCGGCCACGCCTTGCTGGTCCCTCCCTCTGTTCGCTTCGCTCACGCTCCTGCGCACAGAGGTCACCCTTTGACCTGTGAGATACCTTGCTTCTCTTGCAAGCCAGATATAACCCGGACCATGCCAGGTTAATCCGGCCCCGTGGGTACCTGCATACAAGTTACAAAAAGCGTGCCGGCATACGACATACGTCGGCCGGGACACAATTAGGTGGACATCCTCCGGTCCGGGTTACTCCGTAAGTCGTCCTGCCTTGAGGTGACTCGGCCAGCATATGTTTTGACCTCGCCGTACCTCGGCTAACTCGGCCTCGATACCTCGGCATGACCCTACCCGGGGGTATCCCCCCAACAAACACACATGCAATTACTCTGGTGGATACATATGTGGTTTATCATTACAAGAACACACATGCAATGGCATTGGTTGATCCATGTGTGGTTTGTGGAAAGAACATACATCCAATGACATTGGTTGATCCATATGTGGTATGTGACAATAACACACATGCAATGTGATTGGTTGATCCATGTCGTTTGTGGAAAAAACAGACATGCAATGACTTTGGTGAATCCATGTGTGGTTTGTAGAAAAACATACATGCAATGACTTTGGTGGATCCATGTGTGGTTTGTGAAAAGAACACACATGCAATGACTCTAGTGCTGGTTTTAGTATAAGAACACACATGCAATGACTCTAGTGGGTCCATATGTGGTTTGTGAAAAGAACACACATGCAATGACTCTAGTGGATCCATATGTGGGTTGTGAAAAGAACACACATGCAATGACATTGGTTGATCCATACGTGGTTTGTGAAAAAAACACACATGAATTTACTCTAGTGGATCCATATGTGGTTTATGGTAAGAACACACATGCAATGACTCTAGTGGATCCATATGTGGTTCATGAAAAGAACACACATGTATTGACATTGGTGGATCCATATGTTGTTAGTGGAAAGAACCTACATGCAATGACATTTGTTGATCCATATGTGGTTTGTGAAAAGAACACACATGCAATTACACTAGTGGATACATATGTGGTTTGTGGAAAGAACACACATGCAATGGCATTGGTGGATCCATATGTGGTTCATGAAAAGAACACACATGCAATGACATTGGTTGATCCATATGTGGTTTGTGAGAATAACACACATGTAATGCCATTGGTTGATCCACGTGGTTTGTGGAAATAACAGACATGCAATGACTCTGGTGGATCCATGTGTGGTTTGTGGAAAGAACACACATGCAATGACATTGGTGGATCCATATGTGGTTTGTGGAAAGAACACACATGCAATGATATTGGTTGATCCATATGTGGTTTGTGAAAAGAACATACATGCAATTAATCTGGTGGATACATATGTGGTTTGTTGAAAGAACACACATGCAATGGCATTGGTGGATCCATATGTGGTTAATGACAGGAACACACATGCAATGACAGTGGTTGATCCATATGTGGTTTGTGACAATAACAAACATGCAATACCATTGGTTGATCCATGCGGTTTGTGGAAAAAACAGACATGCAATGACTCTGGTGGATCCATATGTGGTTTGTGGAAAGAACACACATGCAATGACATTGGTTGATCCATATGTGGGCTGTGAAAAGAACACACATCAATGACTCTAGTGCTGGTTTTAGTATAAGAACACACATGCAATGACTCTAGTGGGTCCATATGTGGTTTGTGAAAACAACACACATGTAATGACTCTACTGGATCCATATGTGGTTGGTGAAAAGAACACACATGCAATGACATTGGTTGATCCATATGTGGTTGGTGAAAAGAACACACATGCAATGACATTGGTTGATCCATATGTGGTTTGTGAAAAGAACACACATGCAATGTCTCTAGTGGATCCATATGTGGTTTGTGGAAAGAACACACCTGCAATGACTCTAGTGCATCCATATGTGGTTTGTGAAAAGAACACACATGCAATGGCATTGGTGGATCCATATATGGTTTGTGGAAAGAACACCCATGCAATGACATTTGTCGATCCATATGTGGTTTGTGAAAAGAACACTCATGCAATTACTCTAGTGGATACATATCTGGTTTGTGGAAAGAACACACATGCAATGACATTGGTGGATCCATATGTGGTTCATGAAAAGAACACACATGCAAGCACATTGGTTGATCCATATGTGGTTTGTGAAAATAACACACATGCAATTCCATTGGTTGATCCATGTGGTTTGTGGAAAAGAACACACATGCAATGACATTGGTGGATCTATATGGGGTTTGTGGAAAGAACACACATGCAATGTTATTGGTGTATCCATATGTGGGTTGTGAAAATAACACACATGCAATGATATTGATGGTTATGTGGTTTGTGAAAAGAACACACATGCAATGAACACTGGTGGATCCATATGTGGTTTCTGACAAGAACACACATGCAATGACTCCGTTGTATCCATATGTGGTTTGTGAAAAGAACAAACATGCAATGAACTGTAGTGGACCTTTCTTGGCATAATTTGATGTATGCCATGATGTATTTCATTGTAAAAGACACTCACCTTCCATTTTTATACTACTCAGCTTTGCCCTTGGTTTTTGATACTACTCAGTTTTGCCCTCTCTCTCTCTTTCGTAGAAGCCCAAACATGTGGTTACTCTGTCTGCTACGCCCTGATTGGTTGTCGTAGTTGTCACGCAAATCGTGCGCACCAACCATTGATCCTGTGTGATCCAACGAGGCTCGTTGCACACGTCGTGCCCTTCACAGGACAACGTGAGACAGCACAGACGTCTCCCTCAGCGAGACTTCTACAAGAAGGAACATGATGCCTTCCATGGAAAAAGTCGTTGAGTGGCATGTCATGTTTAATCTAGTCTACAAAGGCTACAAGTCTACTACACGACAACTGGTCATCCACAGCCCACATGCTATACCATTTTTACTATGCAGCGCTCCTGCACTCTCACTTCCGACAGGCCCCCACCACACGAACCTTCCACGTGGCAGCCGCAGTCAGAAGAGCTGCCTACCGGGGCCCTCGAGGAGGCCTAAATGTCCCCGCATTAAAAACCCAGCCTATCGGGTCCTCCATTCGCACTCATCCACTCCTCTCTCTTCCCTATCTAGCAAAACCCCACAATCTTCAACGTACATGCACGAACCTTCTCCATAAAACCAGTGCGTGGGTGTGAGTGTGCGGGCATCGCCGCCAGGGTGGTGCTTCACGCGGCAGATCTGGAGGAGCATCACGCAGCACAAGGCGAGGAGGACATGTAGTTCAACCCCTTGGGGGACCATGTGCTCGCCGGTGCTGACGACTTCAGAGGTCCCGATGAGGGCGTGGAGTTCGACGAACACACTCCGCACGTGTACCCGAAGGTACATCTATTTCTACATGTTTCATATTTTTTGCTCGAACTTAATCTATCCGGGCTTCACAAAAAAATCTAGTCCTAATGATTAGATGCAACGTACGAATAGGTACATGGAGAGATCTTGTCTGTTCTAAATGAATCCACATTATTTATTAATAAGTTATCAAGTAACACAAACCACATTAATTTAGGAGCGAGCTGAGGAGACAACCGTAATGAACTGTTGAACCTGTATAGACATGTTATTGCATTGAAAGTAACTTAGAATTGTGAAAGGAATATATATTTATTATTTTGCTCATTTCGGTTTGCATTTCATACATTACAGGTAGATTCAAGTGAGATGGACTCTAACAAGGAGAACAGGGACAATAAGAGCCGCCATGTCATGAAGAAGCTCAAGAGCGTGATAATCCATATCCGCACTCGACTTGGGGAGCTCAGGTGCCCTTTCTGTAAGAAAGGAGTCAATCCGAGGATTGCTAGCTTGATTCTGTATGCGGTTGGCATCGGTAAAAGCCCGACTAGTAAACACAAGTTGGCGACCAAGGCTAAGCATGCTGCTTATGGCAAATTCCTGAGGGAGTATGTCAAGACCGGCCTAGTGTCCCCTTACTTAGGAATCAACAACTTCTAGCCGACCAACCCATCACTGTGCTGGCCCGGCCACTAATAATATTTAGTTCTCTTACCGTTTCTAGACCCTTAAAATATGGGGATTTCTATTTTCGTACCCTCGGTTCGTTAGTTGTACTCAGTTTCCCCAGCCGCTTAGTTTTTCTTCACTTTTTCCCATCTCCTTGTCGGAAAACTCACACATGGTCTGAAACTCGCCGTCCGTTAGCCTTGCCATTACATGGTGACAAGTGGGCCGCGTCATGATAATGTTGTGCTAATAAAATCCTGATCATTTATCATTTCCGTGGAGTGAAATGTAATGCATAAACTTGCGTATACAAAAATTGTAGACATTTCAATTCTTTGAAATCGCACTTAATACGTGATAATATTGTGCTAAGAAAATCTTGAGAGATTATCATGTTCATAGAGTGGAATGTAATGCACAAATTATACACCTTCAAACACGTTCCCTTCAAAACTGAGTACAACTAAATCACCATGGTTAGACACGAGGGAAAAACGTGACTCATGATATGCGTGTGCGGTGCACGAGGCGGTAGCGGACATGTGTGGCCATGCACGGTGCAGTATCCTACGCGGTGCACGGTAGTGCAACGAAACGTCGCTTCCCTTCTCCTTTAATAGAGGCCTCCCCGCTCTCCCTCGCTCACTCAACCATCTCCACTGTCCCATCACCTTCTGGAAACCCCCAAGAAAACCCCAACCATGCCGGCGATGGAGAAGAACAGCGCGGTGGCCATCGGCGCCTCCAAGGCCGCCGGTGAGGATCCCCCATCCCCGTACAGGCCCCCGTCCCCGCACATGCCCCCGTCCGCATCCCCGCATCTGCCATAGCCGCCGGCGAGGAGGCCCCCGCCGGTCTCAGATAGATCCCGCTCGGCTGGGACCCCTACGAGGAGGTTGTCTACATAAGGCCAGAGAACCCCTACGACACTAGCATCACCGACCCATGGTCAGAGGTAACCAGGGTTTTCTCCCCTTCCCTTATTCTTCCCCCGTTCCCTTTGTTGGATGCTAGATCGTATGTTATTAGGGCTCAGCTGTTCATATTTTTATAGTAGCTAATCCTCTTATGTTAGATCTCGTATTTCGATGAATTCTCTTGTTCGTATTTGAACCCCCGTGTTCGTAGTTGGGATCAGTATTCGATTTGGTTTGAGATTTGGGGAATAATCAGGAGATCTCAACCGGTCAATTTATGCAAATAATCAATCCCGATAATCAAAGTATCTCAATTATGTCCTTATTGCACTCTACTGTTTTTTTCCAACAGGAGGATAGCAGCGACGACCGTAGCGACGACGAGTCCAAGGACACCAAGACTCGTCATGTGCTGAGGAGGCTAAAGTTCGTCCAGTACAACAAGTTCTTCGTCAGCAACGTGTACATGTGCCCCTTCTGCCCCACCAGGAGGCTCCGTGCCATGGACTCCAACTCCCTCGTGAAGCATGCCGAGGACGTGAGGACCTGCGGAGATTCCGTGAACATCCACAGCTTCATAGCCAAGCACCAGGCGCTCGTTCTTCACCTCCACAACCTCCAAAAGGTGGATATCGAGGAGGGTCGCATGCCCCCGATCAAACCCAAGGCGCCCAAGGTCAAGGGACTAGGCAGAAAGAAGTGGAGGAGGCGCCAGAGGGAGGAGGCGGAGGCCCTCCTAGAAGAGGCCACGAGGGGCCACTGATCTGCTGCTGCTACTGCTGCTGGAAAGCAGCTTCTTTTGTCTTGTCTGTGTTGAACTTGTCAAATGCTAATTGACGAACCTCGTTAAGTACCATACTATATAACCTATATTAGCTGCTTTATCTACATCTGCTTTGTTTACTAAATTTATTTATGGTGCTGGTTAGCTTTGCTGATCTAGATTTGCTACCAGATTGGGGAAAACGAGGGCAAAAGGAACAATGAATGGAGAGACAAGCAATGACTCTGGATTCGCTACCTTTTTGGGCAAAAAAAACACAACTGTTAGCGAGAGAGGGGAAAAGGCGCTCTTAAAAAGGCCAAATAACAAAAAAAAAACTTCCAATTTAGGTGTCAGGGCGCATGTAACGGTCAAGCCTTTGACAAGACGGCAGCCTCCTCTGAGCGCATGTGAGGGCTTCAGAATGGATGGAGGGAAAAGTGACGACAAACTAATCGGCTGGGGAATATAGAAATCCCTAAACTATGTGGTGTGTTGAAACCTCATGCTTTTCCACCGACACGTGTGTTGCAAAGTTGCTTGATCGTGCATGCTTACACAAGTGGCCTACCCAAAAACTTATAGAAGCATGTGCAAACGAGCTTCAATTTGGCAAGTTCTGGATGAAATCACCAAATTAAAGAAAGGAAATTGCAAGCTTTGCGCAATCGGCAGGCCTGAGCGGCTGCCCCGGGGTGCAGGGATGCTAGGTCCCTGTCTGTGCTTACACTTCTTAAACTCGTTTGGAATAATAATCACAAATAGTTGTACACTTCCTTATGTCCTATCACGTTACGTTGTGTAAGCACCGTGCACCCGCAGCGGATCGACAATGGGATGGTGCTCTCCGTGACCGGTCTCTGCCACGCGAAAGCCATGTCGCACACCTGTCTCATCGCCTATCGGGCACGGCCGCCGAATTTAATCGCTAGGATTGGAAACCAACGGTGCTTGCCCGGTAAAACTTGCTTCCGCTTGGGTATGACTAGAATATTGGTAAACGCAATTTAAGCATCGCCTTCCGTCTCCACAGCACATCACTGTGCAAAAATCCCCAACTCCTTCCTTCCGCAAGAACCATTGACGCTACCGCAGGCACCGCCTACGCCGGGCCATACCACCACAACATATCACTCCACCGCCACGCCCAGTCCCAGCCACCTCTACCGACCCTAGGCCACCGCCACCGCATTAGCTTCTGCCATGGACGTAGAGTACAGCATGTTCGACGATAGGAGCAACTTCACTGACGAGTACACCATCACCGCCCATGGCACCACCAAGCTGATGATCGTCCACACAAATATGTCAGGGGAGGTCGCCAATGTCATCGCAATGTACGGGCGGTGGCTACAGGAGCCGATGGATAGGTACAAGATCGTCGGCCTTGACCTCGAGTATACCAGAGATAGGAAGAGGGTGGCGCTTTTGCAGCTGTCCATGCGCAACCACTTCCTCCTATACCACGTATGCAGGGCCAAATTTGTATGCCCGGAGCTTCGCGAGTTCCTACACGGGAGGGAGATCAACTTTGCCAACGTCGACATCAAGAACGACACTCCGAAGCTAGAGCGGGATCTCCTCGTTCATGTCGTCAATCATGTCGATCTCTAATGTTTGTGGAGGTACCCGGATGGTGATACGGGGAAAGCCGACATGGCTAGAATCGCTGCCGACATCATCGACCGCGAGTACGCCGGCATGAAAGTCGAGTTCCCGAAGCACCTGCATGAGCGATGGCAGTGGAGGCACCTGAATTACGATGCGATGAAGTACGCAGCCAGGGACGCGTATGTCTGCTACGAGATGCTCAACGGGATCTGGCGGGTGGGTGAGTGTGTTGTTTACCACTACTAGTTTCGCATTCCGTTCCTAGTTTTATCTCGCCTGTATTTTATCTCGCCTGTATTTTCTAAGCATTCTGTGCGTAAGAACCAAGCTCGTATGATCCCTATGCTATTAGGTAGTTAACCTATATGAATTACATTTCCCCCTTTTGTATGCTCAGCATTCATACTTACAAATTCTGTCTGTGTCATTTGCATGCGGCAGAATCCAGGACTGACATGCATAAGGTGGGATAAAGTCATAAGTCATAACCAAACCCAGATTATAGCAAAGGATACAGTCATAACCAAACCCAGATTATAGTTCGAAAAAGGTAATACACAACAGTTCGTAATTTCTCACATAGTGTACTTCTGAAATAACATGTTTTCATAAACATAACAAGCCCCATACAAACACAACAATCATGCACTAAAAGTCTACATCCTAACCTATTGGAGAAGGCAATCGATATTAGGATGCCTTCGGTCGCTTGCCCCGGCTTGTAGATTCATCTACACTCCGGCATCTAGGGCAAGCAACCTGCCTTGGTGGTGGTTCAATGATGCGATGCCTGGAACGAAATTTTACAATCTGGCGGTACAGCTCGTGGCTAACATACCCGTCAATTGCAGCATACTTCAGATTAGGTTTAGAAAGCGGCTTATCCTCCCAGTAATCATGCCCTAAACGCCTCCACCAACATCTCGGCAATTTGCCCTTCATGTCAGCATACCACGGGTCGATGAGTTCGGCGGCAAGATCGGCCATCCTGGTCCTGCCACCCTTCGTCCCTGGGATCCAGTAAATTTTCTGGATGTCCACTCTGCACTCCTTTGGGATTTTAATGTTGATAGTCGGGCTTTCAAGAAGTTTAGTGTCATTCGTGATGTCAACACTAGTAAATGTTATGTGCTGGTTCACGACAAAGTCAAGAAACAGCTCCCTAATCCTTTCGCCTCACCTGCATGAAAATGAATTCAGACAAATAATATAGCAATAACTTTTGCAAACAGATGGTTCAGGAACAAAAAGACAGCAAAGTCTACCAGATCCCGGCAGCCCCCATCTCACAAAAAGGCTGGTATACGAGGACGTGCCCCTTCATGGAGAGTTGCACCACGGCGATCCTACGATGATCGCGGTTGTACTCGAGTTTGAGACCTACGAACCTGTTTTCTTCGAACCGCAGCCAACTTGTGTAATTATTCAGAGTGTTCCTGACCGTCCGAGGGTCAGTGGTGTAGACGACATTGATCTTCTTCCCGCCATGTACTTCTATGTCGAAGTACGCAGTCGCTTGCCTGTCGTCGTTTCAGACATCTGAAAAGTCCATGACTATAGGCAAGAATGAAAGGATACGGAGGAAGAGGGTGATGCCATGGTGGAGGAAATGGATGAGGTTGTGGAGGAGAAAGACGATGAGGCCGTGGAGGAGGAAATGAGACGGAGAAGTGAAACTGCTTATTGCAAGATTGGAACCGGCCTTACTAATATCTAGAATGGTGCACGACCGTTCGTAGTAGGGTGAAGGTGGAGAAAAACGGTGGTTTACACGTCGACGCTAGCGCTGCCTAAAATTTGTTCTGCGCCACTTGCATGTGGTGGAATCGGGTCCGCCCTGCACGATCCAAGTCAAACGTAGTCACGTTTGCGCGTGCCGACCTTCACTCCTTGGAAGGCGGGCCACACATTTTTCTCTCTTACGATTTATTTTTTCACTTCCTCTAGACGGTTCCGGTGCGCGCCCTCAATAGTTACACCCCCTTCCTTGTCTTCCACACGGACGAGAACCGGCGGTGGCGGCGGTTCCTCACTGGGTCACTCCCTACTCGAACAACTGGCCCATCCCTAATTCCATCCCCTCTCGAATCCATCTGCCTCCTTATCACAATGCCTCCATTAATCTGTCGGATTCCAGACTCCATTTGCCGCTATGGGTAGAGCTTGGGGTAGCAGCAGGCTGAAGCGAAAGGCAGGCGACGACGACGCGGATGGCTAGGGCGGCCGCCACCACGAGGATTGGGGATGGCCGAACCTCAGCGCCGCGAACGTGCACAGGATTGCCACGGGGTTGGACATCATCTCTACCGGCCGCCTCGGTTGCTGCATCCCTAATCCTCGTGGTACCGCTTCACGATGCGGGACATGGACGAACAACCGTTCGGCACGCCAGGCTTTCTTTACCCCGATACCAGCAAATGGCCAAAGGACCACAATGGCCACGTAACTTCCAGTATCTTGCTTATTGGTTCAGTCATATCATTGATTCATGTGTTGAACTCTCATCGAATCCTATGTTCCTTTCATCGAACGTGTTGTGTGCATGCACGGTTTGAACAAATTGAACCATTTAAGACTATTCTGTACAGTGGAAGCTCTGCTCGTACCTGATATTCTGGTATTTTCATAGTGACATAGTCTTAATTTAGGTGATAGACGAGTTGTCAATTTCGATTTGCAATGGAATGCCTTCTAGGTGATATTTTGTTTCCTAAAATAAAAATAAATAGGTTAGACGATTTAAGGCTATTATGCCCCGAGTTGTTTATGATCATCGTCAGGAGTTTGTTCTGGGGGAGCTCTGCTCCTACTCCATATATTGGGTATCTTCGTAGTGAGACATGCACAATTCAGGCGATATTTTGGGTACTTTAATCTGAAGGTCTAGTTGTCAAATTGTATTTGCAATAGAATCCATGCTAGGTGATTGTACCAACTGACAACAAACTGCGCAGAATATTCATGCAAAAATGATGTTGTTGGATAAGTGGTCGGAATCAGTAGTCGTGAATATCAAGGAAGAAGAAGAGACAGAAATGGGAGATGAACAGAACTAGGTGGGTGGCAACGGCGAGTGGCTGGTCCTTTTATCCCAGGATGGGAGTACTTGGACTCTAAAAAATGGCTACAGATCGTTGAGATTTACATTTCCATCTTTGGAGGGTGTCGGCATTACTGTATTCAACAACGGGTGGCCACCGCCCATTTCCGAATTCGCTTACATGTTCAACATGGCAGAACTTGAGCTCCTAAAGGTACAGCTCCCACATAGACCATGGGAGGTGTGGAAGACCTGGGAGTACGACTTCTTAGCGGTGTTCGACAAGGCAATCATATTCATTAGATGCCCAGAAGACAAGGAATGGAGAGTCTTGTGCGACGACTTCCCGCGGTCGGAGAAGTATGTCGACGCCGTCTTCACCTCTAGTTACCATTCCAACAAACCGCAACGCATTTATGCGGTCACTGAACCTAGCGGCGACGTGCGTGTTTGGGAGCCGTTCATTTGGGGTGAGTCATGGTGTCATATAGCATGTAAAATCCCATTCAAAATTCTGCTTACTAACGTAAGTAACACGCAGGTACCCACGCAGCCCCGCGCATCATTCCAGCTCTGGTGATCGAAGATGCAGTAGCAGATGCTGAACTTGGGACACAGCGCTGGTTCCCGGCACCTCTCGGAGGCGACACGAAACATGATGTTGAACTCATGTGGATTCATATCAGGGGAGCACTAAACAGTGTTGGTGATACAATAGAACATATGGGGACACAACTTTCTTCATACCCATCACTGCGGTGTCATGTTTTCTCGAGGTCCGCATGCCCATCCAAAGACCCAGTAGAGCAAGTCTGGAGCAGAGTCGACAATCTGAAGGGACAATCAGTGTTTCTTGGGATCAACTACCCTTTCTTTGTTGGAGCCCTTGGATCTGTTGAACCAGTAATTGCTCAGGCAGCCCTGGCTCCTGAGGCTGCTGCTGCTAGTGGTGGTGGTCGAGCTGACGAGAACTAGCTGCTGCTGCTCCTGGTGAAGCTGACGAAATACTTGGTGATGCTGCTGCTGGTGAAGCTGATGGAATACTTCCTAATGCTGCTACTGGTGAAGCTAACGAAATACCTGCTAAGGCTACTGCTGATGAAGCTGTCGAAATACCTACTGAGGCTGCTGTCGGAGTCCAGGAAGAACATGTTGGTGTTGTTGCTGAGGTGCCAGCACTTCCAGTGTTGATAGTAGAGTGTGTTTGTTGCACACTCACGTGCCTATCATGTTGACACTCCAGATCCGACCTGGAGCCGAATCCACGTTGGGAGGAGGGGGCCTACAATTGGCTCATCAGTGGGGTCGTATGATTTGATGGAGAATGACAGACAACCAAACATAGTATTCTAGTTAGTTCCGACGATACCACCAGCTCTAGGGACCTAGTGCTCATACTAGCAGATCCGATGAACCATTTGTCTTTATCTTTATCTTTAGTTACGCTTATTTGTGTAAAGACTAAGCTGTGCTTATTTGTGTAAGACTAAGTTAGGCCTAACTACGTAATTTTCAGTGAAGCCCAACTTTTCTTTCCACGCCCATAATAGCAGAATTGCAGCATAGAACAGACAAAGGTAATGTGCATACTAGGCATTTTTGCTCAGGATAACAACCACTTCAAGTAAATGATACATGGTGTACGCATTTGAATGCATCACTAGAATGTGCCACCTATTGATGATTGATGACATGGATCTAGCTTTTCTGCGCGTATTTGCATTGAATTGCTCATTGATTTGTTCACATATTTTTTGGCAATGGCTGATGAACTCCACTCTCTTGGTAACATGCTTCATCAGCGAGCACTTGTTGATGCAATGCAAAGTACAGAACATGCTCTTCATCGTCATTCCATTTAGGTTCTCTATGTTTCGTCATCACGGAGCTACTAATTTCAAATGAAAATCTAGTAAACAACATATGTGTACATTGTTAGAGTATGCTACGGAGATGGTACATACATGTTTTTCTACAATCACAAGAAGAAAACTTGATGCATTTTCACCTTGTTGGCATTGTGCCGAACTGGGTGGATGTGGCTTTGGGGTTCGGAGAGGAAGGCACCATGGCTGGTGCATGTGCGACCATGGCGATGGCGAGCTCGGATTCTAGAGGAGGACAATAGGACCGAGCATGGTCGGCATGGTGACAGATCTCACCCGGGAATGAATTCTCGTCCCCACACCATGCCATGGGTGCGGCCATAGTGAGGGCGAGCTCCGATTCGGGATGGAGAGGAGAGCAGGGTCGAGCAGGTTCGTCCAAGTCCTAGCTCCGCGCCATGGTCGCGACCACAGAATGTCGCCCTGGGGAAGAAGAAGACGCGTAAAGGATGCATGCGCCAACGCTGCAAGCCTACATGGCAGCCACGATGGCAGTGACATAACAGCAAAAGCTGACAGGGGGGCCAACTTGACGGGCGTTAGCCTGATATTTTGAATTGAAACATAAAGTTGAATTCGTGCCGAAAAAGACACTCTAAGCAACGCAGCTGGTTGCAAGCAACTTGGGCAACGCAGCTGGTTGCAAGCAACATGGGTACCGTGTTGCCTAGGCACCTCAACTTTCGGGTCGCAAAATGATATTCTCCTTCCTTTGTGCCAATGGAAACTGTCGGAGCCCTACGCTTTCGGGTAAGGGTCTCCAGTAATGGGACCAGTTCTCCATCATCCTGAGAGATCTAAGGAGGATATCCCTCGAGAGGAGCAAGCTCCAACTCGGGGAGGTCAACAAGCTGAAAAGAAGAAATATCTCACCATTGCAGAAAGAAACAATAATGTATAGATGAACACATAATTCGAGTTATTGCTGGAAAACTTACTGGTATAACAGGATCATCAGCCGTGTGAATGTCCAAGGATAGCTCCGGGATTTTCCTCTCGATCCGCTCCCTTATCAACCACCTGATTTGGGACTCATAGTCCTTTTCCAAGTAAGGACGGGAGTAGATCCGGAGAGAGTCCGACTTGCTTTTGGTGATGGAGTGCATAAGCCGGTCACCATGGTGTTAGAGAGGCTGGATCCGGCATGCCATCCAGTAGTCGACCAAATCGGATCCTTTCAGACCCTTGTGCTTTATCAGATATTCGATCCACCTCTTAGCAAGAAGCAGATCGTCAGTGAGAGCCGGAGGATCCGCGTCCCAAGACTCTTGGGCGTGGCGGTGCCATCAACAAAAACCGGCAAAGCATATGCTTTGCCGGGAGCCGGTTTGTCCTTGTGATAGAAGAATGTGGACGGCCATTGCTTCACCGACTCACTAGCCTTAATCCTAGGATAAACTCGCTCTCTCCTAACATAAAAGCTAAGAGTTCCGGTAATATAAGGATTACCGGCGATGATAGAATTTCTCCGGGTATGAAAGTAATACCGGAAGATAATGAGACTCGGCCTAATACCGAGATAACCCTCACACAAAGAGGCATAAGTGCTCATTTCTAAAATAGAGTTTGGGGGAGATGGTGGAGTTGAACTCCATAATGATCTATGACCTTAGAGAAGAAGTCTGAGGGAGGAAAGCTCAAACCTCTGTCAAGGTGAGTGTCGAAGTGCACTCGCTCGTCAGCGTTAGGGGTGGGAATGGTTTGTCCATGGCCGCTCCACCAGTCGCCGGCACAGAGGATACCTTCATTCTCGATGACGCAGAGCTTGGCGTCATCAAGAACGCATGGGATCCAGACCTCGTGGAACTTCTCCTTCTCCGCCGCAGGTGCTGTCACCGCCGTTACCACCGCAGCAGAAGATGAGGCCTCAGCCAATCCTAGGCACCGGTAACCTAGGGTGCGTGGCGCTATGGGATTTGGGGGAGGCAGAGGAGCTCTGTTCGCAGGAGACGTCGAGAGGAAGGATGAGGAACTGGCGCTAGTGAGAAGGAAGGAAGAAATCTCAACCCCTTATATCCTTCACTTGCACCAAGATTCATGCAAAGTAAACAGTAACCGTGCCACCCATTGTGGAAGGAGCTAGGTAAATCCATCGTAGTGATTACGCCGCCTTGATCTCCACGCACGCATTAAAACAACACCTCGGTTCCGCGAAAGGCGAACCCACCAATGGTCATGCTGTCAGGAATGTCTGTCAGTGACATGACTTGACCTTGACTGATGTCAGGTTACGTCAGAGACTAAGTTCCGGCTTAGCTTGAATATCAAGCTGGAAACCCGAATAACGTATTCATAGGTCCGACTCGTTTTGAGACCTGGATCCTATCCTTTCTTTTTTAAAGTTTCAGGAACCCTTCACGATTCTGCAAGCCGAAGATAGATCAAGCTAGACGATGATGAAATCTGACTCTAGATCTTGGAGACTTCCGGGGGCTGCTGTTGGGGATATACTTTCCGGGTATCTCACTGTGCCTCACTGACCAGGGTGGCCTACTTTAGGTTAGAGCTTTGCTTCACGGGCGACCCAGTCAGGGAGAAGAGACAGAGTCTAGTCCGGCTACGGGAAGGCCCAAAAGACTTACCGACATAGGCCTGTTATGTTACTTGTAGTTCAAGATGTACTATGTAACTGACTCTTAATCGTAGCCGGATAGGTCTCTCCTATAAACCCTAGGCCGGATATCTATATAAGCCATCCTAGGGTAAGCCTTTAGGGCACCTCACAATAGTCTACAATCTCAACTTGCACAGGAGAAACCCTTGTAACCCATATTCCGGCTCTGCCGTATTACTGGATTGCTAGCAGGAGTAGGATCTGTCCAAAGCCGGCAGATTCGAACCTGGGTAAAATTGTGTGCTCACTGTCTCGGAACACCGTACATCTCATACCCCTCTCTTCCGGACACCCCGAGGACCCCCTCATGGCGTACTTGTTATCAATCCGACGACATATGTCTAAAAATTAGACATATTACAAAAATGAAGATGCAAAATCTAAAATTATTGATGGGGTGAAGTATTGTGGAAGACTGGAAGTTCTATATCTACACGCATGAGCGAACTGGCATAGGAAGAGAGCGTGGAGTGCCGGGCACCCCTCCACACGAGTCGCCGCCGTCCTCGCCGGCGCGTGCCCCCCGCACCACCCACCTCCCCGCTATGGCGCCACCTGCTGGCGCGTCGAGGTCCATGAGCTGGGCCAACATGGTGGAGGAGGAGGAGGAGATGGCCTTGTATTCCTCCTCCGTGCGCTCCTAATCTGATGTGGTGCAGGACAGCAGCCCCCCCCCCCCCCCCCCGCCGGCGCCGCCCGTGGTGAGCTCCCCTCCTCCTAGGGCCCTAGCTCCTGGCGCTGCTCCTACCCCTGCAGCGCGCCCTCAACCTGGTCGATGGTTGGCCTCGGTGGTTCAGCGGCCAAAGGTGGAAAATCGTTCGGCGCCGGTGGATTGGCACCTGGTGGGTGGCAAGCGGAAGAGGCAAAGGCGCCAGCGCTGGGGTCCACAGCCGTCGTTCACGGTGCCGGACGACATGCCACTGGACCTTGCGGGCCTCTCCTACAACTGTGTGGAGCCGGGCCATGTCGCCGGCCAGTGCACGGGCAAGACCAAATGCCTCAAGTGTAAGGGGGACGACCACATCGCTAGGTAGTACCCCCTGCGCTTCAATGGTGGTGCGAGGGCGGCGGAAGACGGCATGGCCAGGGCTGCTGGTGGCCAGGCCGGTGGTGCGTGGCACGAGCGGACGCTGCCGAGGAGGTCGGCCCACGAGCGGCTGGGAAGCCGCATGGGTGGAGATGGTGGACCACGGAGTGGTGTCATCGCGACTCAGGTGGAGGATCTGGCCGTCCACCCAGTGGCGGCGGCGGGGCCCCCATACGTTCCTCCGCATGCCAAAGGGTGCCGTCTGGTGCGGGAGCACCTGGGGCCACGTGTTGAGGATGCCGCCTCCCCTCACTCCCCGCCCATGATGGCGAAATGGTGGGTAGAGCCGCCTGCCGACCCGATGGCCGTGGGGTCGCTGGCGTGGCTGTGGCGAGGCCAGAGCAGGAAAGGTGTATCATTTATCACTCGGCAGAGGTGGGCGATGCTGAGAGAGCGCTGCGGTGGAGCTTGGTGGCCTACGTCTCTGGCACCAGGCGTTCCGCGGGCGGCGAGCAGACGCGGGCGGCGCTGGTGGCGCGTTACCCGGAGCTGGAGGGGCACTTCTCGGTGCACTGGTTCTGGCCTACGGACCTTCTGCTGGTGTTCGACTCCAGGGCGAGGAGGGACCTGGTGGCCAGCGACGGTTCTTTCGATGGCAGGGAGTTCTCGCTGAGGTTCAACCCATGGAACATGCAGCTGCAGGCCACGCGGCGTTCGTTCAGGTATCGGGTTCACTTGGAAATGGTGGGCATCCCTCTGATCTCATGGATCTTGGACATGGAGAAATCGGTTCTGGGGACGTCGACGTTGGTTGAGAGGCTGGGCACGGAGACGGCGAGCAGCGCCGACCTTGGCAGTTTTCGGGTGATGACCTGGACTGACAACCCGACGCTGATTCCACGGTGGAAGCAGTTGTGGCTTGCTGAGCCTCTCGAGTTTGGTGATGAAGATGATGACCTGCTCCTGCTGGTGGAGGCCTTGATTCCGGAGGAGGTGGCGCTTTTGGAATTCAATGTCGTGGTGCTTCTGGTGCGCATCGAGGACACAACCGCCTCGACAGGCAGGTCTTCGTCGGGTGGTGCGGGCGGTGCGGATGAGGATGACTGGGGCGGCGATGGAGGGATGGACAGTGATCTGGGCACAGGCCCCTCCACCAGGCGTCACCGGCGGTGCTTGTTCTCCTGTGTGCGCGGGTGTACGGACGGTGGCGAGCCGGAGCCCTCCCGTCGCTAGGAAGGAGGGCGTGAGCGGCGGGTGGCCTTGGGTCAAACATCGGCGGTCCAGCCGTGGCCGCGCTTGCTGGGGCCCACTGGGCGTGTGGCTGTTGCTAGGGAGGCGACTGAGTCGGGACAAGGTCAAAAAGAGAGTGTGGACCTAGTCCAAGGCGAGAAAGGTGGAGCTGACGCCCAGTAGTAAAGCAGTCTTCGAGGTGGGGGCTGGCTGACGAGGCGACCTTTGTCCCAACGGCAGCCCATGGGAGTTCAATTTTTGGCAGAGTCCTATGGGTATCGTGCGAGAAGCGAGGCCACGCGGGATCCTTCCCACCCGCAGGGCTCACCTTCATTCCAAAACGTTGGGCCTGGCCTGCTGGATAGTGAGGCCGTGGGCTCCCTAGGCTTCTCGGACCGTGACAACTCTTGGTCCCAGGATGTTGGTGGGAGTGGTACGGTGGGACAGGGCCTTGGGCTGGTTGGTGGCCAGGTGCGGGTGCCCATGTTCGAGGCAAATCTCTCGCATGGGGACTCAGCTGTCCAAAAGGTGTCCTTGGGCAAGCGCGATGTGGCCCGAGGTACTGCGTCAGGTGGTGAGCGGTCGGTGGAGAGAGGCCGGCCCTCGCTGGTGGAGACCCAGGATGGCGAGACAACGGTAGTAGGCCGCGACCCACTGGGGGTTCCTCGCATGCCGGACAGCGGGCCCTGGGTTGAGCCTCGCTCTCACGCTGGCTCGCGCTCTCCACAGGTCACGCCTGTTGCGCGGGTCACCCTGGCCGATGACGATCTACGGCTCGCTAGCTTCAGGGAGTGATGCCACCTACGTCGGTAGGCCCTACTCCCTCGCCCAGCACCCAGGAGGCCTCATCGCAAGCGCACGCCTCCATCGATGTTGCGCCGCAGCAGGTGGGTGGCGGGGCGGTTGATACGTTGCTAACGTATCTATAATTTTTGATGTTTCATGCTTGTTTTATATCTACTTTCTTATGTTTTGTCCACACTTTGGAGTACTTTTACACATTTTCTGGAACTATACTATTAACAAGATACCAGTGCCAGTTGCCTGTTTTCTTCTGTTTTTGGTTCCAGAAAAGCCAGAAAATGAATATTCTTGGAATTGGACCGGACAAATGCCAAAGTCGATATTTTACCGGAAGACTCACGGAGCCAGAAGACAAGACGGAGAGGGGCCAGGGGCTGGCCACACCATGTGGTGGCGCGGGTCCCCTTGGCCGCGCCACCAGGTGGTGTGGGCCCCTGGTCCACCCTCTGACATCGCCATTTCGCCTTTAAGAAGCCTCCGATGCAGAAACCCTAAAGAATCCAGCCTCCATCCACGAAAAGTTTTGCAGCGCCGCCGCCACCGAAGGGGAGATTCGGGGGACAGAAAGTCTTTGTTTCGGCACCCTGCCGGGACGGGGAAGTGCCCCTAGAGCCATCTCCATCGATCTCCACCACCATCTCCATCGCCGTTGCTGATTCCCATGATGATGAGGGAGTAGTTCTTCCTCGAGGCTAAGGGTTCTACCGGTAGCTATGTGTTCATCTCTCTCTATATATGCATGATCATATTGTGATCATGAGCTTTGTAATCAAGTAGATCTACCTTGCTACTCAAGTGCTTTAATAGATCTCTAGCTCTCCCCATGTGTGTGAAAGTGATAGCATGCACACCATGGTGGCACTTAGGCTAGAGATTACAAATACTTGTTATGAGTTATATTTGGAGTTGGATGTCTCTATGAAATTGTGGTGTTTGTTGGAACCATCTAGTGCTCAAGGTGACAGTGTGAGGTTATCTAGATAGGGAAAGCGAACTTTGAGGTGTGCTGTTATAGCCCTACCATGGAATAGAGTGTCCAACCAGAGAGTAGTTCAGGGTAGTATCATAAAGAGATGATATTTATATGAGAGTGTTCACTAGTGAAAGTATGATCCCTAGGCCTTGTTTCTAAGCATGGAAACACCGTTTGCAACTAGATCCATTACATGTTTGCTTGCTTCCATCTTTACTTCAGATTTCCTTTAGGCTCTTCCTACCTGTCAACCACACGCCATCAAAGCTATTTTCTGGCACTGTTGCCACGTATAATTATCCATACCACTTGTATTTCACTCTCTCTTCGCCGAACTAGTGCACCTACACACCTGACAAGTGTATTGGGTGTGTTGGGGACACAAGAGACTTCTTGTATCTTGATTGCAGGGTTGCTTGAGAGGAATACCTTTGACCACTTCCTCCCTGAGTTCGATAAACCTTGGGTAATCCACTTAAGGGAAAACTTGTTGTTGTTCTACAAACCTCTGCACTTGGAGGCCCAAGAACTGTCTACAAGAATAGAAGTGCGTAGACATCAAGCTATTTTCTGGCGCCGTTGTCGGGGAGGTAAGGTAAAAGGTACTCACATCCTCCGGCTACTAAGCTGTCTTCTAGCACTGTTGCTGGTGTGTGAGTGCTCAAAGTTATTTCCTTTAGATTCTGCAAATATATCTTTTTGTTTCTTTTTTTTATTTTCACTAGTTAGGCTTAATGGAAAACAACAACAAAATAGAGAGCTTTTTAGTATTTTTCCTAAGGTAGCACATGAATGGTCTGAAAAGAAAATTAAAAAACCCATGGAACTTTCTTTGCATGCTAATAGAAATGTTATTAGTATGAATTTTTTGAACACCTTTGTTTCTAATGCTCTGGAAACGTCTATGCTTGGGGAAGATAGTTTTTATGAAAATGATCTTTTTAGTTCCCTAGCTTTAAAGAAGAAAATTTGCTCTGATGATACTTTATCTCCCATATGTGGTAATTCTAATGATACTTGTGATATTTTAAATCCACATACTGAAAGCATCCCTTTTAAAATACCTATAAAAATTGTTGAACTTGTTATGAATAACTGTTATTTTGGAGATGGAACTGTCCATCATGGTGATCATTTACTCTTTATACACGAATTATGCGAGTTGTTCAAGTGTGCAGGTATTTCAATGAACCAGGTTAAGAGGAAGCTATTCCCTCTTTCACTTAAGGGCAAAGCAAGGGAGTGGTATGAGCTACTAGATGATCCTCATCATTTGCAGTGGAAGCAACTTGAATCTCTCTTTTACTCTAAATTTTATCCTGCTCATGAAATTCATAAAGATAGGAATTGCATTTATAATTTTCATCCACATGATGGAGAAAGTATTGCCCAAGCATGGGGGAGATTGAAGTCACTAATGCTCAAATGTCCCATTCATGAGCTCCCAAATAATATTGTTATTAATAATTTGTATGCAAAGCTTTCAGGACATTACAAGGACTATCTAGATACCTATTTAGAGGGATCCTTCACAAGTAAGGAGTTCAAAGCTAAGTGGGATCTTCTTGAAACAATTCAAAGAAATACCGAAGATTGGGATAACAACAAAGGTAAAGAACCAGGTATAAACTATGAGTATGATTGCATTAAGTCTTTCGCTGAAACTGCTGATTTTCAAGAGCTTAGTGCTAAATATGGTCTTGATCCTCAAATTCTTGTTGATTGTTGTAGAGCCTTTGCTTCTAGTATTAATGCTCCTAAAGAAAAATGGGACATGTATCATGAGCCTTTTAAAGACACTTGCATGGAAAATGAAATTGTTATTAGTGATAGCAATAAACATGCTCAAACCTCTGAAAGTACCATTTCTTATAAACATGTTAATTTTTGTGGAATACATACACCTTGTGAGAATAATCAAATTGAAGAAGAATACTGTATCACCCACAGGAATGAAAAAACTAGAACGTGGTATAGGGCTCTAAATGATCTTGGTAAAAAAGTTTGTGCCCTCTATCCTTTTATTTGTGAACTTTGCTTTGAAGTGGGTCATTTCAATTTTCAATGCTCAGGCCATAATAATAGCCCTTCTAATCCAATGAGTACTACAAGTTTGTATTGTGATGACATGATCACTCCTAATCAGCATGATGAACTTACATTATTTTTGGGGTGTGAAGAGTTATCAAGAAAAACTTCTTTGGTAGATATGAGTTCTTTTGGTATGAATAGCGTCCTTCATGGTTGTCATCTTTATTGCGTTGATAATTTCCACACAAATACTTACATACAAAATATTATAAAAGATGAGATTTTACCAAAATATGACAGGACTAATATGTGTTTTGATCTTATTAATGAAAAGAAGGAATCCTCCAAAGTTTTTTCTATTGTCTCTAACAATAAACCAGGGTATATGGAAAAGCTTCCTTTCAAGCCTCTCCCTCCTAAAGAGAAGAAGAAAAAGAAGAAGAAGAGGAGGAGGAGTACAAGGAGAGAGGAAACGCTATTTTCCCCTAAGCATGTTGCTCCTATTATAGTTCTTGATGAGTCTGAACTCGATGATGTTCCTATGCCTATTACCTACAGTAGTGATCATGATTGGGAAAAGCACACTACTATTGATACTCCCTCCGATCCATATTACTTGTCACTAAAATGGATGAATATAGACATGTTTTAGTGTTAGATACATCCATTTCAACGACAAGTAATATGGATCAGAGGGAGTATTGAAAATCTCTTTAGTACCAATTCTGAAAATGATGATATTAATAATTGCTATCCTATTAGTGATATCCATGTTCCTTCCAATGATGATATGTTTACAAATGAACACACTTTGGAAGATAATTATTCCATTGCTTATGATGATACTACACCTCCAATATATGATGATTACAAAATGAATATGATATTTTCAGTCCACCTACTATTGAGGAGAAAATTAATTATGATTACAATATGCCTCCTATATTTGATTATTATGGTGATGAGAATAATAATGATAGCTATTTTATTGAATTTGCTCCCACTACAATTAATAAGAATGACTATGTTTATGTGGGGAGTATTAATTCTTTTATGCACGTGGCTCGTGATAAGAATGTTTCATGTGATTGTTATATTGTTAATTTTATTCACGACGCTACTGAAAGTTATTATGAGAGAGGGAAACATGGGTTTATTCATCTCAATAATATGTGGTTTCCCCTCTTTATGTTGAAAGTCTTGAAGTTGCACTTGTTTTGCTTTCCTATGCTTGTTGCTTTGTGCTTTCATGACTTGTTTCTTTACAAGATTCCTATGCATAGGAAGTGGGTTAGACTTAAATGTGTTTTGAATTTTCTTCTAGATGCTCTCTTTTATTTCAATTCATATTTCCTATGTGAGCATCTTCTCAAACTATCATGCCTAACTTAAAGGCGTTAAAGAAAAGTACTTATTGGGAGATAACCCAAAAGTTTTTGTTGAGTCTTTTAAGTTATTGCTTCAGTAATAACCTCTCCTTATCATTTTTGTGTGGTTTTTGTTCCAAGAGTAACCTATAATGAGAGAGAAGTAATGCTTGGGAAAGTTGCTGTCCCGAAACAGATTTTTGTGCTTCGCTGTAAAAATTTGTGAAAAATATCTGTACGTCGGTTTGAGCTCTATTTTTTATGCTTCTGCCCCAGGTTGTTATACAACTTTAGTTAGTTCAACACTTTTCGATTTGAGCAACAGAAGATCTTCGCAAAAAAAGGTTTTTACCTGCTGGTCTGTTTTGACAGATTTCTGCCATTATTTGCATTTGCCTCTTAATCTCTTTCTCTTTGAGTTCTCTTTGATAATTTGAACTTTTTAAAGGAAGTACTACAGTAGCTTGTGTTTTAATGGAAGTTTTACTTGTGTTGAAACTGAACCAAAATACTTACTATCTTGAGTACACTAATGTTGCTAATGAAGATTGTGTGAAGTTTTGTATTAAGGAGATTTTAAAGTGTAGGGAAGAGTAATGTGATAAGATGAAGTATAGAAAAAAGCTCAAGCTTGGGGATGCCACCTGTGTCACCCCAAGAAATATCCAAGAAGTACAAGCGTCAAAGCTTGGGGATGCCCAAGGCATCCCCTTCTTCATCAATAAAAATCTCAAGTTTCTTCCAAACACTCCATTCTTATTATTTCATGCACAGTTGTGTTGTTCTTGGAGCGTCTTCGTTTTCGTTTGCTTAGTTTGTTTGGTTTGCTGTAATAAGTTGGTTGGACCCCAACACATATTTTGGAGAGAGACACACTTTGCTTTCATTGTTTAGAACACTCTAGTTTTCATTCTTATTGTTTTGTGAGTGTTCTCTTTTGCTAGCACTAGGTTTAGCCTTAGTTTTCTTGTGCTTTCAGCTTAGAAATTTTTAGTTCTTCCTTTTGGATTTGTGAGACAATCTCACTGATCTTTATTTATTATTATCTTTGTGAGTTCTTTCAAATAAGTTGGTTTGGATTGGAAAAGAGTAGTAAAGTTCATGCTTATAAGTGGTATAAAGGAGCTTGTTTTGACTGCGGCTTAGACTTTATCATGTCATGCTTGATATTGTTTTGACTTTATGCTTAGTGATTATTTCTGTAGCATGACTTGTTATAAACAATTGATATTGCTTAATGTGCCTTGAAAGAATCATGTGTTGTTTTAGCATATTAAAGCATAGTATTGTGATATTCTCCTTTGATGCTTTATTTGGGTTGACTTGGCGCATGCTCACACCATGTTATGACTATCCCAAGTCACCATAGCCTCAATGATCATTTAGTTTTCGACTTGTAATATCACTTTATGCTTTAATTAATGATGTTTTGTCGCTTTGCATGATTATGGCCATTATTGCTCTCTTAGTTGGTCGCTCCCAGTCTTTTGCTAGCCCCCATAACCAAGTATGAGTTCCACTCATGCATCCAACTCCAAATAAAACCAAGTTATTCCAAAGAGTCCACCATACCTGCCTATTAGCATTTGCTATTCCAAGTATATTCATGTTTTTATCTACCTTCCGAATTAAACTTGTTATGTGAAAATTAGTGACTAAAGCTCTCACGAACTTGATGGCACACTTTACTATTCTTGCCCCTAATAAACTTGAAACATTGTGTCATCTATGTTGTATATGCTTGCACTTATACGTTGGGAATTAGCAGAACCATGCTATCATGGGGAACGCTTTCAACATTGCACTTGTACATTGTACCTAGTTGATATCATGCTCTTTTGTCTATGGATGTCGTCGGTGTGAAATGAAAGGGGAGCTTGTAAGTCCATGGAGTTATGTATGTGTGTTAGAGAAACACCTGGGCCGCTGGTCTAATCCATGCCTAATCATGGTGGAAACCTGCAGCGTAACCATAATAAGCAATCTATGAAGCATTCTTCTTATAAAAAAGAGATAGAGATTGAGAAAAAAAGAAAAAAAGAAAAAAAAGAGATGAGAAAAGAGGAAAGAGAGAAAAAAGCACCATTGTCCCGTGGTAAATAAGAAGATTGCTGAGATGCTCGTTGTCTGCTTGCCTTGTCATTTTGATATGGGGATTCTTCCGTATCATCGGGCAAGGGGTACCTCGTTCGCGGTTCTCTATGATACACATGTACTTACTATGGCAAGAACTTACCGGTAACTAAACTTGAGTAGCATGAGGAGCAGCCCTCGTATTCAAAGGACATGAGATTTCCAACTTATACTTTGTCAAACATATACTCCAAAGTTTGTTCACTTTAACATTAATCACTTCAAGATGCTTATGATAGGGGCAATGAGAGCTGAAAGCTAATAAGTACCATAATTTTTGGAAGCTCTTTATGAGACTTGAATCCCTGATTCCTTCTATGAAGGCCTTTATTTTACTTTTATGTTGAGTCTCCATCTTCTATCTTTATGCACCTACTAAGAGAGCATAGTTGTCATTCTTAGTTCTATGTGCATTGTCCCAAAACTTATTGATTGATTCATAATGTTGATATTGCTTGTTCTTGAACTATTTGTATCTAGTCACCCTTATGACCTTTGAAGGTGTCCTATGCATTTATGTTTTGCTACTCCATGAGGGACAAGCTAAATACCACTATGCTATGTTTTCTATATGTGAAACAAACAAACGTCTTTCAATGCATTGTTATTCATGATCTTTGTTTGTATCCTTTCATGTTTCATGCATAGTCACTATGTCTTATTGTTAGAACTTCATCTTTCATGCTCATGTTTAGAGTTCTTTGATCCCAGCTTTCAATGCTTGCAAATGCCTTGATCAAGATTGTGATGGTGCATGTCACCTCAAAAATTATTCTTTCTTTTTATCACATACCTACTAGAGGACGAGCAGGAGTTAAGCTTGGGGATGTTGATACGTTGCTAACATATCTATAATTTTTGATGTTCCATGCTTGTTTTATATCTACTTTCCTATGTTTTGTCCACACTTTGGAGTACTTTTACACATTTTCTGGAACTATACTATTAACAAGATACCACAATGCCAGTTGCCTGTTTTCTTCTGTTTTTGGTTCCAGAAAAGCCAGAAAATGAATATTCTCGGAATTGGACCGGGAAAAGCCAAACTCGATATTTTACCGGAAGACTCACGGAGCCAGAAGACGAGACGGAGAGGGGCCAGGGGATCGCCACACCATGTGGTGGCACGGGTCCCCCTTGGCCGCGCCACCAGGTGGTGTGGGCCCCTGGTCCACCCTCTGACATCGCCCTTCTGCCTATAAGAAGCCTCCGATGCAGAAACTCTAAAGAATCCAGCCTCCAGCCACGAAAAGTTCCGCAGCGCTACCGCCACCGAAGGGGAGATTCGGGGGATAGAAAGTCTCTGTTCTAGCACCCTGCCGGGATGGGGAAGTGCCCCCGAAGCCATCTCCATCGATCTCCACCACCATCTCCATCGCCGTTGCTAATTCCCATGATGATGCGGGAGTAGTTCTTCCTCGAGTTAAGGGTTCTACCGGTAGCTATGTGTTCATCTCTCTCTCTATGCATGATCATATTGTGATCATGCGCTTTGTAATCAAGTAGATATACCTTGCTACTCAAGTGCTTTAATAGATCTCTGGCTCTCCCCATGTGTGTGAAAGTGATAGCGTGCACACCATGGTGGCACTTAGGCTAGAGATTACAAATACTTGTTATGAGTTATATTTAGAGTTGGATGTCTCTATGAAAATGTGGTGTTTGTTGGAACCATCTAGTGCTCAAGGTGACAGTGTGGGGTTATCTAGATGGGGAAAGCGAACTTTGAGGTGTGCTGTTATAGCCCTACCATGGATTAGAGTGTCCAACTGGAGAGTAGTTCAGGGTAGTATCATAAAGAGATGATATTTATATGAGAGTGTTCACTAGTGAAAGTATGATGCCTAGGCCTTGATGGCTCAATGCACGGCGCCCAGAAAAGTGTTGGTGCATGGTTGATGTAGAGCTTGTTGGGAACCCCAAGAGGAAGGTATGATGAGCACAGCAGCAAGTTTCGCTCAGTTATGAAACCAAGGTTTAATCGAACCAGTAGGAGCAAGGAAACACCCCAAATGTGTTACTAGCTGAGCTTTGGTAGGGCACACTACCGGTGCTAGTAGCAACGTGGAGACCTGCACAACACAACCACAGAACTTTGTCCCCAACTTGCAATGAGGTTGTCAATCTCACCGTGTTTTGCGGAAAACAAAGGATTAAACGTATCGAATGGAAAGAAGTAAAAGTTTGCAGAAAGTAAACACAAAGCAGTAAAAGATTGTAGATTGTATGTAAAAGAAAAGGACCGGGATCCATAGTTCACTAGAGGTGGCTCTCCTTAGATAGATAACATGCTGGGTGAACAAATTACAGCGGGGCAATTGACAAAGATCGAGAAAGCAATACATGCATATACTAATCATCTTGACTCCTTTGGAACTTGATTGGGCATTACAACATTATACATAGACCGCCATCCAACTGCATCTATGACTAATAATCCACCTTCAGGTTATCATCTGAACCCCCTCCAGTATTAAGTTGCAAGCAACAGATTATTGCTTTACGAACTGCGTGTAAAGTAAACAATATGATTGTTCTATGAACAAAGGATTGTTGTTTTCTCCCTAGTAGCAACAGCACATCTAGTACCTTAGAGATTTCTGTCACTTCCCCAGATTACCAGAGGCATGAACCCACTATCGAGCATAAATACTAACTCTTGGATTTGCTAGCATCTACTTGGCCAAGATAGCTACTAACAACGGAAAGCATGCAAGGTCACAAATAACAAAGACATGATAGAATCAATAATCAATCTGAAATAGCATCTCAATATCCATCGGATCCCCGCAAACACAACATGCAGAATTACAAATAGATCATCTTGATCATGAACGGAGCTCACAAGATCTAGACATGAAAGCACAAAGGAGGAGAACCAGCCATCTAGCTACTACATGGATCCGTAGTCCAAGGATGAACTACTCACGCATCACACCGGAGGCTTGCATGGTGATGAAGAAGGCCTCCAGGGTGAATTCCCCTCTCCGACAGGGTGCCGGGAAGAGCTTCAGATCCCTCCCGATCTAGGGATGGAGATGATGGCGGCTATAGACTTTCATGGAGTTTTGATCGGGTACTTAGGGTTTATGTCCCGAGGGCATCTTATAGTCAGAAGGGGAGACCGAGGGGGTGCCAGGGGCCACCACACCACCCCCTGGCACGGGCCCAGCCTGGACGCGCGGCCAGGTGGTGTGGCCGGCCTCTGGCCCTTCTCCGTCTCATATTCTGGCACTTGATGACTTCCGGAAAAATAGGCACTTTGGCTTTTGTCCCGTCCAATTCCGAGAATATTCATTTTCTGACTTTCCTGGAACCAAAAACAGCAAAAAACAGGCAGTTGGCACTGTGGCTCTTGTTAATAGGTTAGTCCAAGAAATCATATGAAAAGTACTCCAAAGTTGGAACAAAACACAAGAAAGTGGATAAAACCAAGCATGGAACATAAAAAATTATAGATACATTTGCAATGTATCAGGCCTTGTTTCTAAGCATTGAAACACCGTTTGCAACTAGATCTGTTATATGTTTGCTTGCTTCCTTCTTTATTTCAGATTGCCTTTAGTCTCTTCCTACCCATCAACCACGCGCCATCAAAGCTATTTTCTGGCACCGTTACCACTTATAATTATCCATACCACTTGTATTTCACTCTCTCTTCGCCGAACTAGTGCACCTATACACCTGACAAGTGTATTGGGTGTGTTGGGGACACAAGAGACTTCTTGTATCTTGATTGCAGGGTTGCTTGAGAGGAATACCTTTGACCACTTCCTCCCTGAGTTCGATAAACCTTGGGTAATCCACTTAAGGGAAAACTTGCTGCTGTTCTATAAACCTCTGCACTTGGAGGCCCAACAACTGTCTACAAGAATAGAAGTGCGTAGACATCAGCGGTTTGCTCCCGGCACGCTGATCAAGCAGCAGTAGAAGACCCTCATGGTACAACTGGGGATTGCCCGCGAGGGTGAGGTGATTGGCGACAAAGCGCTGCAGGCGTACCTCAAGTTCTTTGACGAGCCCTTGACTCAGGAGCACCTTAGCGTGTGTCTGGCCCTATTTGGCTGGACACCGAAAGCTTTGTCGGTCGATGATGACGGTGTGGAGGCCATTGCGGTCTAGTTTGTAGTGTGGTTGTGCGGTTTACAGACTCTGAGTGTAATAATAATAATGGCGGATTTTCTCTCGCTGCTTGTTTGGAATGTGAGAGGCCTCAATCAATTGGCTCGGTGTGATGCGGTCTACCAGGTGGTGGCGTTTTCGGGCGCGGGTGTGGTTTGTCTTCAGGAGACCAAGCTCCAGTTGGTCTCCCGGGCCATTGTGGATCGTTGTTTGGGTCGGTAGTTTGATGAGTTCTTTTTCCTTCCTACGGATGGCACGCGGGGTGGCATCCTTCTTGCATGGATTTCTACGGTGGTGGCCTTATCCAACCCCCACGTTTCGGCCAATGCCATTATGGCATGGGTTGAATCTCTGGGTTCGGTAGGGTGGTGGTTCACTGGAGTCTATGGGCCTCAGGGGGAACCTTTTAAGCGGCAGTTCCTGAGAGAGCTGGCCGAGGTCAGGGCCCTCCACCCGGGTCCATGGCTGGTGGCGGGCGACTTCAACTTGATCGTCGACGCGACAGACAAGAACAACTCCAACCTTAACCGCCGCATGATAGTCAAATTCTGGCGGACGCTGGCCGCGTTGGAACTTAAGGAGTTGTACCTAAGCGGCCGTCGCTACACTTGGTCGAACGAGAGGGCCCATGCCACTATGGAGAGGCTTGATAGGGTCTTCACGATGTGGACTGGGAGGTGAGGTATCCCTCCTCCTTCCTCTCAGCACTATCCTCCTCGACGTCGGATCACTGTCCGCTCCTCCTCAACCTCGACACCCAACTGGAAACCGGCAAGCGCTTTCGTTTCGAGGCTATCTGGCCCAAGGTGGATGGTTTCCGGGAGACGGTGGAGGCTGCATGGGCCTCTGGGCTTGCTCTTGCAAACCCTTTTAAGCAGCTCGCGGCGAAGCTATCAGCGATGGCCAAGGCCCTGACCAGCTGGAGTGATAGGATCATTGGCAACAACAAAAGGCAGATCCTGTTGGCCAATGAGTTGATCCTGAGACTGGATGTCGCTATGGAGGCTAGGGACCTCTCCCTAGCGAATGTGCATTTCGTAGGCTTCTCAAAAAGAAGCTCCTAGGGTTGGCTTCGCTGGAGAGGACGATCGCCCGGCAAAAATCTAGGTTGTTGTGGTTGAGTGAGGGTGGCGCCTGTAGCAAATTCTTCCACTTACAGGCCAATCATCGGTGGAGGAAAAACTACATCGCCCACCTCAAGATTGAGGGGGTGCTAGTGGCAGATCAGCTGAGTAAGGCTGAGGCGGTGGATGCTTTCTACGAGCAGCTGCTGGGGTCCTGTCCGGGATGTGCGGGGTCCTTGGACCTAGGCTTCTTGGGGATAATGCAGCACGACCTCTCTGAGCTGGAACTCCCATTCTCTGAGGAGGAAGTGTGGGGGGTGATTCGATCTCAGGCGCTGGACAAGGCGCCTGGGCCAGATGGATTCACGGGCAGGTTCTACACATCTTGCTGGCATGTCATCAAGGCTGACGTCCTGGCCGCCTTATAGGCGTTGTGGGAGGGGGACTCCCGAGGGTTGCACGCGACCAACAAGGCACTAATCACGTTGCTCCCGAAGCATGCCAATGCGGTGGAGGTTAAGGACTTTCACCCCATTAGCCTGATCCATAGCGTGGCTAAGCTGGTGGCAAAGGTTCTCTCGGTGCGCCTGGCCCCAAGGATGGCCCAGTTGGTTGGCCCCCACCAGAGTGCGTTCATTCGCAGGAGATGCATCCATGACAACTTCCAGCTCGTGCAAGGCACGGCCAAGAAGCTTCACCGGCTCAAAGCAGCGTCAATCATGCTCAAGCTTGACATCACGAAGGCATTCGACATAGTGGATTGGGCCTTTCTGCTCGAGCTCCTACTAAATCTTGGCTTCGGTGAGAGGTGGATCGGCATGATCTGTGGGTTTCTAGGCTCGGCGTCGACAAGAGTCCTAGTGAATGGCTCCCCTGGAGAGATGATATACAACCAGAGGGGGTTGAGATAGGGGGGTCCGCTCTCCCCCTTCTCTTTGATACGGTCATGGACGTGCTGCATGAGCGCTTGCAGCGGGCGACAGATGAGGGGCTCCTATCGGAGTTGGTGGCCGATGGGCTGCGACACCGCACCTCCATGTACGCATATGATGTTATTGCCTTTGTTCGGCCCACGCTCCTGGATCTTCGCACTTGCGCAACGATTGTGGATGACTTTGGCGGGGCCTCGGGCTTGCGCACCAACCTGGAGAAGTGCTCGATACACCCGATACAGTGCTCGCTGGAACAGTTGGAGCTAGCACGGAGTATTCTGGGCTGCGAGGTCGGCAGTTTCCCCTGCAAGTACCTAGGCCTCCCATTGGGCCTCCACAAACCAACGGAGGCCCAACTTCAGTTCGTGGTAGACAATGCGGCTAATAGGCTACAGCCGTGGTGTGCGGGTCTAATGAACAGGGGGAGGGGGGCGCACTACCCTGGTGAAGTCCACCCTTTCGGCCATCCCGGTTCATGCTCTCATGTCGCTGGATGTCCCACCCCAAATGCTTGTGGTGTTCTGCAAGGTAATTAGGGCGTTCCTGTGGAAGGGACGGAGAGTGGTGAAGGATGGGCATTGCTTGGTCGCCTGGGACAAGGTTTGCTCCCCGAAGGATTTTGGCGGCCTGGGCATCCCCAACCTATGCTTGCTAAACTTTGCACTGAGATGCCGTTGGGCGTGGCTACAGAGGGTGGACCCTAGTAAGCTGTGGGCGGAGCTGGACCTTGGGCTGCCGCGTCAGACCATGGATCTCTTTCATGCGGCCACATGCTTCACGGTGGGCAATGGGGAGCGGGCCAAGTTCTGGCAGGATCGTTGGATCAACGGTCGCCGGGTTGAGGAGATTGCGCCTAACTTGCTGGCCGCGGTGCCCTGGGCAAAGTGAAGGCTCGATCGGTCAAGGAGGGACTTGAGGGTATGTGGCTCAGAGATTGTGGGTCGGACCTAGGCGAGGCGGCAGTCCCGGAGTTCTTCCTGTTATGGCATGCACTCGCTGAGGTTCGGTTGGTCCCCGGATGAGAGGACGTGTTGACCTGGAGGTGGTCGCAGGACGGTCTATACGCGGCGAAGTCGGCATACGGCGCCTTCTTTGCTGGTACTACCCGAGCTCCTGCCGCCACCCAGACTTGGCGTTCTCGGGCCCCGCACAACTGTAAGTTCTTCGCGTGGCTAGTGTCAAGGGACCGTTGCTGGACAGCCGATCGGTTAGAGCGGCATGGGCTCCCCCGGCCGTCTAGGTGCCCGCTTTGTGACCAGGAGCCGGAAAGCATCCAACATCTTATGCTAGGATGTGTGGTGGCCCCAGAGGTTTGGGCCTGGGCGCTCCGGCGATGGGACCGGATCCAGTGGATGCCGGAGGGGGACAAGGACCTTCTTCATTGGTGGACGTCCAGACCCTGTGCGAAGGCTCACCAGCGCGACCTATGGACGACCATCATCTTGGTCTTCTGGAGCATCTGGCGACACCGGAACGATGTGGTCTTCAACGGAGCACGTCCCGAGGCTAAGGCCATCAGGGTGAGGATTAGGGGGACTTCAGGCAGTGGCGCTTAGCTAGGCTCTTCCGGTCGGATGTGTTTAGCTTCCCAGAGCCGGTGCCCCTGGAGTTAGAGGGGGGTAGGTGTGTGTGTCTGAGAGCTACCACTCGAATGTTGGTAGCGCTAACCGGCCGCCTTGCGGTATTGTAACTACCATCAGCAGATCCTTCTATGTTTTTGGTACAACTCCTAGGGTGTATCCCACGTTAGTCTTTTTACACCCGGTGCGTTACACGTGCAATGAACGTCTAGGATCTAACTTCTCTCAGTCAACGACATGTAAAAAAAGTGTGAAGGCGACATGTAAAAAGACTAACGTGGGTGACTAACTTTTTCCCTCTTCCCAACACTCACCTTCTCAACCCAAAATCCCCGCTGCATTGCTCGATTCCGGCGGCCACTCCCACACTACCGTGCTCATGACCGAGGCTTATCTTGGTGATCTTCCACGCTCCTCCCTCCATAGCCTTCCCCGCGGATCACTCCGGCGCATTCTCTGACAACGGCCGCCTCTAGGAAGCTCCGCCCCGACCGTCCCTGCTCGAGCCCACTGCCGGCAACGAGGTCGAGGAGGTGCGCCCCCTCCCGGATCCAACTACCAGTGGCGGCCCTGCATGGCGCTGCTTGTAGTGCATGTCGCCCCTGACTGCTGCCGAAGAGGTGGAGCAAGAGGCACATGTGAGGGGAGTGGCCGGTGTCGGTGCTCGCTCTCGACGTTAGATTCAAATTCACTGTCATGCATGGGCTTTATCATTCTAAATATGTGGTACTCAGCTTTGTTCATTACTGGATCTCTTTCAGTACGTTGACGGTCGTCGTGCTGGTATGCAGGAGTTGCAATGACACTCTTATGAGTACCTTGATTTTTATTTGTTTTCTAAAAAACAGAGTTGTCCTCATGAATGTATCGACAGACTTGGACTGGATGGTCACCTCAACTTCAAGCTTGATTGGAAAAACAACTGAATTAGTTTTCATGTGGTGATCTGGTATTTTAGAGCTTGATGTAATTAGTTTCTCAAAATTGTATCAATATTCATGTGACATATGACTGAACAATGTAGGACTTGTTCCTTGGGATGCTCAATTGGGTGGACTGAAGTTGATTCTAGAGGGATATTCTTAACACTAAACTATAGTCTAAAAGCCACAACTCGATCACTCCATAAAAATGGACAAATCTGGTAACCGAATCAAATGATAAGATTATTAATCCTACTAAAATTCCTGTGCAGTCTCTGTAAACAAATAGTAGGCAATTAACACAGTCCAGTGATCCTCTTATATAATAAATACATTTCTATAGTAATAACTTTGTCATCGGTGGTACTTCGGCGCCCTCCACATGATATTTTAGCAAAGGAAAAATCATCCAAACTGTGTGAACTTTTTTCTTTTCTCTATATAACATATAGAAAACAGTCGGGGATCTTCCCTACCTTTTTATTCGAAAAAAGTAGGAAATCTTTCTCCAGAACAGTAAGAATATTATCATTATACATCATTACTCAACCAGTCTATGGTTTTAGTCATTGCTTATCTTGACATTTCTTGTTTCCTGCAGGTCTTGGCTCTGGCACTCTAAAGGTCATCCTCCCAGAGCTCTAATATAGTTTATGGTTCTTGAGAGAAAAATCTGAAGTATAGTGTGTGAGGTCAGGCCACTGACCGAGTGCTTTATTACTGTGTGAACAAAAAAATCAGTAGTTAATTTTTCGAATTTGACATAGTTGATCTCTATAGGTTTGAAGGTTGGCTTTAATGTCAGAGGAACGATTGCTAGTTAAACTGCACGACAATTCTCTCTACTTGGGACAAAGCTATAACCCTAGCGTGTTTTGGTGAACATATCGGCATAAGATGAGATTACACAAATACGACATATTTAAAGTATCATTCTAAGGTAACGACCACTTTTTCTTTTTCCAGAAACCCACCTCTTCGCCCCGTTATAAACTGGATGTACTAATTCTCAGAAAGAAAAACTATGATGTATGGTTATGAGGGCTCACCATCCTTTTTTTCTTCTTTCTCATGTCTCTCTGCTACATACTCAGTCACCGTTATGTGGCACACCTCCTGTACATACCCACTATCTGTCTATTGACCCGACGCCCACCTGCTATATCTGTCAGCGGTAGCCGCCCCAACATGTTGTAGATTATGCCGGAGAAAACCTGCTGACACCATGTTGCTCAATGGCGGCACAAGCCCATGTTCCCTCATATACGTGCATCTTATCGAGAGGATCAGCTTCCGGCGCTCTCGGAGGATGTCCTTGTTAAACCAAAATCTGTTCACAGCCGAATTGAGTAATTAACTAATGATGCCACCGTGTAAGAGGCTGATAGGTATCACAATAAAATGGTATAAGCATGTTATGCAATCCATGTTGAATAAACACCTGATCTAAGAAAATGTCGTGCAGAAACCGAATATATAGATGAACAATCACATACATTCCTGTAAGCAGTGGAATGGCTATACTGAATTATTACTGAACTGCGTATCAGCTTATCAAACAACAAACAGATCGGTGTTAGGAGAAATATGGTGCTAATTGAACGTAGAGATGACAAGCACACATGTTATGCAAAAGGTGAGAGCAGCGACCAGAGGACTCTTCCAGGCGACGTGGCTTTTGTACAATGAAATCGCGTCGGCGGCGTCGATCCTCACAAACTCACAGCCGCTTTCTAGGACTCGAGTGAAAGGAGGTTCATCATATGTACATTGCCTTTCCGCCGCAACCCGCGCCATCGAGAGCTGCTGTTGGGAGTCGATAAGAAGAGTAGTCGGGCATCGCGGGGCTGCAGGCATCGGTGGTTGCCATGACGGCTAGGACTGGAAGATTGTGGGAAGTGAGCACGGAGGATCAAGATTTTCTCTCGTAACCAAAGTTACGAATTTCTGGGACCAAGGGACCGAGATAAGGATTCTCTTGGCTAACAAAAGGTACGAATATTCTGGCCGTGAGCGATCTAGACAAGAAAATTTTGTTGGCAAATTAGTTATAGGTATAGTGGATATGGGCAAACAAATAGGGTGTGTTGTTGCAGTGGCATTTTTCCAGTAATTTGTTGGATCTATGATGACACACACCACAACATCTTTGGATTTAATAGTAAAGATAGTTATAAATTTAGTCTAAATTCTTATTTGTAATTATAAATGTAGAAATGGTTCTCCTCGATGCTACCTTCCCGGTTAACGATTGGTTAGAAGGAGAGAAGTTCAAACTAGATGGATCCAACTTTTCTGAGTGGGTTGCATGTCTCCATGTTCTCGTTAGTGAGAATGAGTTGGTTGACTACATATGCTACGAGATGGTTTGGAGCAGCCCTATTTCTATGAGACCCTAGAATAGCGGGAAGACCGCTATTACCGTTGTGAGATGTCCATCTTCATTTTAGTGACGATGTGCTTCGGAATGGTTGATGAGCTGCACCCAGTTGTGGATAATCCTGACCCTCATGCGATGATGGTACAGCTTAGATCGCGGTTCGCGGACCAAGTGCGCATATGAGAGCACGAGCTGAGGGAGATTTCCTTTCCGTAAAGATGGAAGAGAATGCTTCTTTGGAGAGCCGATGCGTACATAAGGCTCGCTTACTTCCTAGATCACTGGCTGACAGACTCTTTTGCAATAGGTGTGTTGCTGCGGTCGCTGCCCCCAAGCTACCAGGCACATGCCAGGACTTGCATCATGAGAGGTGATGGAGAAACACAGAATTTTCATGAGTTCATAGCACATTTCGGGAATGTGAAAGTTGAACCCAATGCTGGAGAGGTCATCGATGACAAAGGTATATATTTGATATACAGTTTTATAAATGTTATAATCTTGTAAACACTTGTTGCAGTGTTAAAGTATTTGATACTTGTTCTATTTTGGTGAAAACAGGTCCTTCTGCATGAGAGCTTCTTGCTGGAGAGGAGGTAACGTTGCGTGTTGATGGCGAGCATGATGATGATATCCGACGACACTCTCCCTCGACATTTATCATTTAGTTTATCATTTTGGATGATTGTTGTAATCGATGGATTGTGAACTTCTTTAGGGTGTCTCACACTTCGTGAAGACAGTTATTCATATGAGTGTGTAACAAATAGTTGTTCTGCTTCTATGAATGATTTCTATTTGCGTTCATATGTTGTTCGATTATGTGTGAATTATTATTATTGTGAAACTAATTGATAATGCATGAACATTTGTAAAATATTGAAAATGCCTTGAAAATACCCAACTTAATGATATGTTCATTTTGAATGAAACCATTGTTTAAATTCTTAGTTATGTTGATAATATGTGAAAGTCATTTGATTTCTTGTCACATATGAATTATGCCCAAGTTTGGCAATATAAGTAAACACCACGTATTGCGTGAATGCAAAGTTTTAATGAATTGTTGGAAGAAAATACATATTCGATGTATCATATTTCAACGAAGTGGTGATACTCATTTTGTGATTGTTTAAATTTTATAAAAAAGTTTACCAAACAAAACATAAGCATGAAACTGTTTGATATGATCAAAGAATTTCGACATCAAGGGGTAGTAAAGATAAAAGAGAATCTAATTACTATGGTTTGATCAATAGTAATGAAATTCGACGTTATTAGATTGGCATAAGGAATTGTGAAATGCAATGCATTATTAACACATCAAAGTGCAAAGCTTCGCAATATGATATTTGATATTAAGTGGGTGCATAGGTGGCACCAAATAAATCGTTGTAATATAAATGTAAAGACCATTAGTTAGAAGTAGAAAATACTCATTTAGAATAAAAGTGAACCATCTAAATTTGTGAGGTCGGTACCATATCTTGTATGGATTGTCGTGGAAGTTTTAGAGTTATTCGATATCACCAAAACAACAGCTAACAAGTCCTTGTAGAATCATTGGAAACTATGAATACGAAATCCATGACTAGAACCAAAAGATAAGAAAAACTAGCAGTGCTTAAATTTTGGTACATTCTTGAGGAAATTGGTGTTCTCATCAATGAAGCTAATGGAACATACTGAGGAACACGGTGATGATTCAAAACCCTGCATCAGAGTGTTGAAAAGCACAACGGAAAGCGTTCCTGAATGATTCTATTCATAACAGAAAGGATCAATGATAATGATCATTGTGTTTTCCCCACTAGTGTTTTTACTAAATAAAGTAGGATTCGAAAATGTACCCCACATCTTGTATGGAAACATTTGTGAATCACTTGTCATATTACCGAAATATGGCATACCTACGAACTACAAAAGAAATTATGGTAAACTAAAATTATGAGAAATCCTAGAGGCAAAATTCACTTAAGATTAGAAAGCAAGATGTTGCTGAATCTTACCAAGTAAAAGGTTGCTTGAAGTTTCCAAAAGACTGTAAGGTCATGACAGAAAAGGTGAATGATAAAGGAACGATTTGTCATGAATAATGTATTGGACAAATACAAAAGATTTGATTTAGAAGTGCTAAAAGTATGATGGATTTGATAATAGTAAAGTACTAGCGTCTCGTCTCGTAATAAAAACTATCAGTTTGATAATTAATCAAGGGATTTTAAAGTTATTCAAAATATTGAGAAGATATACAATTTGCATGAAATTGAGTGGGAGCTATAAAATTCTTCCTGAAGCAATATGTGAATGTCACATTTTTTAGTAGGGCAATGAATGTCTCATACTCTAATGTGTAGAAAACATATTTTCAGTGGGAGCAGTGTAAGTTTCAGACTTGAATGTGTTGGGAACATATTTTGAGTGGGAGCTTAATGTTGATTCTTATGTGTAGAATAAAAGCGCAAGTACTGATAGATAATGATTTATAAGGATTAAAAGTTGAGAGTAAGTATATTACAATATTTTGTAATGTATTCCTAAAAGAGATTCTGAAATAGTTTCAGAATAGGAATTGATTAAGGAATGGTCCTTGGTCATTCGAATTAGGAATGTCACTAAGTTAAACATCAGTGGTTGAAAGAAAGAAAAGGATGATCGTCATCCACTATGTTGAGACATAGGTTCTGTCTTAGAAACCATGATGAAAACTTAACATAATATATGATCCAAGAAGTTCAAAAGTGATTAAGTATGAATCACTGAATATTGAGCTAAGTTTGTCCAGTGTCTGAATGAGAACTGTAGACATGTCTTCTAGGTCTATGAAGGATGACATACCTTAAAGCATAAAGGGTTATGTTATAAGGGCATATGTTAACCTTAAAAATATTGAAAATCCTCGCATCGATAATACTGACTGAAGTCAAGTAGGAAGCGAGGTGACAAACATCGAAAAATGCACATAATGCACTAGTGTTTCGATGACTACATTTATAATAAAATATAAGGGTACCATCTAACATGATGCATATTGTTGTGGCGGGACTAGTTCATCTTTACGCAGAGGGTGTGCCCAGGGCACAGTGCCCATGAGAAAGTTCGTTTTGGCTGATATAATGTCACTGCTGGCTCCTAGAAACTGACCTCACTCTGTTTCCCTAACTACGATACATACACAAGATGTTATCATGAGATGATAAAGTATTAATGTCAATTAAGATGACATTAGTAAGTTGCAAATGATCTAGGGCTGTAAAGTCCAGACCCAAGACTCAACCTCTTTCATAAACAATCATGATCAAAGGTACCAGGTTATATGGTGTTGATGATTAGTAAACAAATGCAGCTAGTTTATTTGTACTCTAGTGCAAGTGGGAGACCGTTGGAAATATGCCCTAGAGACAGATAATAATATGGATTATTATTATATTTCATAAAGTTTATGATTAAGTTTTATATCATGCTATAACTGTATTGAAAGGAAACATCAATACATGTGTGATATACAAACAACTAGGAATTCCCGGTTGTTGGGGATATACTATCCAGGTATCCTCACTGTGCCTCACTGACCAGGGTGGCCCACTTCGGGTTAGAGCTTTGCTTCACGGGCAACCCAGTCAGAGATAAGAGACACAGTCTAGTCCGGCTACGGGAAGGCCTAGAAGATTTACCGACATAGGCCTATAGTGTTACTTGTAGTTCAAGATGTACTCTGTAACCGACTCTTAGTCATAGCCGGATAGGTCTCTCCTGTAAACCCTAGGTCGGATATCTATATAAGATGTCCTAGGGACCAGCCTTTAGGGCACCCCACAATAGTCTACAATCTTAACTCGCACAGGCGAAACCCTTGTAACCCATATTCCGGCCCTGTCGTATTACTGGATTGCTAGTAGGAGTAGGATTCGTCCAAAGCCGGCGGATTCGAACCTGGGTAAACTTGTGTGCTCACCGTCCCGGAACACCGTACGTCTCACACCCCTCTCTTCCGCATGCCTCGAGGACCCCCTCATGGCATACTTGTCATCAATCCGACGATAGTTGGCGCCCACCATGGGGCAAGTGAGCTTTGGATCTGTGTTTCGAGCAGAATCTGCAAGAATCGAAATCGGCAAAACCATCACCATCGGTCGCGTCCTCTACGCCAGCGACGTCTCTCTCATCGTTCTCGACGAGACCTGGATTTCGGCTAGGGAGGCCATGACTACCTACACCATCATGTCTTTTGGTGAGATCGATGTTTACATTGGTTTCGCTGAACCTGCCCCACCCACCCCAGCGGTGATTATAGTGGCAAAAGAAGTTTCTGGGTCCACTTTGTCCGTGGAGGTGGCAGATTTTTAGATCTCAGAAAACCCTAATCCCACCCAGCCCACAGCTATCACGGAGATAGTGGAGAAAGCTGAGCCTGAAGCAGATCTTGCAGTGTAATTCAGATCTGGAGTGGATCTCCCTAGGGAGGCCGAATCCTAGATCGATCTGCCCGTCGAGGTCGAAATCCAGGAGGAGCAAGACAACAACTTTGGTTCCGGCTCTGCTAACATTGGAACATATCAACCTTTCCTGAGGCATACATTGAGGCGCATAATGTTGCAAGGCGCAAGCGTGGATGAGGTTCTCGAGACCATCAGAAGTTTCAAGGAAGCCCATGAGGAAAGCCGCAACTACCTCAGGACGCACGCGTCACACTTTGTCGGATATGTTGGATCCGGATCCGGCTCTACTGATGCTGGAGACAACGAAGACTTGATGCTGGAGGAGATCGGAACAAACACCGACTTACCGGCAACTTCGGATGATTCAATGACGTTGGTGGATTTCTGAAAGTTCTCCGTGGAATATGAAGAGGAGTTCAACTCCAAAGCTGCAGAAGAAGGAGAAGCCATGGATGAAGGATCCGGAGAAAACTCTCCCAAAGCGCAAGATGTCATGGATCTTGGAGACAATCCTGACGTCTAGATGTCCGAAAGTATGGATCACAGTGATACCTTCAATCTGGATTACGGATGTAGTATAACTCTTTTTCCCTAGTAGACCTATGTTATCGAATCCACAGGAAGCGAATGCGTAGTGAAGTTACTTCAATGGACCTTCGGGAGTTTTAGAATTCCTTTTGTGTTTTTACCAGACCAATAGCTTGCATCTTTTTATTGTTGTCGATGATGGAGAGAGAGGGCCTAGGGCGTTCGGTTTCACCTGTAGCTGTGCAAAAACATCTGATGGAAATAAAAGGTAGAAATAAAGTATGTGTGTACTTGTTAGAGCAAGATACATTATATGTGGGCAGCGCATCCATAATTGCTATTGCCTCCACAACCTCTTATAGCAATAACCTACTAGTCTCATCCATAGAAGAAAGAGAACTAATGATATGCATAGTGATGTCATCGTTAATCCCAAGCAAATCCCTCACATACTACCCCTTCTATCACTAGGGTGCCCAACCTGCAAATCAGTCAGCACTCATACTCCCTATACCTGGATCAACCCTCGGTGTCTTGGGTACCTGACAAGTCCTTGGATTGAGGCAACAGAGGATACAATAATCATCATGTTATACAAACTAATACACGATCCCATCTATGATAAATCACATGCACAATTGCTACATGGCTAGGCCGAAGCCCTTAGCCCAAGGAGAATTACTCACACATAGAGATGAGATCAACAATCACAAACATTGTAATGAAAATCATAAGGTTGATATCAATAGTATTACAATGTCGCCAATTAGAGAAGAGATCTACTATTACAAGTGGTGGAATATGGCTATGGAGATGGAGAAGGGTTTGGAGATCTAGTGGCGGTTGGAGATCTGTGGCAGAGACTTTTTGGCAAGGTCTGGCTTGTTTTCTCATCGCCCGAGGCTTCTTTATATAGGGGTCCCTTCATGAAAGTTGTTTTATTTGACCTAACGACGGTGACGCCAACTATACGACCGGAGCTATACGGTCGGAATTTTTGCTCCGGCCGTATAGTTGGTCGTTAAGGCATCTACCTCCGTTGTTCGGCTCCTGGTTTCTTCTGGTTGTTGGAAATCTTGTATCTTTGACTTTAATGTAGTGATTCCCTCCTTTAAATGACATTATCTGCGCAGGAAAAATACAAGAAGAAAGGATTGCATACCCCTCTGAATATTAGCATTAGTGGCAGAGTTTAGAGAGATATTTCATCAAGAATATGATTAATATCCAGTTTAAATATGGACGTAGATGGCTATATTTCAGAGCCATCAACCTCCCCAAGCTTAAACTTGATCGTCCTGAGCAAGAAAACAAAAATCAAAAAGGAACTTAGCATTTAAGCTGAAATAATGAGATGGTGATCTTACTCATGATTAGTAGTCTCATGTTTCCTCCACTTCATAAATCTGAAAAAATTCAGCATAGATAGAGAAATGGCAAGCATATCGTACGGGTTTCATGCATCCTTATAGCGCAGCAAAATTATTGTAAACATGGATGATTTAAATGAGTAAACTTTATTCCATGTCAAGTAATCAACTCATAGGCTTGCCTTTGAATAGTAAAGTATAATCATGTAAATTAAGAGTGTGAGAGTTGTCATGAAAAGCATATATACTAGAGTATCTCAAATCTCCCACATCAATGAATCAAGACTTTGCAAGCACTACTTTTCTATTCATTGTTCTTCAGAATTTCAGTTTTTAAGTAATTGAGAGCATGCCAAAGATTTTTATTAGTTTATCGAGATGTGATGGACACTCGTGGCATCACTAAGGTTTTTGATCATTTTGCATAATGATTACTCATAATAGCCAGAGGAGTGATTCCATCATGATTACAACTACCCGAGAGTGCCAAGAATCTTACCCACTATAGCATTGTTGCTACACGTGTTTAATCAACTCATAGCCAAAATCTAGGAGTTTCCTCCATGAAGATCGTTCGTAGGCCAGCAGAGTTGTTGGCATCCCATGAAGTTTGACACGCGTAAAGCTATATCATTCTTCTAATTAACAAGTCAAACTTTGGCATGCTCACAAAAACCGCTAAACATTAATTCAATTGAACAAATCGTTTTAAAGAGAGCTATCAAGTCAATCAACATTTTCAGTGGTGTCGAGTGTCTCTAGAAATAAACCTTCAAGACTAAGCACTACAACTCCCAAGTCTTCAATTGTGAGACTTTTTCTTATTACAATTGTTTAGCAATTTTTAGGCAAGACTTGGTTAATTACGAGAGCTGGAAAAAAATGAGCCCAATTAAATACACATGCAAATAATAATCTTACTATGATACAAAGACTCACTCCACCAATATAATATCTCAACATTTACTACTAACTAGCATGGATTTCTCAAACTTCAAAAGTTGGGAGTCATAAGGCATACCTCTCATGTTTGGTTCCACTTCCCTCTTCCTTTTTTATTTGTTTCTTGGAAACTCGAAGTCGGTCACTCTCCTGCAAATATATGAAGACCTCGAGGCGGAAGGAAAAGAAAGAGGGAAAATAAGGAAAAATGGAGAAATCTTTTTGTGATTTTTAAGAGAGGGAATTTAAAGAATAGAAAATTGGCGGCAAAGCTCGGCTAGAAAATCTTGAAAGCAAAATAGAAAGAAATAAAGATAAAGTGTTGGGGAAACCAACACGAGTGCTTATAAACTCAAATAAAAACATAACCTCGAAATAAATAAAAGTAAAGAAATGCCAAATAAAGATACATGAGGAAACTTCCCCAAGCTTAGGCTTTTGCAAGCCCTTCAAATCATTGTGGTGGAAGGAAAAGTTGTTACTCCAGTTCACAAATTGAGTTGAGAGATTACTTGTTGATTCTCGGAGGTTCAAAGAGAGGTTGTGCATCCTCTCCACAGTCCCTACAAGTCCTTGGAAATATTGGTATGTGGCGAACCGGGTTTGTGGCTGCTTCTCTTGATATGGAACTTCTTGCTCCTCCTCTTGGTCCTCATCCTATTCAGGAATCTCTTCCTCGGGTTGGTGTTGTTCAACCTGCGAATCATATAGCAAACATCCTTCCTCGATAGAGAAAAGACCATTAGGCAAAGGAGCAGGGTAGATACGCCTAGCTCCAGCAATATGCAGGTAATAAACACCACCTCTCCTAGTGATCATTCCACGGGCCCTCAAGGTGGAGAAACCAACACGTGTCTCACCTAGTACGGGTTGCAACTCACCTAGATCGATGTCTAGGGCAGCGGCAAGCACGGTGATGACGCCTCCTCCTGTGATTGGCCCTTGGCTTTGGGAGGCTTGCTGCTCCAGGTAGCGCACAAGGATGGCGCCCAAGTTGAGTGACAGGTTGCAGTTGATGTAAGCAGCTTTTGCGAGGACTAGGATGTCCTCCTGTTGAGTCTCGTGAACTCATTATGTGCCTGCAAGGTGTTAGCAATAACATAGACCAAATAGCGAATTGCAGGATGTTGAATATTCTTCCCCTTGTTCACTCTACTAGTGAAGCTCATTCCATTATAGTATTGATCGGGGGAAGGATTTAAGGCAGTAAAGGATGCGTGTAAAGCATGAACATCATTGTTTGGCAAATTAAAGCATGCACACCATTCATCTAATGTTAAAGTGTAGTTGTTGTTCATCAGACAGAAAGAAATAGTATCCTCTCCTTGCCATAGTTTAACGGTGCTTTGCAACGAACTTAGGAATTTAATGGTTAAGCGGCGATAAGTAGGTACATCATTGTACATAAACTTTTGCAGGCCAGCTCTATTGCAAAGTAAATTAAAGTCATTAGAAATACAGAGTTAGTTAAATATAATGGGGCAATCCCACTTGGTAGCCTTCACTTCGCGGTTCTTGATCCTATTGAAGCGTTCACGATGGGCCTCATCCCTGAACCGTATCCCCATGCGTTTCTGAGCGATAGCCCGAGAAGCACTGGCGGTGGCACGAGCACGAGTTTGGCTTCTTGTGTTCATCATCTAAAACATTGAAGAAAGGCAAAAATAAACTTCTTCGATCCAACAAAAGTAAGTGCATCATATTCCTCATCTAAGCACACTAAAGAATTCTCCTCAAAATAATAATCTAGGCAAGAAAATCATGGCAATTGGTTTATAGTAGGTCTCACCCTAGATTGATAATGACAATAGAATGAAGATGAATTTGCAAAGAGTAATTGGAGGATCGGAGGAAATCGAACGAAATTAAGTAGAGATGGAGATCTCTTGAGGTTTTGAGAGAGTTTGGAGGTAGAAGAAAGAAAAAAGATTGAAGTTTTGGAGTTGGGAGTACCTTCCCGTGTGATTTTGTGGTCGGGCGCAACTATACAGGTGTTCCGCCCGTATAGTTGGCATTCTGTCAAAATATTAGGGTTCCCTCCTAGCGGCGCAGCTATACGGACGCAACTATACGGGCAGAACAAAATGTTCCGGCTGTATAGTTGGTTGTTAAACTGTCTGTCCCTGCGAGAGAAAATTTGCAAAGGCATCGATATCTATATGACCGGAACTATACGGTCGGAATTTTTATTCCCGACGTATAGTTGGTCTTTAAACTCTCAGAACATATGAAAATAAATTGTACGGAGACATTGATATCTATACGACCAGAACTATATGACCTGAATTTTTATTCCCTCTGTATAGTTGGTCGTTAAACACTCAATACATATGAAAAGAAATTGTACAGAGGCATTAATATCTATACGATCGGAACTATATGACCGGAATTTTTATTTCCGTCGTATAGTTGGTCGTTAAACTCTCAGTATATACGAAAAGAAATTGTACGAAGGCATTAATATCTATACGATCGGAACTATATGGCCGAAATTTTTGTTTCCGCCGTATAGTTGATCATTAAACTCTCAGTACATATTACAGAATTTTTTTCGATGAATATCTATACGACCGGAACTATACGGCCGGAATATTTATTCCCACCATATAGTTGGTCGTTAAACTCTCTGTGTGCATCAAAAAAATTATGTTTCTTCATAAACTATTTCTTTTCCTGTATCTTAGCGATATACCTTGTTTTTACAGAAAATTGACAGTAAATATTGTCGACCAGCAATAGCATGAATAATGCAGAATTTCAAGTAATACCGAACTTCTTCTCCTCAAATGGAGTTTTCTAGCAGTCTTTATTAAACATGAACTTAAACTAAAACTAAAAATTTAACTCAAACCTTTATTTAACATGGGTTGCCTCCCATGGAGCGCTCTTTTATGGTCAATAGCTTGACCTTGATGATACTCACTTGGGCCAGATGAGTGGAACACCCACTCCAAAGTAATTGGCCTTCAAAGTGATGGTCTCCTTCTCGTCATGTTTGACTTTCTTCTTCCTAGGGAAATGGATAACAAAAAGATCCCGCGAAGACAATTGCAACTTCACGTTCCCTTCATGAAGGTTAATTAAAGCCTTTATAGTTCTCAAGAAAGAACGACCTAGTATTATAGGAACAACGGTATCTTCAGGCATGTCAACTATAACGAAATCAATGAGAGCGGGACAGTCTTTGATGTAAACTAAAGTATTCTCCTTAATCCCTACAGCTTGTTTATTGGTAGAATCTGCTAGATGCAATTTTAATTCATTTATTTCAAAGGAGCCAAGATTTAACTTGTTAAAAAGACTCTTTGAAATTATTAAGACGCTTGCACCTAGATCACAAAGTGCAGCTATCTTATTGGTTCCAATCTTTATCTTAATAGTAGGCTCAAATATGTCATCTAGTTTAACAGGCAGCTTTTCAGCGATTTTCTTGTATTCCTCTTCAATCTCGCGTACCTTAATTGCTACTTGATCAACAAAGTGTTGATACATGGCTTCATCGTTACCTTCACTTACTGGAATTTTGACGTTGATCCTCTTTACGAGATCTTCGATGGTGTAGCTTGGTGAAGGGGCATTACTATAATCAAGCTCTTTAGGCTCCTCCCTTTGGATCCTCATCATTTTGAGTTCTTCAACAGGATTAGGCTCAGCTTTACCTGCAAATTTAGCTAGAATGAGAGTTTGACTCTCGGTTATATTACCTAGATGTGCCTCAACGATCCTTGTTCTTTCTTGAAGGGCCTGCAAATCATTTCTCAAACTAACAGCTTGGTTAGATAATTTACCAAGCATAGCATCATGGTTATCTGTAATTTTGACTAGAATATTATTTTGTTCATTTTGTGAGTCTATGAAAGATTTAGACATTTCTTGGAGACTAACATTACTAGTTCCCATATTATTATTAGAGTTACCTGCAGGATTAGCATAATGTTTCTGAAAGTTAGGATTGTAACTCTTCTTCCAAGCAGGGTTGTAATCATTACGAGCTACGAAGTCTATTTCTTGTATGTTTGTTTCGGGGGTGGCTCTTACCTGAGTTTCCTTACCTTTTATGGATAGTATGAGCTCATCCAACTTAGCATTGAGATCTTCGTTCTATTTTGGTGAAACAGAGTTCACCTTCTTCATGTTTGATCTTTCCACATGCCATTGGGCATGGTTGTCTTGCATATTGTCTAGCAGCTGCTTTACTTCGGTAATATGTTTTCCCATAAATGTTCCTCCAGCTGCAGTATCAAGCATAGACTTATACATAGGATTAATAGCATTATAAAATAAATAGAGGATTAACCAATCTTCCATCCCATTACTAGGACAGTTTCTTAGGCATTCTTTCATCCTCTCCCATGCAAGCGCTAGTGGCTCACGCTCTTCTTGTCTAAAGCCAGTAATATTAGATCGAAGTTACATAGTCTTTGCAGGTGGCAAAAATTTAGTCATAAATAAAGAAGTGCATCCCACCCATGATGTAATAGTATTTTTAGGCAAATATAGCAACCATTCTTTAGCTCTCCCTCTTAGAGAGAAAGGAAATATACGCAATTTGACCGCATCAGGTTCAACATCTTTTATACGCATCATATCACATATTTCAGTGAAAGTATTTAAGTGCGTACCCGCGTCTTCAACAATAGAGACTCCAAATTGATTATGTTGAACCAAACTTAAGTAATGGGGCTTAATTTCATAGTCATCAGCAGTGATTGCTGGCTGAGTAATAGGAGTACACAAATAATCATTATTAGGGGTAGCAAACTCCCCAAGCTTCTTTTCAGCCATACTTCCTATGCTTTTGGGTTTTCTTAGATAAAGAATTATAAGAGTAAAAACAAGAATTGAAACTAACTATTTTTTTGGTTTATCAAATAAAGACTGAAAGAAAACTAATAAGATTAAAAACAAGAATTAAAACTAGCAAGGTTCCTAATAACCTCACCAGGGTAGCTATTGCTTCCCCGGCAACGGCGCCAGAAAAAGGGTTGATACCTTCGATCCGGATTACGGATGTAGTATAGCTATTTTTCCCTAGTAGACCTAGGTTATCAAATCCATGGGAAGCAAATGCGTAGTGAAGTTACTTTAACGGACCTTCGGGAGTTTTAGAATTCCTTTTGTGTTTTTACCGGACCAATAGCTTGCGTCTTTTTGTTGTTGTCAATGATGGAGAGAGAGGGCCTAGGGCATTCGGTTTCACCTGTAGCTATGCAAAAACATCTGATGGAAATAAAAGGTAGAAATAAAGTATGCATGTACTTGTTAGAGCAAGATAAGTTATATGTGGGCAGTGCATCCATAATTGCTATTGCCTCTTCAACTGCGGTGACCCAGCATACAACTGCATGATGTAGTACACTATAGTTGTTGACATAACACCAGTGAAACATTGTTCACTAGTATTACATCTCTCAGAGTGGTACAACAGAAACACAGCAGGTCCAAGACATAATTGTAGATTACAACTTGACTCTTTACAAAAGATCCAGAGAACATTCTAGGTTAAAGAGAAAGAAAGAAACTTCTTACATAGAAGAATCAGAAATAATAACTCAGAACTATCTAGCTAATAAGACTAGCATCTAAACTATCTGGCTTGCAATTGCTGCTAGTGCAATGCTCTACAGAAGTAGGTGTTATGGCTAGAGTATCTACTCCTGTCTAATCAAGATCTTCGCCTTTGCTTTGGTTGATGTATATGTTGACTTCATTGACTTTATTGAGGGACTTGAGCTGCCGATGATGGTTTCTTGAGCAGAAATTGATGTTGACATCGTCTTCAACAGCTTAGAACCTAACAAGGGTTAAGAAGGTACGATTCAGTACGAGCGTACTCAGCAAGTTCACTAAAAAGGAGTGTATGATGTACTATCCCTATAGCCACAGACCAAAGGTCGTAGGAGATGCAGGTTTTTGTAAACATTTATTCAAATATTGCTTTTATTCTGTCCAACAACCTTCACATGTTGACCAGAACCTTTGTGGGGTTCCCTTCCTGTCGCGTTCGTAGCTCCTTCCCGGAACAGGGAGTAACATGTCACAGTTCTTACACTCTGCATAGGTGCGTTGCTTTACCCATGAGAGACCTTAGCCTTGTTGCACATCCGAGTTGCCTTCTCATCCACACTCCTTGGTGTGGGGCCCAGTCTAAGATCCAAGCCAATCACTTCCCCTCTCCACGACCCCGCATGAAGACACGATCCTCCAGGACATGCCCCACTTCTGTCAAGCCCCTTATAGGACCGACTATAACTCTGGTAGGCACCTGAAGACTCTATGGGACGATTACGCCCTAGCAAGCTCCCTTAAAGGACCAGCTAAACCACTAACAGCCTCTCAAGATAATCTAGACACCAAAGTCATGAGAAACTAAGGGGTTCCACCCATGTGCTAGGTTTCTCCACGAGAAATCCTCAGCCTCATGATCAGGTCATCCGTCCATGTGAAAGGAAGAAGATCTAGCTAACTTCTCCATCCCATTCCAAATCTCATGGTTAACGCGTAATATACGACGCTAGAATCACTGACGACATTGGTTGTTAAGTCCTAGATATTATGTTCCTTTACCATTGGAACTGTATCAATAGATTATTACCATTTGGTAAATAATCCAAAATCATATTATTATGAAAATAGTGTTTTCGGACCTTTTTGAAATGCAGGTGATGACAACAGTTGAGTTACAAGCATAGAAAAAATCAGAGGACATGAGCAAGTTGTGAACTTGCATTTTGTGATTGCAAGATTATGCACTCACGGTCTTCAAGATATTAGAAGATCCAAAATCTGGAAATAGCATCATTGGTCTGGTAAGGACTAATATTTAAAGAAACAAGATGCAATTATACATAAGTAATGTAATGCAGCTTGATAAACGCGAATCTCCGGAATAATCGTATCTGATCTAGGGTTTGAATCTTGTGATGAGTTATTTGGAATGTGTTGCACTTTTATACCAATTTCACACTTGTGCTTCTTTATTAAGGCTTGTGAGAGTGTGTGTGAAACAATAGGTAAATACAGTAAGTAGCATACCGTACTAAAGCACTCAAGTGTGGAATGGCACATGAAGACTTCTTGATTAGGATTGTCAATTCATTAGTCTTCATAGGAATGCTTAAGGATTACTTTTAATAGTTCTTAAAAGAATAACTTTTGAGGAAAATATTACTTTACAAAGTAAAAATTAGTTAAACTTAAAGCTAACATTTTAAGGTTTTCTTATTAATTACAAGTATTAAGGTAGAAAACAATTAGTATTTTGAATAGCTATTCCACTAGCAAGTGGAGACTTTTAACACTTCATGAAGGTGAAACAAAAGTATAATGCCTTTATGGAAGTGGCGTTCTCTTGATTTATAAGTGAATAGAATCACTTACTTATTATGGAATTAATACTTATTTCTATAAACATGGAAATGGCATCACGTTAAATACTTAAAAACTCTGTTTAGATTTTAAAGTGGATTTCCAAACTTGTAAAGGAATTAGTACACAAATCTTGATGATTTTATAATTGATAATATATTTTCAAGAGTAAGACTTACTTAATTTTAAATGGTAGTATTAGTAAGTACAACTTAAAATGGTTAGACTTATCTTGACTTCACTTAAACATCAATTGAACTTGTTATTATACTTTTAGATTTTAAATAACTTATATTAAAGACATAAGTGAAGTTTTATATAATTTGTATGCATTAAAATAAAATAAAAGAGTTTAAACTCGTTTTATTAAACCTTTACATTTTATTTTACTTTAAAAGTGAGAGTGGATATTTTTATTGTGTAGATTTTATTTTTGTGATCAATTTGGTATATTATATGTATTTTGTGATTTTTAAATAATAAGATATGTTTTTTTAAATAATCTTTATCATTTTAAAAATACCTAATAAATAATAAATATTAGCTAAGTATTAAAAAATGTACAAAATAAGTTTATAAATGAATATTTTGTTTTTCTAAGAATTTTTATACATAATACTTATTTCTAAGAGTTTTAAATAATAAAATATGTTTATTTAAGGTTTATCCCTAATAGGGTATTTACTAGTTAATAATAATTATCTTATTTAAGTTGGAAAACAAAGTATGATAATAGGTTTAGATTATAGGGTTTATTTTTTTGAACATTTTGATATATTATATATTTTTTCTGAATTATCAAATAAAAGATATAGAATTAACAATATTTAATTAGTTTTTGGAATTATTAAACTAATTTTTAAAATATTTAGTATGTCACGCTGACGTCACCTAGACTTTTGTCAGCTATCCAGTTTCTACCCGTGGTCAATGACAAGTGGGTCCGGGACCATGTCATATACTAGGTATTTATCTATTACAGAAAATGTTAACTAATAAATAAATAAAACTGGATTATGACATAAGCATGATGTCATGCTGACATTATCCGAGATTAATTCTTCCAGATCGTCGATCGATCTCTCGATCGGGAGCACACGAGCAATCGGGAGCGGGCGCATTGGACAGAGGACGCTAGGGCGAGTCTAGTGGGGGTTGTGCGGCCGGTTTTTGGTCGCCGGAGTACGGTGCACGATGGCGGCTAGCGGCGGTGATGACTGGTGCACGTCGGCAGATGATTCCAGGAAGCAATCGAGGAAAAGCGAAGTACCAAGAGGTTCAAGAGCTCACCGAAAAGTACGATGGACAGGTCGGGGAGACCAGAGATGGTCGGGGAATGGCAAATCAACATCATCGACTGCGGCGGCCGGTAGGAGGCAGAGCTCAATTCCACTGGATTCACAACATGCCAGCTTGCACGCTTGGTCCTAGGTGAACGAGTACACGCCAACGCTTCTAGCGGTGGCTTCAGCAAGGCGAGGGGCAGTCGGAAACGTCCGGAACAACGAAAAGCGGTGGCTAGGGTTTCAACATATCCTACATGAAGAAGAGGAAAAAGAGAAATGGGGCATGACGGGTTCCTCCAGTGGTGCATGGCTATTTATAGGCAACGACGGCGTCGATAGCGTTCATCTCAGCACAGGCGGGGATCGCAACGACGACGGACGGTGGAGCTCTAGCCAGCGAGCTGCTTCCAGCGGGCGAGGAAGATGACGACTCGGATTTTAGCAGAAAACCCCCTGGATTACTTTACGTCTCAACCCACGGTCCTCCCTTGGTCCCACTCGTCAGTCAGAGAGCTGGAGATGACCTAGGCTGGTGTTGGGCTTCTGCTGGGCCACAACTGAGTGAGCAAAACGTGGTTGTTACTGTTGTGGGCGACGCATAGAACAAGGGCCATGGTGAACTGGTCCGACTGACAGGCTCCTTCTTTCCCCTTTTCTATTTCTATTTTTATTTCTGTTTTTTAAAATTTCATTTCAAATATGATTTCTATAAGGGTTTGAATATCCAGAAAATATGTGGCATATTCAGAAGGGTTTAGAGATTCGTTCTATTAAACCTCTTTCAATTTTTCTTTACATTTTCGAAATTCATGAGTATATGAAAGTTTATGCTAAAGAAAAGTTATTAATAGGAATTAAGGTTTTAGAGATTTACTTCCTATAGAAAATCTTATATAAATGATTTGTATTTCCACTTAATGAATGTAATGATAATGGTTTAGGATGGTTAATGATGTATATAAAACTCTATTAAAACTTAGTCTCATATAAGAATTAAGGTATAAACATTATGATGAATTAAATCTTAGGGGTCATAATATGGTGGTTTAATTTCATGGTCCTCAAAGTTTGGAATTTCCTTTATTCAAATTCCTCTAAAATGCTATTCATAACCATCCTACTTCTTTTCCAATTGGGTAGGGTAATTACATAACTAGTTGTTCATTACTTTCTTAAGTGTGGGAAATGTTTTGATTTTTATGGTTCCCCATATTTGGTGATTTCTCTTATTCAAATCATACTTGATTTATAGTGTTTAGGATTACCATGGACAACCTTGGTGAAGTCAAGAAGCATGAATAGCAATCATTAATGAAAATGTTCATTTCCAAATTACTGCTCTGAGTTTTAGGAAGGTTTTAATAGACTCATATTCTATTATGAATAAGGATGAAGATTAAGAGCTAGGATAATTTTCTTCATGTTTTGTGGCCATGGATAATAACTTAACTTAGAGTGAGCTATTGAGATTGCTTCACTAAAGTGATCTTGCTGGTATATGAGGCTAGATCTTTATTAGGGTTAAAGATAATCAAGTGGACAAGGCTTCCATCAATATACTCTCAACTGGCACCCTACTTATCTCTTACACATTTCACTTGACTAAGAGATAATATCCATTGGCTGCCTAGAAATAGGAATTGGTTTAACTATTTAACTACCCTCTTTATTCAAGGGTTTTAAACAAAGAGGTAGACATGGGTTTTGTCATGGCTTGATATGATTTTGTTTAAGGCTTCTAAATAATTCCAATCCTCACACTTCACTAAGCTTGGTTCATAGTTAAAGAATTCTTTTCCTAAATATACTCTATTTACATCTCTCATCTGCTTCACTAAGATCTCTTCTGTCAAACTGATCTAGTCATCTGACTCCACCATATCCATCATCATATGATGACATGGTCATGCCACTTCAATAGTACTCCTTCATTCTTCTCCTAGTACATATGACTTCCGTTTCTAAACTACCCTTGATAAATCCATCAATGCAGCTATTACTAACTCCAACCATGAACTCCTCTATATTTACTTTACATCTACTTCCAGGGCTTGCAAGATTACACTGCTCACTATCTTACAAGTGCTACCAATCCTCTGGAAGAAGCATGATACTATTCCCATAATACAAGTTTGTTCTTGTATTAGCTTGGTTAAACTATTATGCTTCCAACTACTCCATACAACTTATGTTATATACTTCATCATACTCTAGCTTGACTTCTCATGATCAAGCTAGATGATGCAGCTTACGAATGCTTTGCCTAATTTGGTATACTTACAACACTTCTTCATCATCTAGTCATCTATCGTGAAGTGACTTGAGAATAATGACCACCAACCCTTGATCATGCTTAGCTTAGGCTTCTAATTATCTGGTCAAGATCCATTAACACTAAGTAGTAGACTTGTACTAGTCTCACTATAGGCGTATCTTGTTAAGGAATCTTACTCCATATTTATATCTACTTGGCTTAAGAAGATTATCATTGGATACCCTAATACTACTAGCTTTCTCATAGCTTCTCAATTACTAAATTAACTCTTGGGTTTAGGTACTTCTTCTAGTTAACTCATGAGTGAGTTATCTCCTCCAACATCACTGACGCTAGGTAATATACGGCGCTAGAATCACTGACGACATTGGTTGTTAAGTCCTAGATATTATGTTCCTTTACCATTGGAACTGTATCAATAGATTATTACCATTTGGTAAATAATCCATAATCATATTATTATGAAAATAGTGTTTTCGGACCTTTTTAAAATGCAGGTGATGACAACAGTTGAGTTACAAGCATAGAAAATAATCACAGGACATGAGCAAGTTGTGAACTTGCCGTTTGTGATTGCAAGATTATGCACTCACGGTCTTCCAGATATTAAAAGATCCAAAATCTAGAAATATCATCATTGGTCCGGTAAGGACTAATGTTTAAAGAAGCAAGATGTAATTATACATAAGTAATGTAATGCAGTTTGATAAACACGAATCCCCAGAATAATCGTATCTGATCTAGGGTTTGAAGCTTGTGATGAGTTCTTTGGAATGTGTTGCACTTTTATACCAATTTCACACTTGTGATTCTTTATTAAGGCTTGTGAGAGTGTGTGAAACAATAGGTAAATACAGTAAGTAGCATACCGTACTAAAGCAATCAAGTGTGGAATGGCACATAAAAACTTCTTGATTAGGATTGTCAATTCATTAGAGTCTTCATAGGAATGCTTAAGGATTACTTTTAATAGTTCTTAAAAGAATAACTTCTGAGGAAAATTTACTTTACAAAGTAAAAAGTAGTTAAACTTAAAAGCTAACACTTTAATGTTTTCTTAGTAATTACAAGTATTAAGGTAGAAAACAATTAGTATTTTTGAATAGCTATTCCACTAGAAAGTGGAGACTTTTAACACTTCAAGAAGGTGAAACAAAAGTATCATGCCTTTATGGAAGTGGTGTTCTCTTGATTTATAAGTGAATAGAATCACTTACTTATTATGGAATTAATACTTATTTATATAAACATGGGAAGGGCATCATGTTAAATACTTAAAAACTTTGTTTAGATTTTAAAGTAGATTCTCAAACTTGTAAAAGAATTAGTACTCAAATCTTAATGATTTTATAATTGATAAAATATTTTTGGAGAGTAAAACTTACTTAATTTTAAATGGTAGTTTTAGTAAGTACAACTTAAAAAAGGTTAGACTTATCTTGACTTCACTTAAACATCAATTGAACTTGTTATTATACTTTTATATTTTAAATAATTTATATTAAAGACATAAGCGAAGTTTTATATAATTTGTATGCATTAAAATAAAAGAAAAGAGTTTAAACTATTTTTATTAAACCTTTACCTTTTATTTTACTTTAAAAGTGAGAGTGGATATTTTTAATGTGTAGATTTTATTTTTGTGATCAATTTGGTATATTATATGTATTTTGTGATTTTAAATAATAAGATATGATTTTTTTTATAATCTTTATCATTTTATAAATACCTAATAAATAATAAATATTAGCTAAGTGTTACAAAAATGTACAAAACAAGTTTATAAATTAATATTTTGTTTTTCTAAGAATTTTGATACATAATACTTATTTTTAAGAGTTTTAAATAATAAAATATGTTTATTTAAGGTTTATCCCTAATAGGGTATTTACTAGTTAATAATAATTCTCTTATTTAAGTTGAAAAACAAAGTATGATAATAGGTTTAGATTATAGGGTTTATTTTTTTAAACATTTTGATATATTATATATATTTTCTGAATTATCAAACAAAAGATATAGAATTAACAAGATTTAATCATTTTTTGGAATTATTAAACTAATTTTAAAAGATTTAGTATGTCACGCTGACGTCACCTAGACTTTTTTCACCTATCCAGTTTCTTCCCGTGGTCAATGACAAGCGGGTCCGAGGCCACGTCATATACTATGTATTTATCTATTACAGAAAATATTAACTAATAAATAAATAAAACTGGATTATGACATCAACATGATGTCATGCTGACATCATCTGAGATTAATTCTTCCAGATCGTGGATCGATAACTCGATCGGGAGCACGCGAGTAATAGGGAGCGGGCGCGTTGGACAGAGGACGCTAGGGCGAGTCTAGTGGTGGTTGCGTGACCGGGTTTTGGTCGCTGGAGTACGGTACACGAAGGCGGCTAGCGGCGGTGATGACTGGTGCACGTCGGCAGACGATTCCAGGAAGCAATCGAGGAAAGCGAAGTACCAAAAGGTTCAAGATCTCACCACAAGTATGATGGACAGGTCGGGGAGACCGGAGATGGTCGGGGAATGGCGAATCGACATCATCGACTACGACGACCGACGGGAGGCAGAGCTCGATTTTTCTCAATTCATGACATGCCAGCTTGCGCGCTTGGTCCTAGACGAACGAGTACACGCCGGCGCTTCCAGCGGTGGCTTCAGCGAGGTGAGGGGCCGTCAAAAACGACCGGAATGACGACGAGCGGTGGCTAGGGTTTCGACATCTCCTACAGGAAGAAGAGGAAGAAGAGAAATGGGGCACGACGAGGTTTCTCCAGCGGCACAGGGCTATTTATAGGCAACGACGGCATTGGTAGCATTTATCTCAGCGCAGGCGGATGGCGGAGCTCCGGCCAGTGAGCTGCTTCCAGTGGGCAAGGAAGACGACGACGCTGATTTTAGCAGAAAACCCCCTGGATAACTTTATGTCTCAACCCGCGGTCCTCCCTTGGTCCCACTCGTCAAGTAGAGAGCTGGAGATGACCTGGGCTGGTATTGGGCTTCTGCTGGTCTAGGGCTAAGTGAGCGAAACATGGATGTTACTACTCGTGGGCGACGCATAGAACATGGGCCATGGTGGACTGGTCTGACTGGCAAGCTCCTTCTTTCTCCTTTTCTATTACTATTTTTGTTTCTGTTTTTCAAATTTTCATTTCAAATATGATTTCTATAAGGGTTTGAATATCCAGAAACTCTGTGGCATATTCAGAAGGATTTAGAGATTCATTCTATTAAACCTCTTTCAATTTTTCTTTACATTTTCGAAATTCATGAGTATATGAAAGGTTATGCTAAAGAAAAGTTATTAATAGGAATTAGGGTTTTAGAGATTTACTTCCTATAGGAAAAATCTTATATAAATGATCTGTATTTCCACTTAATGAATGTAATGATAATGGTTTGGGATGGTTAATGATGTATATAAAACTCTATTCAAACTTAGTCTCGTATAAGAATTAAGGTATAAACATTATGATGAATTAAATCTTAGGGGTCATAATATGGTGGTTTAATTTCATGGTCCTCAAAGTTTGGAATTTCCTTTATTCAAATTCCTCTAAAATACTATTCATAACCATCCTACTTCTTTTCCAATTGGGTAGGGTAATTACATAACTAGTTGTTCATTACTTTCTTAAGTGTGGGTAATGTTTTGATTTTTATGGTTCCCCATATTTGGTGATTTCTCTTATTCAAATCCTACTTGATTTATAGTGTTTATGATTACCATGGACAACCTTGGTGATGTCAAGAAGCATGAATAGCAATCATTAATGAAAATGTTCATTTCCAAATAACTGTCCTGAGTTTTAGGAAGGTTTTAATAGACTCACATTATATTATGAATAAGGATGAAGATTAAGAACTAGGATAATTTGCCTTCATGTTTTGTGGCCATGGATAATAACTTAACTTAGAGTAAGCTATTGAGATTGCTTCACGAAAGTGATCTTGCTGGTATATGAGACTAGAGCTTTATTAGGGTTTAAGACAATCAAGTGGACAAGGCTTCCATCAATACGCTCTCAACTGGCACCCTACTTATCTCTTAGACATTTCATTTGACTAAGAGATACTATCCATTGGCTGCCTAGAAATAGGAATTGGTTTAACTACCCTCTTTATTCATGGGGTTTAAACAAAGAGGCAGACATGGGTTTTGTCATGGCTTGATATGATTTTGGTTAAGGGTTCTTAAGAATTCCAATCCTCACACTTCACTAAGCTTGGTTCATAGTTAAAGAATTCCTTTCCTAAATATACTCTATTTACATCTCTCATCTGCTTCACTAAGATCTCTTCTGTCAAACTGATCTAGTCATCTGACTCCACCATATCCATCATCATATGATGATATGGTCATGCCACTTCAATAGTACTCCTTCATTCTTCTCCTAGTACATATGACTTCCGTTTCTAAACTACCCTTGATAAATCCATCAATGCAGCTATTACTAACTCCAACCATGAACTCCTCTATATTTACTTTACATCTACTTCCAGGGCTTGCAAGATTACACTGCTCACTATCTATCAAGTGCTACCAATCCTCTGGAAGAAGCATGATACTATTCCCATAATACAAGTTTGTTCTTGTATTAGCTTGGTTAAACTACTATGCTTCCAACTACTCGATACAACTTATGTTATATACTTCATCATACTCTAGCTTGACTTCTCATGATCAAGCTAGATGATGCAGCTTACTAAGCCTTTGCCTAATTTGGTATACTTGCAACACTTCTTCATCATCTAGTCATCTATCCTCAAGTGACTTGACAATAATGACCACCAACCCTTGATCATGCTTAGCTTAGGCTTCTAATTATCTGATCAAGATCCATTAACACTAAGTAGTAGGCTTGTACTAGTCTCACTATAGGCTTATCTTGTTAAGCAGTAGACTTGTATGTGATGGCTGGTCTTGGCTCAACTTCTCTTTCTACTCTATATGTGATAAGATTTAATGTTTAAGAACTACCATGATGCTCATGGTAGGAATAACTATGGCAAGCAAGTGTTTCAAGATTTAGTTATGAGGTTTCTTTACTTGGAGTTATAAACATGATTGAGTATTCAAGGTTTGTGGTAGATAATACCTTGATATCAACATTATAATATTAAGTATTCATCCTTGAGTTGTTGTATGGAATACCATGTCATGATCTCTAGAAGATCTAGTATTCCTTCTTAAGTAATGTGTTGTGACTTAGTTTTATTACATTTGATCTACCCTTGGATCAAATTATATTACCCAAAGTTAAGGTTTTAGCAAAGGTCATATTGAAACTTATCGCAGTCAACTTGATGATCTACTTCAGTTCCACCAAGTCAAGAGAAACTTCAGTCACTTTGACAAGTTTTATTTAAAAGAACGAAAATTATCCAGATTTTCTATGCATGAATGCAATGCACACACCTGATCTCAGCTTATTTCTAAGCTCTAATGCTAGGATGTTACAGCAACCGCTTATAGCAATAACCTACTAGTCTCATCCATAGAAGAAAGATAACTAATGATATGCATAGTGATGTCACCATTAATCCCAAGCAAATCCCTCACATACAGCTGTACTACCCCTTCTGTCACTGTGGTTCCCAACCTGCAGATCAGTCATCACTCATACTCCCTATACCTAGCTCAACCCTTGGGGTCTTCGGTACCTGACAAGTCCTTGGATTGAAGCAAGAGAGGATACAATAATCATCATGTCATACAAACTAATACACGATCCCATCTATGATAAATCACATGCACAATTGCTACATGGCTAGGCCGAAGCCCTTAGCCCAAGGAGAATTACTCACATATAGAGATAGATCAACAATCACAAACATTGTAATGAAAATCATAAGATTGATAGCAATAGTCTTACAATGTCTCCAATCGGAGAAGAGATCTACTATTACAAGTGGTGGAATATGGCTATGGAGATGGTGAAGGGTTTGGAGATCTGGAGGCGGCTGGAGATCTATGGTAGAGACTTTTTGGCGAGGTCTGGCTTGTTTTCTCGTTGCCCAGGGCTTCTTTATATAGGGGCCCATTCACGAAAGTTGTTCTGTTTGACCTAACGGTGGTGGCGCCAACTATACGATCGGAGCTATACGGTCGAAAATTTTGCTCCGGCCGTATAGTTGATCGTTAAGGCGTCTGCCTCCATTGTTCGGCTCCTAGTTTCTTCTGGTTGTTGGAAATCTCGTATCTTTGACTTTAATGTAGTGATTCCCTCCTTTAAACGACATTATCTGCGCAGGAAAAATAAAAGACGAAAGGATTGCATACCCCTTTGAATATTAGCATTAGTGGTAGGGTTTAGAGAGATATTTCATCAAGAATATGATTAATATCTAGTTTAAATGTGGACGTAGATGGCTATATTTTAGATCCATCACACAACTTGACTCCGGGAAACAGAACCAAAGCCGTCTTTGCTACCGACGCTACCAAGAAGGCAAAGAAGAAGAAGAACAAGAATCCGGCAAAAGATCCTCCAGCAGAGGAAGTGGTTGCCAAAGAATACGAGGAAGACTCGGATGGAGCCCTAATCCTAGACAAGCCAAAGGAAACTCTGGTGGATGGATACGTGGTTACCGTTGGTGCCCGTAAACTCATCGATGCTGCGTTAACTACGCCAATCCCTACCGCTGTGGAGCTTACACCTGGAGAATTGGAAGAAAGGGCCCAAGCCCTAGAAGCGCGTCGTCAAGTACTCCTGGATGAGGCTAACAACCTTATGGAAGAGAAGAAGCACATTGCATCTGCGGGGCAGTTCAACTCCATGCAGCATCAGAAGACCCGGAATGGCCCATTGCGGGCTAAAAAAATCCGGAAGTCCACAAGACCCTCTTTGAGGGAGATGACGCCGTGAAGGGAGAACCTCGGCTGGATAGCAAGGGAGATCTGGTGTATGAAATTCCAGTGGAAAATACTGCTACAGCTCGAGATATCCTGGCGAACAACCCAAGCCCAGATCAAGTTCGGTTGGGTGTAAAGCTACTTACCAAGGGTTTGGAGCAACAAAAGGCCGCGAAATCCGGAAGAAGAAAACTGGTCTCCAAGTCCAACCAATGTCGCATGGATTTGGCTTGGGATGACATTAGTCCCCGACGAGATCCAACACAGCATCACCATCCTGACTGTCGAGAAGACAACTATTCGAGAACCGGATCTTCAGAGCAACGGCACATAACCGCATGTGACTGTAGCAATGTTGCCCTAGCCGCGGAGCAAGACGTAGTTGCGACACTAGTTCTGAGACACCCTCCCCGGCGTGAGTCGAACAATCGCAGGGAAGACGACAAAGAGCAACGTCGGGAGGAGGACCGACAAATGATGCCACCTCCTAGACATACAAGTCATCCGACTGAACCTCACCACAATAGGGGAAACGACGGACGAAGGAACGACAGACACCGTGTCGAGTCAAGCCGGTAGGGGGCTCGTCGTAATGAAGACCCTCCCTGGAACCGGAATAATGACGCTCCAGATGGAGGCTGGCACTCAGCCAGAAACAATCCACCTGCCCCACCCTCTCCACCAAGTACCCATCATACTGGCTCTTGAGGAGGCCAAGGAGGGCGTCATGGTGGAGGAGGTGGTGGCAGAAGTAGAAGTCCGACTCCAAGGCACCGCAACCACAACGAACAACCAAGACGGTGTTCCCTGTCACCAAGTGACGCGAGACACCGGAACAACTCTAACATAGAGGCACGACGCTACGAGAACGATGATATCTATGTGGGTCCAAAATTCTTCGGACCATGAATTGGACAAACATATTTCCCGGAAGGATTTGCTATATCAAGACACATCCAAGCCTACAACGGTGTGGCTTGGCCAGACACTTGGCTTCAGGATTTTTTCTAGGCTTGCTGCATCGCCAAAGGCGAAAATATCTTGGTCACGACCCGGTATCTCCCACTTATGTTGAGTAAGACGGCACGATCCTGGCTCAATGAACTTCCGGAAAACACCATCCACAACTGGTATGACATGCAAAGCGCGTTCTTTCGGAATTTCGAAGGCACATATCTGAGGCCCTGTACGGTAGGAGACCTGCAGCGTTGCACCCAGAAAGCCGGAGAAACTTGCCGAGATTATCTCGGGTGATGGATCAACACCAAGAACTCCCGCGAAGGGGTAAATGATCAAACTGCAATTGAAGCTTTCATTGCAAGACTCCCAATTGGTCTACTATGTCACTGTTTGAAGTGCGACAAGGTCACTGATCTAGGAGAGATGATAGAAATGGCAAGCAAATATGCTAATCCTGATGATGACACAGAAGGACTACTGAACGTCCTAGCGGTACCACAGAAAACAGCCGAAGCAACAAGCTCAGAAGCACAAGAACACCTCGGAAGAAAAGCCCAACGCGGAATCCGCAGTTGTCACTGCTACTTTCGGGTCTGGAGGATGAGGAGGGCACGGAGGTGGCTGCGGACACAGTCGTGGGATGTCAAGAGTCTAGGGTAGAGGAGACCAGCAACCTGGCAAAACCTACTCCTGGGCCGACATTGCCAACAATCCGTGTGTGCATCACTTAGATGCCAACGGGGGCTCGTCCCACACAAATGCCGAGTGTCGTTTCAATGACGACATCAAGAAAGACGATTCCGCTGGCTACAGGGCTAAGCGGAAGAAGGGAAATAAGAATCCCGAAAAAGAAAAAGAGACCAAGAAATTCCGACATGGAGGAAGTTGAGCCTTCAAATCTCAAGTCGGATGGAAAGAAGAACTTCCCAACGAAGAAAGACACTTATGTCGCTTTCCTTGGGTCTCAACCAGCTAAGGTCAAGAAAGCAGTCTTGCATGAGCTCAACGCAACTGTTCCGGCTGTCTTGCAATCCTTGGACTGGTCAGAAGTGACAATCACCTTTGACCATGCTGATCATCCGCCTAAGTTGCATAGGTGAGGAAAATACACCTTAGTCGTCAATCCACTTATTGACAGCTATGGTTTCTCCAAGACTCGCATGGATGGTGACAGGAGCATCAACATCCTCTACATTGAAACGCTGCGTCTGATGAGGATCTCGGAAACTCAACTGAATCACAACTCTGTGATCTTTCACGGAGTTGTCCCGGGAAGACAAGCAAATTCCCTGGGAGAGATCACTTTGGATGTTACTTTTGGAACTCCAAAGAATTACTGGACGGAAGCACTTTCCTTCCAAGTGGTCCCGTTCAAGAGCGCATACCACGCTATATGTGGACGTCCGTCTTACTGGGATTTCATGGCCCGTCCGTGTTACATTTATAATATGATGAAAATTCCAGGTCCAAAGGGCGTGATCACCATCACGGGAGACCCGAAAAAAGCACGAGAGTGCAAGGACAAAAATGCTGCATTTGATGAAGTCGTACTGCATGCCTAAGACTACCAAGAGATCAAGAAGACCATTGACATGTTCGAGATGCCCGCGGTGAAGGCGGAGGTGACAGAGCTGACTCCGGAGTTCAAGGCATCAAAAGAGACAAAGACGATGCTGTTGAAGGATGATCACCCCTCCAAGGTGACCCAGATAGGTGTAGGTTTAGATAGCACATAGGAAAGCGTGCTCATCAAGTTCCTCCAAGCAAATCAAGATATCTTCGCAAGGATGCCATCTAACATGACCGGAGTACCTAGGGAACGTGCCGAGCACTCTCTAAATGTACACCCAAACACTAAACCCGTCAAACAGTCCTTACGATGTTTCAGCGATGACAAGCGAAAAGAAATAGCTAAGGAACTAGCCTGGCTCAAGTTGGCCAGATTCATAGAAGAGGTCATCCACAATGAGTGGTCGGCCAATCCTGTAATGGTCCCTAAAAAGGACACCACTGATTGAAGGATGTGTGTTGATTATATTGCCTTGAACAAGGCTTGTCCCAAAGATCCATTCACTCTGCCTAGAATTGATCAAGTCATCGATTCTACGGTAGGCTCGGAACTCCTATGTTTTCTCGACGCATATTCCGGTTATCACCAAATCCAGATGAAGGAAATAGACAAAGTCAAAACTTCATTCATAACCCCCTTCGGAACCTTCTGTTTCATTACGATGCCCTTTGGGCTCAAAAATGCAGGAGCTACGTACCAGCGCACTATGCAGCATTGCCTCCACTTTCAAATCGGATGCAATGTACACGCATATGTGGATGACATAGCGGTGATGTCCAAAAAGAAGGAAACCTTAATTTATGACTTATAGGAAATGTTCGCTAATCTACAAAGATATAACATAATGCTTAACCTGAAGAAATGTTTCTTTGGAATACCAGCCGGAAAATTGTTAGGTTTCATCGTGTCTCAAAGAGGCATAGAGGTGAATCGAGACAAAATTAAGGCTATACTCAATATTTCCAGGCCGACTTGCCTGAAGGATGTTCAAAGACTAACTGGTTGCATTGCTGTAGTTAGTCGGTTTGTAATCTGGCTTGGTGAAAGAGCCGCACCACTTTACAAGCTCCTGAAAAAGACCAAAAAGTTCGTTAGGTCGTTTAGGTCGGCTGCACTACAAGACACGAAAGCGATTTCATCTGGTCCTGTCCTTGCAGCACTGAAACCTCCTGAACCGATGTTGCTTTATCTCATTGTGACAATCAGAGTCGTCAGTGTCGTCATGGTGGTGGAGAGACCAGAGGAAAAACAGGAACACCTCGTGCAGCGTCCGACTTACTACCTCAGCAAAGTCCTAACTAAATCTAAGCAATGGTATCCGCACTATCAAAATCTGGCTTACGGTGTGTTCTTCGCATCCCGGAAGTTATGGCATTACTTTTAGGAACATCCAATTACCATGGTGAGCATAGCTCCCATGAGAGACATAATCAATAACAGTGATGCTATAGGACGTGTCGCAAAATGGGGCATAGAGCTTTCAGCTTAAAACATTGAGTACAAACCTCGTACATCAATCAAATCCCAAATCCTTGCTGACTTCGTCGCTGATTGGACAGAGACAACCGAAAATATGACCCTCCCAGAGTCGGAATACTGGGCCTTGCTTTTTGACGGGTCTCGGGGGCTCGGGGGCTGGCGTGGTGCTCAAATCACCCCAAGGAGATAAGCTTTTCTATGTGTTGAAGATCCACTTCACGGCAACAAACAACATTGCTGAATATGAAGCACTGCTACATGGAATCCGGATCGCTAAGGATATCGGCATCCAATGACTTATGTGTTATGGAGATTCGGATATTATTGCTCCACAAGTGTCGGATATCTGTAATGCAAATAAGCACATGGTAGCATATAGGGCTGTCGTGGATGAACTAGCTAAATCGTTCGAAGGGTTTAAAGTTCAACACATTCCTCGAACAGAAAATGAGGAAGCAGATGCATTATCTCGAATAGGCTCTGCATGGAAAAAGGTCCCTGATGGCGCTTTTTTAGAGCACCTCAAAGTTCCCTTATAAAAGGAGTAGATGAGAAATATCCGACCAAATCCGACTGACCTTTAGTGACAGTTCTGGCTATAATTCCCAGCTGGACTCAACCCTACCTTGATTTCTTGGTAGATGGAAAATTACCCGAAGACGAGGTTCTGAGCCGGCAGATCATCCTACGAGCAAAAACCTATACAATAATAAATGGTGAGCTCTATAAGTGGAGTGTATCTGGGGTCTTTCAATGCTGCGTATCTCCATAAGAAGGAGTTGAAATCTTACGAGAGATCCACGAAGGCGAATGTGGCCATCATGCTGCAGCCAAATCTTTAGTGGCAAAAGCTTTTAGTCACAGATGCCAAATGGCTGGTTAAGACGTGCAAAGGTTGCCAAAAGTACGCCAAACTAGCTCATGTTCCGGCTGATCAGCTGCGAACAATACCTATAACATGGTCTTTCGCGATCTAGGGGCTTGACATGGTAGGACCATTTAAACGGGCTCCAAGTGGATTTACTCACCTCTTAGTGATGGTGGATAAATTCACAAAATGGATTGAGGCTAAACCCGTCACAAATTGGGATGGAGCAACAACCAGAAGATTTGTCGAGGATGTTATAATCTCATACGGTTATCCGCATAACATTATCACGGACAATGGGAGCAATTTTTCTATGGGAGAACTTGCCCAATTCTGCGATGAACAAAATATCCGGCTTGACATTGTGTCAGTCGCACATCCACAAGCTAATGGACAAGTTGAAAGAGCAAATGGTTTAATCCTTCAAGGCCTCAAACCAAGACTCGAAGCATCACTATGTCATGCTGCGGGGGCTTGGGCAGATGAATTATCGTCTGTGATATGGAGCTTGCGAACAACTCCGAATAGGTCAACCGGATACAAATCTTTCTTCTTGGTCTATGGTGCAGAAGCTATTCTTCCTAATGATTTGATTCATACTTATCCCCGAGTTGCTATGTATATCGAAGAGGATGCCAAAATTTCTTGACAAAATGATCTCGATTTAATCGAAGAAGTTCGTGTTGTTGCTGAAATGAGATCAACAACCTATTAGTAGAAGTTACGCAAGTATCATAGCCAAAGAGTCAAAAACCGATCTTTCAATAAAGGCGATTTGGTTCTCCAGCTTGTGTAGAAAAGAAAGCACAAACTTTCCCTAGTATGGGAAGGGCCCTTTTTCGTTAGCCGAGTATTGCACAATGGTTTTTACTATCTAACTGATATGCGGCTAGTCAAAGAAAGACCCGCTACTAAGAAAAGAAAGATAGCTGGATGCAGTACAGACCCAGAAGAATTAGACAGGCCATGGAATATTGCTTAGCTATGTCCCTTTTATTCTTAAAATTTCTTTCTTTGTAATCATATATATGTACATGTGCAATGAGAAATAAAGTATTGGTTGCCTCGCTTTTTTCTGAGAAGTTTTATATTACCATCTTATTTCCTAATGATCATGACACGGTCGAAAATCCCAAAATACTTGAAAGTACTCTATGCTCATGTTTGTTCTGGTTAGATTTCTAATTCTAAAAAAATGCTACCTTTGGGTATAAATCTAAAATTTTCTAGTCTATACTTTGGTTCTTTATCTGATTGCCAGATGTGGGCATTTTCTGAGTAGTAAATTGTTGGTACTGGAAGCCGGTTTTGTTTCCGAGTTTAAATTGGTTTAGCAATTGAGCTCCGTTGCTTAGCAAAGTTTCCGTGTTGAAAGTTGGCCGTCTCATGAAAGGGATGAGGCGGAAAGCCAGATAAGCGATAAGTATAGGCAAAACAAAAAGTGCTTATGTAAACATTCCAGGCATGTCAAAATAAAGCCAAAAAGTGCTAAATAGAAGCATCAAATCTTAGCACTAGCAAAATATTATACTACTTATTACAATCCGATTGTTTCAGAATAACACATTGTTTTTCCTGATGCTCTATGATGCAGGAGGAGAGGTAGGAGCTGCCGGCTCACTAGATACGTCACCTTCAACTTGATATCTTTCCGAGACATGCAAATCAGGTTCGGTTTGCTCGTCGTCGGAGACTTCAGTTGTTCCTTCGGGAGGCGGAGGAGGCGTCTCCATGCAAGTGAAGAATAGAGTGTCATAGTTGGTCAGATTAGCCACGTGACATCCATATATGGCGCAGGAGTCCATGATGGCCTTGATATCTTGCTCGTTGCCGTCTTCATCCACAGTCGAATAACCTCTGGTTACTTGCCAGATCTCCATGCTTCCATGGTGGCTCATAACCATGGTGAGGGCGTTTTGTGCTGCGGTTCGCGCATATGACATGTTCTAGTCTTGGATGAGCTGGGGCATCTCCTTTGCCTTATCTTGCACTTCAAAGGCATTCATTTTGTTCATGTCCGAGACTTTGAGAACTTCACCAATATCCTCCAATGATTGGTGGAAATTGTGAAGCAAATCACCGACTTTTGAAAGTCGGCTGATGCGAGACTCGGTAGAGGAAGAATACAGCAAATTCAAAGGGCCTGCGTATATAAAGCAAAGGTCAAAAAAAAATATCCGAACTCCTAGAGTCGGAAACACGAAAAGTCAAAAGACAGGAAACATACCGAAGATGACATCGTCAACTTTGGTATTCTTCGCCCTAAGGCTATGGAGTTTAGCCCAAAGTGCTTCGGTGATGTCCTTTTATCTGAATAGCTCATCATTGAGATTGGAGATTCTTTGATCCTGGATGGTGATCTTTCGATCATGCTCTTCGGTGGCCATGTTAGACGACTCAAGAACGCTAGCAATGCTACGCTCATGATCCGTCTTTAGTTTATTCAGTTCCCGCTATAAGTCGGCGTTCTCCACCTCCAGGGTCTTGAAGTTCTCGGCCTCTTCAATCATTTTACATCACTATTTGACCAGTTCTGCAAACCAAATATAACCGTTGAATAGGAAATTCGACTATGCAAGCAAAAAAGAACAAGGTTAAGGACTGAAATTATTACCTCCAGCCTCATCCTTTGATACCTTCAATTGAGCATTTTCAAGTCGAAGAGCTCTGATCTCTCTCCGCTTATTGCAAATATTCTTAAATAATTCCTGGTTATAAGCATTAACTTTCTGTAAGTCAGAATAATGCCCAGAATCAGAATTCTACTAAAGGCTCGGGCTAATATTTTAACTAATATTAGCACGAGCCTTGGGGCTACACTAGTTTGTTCTTTGGCATCCTATGAAAGCATAAACCCGGATTGTCTACCCAACTTCATGCTTGGGGGCTAGAGGATATGATATGAAATAAAATCAAAGAGTGAGTTGGAATTCCGACTTACATGTGGTTGATGAGTAAGCTTGATTAAGCTCATGTTCACCTCGGTGGTAACCTTCTCGACGAGGGTCAGCGGGATTACTGGTGGTGGCGGAGCCACACCAGCCTTTAGCTTTTTGTCGCAAAGACAAACTTGGTCAAGAAGATCGGAGAGTTTTACGTCTTCGGCTTCTTGTGCCTCTTCCTCGGCGGTGATGTTCTGGCTCTCCAGGCATTGCTGAGCCAGCCTTTGTATCACTTCTGCAGTTTTCCGAGTAATGCGAAGTTTGGCAATACCTAGATTGCTGAGAAGGTTATCGGCAAAAACCTCTGCCGAGGGATCATTACCCTGTACGGGTTCACCCTTATCAAGTGCCGAGTCACTTATGGTGACATTGATATGCGAGCCGAGGATCATTGGCTCAGATTGTTGAGCCAGATCTTCCGCAACAGACAGAGATGGAGTAATATCTGGTGTTGTAGAAGGCTGTGGGGCAGGAGTCGGAGGCGTTGTGGCAGGAGAAGTCAAATTTTACTTTGACTGGCGCAAGGGCTTTGACGAGCCTCCCTTCCCCTTGCCCTTGGTGAGCCGTTTAGTGTTGGCTGTGAAATACCACCTCTTTTAGCCATATAAAACGAGCCATTTATCTCTCATATCATGTTTCTTTCAGCTATAGATATGCCTTATATGCATGACTTCTAGTTCTCATTTACTTTCATATGAGATTTGCACATTTAGTAGTTTAGGTAGAATTTTATCACTTTTCCTTGTTTATGACATGTGTGTAGGTGTTGATGATTATTATGGATAAAACAAAGGCAAAAGGGACAAAGAGAGCATAGTATAGAGGAGCTACAGGGACCAGATTTAGCCATTTGAGAGGTTGAAAAAGTGAATTTTTCCAACTTCTCAAAATAAATATCCAAGACAATGGGGTTGTATCCCTCGACAGTACGAACTCAACGAGCGCAAGAACACACAAAAAGGAGTTCGTATGAAGAAATGACGGCCAAAATACTAAAGGGGACAAACGGTTTGACGAGCAACTATATGGTCGGAGCTATTTTTCTAGTCGTATAGATCCGCCCGCATAGTTGCCAAAAAGGTTGCAAACGACAAGATTTGACCCTAGAAAATCTCCAGAACCTTCCCTAAGTCATATGACGGTATTGGGGGAACCCTAGGGCACCCCAAGGCCTATATAAAGGAGGGAGGACCCAAGAGAGAGAAGCACCAAGCCATAGCCCTTCAGGGGCCGAGCTCTGCCGCCGTCTCCACCCATCCAATCTCCATTGCGGCGGAGCTCTGCCTCAACCACACCTCTGAGATCTAGAACTCCCTCAACACCATCACCATCAAGGCATCCAAGCAAGAAGAAGGGGAGGAGAAGGAAGACATCACCACCACCACGCATCGATTTCCATCTCCGTCATCATCTCCATCTCCCTCTCTCTCTTGTGTTTAGTAATTGTAAGACTGAACACGATTGTGATATCATTATATATTTATATATGTTTTGTTGTTCATCCATGTGTGAGGGATTGATTCAATTCTAGGTTGAGGTATGATCTAGTGCGCTAAGTTAGAATTTATTGTGATCTAAGATGAGTTTATGTGATCCTTTAGTCCAAAAGTGCCTTTTGCCTTGCGGTGACGCACGAGAACCACACATAGTGCACACAGTGTGACAACCTGATAATTAATTGGGGAACATTTTTGTCTGAGAAATCTCTTATAGATCACACATATATTTGCCCATCTAGTACTAGTGAGACCGAAGCCTGGATGCCCTCTCTCATTCCATTCAATCCTACAACTACAATCTCTTTAATTCAGTTCATATTCCTATTTACTTTCTGTCTTAGTTTATTTTGTTCTTGTTAAAGGTTCTTTGTTATTAGACATTTTAAACCTCTCCCAGTTATCGTTGTTCTAGTAACTTATAGAATAGTCTATCTCCAAATCACGGTTTGGGTGCGAAACATGGCCGCATTGACAACGTGGCTGCGGGGTCGTGTTGTTCCGTTCGTCAATCTCCCATCGGGACAAACTCCAAATATTTGCTGCTACAAGTACTACAATAACCCTGTTGTTGGTGCAGGAATCCAGTCATCAAATTGGCGCTGTTGTCGGGGAGATAAGCGTCTGGTTATTACCTTCCTACTCGCACATAGTTTATTTCCATTTTTTGCTATTTATCTTACTGCTTTTGATTATTTGAAAAGATCAAAAAAATAGTTTACCTTTTGTTAGTAGTCTTGTTATTTATTTTAGTTATATGAAATTCAAAAACATAGGAACTATGGAAAGTAAAAGTCTTGCGGAGTATGCTTCTCCGAGTGTTGATCATTTACATGCTCCTATTGTTGAACCCGCTATTGATGTGGATGGATATGAGATTAATCCTATGTGGATAAATATGATCATGGAAATAGCTTTTGCAGGAGATCCGGACAATGATCCATATAAGCATATTGACAAATTTACTTCATTGTGTTCTACGGTGAAGGCAAATGGATGGACAAATGATAAGCTGAAGTTATATCTGTTCCGGTTCTCGCTGAAAGGAAAAGCTAAAGATTAGCTAAAATCACATCCCGCGAGACACTTCAATTCATGGAAAGGTATCTTCGAAGCTTTTATCGGTAAGTATTTCTCACAAAAGCAAACTTATGAGCGTAGGCTTCATATCCTAAATTTCAAGCAAAGCAACAATGAGGATTTAATACAAGCTTATAGTAGGTTCTCAAAATTAATGCATGATTGTCCACATCATAATTTACCTGATTGGTTATTGTTGAGTCACTTTTATGGAGGCTTAAATCACTCTTCTAAGTGTAAGCTAGACATGATGTGTGATGGTGCATTCCTTGGAAAAACTTTGGAAGAAGCTTGGCAACTCTTAAGAGATATACATAATAATTTTCATCAATGGCAATGTGAAATTGTGCATGAAGAAAAACCTCTCCCTACTGATCTAGAGAACTTGGCCAATAAGTTTCTTAAAGATGAAAATAGAAATGGAAAAATTCCTTATGATGATACCTTAATTAGAGATGTTCTTTCTAAAGCAATGCCTTTCATAGATGATTATTTTAATCATATTAGAACTGCTTCTACTAACGATGGAGAACAACCCTCTACTGTTACTCCCATATCTTCCACTTTTTGCATCATTGAAGCAGGAAACAAGGGTAAATCCAAGAAGCCTAAAACTAGGAAAAATAAAGATAAGAATCCTCGTGTTGAATATCCCATACATCTGACACCTGCAGATGAAGTGAAACGGAATTATGAAGAATATCGGAGAAATGAAAGACGCATCAAGGAGAAAGAAGAAAAAGAAATCAAGGAACGGAATGAAAGACGCATCAAGCAGCTCTCAAACCTTATCCCCCACCTATTCCTGATCTTTATTATTCTTCTGACTATAGTGATGATGAGGACTTAAATTATTCTATAATCCCTAATAATTGCCTAGAAGAAGTTTTTGATGATTCTAGTAGTGTTTGTTTAAATACTCTTTTCGGGGAAATCAATTATGATGAGCCAAAGATGGAATCCTGTGTACCTCCCATACTTGTTTGCTATGACTTTTGTTTTACTAATGAGGTGCAGGAAATTCTGATGGAAAAGACCAAGCTACTGGATCCAAAAGAACATTATGGGATATACCCTCAAAATAGTAATCAAGGTAAAGATTCAAAGTTTGATAATAAATCTTTAACACCCTCTATGCAGAAAGGAAAGAATACATATTTACCGAGCTTGGTGCATCCATCCTCATGTGGCAACGAGAACACTTACAAGATACCGATGCACCGCAAGCGGGTATGTCTTAGAAGAAAAAAGTATGATATAAATCCTGAAAACACTCATTGGAGGTAAGAAAAATTACTCCTATAACTGCCTCCATTGCTGAATAAATGTGGACTATAAAAGCCTGGCTACTTGGTTATAAGAAATCGCTTCCCGGGAGGCAACCCGGAAGTCCTTAGGTGTCTTTCTTAGTTTTGTGTCTTGAGTCTAGATGCATTCATGTTGCATTGGCATTTTTATTCTTTGCATGATTTTCTATTAGAGTTATCTTATTGTACTTTTCAAAAGGTAGAACTTATTGTTACTATGTGTTGCACAACTCAGTTGTACCTAAATCTCATCCTATACATGTTAATGTTGGTCGAAAATTTAAGTTCTTATTTTACTGTCAAAACAAGGTATATCACTAAGTTACATGATAAGAAATAATTTTCGAAGAAACGGAATTTTTTGATGCATATAGAGAGTTTAACGACCAACTATACGGCGGGAATAAAAATTCCGGTCGTATAGCTCTAGTCGTATATATATCAGTGCCATCGACAATTTTTCTTTCATATGTACTAAGAGTTTAATGACCAACTATATGGTGGGAATAAAAATTCCGGTCGTATAGATACCAGTGCCTCTGTACTGTGGTGTCCCCCGGATTTAGTCATCCGAGAAATCCCTGTTATGTAAATATCCACGTTCCCATGATCAGTGAGCCGTGGAACATAACCGACAAATATCATTACAGCATCTGAAACATAACGAATACAAGACTTACGTAGTTTCCATTACGGCTACACAACTTTCAGCAGCGGAGCTTCAACACACGCAGGGCCCAACCATGCCTCAACCTACAGGCGACTGACTGGGAAGACGGCCTAGCTCGCTGGACGTCACCTTAATCTTCCGATGTCGAACCTCTGAAAGCCTGGCCAAGTAAATAGCCAGGGACAATGCCATGAGTACTTCTGAATGTACTCACAAACCACCAAGATAAGTGAAATAAGGAAATGCAATTCTGGCTGTGGCGAGATAGCTCTATCTAGGGTTGTTTTTGAAAATCCTAGACTATCTCTTGTAGTTACGACGTCTCCATATTGATGACCCACACGTATAGGGGGTGTATCGCAGTATTTTCGAGGGAAGTGAAACCCAATTTATTGATTCGACACAAGGGGAGCCAAAGAACATTGCATGGACAAGACAATTCACATAGCAATCAGAACATAGGGCAATTGCAGATAAATAAGATAAAGCATCCAAGTACTAGATAATCCTAGGCATGTGTTCCATATATAGTCATACGTGCTCGCAATGAGAACTTGCACAACATCTTTTGTCCTGCCAGCCCGTTTGCAGCGGGGCCTCAAGGGAACTACTGGCAATTAAGGTGCTCCTTTTAATAGAGCACCGAAGCAAAGCATTAACACTCCGTGAACACATTGATCCTCACATCAAAGCCATTCCCTCCGGTTATCCTGATTTCTGTCACTTCGGGGCCATCGGTTCCGGACAACAATGTGTGTATACAACTTGCAGATAAGACCATAAACAATACTATCATAATGAATCAATAACATGTTCAGATCTGAAATCATGGCACTCGGGCCCTAGTGACAAGCATTAAGCACAACAAGTCACAACAAAGTCATAAAGCACTAATAAAAGATACTAGGCACCATGTCCTAACAATCTGATGCCATTACATGAACAATCTCATCCAATCCCTACCATCCCCATAGCCTACAGCGGGGGATTACTCACTCATAGATGAGGGAAACATGGATGGTCGATGGAGAAGCGATGGTGATGATGATGGCGATGATCTCCTCCAATTCCCCGTCCCGGTAGGGTGCTAGAACGGAGTTTCTGGTGCTATTTCGTGGAACCTGGTGGTGGCGGCGGAGCGAAACTCCTTCTGGAAAAACGTCGAACCCCCCCAGAGTTTTTAGGTCAGAAGGCTTCTTATAGGCGAAGAGGGAGACCGAGGGGGTGCCTGGGGGGCCCACACCATGCCCTGGTGCGGCCAAGCCCAGCCCGCGCCTAGGGGGTGTGGCCATCCCCTGTCCCTCCTCCGTCTCGTATTCTGGCTCCGTGAGTCTTTCAGAAAAATAGGCACTTTGGCTTTTGTCCCGTCCAATTCCGAGAATATTCATTTTCTGACTTTCCTGGAACCAAAAACAGCAGAAAACAGGCAGCTGGAACTGTGGCTCTTGTTAATAGGTTAGTCCAAGAAATCATATGAAAAGTACTCCAAAGTGTGGACAAAACACAAGAAAGTGGATAAAACCAAGCATGGAACATAAAAAATTATAGATACATTTGCAATGTATCAACATCCCCAAGCTTAACTCCTGCTCGTCCTCGAGTAGGTAAGTGATAAAAAGAAAGAATAATTTTTGAGGTGACATGCACCATCAAAGACTTGATCAAAGTATTCATAAAACATTCAAAGCTGGGATCATAGTACTTCAATCATAACATGGAAGACAAAGTTCTAGCAATAAGACAAAGAAACTATGATGCAACATGAAAAGGCACAAACAAAAGATTCATGAATAACAATGCTTTGCAAGACGTTTGTTTGTTTCACATAAAGAAAACATAGCATAATAGCATTAAGCTTGTCCCTCATAGAGTAGCAAATATAAATGCATAGGACACCTTCAAAGTTTCCAAGAGTGACTAGATACAAATAGTTTAAAACTAGCAATATCAAGGTATGCATCAATCAACAAGTCTTGGGACAATGCACATAGAACTAAGAATGGCCACTATGCTCTCAAGAAAGTGCTCATAGAATGTGTGGAGACTCAACAAGGAAATGAACAGGTTTTGAAAAGTTTGAAAGGCTTCCAAATGCTGAAAGTAAGGTACTCATTAGCTTTGAGCTCTCATTGCCCCTATCATAAGCATCTTTAATGTGGTTAAGGTGAAAGTGAGGTTCAATCTAAGTTATATGCTTGATAGACTATAAACTGAAAATCCCATGTCCCTTGAGTACGAGGGCCACTCATCATGCTACTCAACTTTAGTTACCAGTAAGTTCTTGTCATCGTAAATATGTGCGTATCATTGAGAACCGCCAACGGGGTACCCCTTGCCGATGATACGGAAGAATCCCCATATCAAAATGACAAGGCAAGCAGACAATGAGTATCTCAGCAATCTTCTTATTTACCATGGGAAAATGGTGCTTTTTTCTCTCTTTCCTCTTTTCATAAATCTCTTTTTTTTCTTTTTCTCAATAGCTATCTCTCTCTCTTTTTATAAGAAGAATGCTTCATAGATATCATTATAGTTACGCTGCAGGTTTCCACCATGTTAGCATGGATTAGACCAGCGGCCCAGGCGTTTCTCTAACACATATACATAACTCCATGGACTTACAAGCTCCCCTTTTATTTCACACCGACGACATCCGCAAACAAAAGAGCAAGGTATCAACTGGGTATATATTTACAAGTGTTGAAAGTGTTCCCCGTGACAGCACGGTTCTGCTAATCTGACCTATAATTAGCAAGCATATAACTTTCATGGAGAGTTCACAATGGTTCAGGTTTATTAAGTGCAGGAAATAAAGTGTGCCGTCAAGTTCGTGAGAGCTTTACTAACTAACTTTTTCTCATAACAAGCAAACATTTTATTCGGAAGAAAACAAGGCATATTGAATATGCACGGAAGTAGCAAATGATGCTAATAGGTAGGTATGGTGGACGCCTTGGCAATATTTGGTTTAAGGGAGTTGGAAACATGAGTAAAACACTCAGTGGAAGTGAAGGCTAGCAATAGTAAGGGAGCGACAAACGAGAGAGCAATAATGGCCATAATCATGCAGAGCGACAAAACATCATTGATAAAAGCATAAAGTGATACTACAAGTTGAAAACTAAAGGATCATTAAGGCTTATGGTGAATTGGGATAGTCATAACATGGTGTGAGCATGTGCCAATTCAACCCAAATAAAGCATCAAAGGAGAATACCACTATACTATGCTTTAATATGCTAAAACAACGCATGATTCATCCAAGGCACATTAAGCAATCTCAATTGTTTATAAAAAGTCATGCTACAGCAAAGAATACTAATCATAAAGCCAAAACAATATCAAGCATGGCATGACAAAGCATAGGCCATAGTCAGAAACAAACTCTTTTTACCACTTAAGCATGAACTTTCCTACTCTTTTCCAAACCACACCAAACTATTTGCAAACCAATGTATGAAAGAGGATATCCAACCAATTTATTAAGCAAACTAATAAAACCAAGCAAACAAAAAACCAAAACAAAAAACGAAAAAGAAGACGCTCCAAGAACAACACAACTGTGCATGAAACAATAAAAATGAAGCGTTTGAAAGAAACCTGGGATTTTTATTGATGAAGAGGGGATGCCTTGGGCATCCCCAAGCTTTGACGCTTGTAATTCTTGGATATTTCTTGGGGTGACATGCGTGGCATCCCTAAGCTTGAGCTTTAGTCCATCCTTCATCTCATTACTCATTCCTTCCATACACCTGAAATTTTTCCTTCATACAAAACTTCACACAATCTTTATTAGCAATATTAGTGCACTCAAGATAATAAGTCTTTAGGTTCAGTTCTAACACCAATAAAACTTCCATTAAAACACTAGCTACTGTAGCACTTCCCTCAAAAATCTCAATTCCCCAAAAGAACTCAAAAAGGAACCAACAAGAAGCAAATGCAGAAAATGGCAGAAATCTGTCAAAACAGACCAGCAGGTAAAGACGAATTTTTTCGAAGACCTTCTGTTGCTAAAATCAAAAAGTGTTGAACTAAAGAAAGTTAGATAACAACCTGGGGAAGAAGCAAAAAAATTCAAGCCTCAAAAGGACGTACATAGATTTTATACGAATTTTTATGGTAAAGCACAGAAATCTGTTTCGGGACAGCAACTTTCCCAATCATTACTTCTCTCTCATTAGAGGTTACACTTGGAACAAAAAGAAAATAAAAAAGATAAGAAGCAGTTATTACTAAAGTAATAACTTCCAAGACTCATCTAAAAATTTTGGGTTATCTCCCAATAAGTACTTTTCTTTAACGCCTTTAAGTTAGGCATAAGCAAAAACTAAAATGGATAGAATAGAAGTAAGCGGAGATAATCATAGTGAAAACATTGTTTTGTTCAACAAAATCATTTTGTTAACAAGGTTGATCAGGTATTGTTACCAAATCAATTTCATATGGGACAAAACTTTGTATTCCACTAATGATTATGTTACCTCAACCTTGATAGCAATGGTCCCAATCATAATAGTTTCAAATTTTTCTCTTGGTATGGGACAATATATTTCTCCAACTTGAAGGCCCTCAACATGTTCAATTGAATTCAAGCCATAAGTCCTTTCAATCTTCTTGGGGAAATAGACAATATGTTTCTTATCATTAACATTGAAGGTCACCTTCCCTTGATTACAATTAATAACAACTCCTGCAGTATTTAAGAAAAGGTCTCCCAAAAATAATAGACATATTATCATCTTCAAGCATGATAGTTTGAGCGGATGCTCACATAAGAAATATGAGTTGAAGTAAAAGAGAGCATCAAGAAGCAAATTCAAAACACATTTAAGTCTAACCCACTTCCTATGCATAGGAATCGTGTATGCAAATAAATTCGCAAAGAACAAAGTGACAGGCATAGGAAGATAAAACAAGAGTAAATTCAAAACTTTCAGCACACAGAGAGGTGTTTCAATACCATTAAAACTTCTACAACCATATTTTCCTCTCTCATAATAATTTTCAGTAGCCTCATGAATAAACTCAATAATATAACTATCACATAAAGCATGTTTTTCATGATCTACAAGCACTAGAGCTTTATTATAAACATTTTCAAAAGAATCCTCACGATCATAACATTCATCCCCCTTTAGTAAGCATGGAGGACAATCAAATAATGTAAGGGATAAAGAGTTACTCTCATTAGAAGGTAGGCATGGGTAGCTAATCCATTCTTCCTCCTTTTGTTCATCACTCTCCTCCTCTTTTTCATCTAACGAGATTTCAGGTTCATCAATTTCTTCTTCCATAGGGTCCTGCAAGGCATTAGTCTCTTCCATTTGTGGAAAGCATCTATTAAAATATTCAAGAATATAGCCATTTTCATCCTTGTAATTATCAAAGCAAAATTTAAGTATACCATAAACCTCATATTTGTAAGGTGAATCATCAATATTTTCAAGAAAACTAGCAAGTTCAAAAGCACCCTTCCAAGCAATAAATTCTTCAATTTGTTCCGCATCATAAAAGTCATAAATTCCTTTAGCATAAGAAGATATGGTATCATTATCATTATACTCACATTGAAAAGGTAGGTGTTTATACCTCTTTCTGCAACAAGATTTATCACAGCAATAAGTAACATTATAAGTAGAGCACACGTTTCTAGCAATGGTATACAATCTATCAATTTGTTCCCGTAAGTGTTTCCCTTTTTGTGACAAGTGGTGTTCCTTATAATAATATTTTTGATCTTCTGTGAACCCACCTTGCCAATAAGATTCAGTTTCAAAGAAACCAACCATTGACATCAAGCATGATAAAGCAAGACAATAACAGACCAACGAAAATAACAACTAGAGTAGGAACTACTTTTTTTTGTATTTTTGATAAAGAAACAAGCAAACAAGGCGAAAATAAACTTAGCTTGAACAATAGTGATTCCAAGTGGACTTGATAAATAAAGCTATGCTCCCCGGCAACGATGCTAGAAAATAGTCTTGATGACTCACAAGTATAGGGGGTGTATCGCAATATTTTCGAGGGAAGTGAAACCCAATTTATTGATTCAATACAAGGGGAGCCAAAGAATATTTATAAGCCCTAACAACTGAGTTGTCAATTCAGCTGCACCTGGAAACAATCTTGCTCACAGCAGTTTATCAGTAGCAACAGTTTTGTAGTAGGAATAGTAAAGTAACAGCAGTAGTAAAGTAAAGACAATGAGTGACAATAGCGATGGCAGTGGGATTCGAGTGCGGTAGGCATAGGGATGGATGGACGGGCGTTGCATGGACAAGACAATTCACATAGCAATCATAACATAGGGCAATTGCATATAAATAAGATAAAGCATCCAAGTACTAGATAATCCTAGGCATGTGTTCCATATATAGTCATACGTGCTCGCAATGAGAACTTGCATAACATCTTTTGTCCTGCCAGCCCGTTTGCAGCGGGGCCTCAAGGGAACTACTGGCAATTAAGGTGCTCCTTTTAATAGAGCACCGGAGCAAAGCATTAACACTCCGTGAACACATGTGATCCTCACATAAAAGCCATTCCCTCCGGTTATCCCGATTTCTATCACTTCGGGGCCATCGGTTCCGGACAACAATGTGTGTATACAACTTGCAGATAAGACCATAAACAATACTATCATAATGAATCAATAACATGTTCAGATCTGAAATCATGGCACTCGGGCCCTAGTGACAAGCATTAAGCACAACAAGTCGCAACAAAGTCATAAAGCACTAATAAAAGATACTAGGCAGCATGCCCTAACAATTTGATGCCATTACATGAATGATCTCATCCAATCCCTACCATCCCCATAGCCTACAGCGGGAGATTACTCACTCATAGATGAGGGAAACATGGATGGTCGATGGAGAAGCGATGGTGATGATGATGGCGATGATCTCCTCCAATTCCCCATCCCGGTAGGGTGCCAGAATGGAGTTTCTGGTGTTGTTTCGTGGAATCTGGTGGTGGCGGCGGAGCGGAACTCCTTCTAGAAAAACGTCAACCCCCCCCCCCCCCGTAGTTTTTAGGTCAGAAGGCTTCTTATAGGCGAAGAGGGAGACCGAGGGGGTGCCTGGGGGCCCACACCATGCCCTGGCGCAGCCAGGCCCAGCCCGCGCCTGGGGGGGTGTGGCCAGCCCGTGGCCCTCCTCCGTCTCGTATTCTGGCTCCGTGAGTCTTCCGGAAAAATAGGCACTTTGGCTTTTGTCCTGTCCAATTCTGTGAATATTCATTTTCTGACTTTCTTGGAACCAAAAACAGCAGAAAATAGGCAGCTGGAACTGTGGCTCTTGTTAATAGGTTAGTCCAAGAAATCATATGAAAAGTACTCCAAAGTGTGGACAAAACACAAGAAAGTGGATAAAACCAAGCATGGAACATCAAAAAATATAGATACATTTGCAATGTATCACATATCTTTGTTGAAAAAAGAGTTTTGAAACATGCCCCTGTTTTATAAATCCAGATATCCCCATATCCTTGTTGAAGACCTTTTTGAAAATAGTTTTGGAGTAAAAACCCTTTTTAAACCTCTTTGACCACCTCTGGTCAAAACAAAACTTTAAACTCAGGTTCCCCCGGAACTTCCATACTTTCATCCATATTTCCAAACAAACCACCATTTGGGTACTCCTAGCCATCACCTTTCCAACCGTCTTGACCGTGGACCTGGCTATTCGAATAGATTATACTCTAAAGAGTGTGCGCACTTTCCCCACAAGAATCAATACATCCGCCGGCATACAACCACGACCCGTTACACATGGTATACGGGGGTCCGGATAATCAAACCTAACCTTTCGCTTGTCGACCCTAGCAAAGGCTGCTTTTCCTTTTGGGTTTGTTCTCCCCGGCAACGAGTATGTGGCTCCCAGCCATAGTCCTGCCTTCCATACACGCGTATACCCAAACCGTAGCTTGGCGTATACCTTAACTTGGTGACTCCACTTCCTTCCGTACCACCTAAGTCATACCGTCCGTGGGAGACCCAATTGTTGCACCGGCACTCCTACCAAGACAGGCTCACTCTTGCCGAAGCAAGCTACAGGCTCCAGATCCGTAGAACTGTTAGCGCCTGCCTGGATTCAAGGAATTCCTCCCTATAAGCATTGTACAAGCTGCCTCGGCTAATGAAGACAAACTACGAGCTAAGCCCCAGCACCTGGGGTAATGTGGTTGCATGGGTAAAAATTGTTCTGGTAAAGGCGTAGAACATCCCTTCTCTTACTCTTGCTCATTTTCTCATTTCTCATCAACACCACTTATTTAGTTAAAACATCCGCTTGGAACGATGCCTCTTCCAAGGGTTTTCCAAAGTAGTTTTTAAACAGTTGAAGTAGGGTAAATCCTAAAACAATTGATTCAACAAAATTCCATGGTTTCCAACGAGGGAGGGCGCTAGCCATCATAACCTCAATCTAAAGGGGGTAAGTGGTAGGTTTACATCAGGGTGGTGCCACGAGGGACACCAAGTCATAACTTGGAGGAGCCAAGTCATTAGCGTAGTATTTATAAAACAAGACATGCAGATAAAGAATGCAATTTATAAAGGAGGTACAAAACAGGTAATAAAAGGAATAGGACAAGTATCAGAATTCGGAAAGGTGGCTTGCCTGATCAGCAATAAGTCCCTGGACTTCCTTAGATAACCAAGAATACCCAATAAGTAATAATAAGAAGTCTCTTTCTTCTTGTTGTCAAACAATCACACTATCGGCATCATCGAGTATACATGCAAGCAGACAATACCACAATCAATACAAGGCATACAGGCATCAAACCATACAGCAAACAAGCATAAGGAATCCTACTTAACTTAGTAGGTTTTTGTAACATACCAAAACTTTAATCCAAGGGATCATGATCCAAATCACAAATTTAGAGTTAACAAAAACTTTTCCATTTAAAAATATTAAAGCATTCATATGTGTGTGCATTTAAATAGGAGTTGTTTTGAATTGCCTTGATTAAGTGATCCATTGCTTGTAAAATGATTCTTAGGTGAAATAAACATCATCTAGATCATTCCCAAACAAATCCCAAAGAAAAACAAATCAAAATGAATAAAAGAAAGAAATGGTCATTTGTGCCATTTTAACTACCATGCCTACTTTGGCTATTCCTAGAACTCAAAACCTAACAGAAACAAATGTGGATCTTTGCACCCCTTGCTAGTACATGTAATGATGTACCAAGGCCCACTTTGTGATCTACCAAAAACTTTCAAACACTAATTTTTAAATGGCATTTGAAAATTGAATGTAGTTCATATGAGAAGATCCCACTTATTCAAAAACCACTCAAAGGAGCTCCATTTTCAAAACCCAAGCAACCACAGAGGCTTAAGCATGTGTCTAGCAACTCCACCAAAATTCAACCAAAAATTCAAAAACTTTTCTCATGCGGCCATTGTGTCGAGCAGTGACATCTGAGAAAATAAACTGCCTAACTATTACCGTTTGTACTTAAGCCATTGTCCCCCATTTGACCCCCTCTGCACTCCCTTGTCCCTCCTGAGTCCAACCAAGCCGCAGCAGCAGTGGAGCGCTGCCACTTTATGGTCGCCGCCGGCCGATCATGGACAGAGCGCCACAGACCACGCCGCGCCATTCCAGCACCACCACTAGCTCCGCCTAACGCTACTGCCACCCCTGTCCACCCCTCGATCACCCCTATGCCCTAGACCACACCCCAGCGCCGCCGCCCAATCTCTCTGCGCCGTGCTCAGCGCGCGCCACAGCGCGATCATTGTCGGCACATAGCAGACCGCCACTAGACATAAAATCCCGCACGCCGCTCCGCCTCGACCCCAGCACCCTGCCAGACATGGCCATGCGCCGCCGCGTGACCCACAGTCGCCATGCGCCGTGTCGAGCACCGCCTCTGTCTCCCAGAGCGCGGGACGCTCCCGACCAAACGACACTGCCCCTAGCCACGCATTGAAGCCGTAGAGCACCGCCAGGAGGCAGGCCACCGTCCGCCTACGCCGCCCATGCCCCTAGCCGCCTGTATCCGCGTCACCGACGAGCTCGCCGTTGTACCGCTCGGTCCCGTCGTCGCCCTATAAAAGGAGCCCTCCCCAGCACCAATAACTCACACCATTCCACTCCCCTCTCCTCACTGATCCTTCCCCACCTCTCGCCGGAGCCGCTCGAGCCATTGTTCGCCGGAATTTAGCCGGAGGAGCCCGCTGTAGAGGAGGAGAAGGCGCCATCGATTTTGTCCACCCCAGGAGCTGTCGCGACCTCGCCTGAGCTCGCTGTCATCCACCAGCTCATTTTCCCGCCTCACCGCAGTAGCTGGAGACCTGGTATGCCCCCTGTGCACCCCCACCGAGCCGCTAGGGTTAGTTCTCACCGGCGACCTGTTTGCCAGAGACGACACTTCTCAGCCGTAGATCTCACTTTTAATCGCACGGTCCATGTTGCCCTGTACCGCTCCGCGTTTAAAGAGCCACTGACATGTGGACCCCCCTATCAGCTGTTCTCTGCGCCGCGGAGTACCACTAGGCCGGACCATTTCCGTTCCCGCGCTAGCCCACGAATTCAAATTTAGGTTTTTATAATTAGGTTTGAACTTAGTTCTGTCCCCTAGTTTGAAAATCATTTCAGAGAGATTTACAAATCCAAATGGAGTAATTCCAATTGTGTTGGAAAGCTTCTGAAAAGATCTATCCAAGCCCGTTGGATTTAATTCATTTAGAGTTAGAGATCTCTCCTAGTAAAAATAACAAGACAGGAGCTTTTGCACATTCAAACATTTTTATAAAATCAAACATGATAGCTTTTGAGTTGATTCCAACTCTCAAAAATCACATTTAAACATACCTATCTGAATATGTAATAATATTAAGGTTTACATGCAGTGACTTTGGACTAGTACCAAAATAATGCTATATAGGCATTTCTAGTCACTTTAATTCATTAAATATTAAATGTAAACCAAAGTAAATATGATCCAACCCTTAAATCACAATTCCCTTATGTTAGAATATGTGGTGATGACATGTGTCCATATGATCCCATATTCTAAGTTGAGAATATTAAATCTTAGATTTTTTTAATGAGTAGAAATTACTTTTCTTAAATAAAAAGAATAAAACTAGTTAATAAATCCTTGTGATGATATTAGATCATCAAATGTGTGCCTTAGAATGCTAAGTAGCCTAGTTAAGTATTGTTTGGTGATTGTGTACTCCGTATGTATTTATAGACGATAGTACCGACCAAGCTTTTGAGGAGGAGGAATTCTATCAAGAGGAGGAAGAGGAAAACTTCAACCACTACACCAACCAAGGCAAGCTATTGTTTGCAAGCTAGAATTAAGCTAGAGAAATTAAGCAAGATGCATTAGGCATGCTTTGGTTATACCACTTGACTAGTACCTAGCCCAAGTTTTATTTCCAAACTTTACATTCTTTACTTTACCAAAGTCCTTTACTTGTTTTGAAGGTAGCATAAAGAGTATAAAACTTGACCTATTTAGATAATCTTAGATGTCATTATATGGTATGAGATTGAGCTTAGCATCCCACTTTAGTGAACACTCTTAACTTAGTAGTTTAGAGCTAAACCAAAACTTGAGTCACTTTAGATGGGAACACTTGGTGAAAATGAATTGTGAAAACCCTGGAATGATGAGTCATTCTATTGAGATGTTTTGACATGTGTTGAGGAACACAAATGATTTATGATGATGAAAATGTTGAGGCATGAGCCTTAGCCCTTTTACAAAAAACTGATGGTTGGATTCGGATGCGATATCATTCCAAATTTACCGTACAACCACAATACCTGAATTGGGTAAGGCTTAGCCGGAAGTTTATATGCATTAGTATTAGTTCCCTCGCGGGAGAAGTTTGAGCTGAGGCTACCTCTCAATGTTTTCCACCTATGCAGTGCCCAATATGACAGATGGTCATGGTTGGGAGGCCATGCTCATAGGAGAGGTGCTTATACTAGGGTGTGTAAAGGAAAGGTTATGTTTGATTATCTGCATACTAAGTATGATGATTCTGGGTTATCCCTGACAGATGTATCGAATCTTGTGGTGAAAGTGTGCCACCTCTACAGAGTGTCAAACTATTCGAATAGCCGCGTGTGCGGTTATGGACAGTTGGAGTGGCCATACTGTTTCGTTGTCAGATGTTTTCAAAATGACTTATGAAATGAATGGTGAAGCTTGACTTGACCACAACAAGGTTGTGACTATGACCCTAGCTTCCCAACTTAAGTGATTCTAGAATTTTATTTTATCTTTCTTTGTTTCTGAACTCAGCTTAGGTTTCAAACTTAACTTTATAGTTAAACTTAGAGTTAGCACATTACATTAGAATTATACTACTTGTTAGTGGTAGTTTGCGAGTACTTAAAGAGTACTCATGGCTTTTGTACCTGGCTATTCTCATGGCCAGACTATGAAGGAGACTACCAAGATGATGGCCAGCAGTACGGCTATGATAACTAGGACTATCTGCCTTCGTCAGCATTGTATGTGCCCCTGAAGATGGACCCCACCGCTACGCTTATTATTTATTCCACTGCTTGTTGTATTAAGACTGGGTCATGAGATCCTTATTTGTGTAAGACCTTATTTATGGTTTGTAATGGATGATGTACTGTGATATCCAATCTGTTATGTCTCGCAAAAATGGTAATCCTGGGATTGCGATGTATGACATAACAGGCATCTGGGATTAAAAATCTAGGTGTTGACAAGTTGGTATCAGAGCCATCCTGACCATAGGAGACCCTAGTTAGAATGGACGTCTGATCAAAAACTTAATTTCAAAACCAAAGTGAGTATTTATGAAAAACTATTTCCTCTCTTACCCTTGGGAATTCATTCTTTCTCAAAAATTCATGTTCCTCCAATTCTTACATTACTACATATAATTTGACACACTTGATCACTTCACTAATTTCCTCATCCTTAATTCTTGTAGATGGAGACTCAGTTCAGCAAGTTCTACCAGTTGGGCAATGGAGGCCAACTGATCTTCGAGAGGGACCTAGATTCACTGTCGGAGTTACTGGGATGCCCACATCCGGAGTTTCTTGGAGCTCAACTTGTCGGACCCCCAGGAGGAGATTTACAGTGGCTAGTCACCGCTGATCTTCGAGGAAGCATAGAAGCACCAACATCCGGGAGAATTCAGTTCTCCGTGAGAGAGAACAACTGGCTAGATGGATTAGCCAGGGCAATGCATGAAGCTCTCGCACGTCTGTGTGCCCTCAGTATCAACCAAATCCAAGGAACCCGTTTTGCTCATTATGCAAGACGTGACTTCATGGGAATGCCGATGGAGATGCCCAGTCACCCCGAGCTAAAGCGTCAAGTGGAGAACCTTGACTTCCTGCTGTACGATCGCCAGAAGGAATTGGACAATGCTAGGGAGTTCGCCAACCACAACCGTGCCATTGCCGCCCACAAGGCCCAGACTTTCTCACTGCTTGTCAAGGACCGTCAGTCTCTTCGCCTCTAGCGTGAGAAGAAGGATCGCACCATCACCCGTCTTTGCAAGAAGGTGGACGATCTCGAGAACACCGTTAAGGAGCAAGAAGCTCAGCTTGCAGCAAAGGAGGAAGAAGAGGAGGGTGAAGACATCCAGGGAGACATGGATTCTTACCTCAGCAATGATGATGACTTTCTAGAGGAGGATGCCGTGGACTTCTACACTGACAATGAGGACTCCGACTTCATCGACGATGAGTAGATGCACTAGAGCACTGTCGTAGCATGAGATGTATCGATCCCACTGTATCGTAGCTTGCAGAATGGTTCTTCAAACCATCTGTTTTCCTTTGTTGTTGTGGTGTGTGTTTGTATCGTGTGCTTGTTTGAATGAATGGAATGAAGTTAGTTGCAAAACCTGAGTCAAGCTCAAAGTTTTAGCTTTGAAATCAAAACCATGAACCTTAGAACTTTCCCTCTTACCCCTTTATCTACCTCAATATTCAGATGACTCGTGGAAACCAAGGAGGGAGCAGCTTGTCGCAAGACCCAATGCTGCAGATCTTGCAAAATGTCATCATAGACAGAGAAGCAAGCAGGGCAGAGCGCCAAGCTAATCTAGCAACACTGCAACAGATCGCCCAGATGGCTCTCAACAACCAAGGGCATGGAAATCAGGATCATCAGGGATCCAAGATGAAGAACTTCCAGAACACCAATCCCCCAATCTTTAGCACTTCAGAGAACCCATTAGATGCAGATGACTGGTTGCAGACAATGGAGAACAATCTAGAAGTAGCCAGAGTTGATGACAACGAGAAAGTTCTCTTTGCCACCCACTACTTGGCAGGAGATGCAAGAGCGTGGTGGAACAGTATCCGCCTGATGAACCATGGTCAAGTGATGACATGGGAAGCCTTCAAAATCAAGTTCAGCCGCACCCACGTGCCGCAAGGCCTAGTCACCAGAATGAGGGATGAATTCCGCGACTTGAAGCAAGGCAGAATGACTGTGGTAGAGTACCGTGATAGATTCCTGTCGCTTGCCAGATATGCCCCTGATGAGATCAACACGGAGGCCAAGAAGAAGGAGAGATTCCTGAACGGACTGCATGATGAGATGCAGACTGTCCTCGTCAACATCCGCTTCGAGGATCTCGAAGAACTAGTTGACTCTGCCATTCAGATGGAGGGGAAGATTAATCAGGCAAACGACAACCGCAAACGTGGTATGATGTAGCAAACTGGATCTAGCAGTCAGCAGAAGTACTGTCCCAACCCCTCACCAGGATATGCACCCAGAAACAACTGATCCCCAATGTCTCTCCCAAGCTACCCCAACCGTAGCGGAGGCAATGTGAAGTCCGGTGGAAACAATAATCACCCTGGCAACAACAGCAATTTCAACCGTGCCCCTCCCAAGAGCAGCAACAATAACAACAACAACAACAACAACAACAATACTGCACCCAGGACTGGAAGCAATGTTGTGCCTGTCGTAGCTAAAGACAAGTCTCAGATCACCTGTTTCGAGTGTGGAGTAAAGGGCCACTATTCCAATGAGTGTCCCAATAAGACTGCCACCACTGCCAATGTGAATGCCCCAGCTCAACAGCAGCGTCGTGTTCAACCAGGGAGAAGGTTTTCCCCAGGGAACCCTCACAACCGCAACGGTCGTCTCTCCACATGAACACCGAGGAAGCCCAAGAAGCGCCCGATGTAGTGCTAGGTATGTTTTCTGTCAACTCAGTTTTAGCAAGGGTATTGTTTGATTCGGGAGCATTGCATTCATTTGTCACCGAAGAATTTGCATGCACTAGTAAGATCCACCCAACCAACTTGAAGCATGTCATGATAGTTCAAATCCCTGGATCAACTACAAAAGCTAGAAAAAATTGCAAAGTTGTACCTATCAGAATACATGGGATAGATTTTTATGCCAACCTAATTGTACTTGGAACCAAAGGATTGGAAGTAGTACTAGGTATGGACTGGATTTCAAGGCATAAAGGACTGATAGACTGTGCTAAGAAAGCCATCGCCATGACTAGTAGCTCTGGAGTAACAGTAGAGCATATATCTAAAACCTTACCCCGTCAATTCAAGTGCAACAAGAGTCTAGCCCTGCCCACCATTGACCAAGTCAGAGTAGTCTGTGAATACCCCGACGTATTCCCAGATGAATTGCCAGGTATGCCCCTGGATAGGGATATTGAGTTCATTATCGAACTAATCCTCGGAACCGGACCCATAGCCCAGAGACCCTATATCATGAACCCCTTAGAGTTAGTAGAATTGAAGAAGCAGTTGGATGCTATGTTGGCAACAGGCTTGATTCAACCAAGCGCTTCGCCATGGAGGTCACCAGTGTTATTCGTTGATAAGAAAGATGGAGGCAACCGCTTGTGCACAGATTACAGAAAGCTGAATGATGTTACCATCAAAAACAAGTACCCTTTGCCAAAAATAGAGGATCTATTTGATCAGTTGACTGGAGCCCAGGTATTCTCAAAGATTGATCTTAGGACTGGTTATCACCAACTTAAGATTCGTGCAACGGATATTCAAAAGAGCGCCTTTACTACTCACTATGGTTTATACGAGTATACAGTTATGTCTTTTGGATTAACCAATGCCCCTGCTTATTTCATGAATCTCATGAATAAGATCTTTATGAATTTCCTAGATTAGTTTGTCGTTGTGTTTATCGATGATATCCTTATCTACTCCAAGTCAGAAGAAGAACATGAGCAACATCTGAGAATCATCCTAGAATCCCTGAGAGGGCATCAGTTATATGCCAAGTTCAGCAAGTGTGAGTGTTGGCTGAAAGAAGTAGGATTCCTAGGACATATTGTGTCTGCCGGAGGAGTCTCTGTTGATCCCGCCAAGATCAAAGATGTCAAAGAATGGGAAGCCCCAACCGCTCAAACCCAAGTCCGTGCATTTCTCGGATTATCGGGATATTACCGCAAGTTCGTAGAAGGATTCTCTAGCATTGCCAGACCCATGACCCAATTGCTGAAGAAGGACAAGAAGTTTGAATGGACCGACAAATGTGAAGCCAGTTTCCAGGAGCTGAAGAAGAGATTGATATCAGCCCCAATACTGATCATGCCAGATATCACGAAGCCGTTTGATGTGTATTGTGATGCATACAAGATTGGTCTCGGATGTGTACTGATGTAGGAAGGCAAAGTCATCGCCTATTTGTCTCGACAACTGAAGCAGCATGAGCAGAACTATCTGACCCATGATCTTGAGTTAGCAGCCGTAGTTTTGGCATTGAAGACATGGTGTCATTATCTGATGGGTAATCGCTGTGAGATTTACTCAGATCACAAAAGCTTGAAGTATATTTTCACTCAGAAAGATCTAAATATGAGGCAAAGGAGATGGATAGAGTTAATCAAGGATTATGACCTTGACATTCACTATCACCCTGGCAAAGCCAATGTGGTAGCGGATGCTCTTAGCAGATTGTCGTGTAGGCTAAATACCATGATCAAGGAGAAGCAACCCAGTTTGTATGAGGAGTTGGAGCAGTTTAGAACTGAGCTAGTTAGCAAAGGATTCTTAGCTAGCATTGAACTTCAACCCATTTTGATTAGCCAGATCAAGGAAGCTCAGAAGGGAAATGAAAGTATCGACGGAATCAAACGTCGTATTGGTATAGGAAAGGTACTTCGATTCACTGAAGACGAAGGGGTTATGTGGTACAAAGGTTGTATCTGTGTGCCCGCAGATTTAGAGCTGAAGCAAGTTATCATGCAAGAAGCTCATGATACTCTTTATTCTATCCACCCCGGAGGAACAAAGATGTATCAAGATCTGAAAGAGAAATTTTGGTGGAACAAGATGAAGAGAGAAATCGGAAGCTACATCGCCAAGTGTGACATCTGTCAAAGAGTCAAAGCAGAGCATCAGAGACCAGTAGGACTGTTGCAACCTTTGCAGATTCCGGAATGGAAATGGGATTCCGTCGGAATGGACTTTATCACCAGTTTGCCTACTTCTAGTAGGGGAAATGACTCAATCTGGGTCATCGTTGATAGACTGTCCAAGGTAGCCCACTTAATACCTGTCAAGACAACCTACCAGAGTTCAAAACTAGCAGAGTTGTATATTGCTAGGATTGTTAGTCTGCATGGAACCCCCAAGACCATAGTATCAGATCGAGGAACCCAGTTTACCTCGAGATTTTGGCAGAAAGTCCAGGAAGGATTAGGCACCAAGTTGAATTTCAGCACCGCTTATCACCCATAACTGATGGATGATGAGGAAACCAAATCTTAGAAGATATGTTAAGAACTTGTGTGTTGGAGTACGGATCAAAATGGGAAGAATGCCTGCCTTTCGCAGAATTCTCATATAACAACAGTTATCAAGCTAGTTTGCAGATGGCACCATTTGAGTTCCTGTATGGAAGAAAGTGTCGCACCCCTTTGAAATGGTCGCAAGTAGGAGAGAGTCAGATCTTTGGACCCGACATTCTCCGCCAAAGAGAAGGTTCACAAAGTCCGTGAGCACCTCAAGACCGCCCAATCCAGACAGAGGAGTTATGCTGACAAGAGGAGGAGAGACCTGACTTTCAATGTCGGAGATTTTGTATATCTCAAGGTTTCGCCATTGAAGGGAATGCAACGCTTTAGTCTGAAAGGGAAGTTAGCCCCTAGATATATCGGGCCCTTCAAGATTCTGAACCGCCGAGGAGAAGTATCGTATCAACTGGAACTGCCAGAAGAGATGTCAGCCATCCACAATGTGTTACATATCTCGTTACTTCGCAAATGCCTAGAAGTGTCGGAGAAGACTGAAGTTTTCAAGAACATCGATCACAAAGCTATTGAGATCAACAAATACCTGACGTATCGTGAAGTCCCCATCCGTATCTTGGAAGAAGCTTACAGAACCACTAGAACCAGGAGTATCAAGTTTCTAAAGATTCAGTGGAGCAACCATACCGAAGAGGAAGCCACTTGGGAGCGAGAAGATTACATTAGGACAGAGTTCCCACATCTCTTTAGTTCCTAGTTTTCTTTCGTAAATCTCGGGACGAGATTTTGTTCAAGGGGGAAGGTTTGTAACATCCCAAAACTTTAATCCAAGGGTGATCCAAATCATCAAATTTAGAGTTAACAAAAACTTTTCCATTTAAAAATATTAAAGCATTCATATGTGTGTGTATTTAAATAGGAGTTGTTTTGAATTGCCTTGATTAAGTGATCCATTGCTTGTAAAATGATTCTTAGGTGAAATAAACATCATCTAGATCATTCCCAAACAAATCCCAAAGAAAAACAAATCAAAATGAATAAAAGAAAGAAATGGTCATTTGTGCCATTTTAACTACCATGCCTACTTTGGCTATTCCTAGAACTCAAAACCTAACAGAAACAAATGTGGATATTTGCACCCCTTGCTAGTACATGTAATGATGTACCAAGGCCCACTTTGTGATCTACCAAAAACTTTCAAACACTAATTTTAAATGGCATTTGAAAATTGAATGTAGTTCATATGAGAAGATCCCACTTATTCAAAAACCACTCAAAGGAGCTCCATTTTCAAAACCCAAGCAACCATAGAGGCTTAAGCATGTGTCTAGCAACTCCACCAAAATTCAACCAAAAATTCAAAAACTTTTCTCATGCGGCCATTGTGTCGAACAGGCGGCATGCAGAAAATAAACTGCCTAACTATTACCGTTTGTACTTAAGCCATTGTCCCCCATTTGACCCCCTCTGCACTCCCTTGTCCCTCCTGAGTCCAACCAAGACGCAGCAGCAGTGGAGTGCTGCCACTTTATGGTCGCCGCCGGACGATCATGGACAGAGCGCCACAGACCACGCCGCGCCATTCCAGCACCACCACTAGCTCCGCCTAACGCTACCGCCGCCCCCTGTCCACCCCTCGATCACCCCCAGGCACTGGACCACACCCCAGCACCGCCGCCCAATCTCTCTGCGTCATGCTCAGCGCGCGCCAGAGCGTGATCATCGCCAGCACATAGCAGACCGCCACTGGACATATAATCCCGCACGCCGCTCCGCCTCGACCCCAGCACCCCGCCAGACATGGCAGTGCGCCGCCACGCGACCCACAGATGCCGTGCGCCACGTCGAGCACCGCCTTTGTCTCCCAGAGCGCGGGACGCTCCCGACCAAACGCCACCGCCCCTAGCCACCCATTGAAGCCATAGAGCACCGCCAGGAGGCAGGCCACCGTCCGCCTACGCCGCCCATGCCTCTAGCCGCCTGTATCCGCGTCACCGACGAGCTCGCCGTCGTACCGCTCGGTCCCCTCGTCGCCCTATAAAAGGAGCCCTCCCCAGCACCAATGACTCACACCATTCCACTCCCCTCCCCTCTCCTCACTGATCCTTCCCCACCTCTCGCCGGAGCCGCTCGAGCCATTGTTCACTAGAATTTAGCCGGAGGATCCCGCTGCAGAGGAGGAGAAGGCGTCGTCGATTTCGTCCACCCCAGGAGCTACCGCGACCTCGTCTGAGCTAACCGTCGTCCACCAGTTCGTTTGCCTGCCTCACCGCAGTAGTTGGAGCCATGGTATGCCCCCTGTGCACCCCCACCGAGCCGCTAGGGTTAGTTCTCCCCGGCGAGCTGTTCGCCGGAGACGACTCTCCTCAGCCGTAGATCTCACTTTTAATCGCACGGTCCATGTTGCCCCGTACCGCTTCGTGTTTAAAGAGCCGCTGACATGTGGACCCCCTGTTAGCTGTTATCTGCACGGCGGAGTACCACTGGGTCGGCCCATTTCCGTTCCCGCGCTAGCCCACAAATTCAAATTTAGGTTTTTCTAATTAGGTTTGAACTTAGTTTTGTCCCCTAGTTTGAAAATCATTTCAGAGAGATCTACAAATCCAAATAGAGTGATTCCAATTGTGTTGGAAAGCTTCTGAAAAGATCTATCCAATCCCGTTGGATTTAATTCATTTAGAGTGAGAGATCTCTCCTAGTAAAAATAACAAGACATAAGCTTTTGCACATTCAAACATTTTTATAAAATCAACCATGATAGCTTTTGAGTTGATTCCAACTCTAAAAATCACATTTAACCATACCTATCTGAATATGTAATAATATTAAGTTTTACATGCAGTGACTTTGGACTAGTACCAAAATAATGCTATATAGGCATTTCTAGTCACTTTAAATCATTAAATATTAAACTTAAACCAAAGTAAATATGATCAAACCCTTAAATCACAATTCCCTTATGTTAGAATATGTGGTGATGACATGTGTCCATATGATCCCATATTCTAAGTGGAGAATATTAAATCTTAGATTTTTTTAATGAGTAGAAATTACTTTTCTTAAATAAAAAGAATAAAACTAGTTAATAAAACCTTGTGATTCTTGTGATGATATTAGATCATCAAATGTGTGCCTTAGAATGCTAAGTAGCCTAGTTAAGTATTGTTTGGTGATTGTGTACTCCGTATGTATTTATAAACGATAGTACCGACCAAGCTTTCAAGGAGGAGGAATTCTATCAAGAGGAGGAAGAGGAAAACTTCAACCACTACACCAACCAAGGCAAGCTATTGTTAGCAAGCTAGAATTAAGCTAGAGAAATTAAGCAAGATGCATTAGGCATGCTTTGGTTATACCACTTGACTAGTACCTACCCCAAGTTTTATTTCCAAGCTTTACTTTCTTTATTTTACAAAAGTCCTTTACTTGTTTTGAAGGTAGCATAAAGAGTATAAAACTTGACCTATTTAGATAACCTTAGATGTCATTCTATGGCATGAGATTGATCTTAGCATCCCACTTTAGTGAACACTCTTAACTTAGTAGTTTAGAGCTAAACCAAAACTTGAGTCACTTTAGATGGGAACACTTGGTGAAAATGAATTGTGAAAACCTTGGAATGATGAGTCATTCTATTGATATGTTTTGACATGTGTTGAGGAACACATATGTTTTATGATGATGAAAATGTTGAGGCATGAGCCTTAGCCCTTTTACAAAAAACTGATGGTTGGATTCGGATGCGATACCATTCCAAATTTACCGTACAACCACAATACCTGAATTGGGTAAGGCTTAGCCAGAAGTTTATATGCATTAGTATTAGTTTCCTCGCGGGAGAGGTTTGAGCTAAGGCTACCTCTCAATGTTGTCCGCCTGTGTAGTGCCCAAGATGACAGATGGTCATGGTTGGGAGGCCATGCTCATACGAGAGGTGCTTATACTAGGGTGTGTAAAGGAAAGGTTATGTTTGATTATCTGCATACTAAGTATGATGATTAAGGGTTATCCCTGACAGATGTATCGAATCTTGTGGTGAAAGTGTACCACCTCTGCAGAGTGTCAAACTATTCGAATAGCCGCGTGCGCGGTTATGGACAGTTGGAGTGGCCATACTGTTTCATTGTCAGATGTTTTCAAAATGACTTATGAAATGAATGATGAAGCTTGACTTGACCACAACAAGGTTGTGACTATGACCCTAGCTTCCCAACTTAAGTGATTCTAGAATTTTATTTTATCTTTCTTTGTTTCTGAACTCAGCTTAGGTTTCAAACTTAACTTTATAGTTAAACTTAGAGTTAGCACATTACATTAGAATTATACTACTTGTTAGTGTTAGTTTGCGAGTACTTAAAGAGTACTCATGGCTTTTGTCCCTGGCTATTCTCATGGCCAGACTATGAAGGAGACTACCAAGATGATGGCCAGCAGGATGGCTATGATAACTAGGACTATATGCCTTCGTCAGCATTACCTGTGCCCCTGAAGATGGACCCCACTGCTATGCTTATTATTTATTCCGCTGCTTGTTGTATTAAGACTGGGTCATGAGATCCTTATTTGTGTAAGACCTTATTTATGGTTTGTAATGGATGATGTACTATGATATCCAATCTGTTATGTCTCGCAAAAATGGTAATCGTAGATTGCGATGTATGACATAACAGGCATCTGGGATTAAAAATCCGGGTGTTGACAGTTTTGGAGAAGTTGGGTACTAGTAGTGGAATTACTAGATTGCCAAACTAGAGTTTTTCCCTTGGAAGATAGTTTACTAGGCTATTTACCAAGGAATTTGGGTGGAGGCTTGAGGTCTATAGGCCACCAATGTGCAACAATGATATCCTCAGATAGGTCTTGGAAAAACAAGACCAACACAAGTGGTTTCACCAGATTATCATTTACCTAGATTTAGTGATGCTTTTTATAGTGGAATGAACTCTAGTTTGAGGAAATAATTCACCAGAATTTATCTGGAGTCCCAAAAATTATTTCCTTGGTTGGTTAGATAGTGTTTGATGTACTTGTTCACTGAGAGTTAGAATCAAGTCCAAATAATTACCAGAATGCCCTCAGGAAATTCCCAAAGGTAGTTCTGTGGTGTCTTTGTCTTTTTCACCAAATTAATTCTACATAAGCTCTTGAGTTGATTCAAAGGGAATGTGGTAGGCATTTAGAATACCTTTATGTAGGAATTGGATTCACTCTGTTTGGAGTTGTTAATCTCCTAGAGTGATTTATTGAGTGAAAAGGACATCATGTGGTATTTTAATTATCAGACAAGAACAAAAGTTCTTTTGGGAAAAACAGAGGTACTGCATGTTTAAGAAAACCTTCCTACACATTATGAATTTTAGATCTAGGCATTTGGAAGCATTTTCCATTTTTATTTGGAATTAAACCAAACCAGGGAAACTGCAGATCTGGGGGGAAATATTAAAAAGGGAATTGGTGGTTGGCTGGTTTTCCAGGGGGAAATGGGCCGCCAGGGAGGAATCGGCCCACCCGGCACTAGCTCGCGCGGGAGCCCCGTTTGAACGGCTGACGGCCGGGTCTCGCCGGTCAGCCGCCCGGGGCGGGCGAAGCGGTATAGAGCGACGGGGGCCGCTCGATCAAGTGGAGATCGACGGCCCCTAGGCGTCGTCTTCCCCGCGACTGGAGGCGGTCGACCAGAACCCTAGGAGGCGGTGGCGGGGCTCGGGAAGCTTACCAGAGGGCTCGCCGACGACCGTGGGGTGGCGGAGAGGATGTGGTGCATGACGGCAACCTCGACGATGGGCGGCACGGTCGGTGTTGGTCTCCAGGAAGTAGCTCGCGCGACGGTGGCCGAGGAAGTAGCTTTGAGAGCTTGGCAGTGATGCCGGTGGGGGCTGACCTCTGAGGAAAAGAGGGTGTCATTAGATGCAGGGGAGCAAGAGTAACGCATTGGTGTGACATGCAGAGGAGGGGGAGCACGGGAGAGGGAACAATGCTCGAATTTTTGAGAGAGGCCGAGAGCTCTCTCTCTCTTCCTCTCGGGTAGGACGAGGCAGGGGAGAGGGAGTGGAGCTCGGGGGAAGTGAGTGGAGGGGACAGGAGTGAAATGAGCCAGGGGAGGAGGCTGGGGGTGGTTTGTGGCTTATAAACCGAAGGGGATGGGTGTAGGGTGGACCATTTCCAAGGGAGGCAAGGGCAAGTTCATGGGCATGCCATTGGCTGCCCGGGGCGGTGGAGAGAGGGAGTGTGGGGCTCTGGTCGAGCAGAGAGGGGAGGGGCAGCTGTGGTAATTAAATGGGGTATATCTTTGTAAGATATGGTTGTCTCTCTCTCTCTACTAAACCAAGGGTAAAAGGGGAAAGGGCTAGGGCAGAGCTACAGTGCTCACGACCAGGGGAGTATTGGTTGCTGTGGAGGAGTGTTTGACCAGATTTGGTGATTGGTTTGGTCTTGGTTTCACTCAAGTTTGTTTGTTTTGCAAACTTTGATCACAAGAGAGCTTGTGAAGGGTTCAAGGGTTTGCATTGTAAAAGATGGGGGAGATGGTACTGGTGGATGGGCAGGGTCAAGGTACACTCCTAGGATTTATTTGGGATTTTTATAAGGGGTTTTAGTCCTCTTAAATCCATTTATTCAAAAAGGGCAAAAGTAGTTTCTAGAAGCTCAGTTGATATTTTTACATTGGACAAGTTTGGTTTTTTGGTGTGAGAGGGTCCCAAATGTGAATGCACACTTAGGAGAATTTTCCCAAGATTTATTGGGGCACAAAAGTATTTAATACATTTATTTTGTTGTTTCTGCCATTTAGGAAAAAGGGCAAAAAGAATTATTAAAGCTCTTCAAAAATATTTATTTTTGAAGTTGGAATATAAGGTATGATAAATAGACTTCCAAAGAGCTTAAACATGGGGATGTGTTTTGGAGAAAGTCAAACTTTCTATTGTGGATGAGGTTTTGGGGATTTTGTCTACTAAAGGAATTAAATAGATTTGGTCCATAATAATTATGGATAATATTTGATAAATCTTGATGGTCAAGGTAGATGATGTATACAAGGTGTAGCAAGCATTTTCAACCTTGGGAATTGGAGATCCAACTTGAATAAGATGGAAAACAAGGAGTTGTGGATCTAGGGTGATGTTATTTTTATACCATCAAAACCTTGTTGGATCTTGGAGCTCAGAGCTCACCTTCATGCAAGGAATAGATGGATAGCTAGACCAAGTCATATATATGATCATGGCAGAAGGATTTTGGACTGGTTACCTTTGAGGTGGTATGGAGGTGATGGCAAACTTTGTTGAAATCAAGGCTGCCATACCAGATGGGTCATGATGCATTATAAACCATGTGGGTTTAAGAAGAACAGGGATCCACTTGGAACAAGTGAAGTAGATGTTTGATATACCTATATGAGTAGAACACAACCATGCAAAGAGTTGGTCCATAGAAGGTTGGATGATGGTGGGAGCTTCTGTCAAAGTAGGCATGATGACTAGATTTGAAGGAAACGTTATTTTCTTGCCTGCAAAACCATCAAGAACAAGTGGGTTGGAGGATGAGCTAACCAAGGGCAAAGGTGGGCCTTCGTAGTACTTATGATGATTAACAATATGGTTCAAGTGCATTTCCAAAAATGCACATGGTTTGAGAAAGGGAGGCATTCAAAAAGGGGATGTTGGAAATAGTTTTCCAGACAGCCAAATTTGGCAGATTTGAGGATTTTGAATAGAGTATGAGAGGGGATGTTTTTGGTGGGTTGCAAGGTACGAGAGCATCATCAAGTGGATGATGTTGAAGGGTAGATTGATTAGAAGGGATCCATGCTTGATATTGGCCTTCATTGACTTGGAAACTTCTAGAATGGATCACTTCAGAATTGATCTAGTTAAGGGTTTTAGATGATCACCTAGTAGCTAGAGATCAGGTCCAGGTTTCTACTCTTGCTTAGGGTGTGATGATTTGGGAACATCTTGCCTAGTGATGAGCTCCTAGAGTAGCTCATACTATTTCTAAACAAACAAATCAAACGGCAGATCAAGGCAATTCATCAGATAGCAGATCAAGGCAACTCATCTTACAAACCAAGCAAACCTTCTACTGGGGTTACCATCAGGCTTAGCTTGAGGTGAGTTTGGGACATTTTGAAGAGGTTGAATTTTGAATAAGATGCGAGTCCTTGGTATCCCTACCAAGAGTAGAATTCAAAGGTTTTATACAAGGTTTTGGAAATCTTAGAGGTAAGAGTAGTTGAAGGTTCTTTCTTGAAAACATAAGGAGATAGTATTCTATAGCTCTCCATAGTTTGATCAATAGAATCTATTAAAATAGTTGGTTTGCACAGGCTTCTTGGCTCAGGTTTTGAAATGCCAGAACATTTGAGAATATGCAAAATGAGCCAGGATAGTTTTGATAAATAGCTTTTGTCAACTGAGGGTGAGGTAAGGAGTATCATGTGGTATACACTCATATGCACAAGTACAACAAACAACAAGCAAATACTGCACCAATGAACAAGAAAAAGTTTTTGTTTCCCCCTGATTTTTGCATTCTCGACAACAAATCAGGGTTGTTGAAATTGGGATGTTACAGACCTTCCCCCTCAAAAGAATCTTGTCCCGAGATTCGGGAGAGTACGGTTAGGGGATTTGTGTTGGAGTTGGGGTTATGTGTTTTTCGCATACTAACTTGTCGGCTTTATCCTTGAACAGGGTCACTACGACGGTGAGGTTGAACTTCAATCGTCTTGAAACACGAGTGTGGAGTAGGCTTCAACCAGGATTGCGAGGATTATCTTCCTGCTGTAAGGATTTACGGCATCTCTCCTAAGGGATTATCGTATCCTAGTTTGCGTTCTTGGGTCCAACTGTGGGATTGCTTTGGCAGAGGGTTATTCTATTTTGCAGGAAAGACCCTTAGGATTAGACTGGGGTAGACTGGAGAGTTGACATAGTCCTTCCTTCTTGGATTCGCAGATGGAGGTTTTGAAGGCTGACGTCCATATTTCTCCTGGAGTCGAGATCGTTAGAAGGCGTCCCCTTCTAGAGGTCTTCTGAAATATCCTCTGGTAGCCAGTCTTCTGAGGATTGAGTGGAAAGATGCAGTCTTTCCACCTTAGAGCTTCACTATGGCGTTTTTAGGAGTGATGCCGATCGTCCGGCTTGGAGTGCTGACCCGATGTTAGCGGAAGGCGGTATCTCCCCGAAGTTTTGAGCTAAGGTCGTCAAGTGATGCCCTATTCTATAAACCTTGGGGGTGGTTTCCTAGCGAAGCTTTTAAGGGGTTAGCTCAAGGTGAGTTAGCGGTTTGCGACTCATTCTTGCTAGGAGTTAGTCAGGGTTGAAGTAGTCGGCGTTGGGTAAGCAGTCTTCACTTGTATTCCTTGCGTTGCTTCTGCTTGAGGGCGGAGTGGACTCGTTGTCTTCATGTATCCTCGTCTTCGAGGAACTGAAGTATTCTGGCCTCCGGGTGAGGAACTTCCCATTGTTGGTAAGCGTTCCGGGTTGGGTCTGATGCAACGTCTTGGGTAAAACACGCAAGAGGGAAACATCAAAGCAAGCATAGCAATCCAAGGAAGTTATTACATAACAAGCCAGTCTGCACCCGAAGGTGCTAATAGTACTTAAACATTACAAAACGCGTTCAGGGACGATACATGACTCTACCCTATTGCTAGATGGGCGAGTACAGCAGAGCGGGTGACTACTCGGAGGGTGCATCTACGGAGTCGTGGCTGGCTTCTGGCGGAGCAGTGGAGGTTTCCTGCACCTCCTAGATGGGCTTGAACCTACGGAGATACTGATTGGCGGTGATGCACTCCCTGCCTCTCTTGGGAGCAGCTTCCCCCGAGGTTCCTTCAGTGGCGGTGGTTCGTGCTTGATTCCTTTGCAGGGTTTCCAGAGCTTCCTTACGAGTGAGAATGGATTGTAGGTGATGGAGCTCCATCTAGGAGTGACGGTATTCGTCAATGACTACTGTTAACACCTCGTTGCTAGAGTAATTGAAGCGAGTCTGAAAGGAGAGAGAAGGGTATGCCAGGCTGGGGTCTTGAGATCCTCCGGTGCAGTCGACATTTCCCTTCACGGGGAGGAAAAAGGTTGTGGGTTGTCTCATCTCTGGGAGGGAACTACGGATGCGCATCAAAGCTTGGTTCCCGGCTTGGCTAGTATGACAATCTATCCCACATAATCTCCTGATTCCACTCCCTTGTGGAGGGTGTAGATAGGTTTCTGCTGGTAACCACAAAGTCGCATGGAGTCCCAGAGGAGTCGGGGAAATCCAATCTTCAGCCACTCTTCATCAACAGGTTCCATCTACAAAGGTGTTTAGGGCTAGGTCGGGTTAGTGAAAAGTGTGCAGGATTTTAAGTTTAGAAAATCGTATAGATGCAAGTAGTTTTCAAGATGGAGGGGAAAAGACATAAGCACTTTTGCAAATAGTCATCTCTTCTCCTTTGTCTTTTAGAAAATAGATTTGTCGTTTCCTGTCTAACGTCCATGCTAACTAAGGTCTCCTACAGTCAGGATGGTTCTGATACCAAGTTTGTGGTGTCCCTTGGATTTAGTCATCCGAGAAATCCCTGTTATGTAAATATCCACGTTCCCATGATCAGTGAGCCGTGGAACATAACCAACAAGTATCATTATAGCATCCAAAACATAACGAATACAAGACTTACATAGTTGCCATTATGGCTACACAACTTTCAGCAACGGAGCTTCAACACACAAAGGGCCCAACCATGCCTCAACCTACAGGCGACTGACTGGGAAGACGGCCTAGCTCGCTAGACGTCACCTTAATCTTCCGATGTCAAACCTCTGAAAGCCTGGCCAAGTAAATAGCCAGGGACAATGCCATGAGTACTTCTGAATGTACTCGCAAACCACCAAGATAAGTGAAATAAGGAAATGCAATTCTGGCTGTGGCGAGATAGCTCTATCTAGGGTTGTTTTTGAAAAGCTTAGACTATCTCTTGCAGTTACGACATCTCCATATCTTTGTTGAAAAAAGAGTTTTGAAACATGCCCCTATTTTATAAATCCAGATATCCCTATATCCTTGTTGATGACCTTTTTGAAAACAGTTTTGGAGTAAAAACCCTTTTTAAACCTCTTTGACCACCTTTGGTCAAAACAAAACTTTAAACTCAGGTTCCCCCGGAACCTCCATACTTTCATCCATATTTCCAAACAAACTACCGTTTGGGTACTCCTAGCCATCACCTTTCCAACCGTCCTTGACCGTCGACGCGGCTATTCGAATAGATTATACTCTATAGAGTCTGCGCACTTTCCCCACAAGAATCAATACATCCGTCGGGATACAACCACGGCCCGTTACACACGGTAGACGGGGGTCCGGATAATAAAACCTAACCTTTCGCTTGTCGACCCTAGCAAAGGCTGCTTTTCCTTTTGGGTTTGTTCTCCCCGGCAAGGATATGTGGCTCCCAGCCATAGTCCTGCCTTCCGTACACGCGTATACCCAAACCGCATCTTGGCGTATACCTTAACTTGGTGACTCCACTTCCGTACCACCTAAGTCATACCATCCGTGGGAGACCCAATTGTTGCACTGGCACTCCTGCCAAGACAGACTCACTCTTGCCGAAGCAAGCTACAGGCTCCAGATTCGTAGAACTGTTAGCGCCTGCCCAGAATTCAAGGGATTCCTCCCTATAAGCATTGTACAAGCTGCCTCGACTAATGAAGACAAACTACGAGCTAAACCCCAGTACCTGGAGTAATGTGGTTGCATGGGTAAAAATTGTTCTGGTAAAGGCATAGAACATCCCTTCTCTTTCTCTTGCTCATTTTCTCATTTCTCATCAACACCACTTCTTTAGGTAAAACATCCGCTTGGAACAATGCCTCTTCCAAGGGTTTTACAAAGTAGTTTTTAAACAGTTGAAGTAGGGTAAATCCCAAAACAATTGATTCAACAAAATTCCATGGTTTCCAACGAGGGAGGGTGCTAGCCATCATAACCTCGATCTAAAGGGGGTAAGTGGTAGGTTTACATCAGGGTGGTGCCACGAGGGACACCAAGTCATAACTTGGAGGAGCCAAGTCATTAGCGCGGTATTTATAAAACAAGACATGCAGATAAAGAATCCAATTTATAAAGGAGGTACAAAACAGGTAATAAAAGGAATAGGACAAGTATCAGAATTCGGAAAGGTGGCTTGCGTGATCAGCAATAAGTCCCTGGACTTCCTTAGATAACCAAGAATAGCCAATAAGTAATAATAAGAAGTCCCTTTCTTCTTGTCGTCAAATAATCACACTATCGCCATCATCGAGTATACATGCAAGCAGACAATACCACAATCAATACAAGGCATACATGCATCAAACCATACAGCAAACAAGCATAAGGAATCCTACTTAACTTAGTAGGTTTTGGAGAAGTTGGGTACTAGTAGTGGAATTACTAGATTGCCAAACTAGAGTTTTTCCCTTGGAAGATAGTTGTCTAGGCTATTTACCAAGGAATTTGGGTGGAGGCTTGAGGTCTGTAGGCCACCAATGTGCAACAATGATATCCTTAGATAGGTCCTGGCAAAACAAGACCAACACAAGTGGTTTCACCAGATTATCATTTACCTAGATTCAGTGATGCTTTTTATAGTGGAATAAACTCTAGTTTGAGGAAATAATTCACCAGACTTTATCTGGAGTCCCAAAAATTATTTCCTTGGGTGGTTAGATAGTGTTTGATGTACTTGTTCACTGAGAGTTAGAATCAAGTCCAAATAATTACCAGAATTCCCTCAGGAAATTCCCAAGGGCAGTTTTGTGGTGTCTTTGTCTTTTTCACCAAATTAACTCTAAAGAAGCTCTTGAGTTGATTCGAAGGGAATGTGGTAGGCATTTATAATACCTTTTTGTAGGAATTGGATTCACTCTATTTGGAGTTGTCAATCTCCTGGAGTGATTTATTTAGTGAAAAGGACATCATGTGGTATTTTAATTATCAGAAAAGAACAAAAGTTCTTTGGGGAAAAACAGAGGTACTGCATGTTTAACAAAACCATCATACACATTAGGAATTTTAGATCTAGGAATTTGGAAGAATTTTCCATTTTTATTTGGAATTAAACCAAACCAGGGAAACTGTAGATCTGGGGGAAAATATTAAAAAGGGAATTGGGGGTGGGCTGGTTTTCTAGGGGGAAATGGGCATGGGGAGAATCGGCCCACAGCACTAGCTCGCTGGAGCCCGTTTGAGCAGTGACGGTTGGGTCCCTCGGCCACCGAGGTGAGCGAAGCGGTATAGAGCGACGGGGGCCGCTCGATCAAGTGGAGATGGACGGCCCCTAGGCGTCGTCTTCCCCGCGACTGGAGGCGGTCGACCGGAACCCTAGGGGCAGCGGCGGGGCTCGGGAAGCTTACCAGAGGGCTCGCCGGCGACCATGGGGTGGCGGAGAGGATGCGGTGCACGACAGTGACCTCGATGATGGGCGGCACGGCCAGTGTTGGTCTCTGGGAAGCAGCTCGCACGACGGTAGCCGAGGAAGTAGCTTCGGGAGCTTGGTGGCAACGCCAGTGGGGGCTGACCTGTGAGGCAAAGAGGGTGTCGTTAGATGCAGGGGAGCGAGAGGAACGCAGTGGTTTGACATGCAGAGGAGGGGGAGCACGGGAGAGGGAACCTTGCTCGAATTTTTGAGAGAGGCCAAGAGCTCTCTCTCTCTTCTTCTCGAGTAGGACAAGGCATGGGAGAGGGAGTGGAGCTCGGGGGAAGTGAGTGGAGGGGACAGGAGTGAAATAATCCAGGGAGGAGGCCGGGGGTGGTTTGTGGCTTATAAACCGAAGGGGATGGGTGTAGGGTTGACCATGTCCAAGGGAGGCAAGGGAAAGTTCATGGGCACGCCATTGGCTGCCAGGGGTGGTGGAGAGAGGGAGTGTGGGGCTCTGGTCGAGCAGAGAGGGGAGGGACAGCTGTCGTAATTAAATGGGGCATATCTTTGTAAGATATGGTTGTCTCTCTCTCTCTACTAAACCAAGGGTAAAAGGGGCAAGGGCTAGGGAAGAGCTACAGTGCTGATACATTGCAAATGTATCTATAATTTTTGATGTTCCATGCTTGGTTTTATCCACTTTCTTGTGTTTTGTTCCAACTTTGGAGTAATTTTCATATGATTTCTTGGACTAACCTATTAACAAGAGCCACAGTGCCAGCTGCCTGTTTTCTGCTGTTTTTGGTTCCAAGAAAGTCAAAAAATGAATATTCTCGGAATTGGACGGGACAAAAGCCAAAGTGCCTATTTTTCCGGAAGGGATCAAGTGCCAAAATACGAGACGGAGAGGGGCCAAGGGCCAGCCACACCACCTGGCCGCGCGGCCAGGCCTGGCCCGTGCCAGGGGGTGGTGTGGTGGCTCCCGGCACCCCCTCGGCCTCTCCTTCCCCCTATATATTGCCCTTGGGACGAAAACCCTAAGTACCTGATCAAAAATCCACGAAAGAGTCTATAGTCGCTGTCATCTCCATCCCTAGATCGGGAGGGATCTGAAGCTCTTCCCGGCACCCTGCCGGAGAGGGGAATTCACCCTAGAGGCCTTCTTCATCAACATGCAAGCCTCCGGTGTGATGCGTGAGTAGTTCATCCTTGGACTACGGATCCATGTAGTAGCTAGATGGCTGGTTTCTCCTCCTTTGTGCTTTCATGTTTAGATCTTGTGAGCTCCGTTCATGATCAAGATCATCTTTTTGTAATCCATACATGTTGTGTTTATGGGATCCGATGGATATTGAGATGCTATTTCAGATTGATTATTGATTCTATCATGTCTTTGTTATTTGAGATCTTGCATGCTTTCCGTTGTTAGTAGCTATCTTGGCCAAGTAGATGCTAGCAACTCAAAGAGTTAGTATTTATGCTCGATAGTGGGTTCATGCCTCTGGTAATCTGGGGAAGTGACATAAATCTCTAAGGTAGTAGATGTGTTGTTGCTACTAGGGAGAAAACAACAATCCTTTGTTCATAGAACAATCGTATTGTTTACTTTACACGATCAGTAAAGCAATAATCTATTGCTTGCAACTTAATCTTGGAGGGGTTCGGATGATAACCTGAAGGTGGATTATTAGTCATAGATGCATTTGGATGGCGGTCTATGTATTATGTTGTAATGCCCAATCAAGTCTCAAAGGAGTCAAGATGATTAGTATATGCATGTATTGCTTTCTCGGTGTTTGTCAATTGCCCCACTGTAATTTGTTCACCCAGCATGTTATCTATCTAAGGAGAGCCACCTCTAGTGAACTATGGATCCCGGTCCTTGTCTTTTACATACAATCTACAATCTTTTACTTCTTTGTGTTTACTTTCTGCAAACTTTTACTTCTTTCCATTCGATATGTTTAATCCTTTGTTTTCCGCAAAACACGGTGAGATTGACAACCTCATCGCAAGTTGGGGACAAAGTTTTGTGGTTGTGTTGTGCAGGTCTCCACGTTGCTACTAGCACCGGTAGTGCGCCCTGCAAAAGCTCGGCTAGTAACACCTTTGGGGTGTTTCCTTGCTCCTACTGGTTCGATTAAACCTTGGTTTCATAACTGAGGGAAACTTGTTGCTGTGCTCATCATACCTTCCTCTTGAGTTCCCAACGAGCTCTACATCAACACCGCCACCAACATTTTTCTGGGCGCCGTGCATTGAGACTTCAAGCATTTTTCTGGTGCCATTGCCGGGGAACAAAGAAGAAGAAACTCCCACGTCAACACCGCACCAGACATTTTTCTGGCGCCGTTGCCGGGGAGTCAAGGACATCTTCACAAGGGGAGTCCCTCATAACCAATCTCTTTACTTTGTTGTTTTTGTTTTGCTTAGTTTATTTTTGCTTTGTTTGCTTGTTTTGTTATTCAAAAAACACAAAAAAAAATTAGTTTTACTTGTTTGCTTTCTTATTTGAAAACCCAAAAAAAATGACTACTCTTGAAAACACTAAGTTGTGTGACTTCACTGGCACCAACAACAATGATTTTATGAGCACACCTATTGCTCCACTTGTGGCTAAAAATACTTTCTTTGAGATAAGACCTGCTTTGCTCAATCTTGTTACGAGAGAACAATTTTCTGGTATTGGTAATGAAGATGCTGCTTCCCATCTAAATAACTTTGTTGAACTTTGTGAGATGCAAAAGCATAGGGATATAGATGGTGATATTATTAAACTGAAATTGTTTCCTTTCTCTTTGAGAGGAAAAGCTAAAGAGTGGTTGAATTCATTAACTAGGAATAGTATTGATTCTTGGACTATATGCAAAGATGCTTTTATTGGAAAATACTACCCTCCTGCTAAGATTATATCCATGAGAAGTGAAATAATGAAGTTTAAACAACTTGATAATGAACATGTTGCTCAAGCTTGGGAAAGAATGAAATCTTTGGTAAAGAATTGTCCCACTCATGGACTGACTGCTTGGATGATCATCCAAATTTTTTATGCAGGATTGAACTATTCTTCAAGGAACCTATTGGATTCTGCTGCTAGATGTACTTTTATGACTATTACTTTGGGTGCTGCAATGAAACTTCTGGACAATATGATGGTTAATTATTCTGAATGGCATACTGAGAGAGCTCCACAAGGTAAGAAGGTAAATTCTGTCGAGGAAACCTCTTCCTTGAGTGATAAGATTGATATAATTATGTCTATGCTTATTAATGGGAAAGCCCATATTGATCCAAATAATGTTCCTTTAGCCTCTTTGGTTGCTCAAGAAGAGCAAGTTGATGTGAACTTCATAAGAAATAACAACTTTGGCAACAATGCTTATGGTAATAATGCTTATAGGAACAATTTTGGTAACAACAATTATAAGCCATATCCTCCTAGTGAAGGAAGAATTTTAGAAGTTGAAAGAGCCACTAAAAACTTCATGCAAATGCAATATGAGCAAAATAAGCTATTTACTAAAACTATGGAGGAACAATCTATCATTTTGAAGAACATTAGCCATCAACTTGAGAGTCTAAATAGGGAAATTCCTAGTTTACAATTGAAACTCTCTAATGTTGAAAGAAATATATCATATCTATCTAAAGCTCAATCTTCATTGATTAATAAAATGGCTGCTAAACCTGAAACTAATGAGAATCCCTTTGCAGCTACTAATGCTATACAAGTAAGAATTGATGAAAATGTTAGACTATTAGCTGAATTACATGCTAAGTGGGAAAGAGAAGATGAAATTGCTAGAAACATTAGTGTTTCTATTATTACCACCACTAGTGTTGAGGCTAGCAATAGTTCTACTACTTTAGATGATAAATTTGATTTTGATCTTGATGGTTGCAACATCTCTGAAGTTATTAAGTTCCTATGAAAGCTTGCTAAAAGTCCTAATGCCAGTGCTATGAACATGGCCTTTACAAAACACATTACTGATGCTCTCATAAAGATTAAAGAAGAAAAGATGAAACATAAAGCTTCTATTCCTATAAAACAAAAAGATGGTTGGGAACCCATCATTAATATGAAAGTGAATGACTTTGATTTTAAAGCTTTATGTGATCTTGATAGTAGTGTTTCTATTATGCCTAGAAGGATTTATGATATGCTTGATTTGCCTCCTCTTGAAGATTGTTATTTGAATGTCCCACTTGATGATAATGCTAAAAAGAAACTCATGGGGAGTCTTAATGATGTTCTTATTATGGTTAATGATTCCTATGTCACCGTTGATTTCTATGTTTTGGATGTTGAATACAATGCTTCTTGTCCTATTACTTTGGGAAGACCTTTTCTTAGAACTGTTGGTGCCATCATTGATATGAAAGAAGGCACCATTAAATATCAACTCCCACTCAAGAAAGGTATAGAACACTTCCCTAAAAAGAGAGAAAAGATTTCTTTTTCTTCTCCTATGAAAACAAAATATGGTCTTGATGCTTCTTCATTTGAGAACACTTGATTCTTTCTTTGCTTCTTATGCCTAACTTAAAGACGTTAAAGAAAAGTACTTGTTGGGAGATAACCCAAGAGTTTTAGATGAGTCTTGAAAGTTATTACTTCAGTAATAACCGCTCCTTATCCTTTTTATTTGCTTTTTGTGCCAAGAGTAACCTCTCATGAGAGTGAAGTAATGATTGGGAAAGTTGCTTTCCCGAAACAGATTTTTGTGCTTCACCGTAAAAAATCCTGAGTGAGCTCTGTATGTCGGATTGAGCTGTCATTTTTTGTGCTTCTGATCCAGGTTGTTATCTAATTTTATTTAGTTCAACACTTTTTGATTTGAGCAACAGAAGGTCTTCGAAAAAATTCGTCTTTACCTGCTGGTCTGTTTTGACAGATTTCTGCCATTTTCTACATTTGCTTCTTGTTGGTTCCTTCTTGAGTTCTTTTGGGGAATTGAGATTTTTGAGGGAAGTTCTATGGTATCTAGTGTTCTAAAGGAAGTTTATTTGGTGTTAGAACTGAACCTTAAGACTTATTTATCTTGAGTGCACTAATGTTGCTAATAAAGATTGTGTGAAGTTTTGTATGAAGGAAAATTTTCAGGTGTATGGAAGGAATGAGTAATGAGATGAAGGATGGACTAAAGCTCAAGCTTGGGGATGCCACGTGTGTCACCCCAAGAAATATCCAAGAAGTACAAGCGTCAAAGCTTGGGGATGCCCAAGGCATCCCCTTCTTCATCAATAAAAATTCCAGGTTTCTTCCAGACGCTTCATTTTTATTGTTTCATGCACAGTTGTGTTTTTCTTGGAGCGTCTTCTTTTTCGTTTTCATTTTGGTTTTTAGTTTTCTTGGTTTTCTTAGTTTTCTGAATAAGTTGGTTGGACCCCCTCTTTCTTACATTGGTTTGCAAATAGTTTGGTTTGCTTTGGAAAAGAGTAGGAAAGTTCATACTTATGTGGTAAAAAGAGTTTGTTTCTGACTATGGCCTATGCTTTGTCATGCCATGCTTGATATTGTTTTGGCTTTATGATTAGTATTCTTTGCTGTAGCATGACTTTTTATAAACAATTGAGATTGCTTAATGTGCCTTGGATGAATCATGCGTTGTTTTAGCATATTAAAGCATAGTATAGTGGTATTCTCCTTTGATGCTTTATTTGGGTTGACTTGGCACATGCTCACACCATGTTATGACTGTCACAAGTCACCATAGCCTTTATGATCCTTTAGTTTTCAACTTGTAGTATCACTTTATGCTTTGATCAATGATGTTTTATCGCTCTGCATGATTATGGCCATTATTGCTCTCTTAGTTTGTCGCTCCTAGTCTTTTGCTAGCCTCCACAACAAGGTATGAGTTCCACTCATGCATCCAACTCCCTAAACCAAGTTATTCCAAAGAGTCCACCATACCTACCTACTAGCTTATGCTATTCCAAGTATATTCATGCTTTTGTTTACCTTCCACTTGTTATGAGAAAACTAGTGATTAAAGCTCTCACGAACTTGATGGCACACTTTACTTTTTGCCTCTAATAAACTTGAACCATTGGGTCCTTCTTTGTTGCGTATATGCTTGCGCTTTATAAGTTGAAATTAGCAGAACCATGTTTCATGGGGAACGCTTTCAACATTGCACTTGTACTTTGTACCCCGTTGATATCATGTTCTTTTGCTTACAGATCCCGGCGGTCTGAAATAAAAGTGGAACTTGTAAGATCATAGAGTTTGTATGTGTGTTAGAGAAACGCCTGGGCCGCTAGCCTAAGCCATGCCTAATCATGGTGGAAACTTGCAGCATCACCATAATGAGCACTCTATGAAGCATCCTCAATAAAAACCTATGCAAATAGCAAATAAAAAGATCGCTGAGATGCTCATTGTCTGCTTGCTTTGTCATTTTGATTATGGGAAAGCTCCCGTATCATGTGCAAGGGGTACCCCGTTGGTGGTTCTTAATGGTACACATGTACTTACAATGACAAGAGCTTACTCGTGACTGAAGTTGAGTAGCATGAGGATCGGTCTTCGTAAGTAAGGGGCATGAGATTTTGGTTTATAACTTGTCAAGCATATCCTCTTAGTTGTGTCACTTTAACCTTAATCACTTCAAGATGCTTATGATAGGGGAAATGAGAGCTGAAAGCTATAAGTACCATATATTTTGGAATCTCTTTATGAGACTTGAATCCCTACTTCCTTTTACAAAAGGATTTTCTTCCACCATTATATTGAGTCTCCACCTTCTATCTTTATGCACCTAATTTGAGAGCATAATGGCCATTCTTAGTTTGTGCATTGTCCCAAGACTAGTTGATTGATGCATAACTTGTTATTGCTTGTTTTTAACTATTGTATCTAGTCACTCTTATGAACTTTGAAGGTGTCCTATGCATTTATAATTGCTACTCTATTGAGGGACAAGCTAAATACTATTATGCTATGTTTTCTTTATGTGAAACAAACAAACGTCTTGCAAAGCATTGTTATTCATGAATCTTTTGTTTATGCCTTTTCATGTTGCATCATAGTTTCTTTGCTTATTGCTAGAACTTTGTCTTTCATGTTATGATTGAAGTACTATGATCCCAGCTTTGAGTGTTTTGCAAATACCTTAATCAAGTCTTTGATTGTGCATGTCACCTCAAAAATTATTTCTTTTTATCACTTACCAGCTTGGGGATGTTGATACATTGCAAATGTATCTATAATTTTTGATGTTCCATGCTTGGTTTTATCCACTTTCTTGTGTTTTGCTCCAACTTTGGAGTACTTTTCATATGATTTCTTGGACTAACCTATTAACAAGAGCCCCAGTGCCAGCTGCCTGTTTTCTGCTGTTTTTGGTTCCAGGAAAGTCAGAAAATGAATATTCTCGGAATGGGACGGGACAAAACCAAAGTGCCTATTTTTCGGAAGGGATCAAGTGCCAGAATACGAGACGGAGAGGGGCCAGGGGCCGGACACACCACCTGGCCACGCGGCCAGGCCTGGCCCGCGCCAGGGGGTGGTGTGGTGGCTCCCGGCACCCCCTCGGCCTCTCCTTCCGCCTATATATTACCCTCGGGACGAAAACCCTAAGTACTCGATCAAAAATCCACGAAGAGTGCAGAGCCGTCATCTCCATCCCTAGATCGAGAGGGATCTGAAGCTCTTCCCGGCACCCTGCCGGAGAGGGGAATTCACCCTGGAGGCCTTCTTCATCACCATGCAAGCCTCCGGTGTGATGCATGAATAGTTCATCCTTGGACTACGAATCCATGTAGTAGCTAGATGGCTGGTTTCTACTCCTTTGTGCTTTCATGTTTAGATCTTGTGAGCTCCGTTCATGACCAAGATCATCTTTTTGTAATCCATACATGTTGTGCTTGCAGGGATCCGATGGATATTGAGATGCTATTTCAGATTGATTATTGATTCTATCATGTCTTTGTTATTTGAGATCTTGCATGCTTTCCATTGTTAGTAGCTATCTTGGCCAAGTAGATGCTAGAACCTCCAAGAGTTAGTATTTATGCTCGATAGTGGGTTCATGCCTCTGGTAATCTGGGGAAGTGACAGAAATCTCTAAGGTAGTAGATGTGTTGTTGCTACTAGGGAGAAAACAACAATCCTTTGTTCATAGAACAATCGTATTGTTTACTTTACACGCAGTTCGTAAAGCAATAATCTGTTGCTTGCAACTTAATCTTTGGAGGGGTTCGGATGATAACCTGAAGGTGGATTATTAGTCATAGATGTAGTTGGATGGCGGTCTATGTATTATGTTGTAATGCCCAATCAAGTCTCAAAGGAGTCAAGATGATTAGTATATGCATGTATTGCTTTCTCGGTGTTTGTCAATTGCCCCGCTGTAATTTGTTCACTCAGCATGTTATCTATCTAAGGAGAGCCACCTCTAGTGAACTATGGATCCCGGTCCTTGTCTTTTACATACAATCTACAATCTTTTACTTCTTTGTGTTTACTTTCTGCAAACTTTTACTTCTTTCCATTCGATACGTTTAATCCTTTGTTTTCTGCAAAACATGGTGAGATTAACAACCTCATCGCAAGTTGGGGACAAAGTTCTGTGGTTGTGTTGTGCAGGTCTCCACGTTGCTACTAGCACCGGTAGTGCGCCCTGCCAAAGCTCAGCTAGTAACACCTTTGGGGTGTTTCCTTGCTCCTACTGGTTCGATTAACCCTTGGTTTCATAACTGAGGGAAACTTGATGTTGTGCTCATCATACCTTCCTCTTGGGGTTCCCAACAAGCTCTACATCCACACCACCACCAGCATTTTTATGGGCGCCGTGCATTGAGCCATCAAGTGCTCACGACCAGGGGAGTATTGGTTGCTATGGAGGAGTGTTTGACCAGCTTTGGTGATTGGTTTGGTCTTGGTTTCACTCAAGTTTGTTTGTTTTGCAAACTTTGATCACAAGAGAGCTTGTGAAGGAGTTCAAGGGTTTTCATTGGAAAAGATGGGGAGATGGTACTGGTGGATGGGCAGGGTCAAGGTACACTCCTAGGATTTATTTGGGATTTTTATAAGGGGTTTTAGTCCTCTTAAATCCATTTATTCAAAGAGGGCAGAAGTAGTTTCTAGAAGTTCGGTTGATATTTTTACATTTGACAAGGTTGGTTTTTTGGTGTGAGAGGGTCCCAAATGTTAATGCACACTTAGGAGATTTTTCCCAAGATTTATTGGGGCACAAAAGTATTTAAAACATTTATTTCGTTGTTTCTGCCATTTAGGAAAAAGGGCACAAAGAATTATTAAAGCTCTTCAAAAATATTTATTTTTGAAGTTGGAAGATAGGGTATGATAAATAGACTTCCAAAGAGCTTAAACATGGGGATGTGTTTTAGATAAAGTCAAACTTTCTATTATGGATGAGGTTTTGGGGATTTTGTCTATTAAAGGAATTAAATAGATTTCGTCCATAATAATTACGGATAATATTTGATAAATCTTGATGATCAAGGTAGATGATGTAGACAAGGTGTAGAAAGCATTTTCAACCTTGGGAATTGGAGATCCAACTTGAATAAGATGGAAAACAAGGAGTTGTGGATCTAGGGTGATGTTATTTTTATACCACCAAAACCTTGTTGGATCTTGGAGCTCAGAGCTCACCTTGATGCAAGGAATAGATGGATAGCTAGACCAAGTCATATATATGATCATGGCAGAAGGATTTTGGATTGGTTACCTTTGAGGTGGTATGGAGGTGATGGCAAACTTTGTTAAAATCAAAGCTGCCATACCAGATGGGTCATGATGCATTATAAACCATGTGGGTTTAAGAAGCACAGGGATCCACTTGGAACAAGTGAAGTAGATGTTGATATACCTATATGAGTAGAACATAACCATGCAAAGAGTTGGTCCATAGAAGGTTGGATGATGGTGGGAGCTTCTGTCAAAGTAGGCATGATGACTAGATTTACAGGAAAAGTTATTTTCTTGCCTGCAAAACCATCAAGAACAAGTGGGTTGGAGGATGAGCTAACCAAGGGCAAAGGTGTTCCTTGGTAGTACTTAGGATTATTAACAAGATGGTTCAAGTGCATTTCCAAAAATACACATGGTTTGAGAAAGGGAGGCATTCAAAAAGGGGATGTTGGAAATAGTTTTCCAGACAGCCAAATTTGGCAGATTTGAGGATTTTGACTAGAGTATGAGAGGGGATGTTTTTGGTGGGTTGCAAGGTTCCAGAGCATCATCAAGTGGATGATGTTGAATGGTAGATTGAGTAGAAGGGATCCATGCTTGATATTGGCCTTTATTGACTTGGAAACTTCTAGAATGGGTCACTTCAGAATTGATCTAGTTAAGGGTTTTAGATGATCACCTAGTAGCTAGAGATCAGGTCCAGGTTTCTACTCTTGCTTAGGTTCTGATGATTTTGGTACATCTTGATCCTAGTGATGAGATCCTAGAGTAGCTCATACTATTTCTAAACAAACAAATCAAACAGCAGATCAAGGCAATTCATCAGACAGCAGATCAAGGCAACTCATCTTACAAACCAAGCAAACCTACTACTGGGGTTACCATCAGGCTTAGCTTGAGGTGAGGTTGGGACATTTTGAAGAGGTTGAATTTTGAATAAGATGAGAATCCTTGGTATCCCTACCAAGAGTAGAATTCAAAGGTTTTATACAAGGTTTTGGAAATCTTAGAGGTAAGAGTAGTTGAAGGTTCTGTCTTGAAAACATAAGGATATAGTATTCTATAGCTCTCCATAGTTAGATCAATAGAAGCTATTAAAATAGTTGGTTTGCACAGGCTTCTTGGCTCAGGTTTTGAAATGCCAGAACATTTGAGAATATGCAAAATGAGCCAGGATAGTTTTGTTAAATAGCTTTTGTCAACTGAGGGTGAGGTAAGGAGTATCATATGGTATACACTCATATGCACAAGTACAACAAACAACAAGCAAATAATGCACCAATGAACAAGAAAAGGTTTTTGTTTCCCCCTGATTTTTGCATTCTGTACAACAAATCAGGGTTGTTAAAATTGGGATGTTACACGTACAAATTCTTTTCCAATGTACTGACGGTTTAATGACCAACTATACGGCGGGAATAAACTTTTTGGTTGTATAGCTCCGTTCGTACAGATATCGATGCCTTTGTATATTTTCTTTCCCAGGGACAGACAGTTTGACGATCAACTATACGGCAGGAACATATTGTTTCAGCCGTATAGCTGCGCCGCCAGGGGAAACCCTAAAATTTTGACAGAAGTCCAACTATACGGCGAGAACGCATTGTTCTGGCCGTATAGTTGTGCCCGTATAGTTGAGAAAACCCCTCAAATGCCAACTAGAAGATAACCATTTCTCAAAATCTTATTCTTTCTTCTTCTTTCTTCTTCTAAAAACCTCGAAACACCACTTGGGAGCTTCTCCCATGATCTAGAGAGACCGAGCATATGTAAGCAATAAAATTCTACCTCAGAAACCTCCTAGACTGTGATTCTCTATAGAAGTTCATGTTTTGTTTTTACTTTCCTTTTATCAGTGGGGTAAACGAACTATGTTCGTATACCAAACCAATGCATTTTATTTTGTGTGTTATTTTCGCAGGGACTTGAACCTTGTGTGACGACGTGTACGATAGTGCCGACTGTGCAAACACTTACATGAGCCACTTGGTTGCTTCAATTCGACACTTCGACAATCAGTTTCTGGTAAAACCTTCCAACTCGAACCTCTTTTATTAAGCACATAGGGGCTGCACACTTGTGTTTCATATTTTTGTCTCACTTGCACTTCATCAAAATCTAGGAGAGGCATCTTCTAGAACTAGTTTGTTGACTTAAGCGTGGTGCTTAGGTTGCTGAACCGACTCAATGGGACTTGTATTTTTGTTACCTGTGAGCTAAACCCGTGTCTTCAGAAACACAAAAATATTTTGTTTTCTTTTTAGTTTTTAAGCAGATCCTCAAGGAAGGCACACCGGGCCATATCAAGAAATACATGTTGAAGCAAAGGTTCTTTGTCTATCAAAAGAGAGGTTAGTTGTATCTCAACGGTAAAGTGTGTCACCCTTGTTTTCAACTAAGCTTGGGGAGGTAACCACTTATCACACTCTCTTTTGGAAACTGTATTTTCTCTTTTCTTTTGGTCATATACTCAACTTTAGTTCTTGCAAAGTTATAAGCTTGGGGAGGTTACTTCTGCATGTGTAGAGTCTTGTGCAATGTTCGTATCCGATGAAGGTTTAATGCAATCATGTATCCCACTGTTTTTGAACGTTTTTTAAGTGAGTCTAGTTATGTATTCATATGGGGATACACTTGCTCATGATAGGCACCATAGGAGTTGACTTAGAGCTTGTATGCATCTTGCCAAATTGTTTATCAAGCTTGTGACACTATTTGTGATCCTCTATAAAACATCAGAGGATGACCTATGCAACATCAGCTCGCACAAGGTCTACCTAACCTTCTATGCCTTCTGCTTGCCCATGTCGCAATAGTATCCACCCTTGTAGAACTGATTCTTGCAATTATCGCGGTAGAAGACATTGTACTCACATGGTAGCTCAATCGGGTGAGAGTGAAGAACACAGGGGAGACTAAACTGATGAGATTTGGCTAGGGATGCACTATATGCTACTGGGTGAATATAACCTTTGCAGCAGGCGACAAGGCTCATAGTGGTGATGACGTCGCATCTGTCTGAGACTTATTCAAGGGGGCCACCGGAAACACCTTAGAAGTGTCATTGTCATCGATCGATTGGGCCATCGCAAGGAAGAGCTCGAGCAGGTGGGGGACGATGGCATTTGGTTTTGATTGGGGTTTTGACTGAATTTGATTGGGGTTTTGGAGGAGAGAGCGAGCAGCATCTAGCATGGCGGAGCTGATCCTAAAGCGGCATGGCGGCATTGGCGTGTGCTAACGTGGGCGAGTGGGGATCAATGAGAAGATGGAGAGTAAGAGGAATGGAGATAAAGGGGAAATAAAATAAATTGATTGAAATAGTACTATCTTACCGAGCGTGGTTTCTCTCTCTTCTGTGTGTTTCCTGTGCCTATTGAGTAGTAGGGTCTGGCCTAAGTTGATTCTAGGAGTTTTACTACACCATAGCTAGCCTAGCACACCGTGCAGCTGTACTGTCCTGTCAAATGAATGCCCATGGCAGAGATATGCTCTAGAGTATACTCGGAGCTCCTCTTGCCAAACATAATAATCTTTGGATCTTCTAAATTTATTATCGTGTAAAGGCATATTTGGAACAAGTTTTCTATAATAAACATTTGAAAATGGTACTATACTACTTCTATTAAACACGTCTAGGTTCGGCACACCGATAAAGAACCAAAACCCGAATACTATGGAACTCTTGTACAATAACAAAAATTCTCACAAAATGGGCTACCGGTACCATCTGTACACCCACACACTGCCACCAAAATTAGCTTGCCTGCCACTCCACCAAATTCCTCTCCCTATCGGCCTCTACGCCCCCATTCCTGGACCCCGAATCGACCATCTCTTGGGAAAAATCAACCATCAACCAAAAGAAAATACATTGTCTAATCCCTCCCATTCTTTTTGAACGTATGGTGGCGATTGCTTGAGAGCTGTGCGAGTAGATGTCTGGGCTACTGGTTGTAGCTCCGTGAAATCCCGCGCTCGAAAGCGGTGGAAAAATTTATTCTCTATCAATGATGGAAGATGATCGACGATACAATATCAAATCAACAAGTTAGTGACTTTGTCCGTCTGACCAGTGAGAGCCGACACGAGTGGTGATTAGCTTATGAAGCGCATCGAAACAGGTGCCTTTAAGACATATATAGTAGTACGGTAGCAGAGTATTGTAGTACTAGTACGAGAGTGCGTTGGGGGAGGGGGTGGGTTATTCTCGGGTTACATCCATCAGGTCAACACTCCCTATGTCCTTATTTATTCATTCATTAGTGGCATACAAGGCTATTTGAGGTCTAAGTTTGATCATCGATTTGACCAATTAAACATGGTTACATCGTACTTCCTGTATTTACCAGGAAGGTGCTACTACACCACCGTGTTGATTTAGTATTGTTGGTACTCACTACAAGAAAAAGTGTCCATCCGCAATGACTTGGCCCGTCGGTCGTCGTAGAAGGAGCATCATCTGCGACGAATTTCTTGGCTCGAGTGTGGCTGATGAATTTTTTCCTGGTTTCGCGGCCCTCTACTACGACGAAACCGCTAAAAACATGGACGAAACTAGGCCAGCGCATGGCAGAATCAAGATTTCCAGTTCCTCGCGTGATGTTGACTCACCGAAGTCTTTTGAGGCTTGTGGGTCTCGGACGTCAGTTTATCTAGCAGACCATACTTTTCGGTCGCGCCTCCCTGATTTGAACTTGATAACGTTACTCGATACGTCTATCGTTTAGTCAGGCTGATGGGTCCCACATATCAGCCTCCCATTAGAAGAATCGTGTGTATGAAGGAATTTTTTTCCTTCGCTCACGCTATCTTCCGAACTTGATAACGGTGCTCGATGCATCTACCATTTAATCAGGCTGCTGAGATCCACATATCATCCTCTCATTAAAATAAACGTGTATATGATAGAATTTTTTCCTTCGTTCGCGCTACCCTGTTCTGAACTTGATAGCGTTGCTCGATGTATCTACGGTCCAGTCACGCTGCTGGGTCCCCCATGTCAGCCTCTCATTAGAAGAAACGTGTGTATGATGGATTTTTTGCCCTCGGTCGTGCCTTCATGTTCTGAACTTGATAACGTTGCTCACTACATCAGCCGCTTATTAAGGCTGGTGGGTTCCTTATGTCAGCCTCTCACTAGAAGAATCGTGTGTATGATGGATTTTTTTTTTCGCTCGCGCCTCCCTATTTCGAACTTGGCAACGTTGCTCGATGCAGCATTTGTATAAGGTCTCTGCTGGATCCCACATGTCAGAGTTTCTATAAATGCAACGTGTGTATGACGGACTTTTTTCGGCCGTGTCCGTTGTTTTGACCTTGGCAACGTTGCTGGGTCCTAGATGTCAGTCTTCTCTGTGTAAGAAGTGTGTGTATGCTGGAAAAAATATAAAAGAATAACAGAGGTTATATATATTGATAAACATAGGATTCAAACTCAAGTCTTCAACAAATGGAAACTACGTGCGCTTCCACTATGCCAGAACCATCTATGCACTCCTTGAAAAGATTACGTTTAGAAATATTGAAATCACTTAAAATGAAAAGGCAGACCCTGACGAATTGCCATAAAAATGTCACATGGTCTGTATAAATAAAAATTGGGTAGCCGAAGCTTATCCTATACTTTATCAGAATGGCACAGAAAATGCTAAATTAAGACGATTTTGGGTGATACAAAAAATAACTTGGGTCCAATCTTGTGAACCAATGTGCTTATTATCATGGACTCCTTAGCGAAACTTCTTCAGTGTGGTTCATGCTTAAAAAACAAAGTAAGAATGTGTTGAGGGTTGGCGGACCATGGCCGACCTGAACCCAAAAGGATAAATTAGTGAGGTTTTGGGCCAGAGTTGGGTAAAATGTACTATTTTCTAATGAGCTCCTCCCTAAAAATTCAATGTACTCCATATGTTGGAGGTCGGCAGTTCACCTGACCCAGCAGGCTAAATTTGCAAGGTTTTGGGCCAATGTTGGGTCGAATGTGCAATCTTTTCGCTAAGTCCTTAGTGAAAATTCAATGTAGTTGGTATCCTAAAAACTATATACTGGGGTTTGGCGGCTCTGCTCACCACGAAAGGCTAATTAAAGGAAGATTTTTTTGAAACAAGATTCTAAGATGTTTTTTGTCCGAAGTAGGGCTGAAATGTTCATTCTCATAGGTTGAGTAGTAAAAATACATTGTACTAAAGGTCGATGGTCCATATGATCTGGTTGTACCTACGTTGGATCCAAAAGAATGAAGTTGAAAAGGGAGAAAATTGACCAATATTGCGCCTTATTAAGAGTTTTACGTAGCGAAGAACTTGGGCAGCACATGATTCGAATATGAAAAGTACTAGAGGGAGTTTAACTGATTGACAAAAACTCTGTCATATCAAGTCTTATAGCACGTAATCATCTTTTGATCAAATGTTATATTTCGAGATGGTTTGGGTGGCTTTGAATCTACCTAAGTGCCCAATCGATTTGATGTACTCAAAACCATGTAATCATGCCATATAAACTGTAGGCGATAGAGATACGGTGGCCTTGACTTGCCCAGCTTCAGATAGCTCGGGTAAGCACCAGCTTATACCGATCACTCGAAGTTGTATGCTTTAGCATGATCAAATTAATACATGACGCAATTAGCGCCAACATGTGGCATTGTCATCATGCAAAAAGGCTTAGAATTCGCACATTTAGTTCACAATTTTAAACACAATAATACAACTGTTTTATACACTAGCACTTCACAGTACAATGTCAACACATCAGAGTTTGACTTGTTCATTTCACATCATAGCTTGACTTGTTCATTTCATATACAGAAGAATGAGAAAGGATACATACTATATTGAACAAGTAATTTCACGGTAGCGCCAAAAGTATGCCATGTATCAGTGACAATATGTGGTCCACATAAACATTTTTTTGGACGGGTCTGCATAAACATTTTTTAAAGAAAATTTGCATAAACATTTGTGGCTATCATCCTAGGGCCTAGATTAATTATGGCCCAATTAAGGCCTGTTTCGTGGCCTTATAAGACACAAGTGACCTACTTTTCCTGTTCTCTAAGAGGAAAGAAGGAATATTACTCTCAAAACACAAAGCTACACGAGGTGCGTATATACAAGCCAGTAACAGTACGGATAACTATAGTACATAAATGACGCTATGAAATAAGCACCGCTATATGGATTATAACATGGAAGACAATACTAATTGTAAAAGCATGACATGGCTCATATAAACTGATTCAAGCTAGCCACTAAAACCAGTGTACTAACAATCAACTATTAAACCACGATGCAAAAAAAGATGACATAACAATACACCAGAAAGATCCACATCTCAGTTTAGGGATGGAACAATGAGCCTACCACATCTAAACTAGGCCTAAACCAAATTGTCGCATGTCGCACACTATTCCAACCATCTTTGAAAAGGCTGATAACTCACATGAGCTCACCTTCAGTTGGCTGCAGGTTGCAACGTTTAATCTGAGAGAATTGTATTCCACGAAACCTCATGTATGTTGTGTACACACAGTTTTTCCTCATGAATGGGAATAATGTATCATCAGGAGCCTTGCATCCGCGTTTCTTCATCATCTCGTCGATGATTGGAAAATTGAGACCAAGAAACAGAGAGTTGTCTCCCAGGTTGTTAACCTGCCTCCAAACGATGACCCCTGGAGGTCCCGCAAAGCTAGGATCGTTTTCAAACATGTAGACACGAGCAGCAGGATATAGGCATAAGTCAGTCCCACTTTTCGCATGGGGGGTGACTTCACCCTCTTCGCCATGGCAACCCCCATGCCATACGTCATAATTATGATCATCAGGCGTTCATCGTCAGCCGATCGAGCGAGGAACAACATGCCTGGACGATCATTCAGAATAGGTGATGGGATTACAAACAGAAGCTCCTTGTTTCCTACAACATCCGAATTGGAGACAAAAAAGTGGGTTACTGGTATACATATTCTAACACCAGCATTCTTCATTGTTCATGCTAACAGTGTGAATAGGAAAATTCTGACAATAATATTACTCAATAAATTAACAACATTAGTAATTGCATTTCTTATTCTGCTATTCGAATTTTGTATTTCTTTCTTATCTTAGTTTCCTAGTTGTTGTAAGTTTCAAAAGAGGGACCAATCATTCAGTTATATGAAAAAATGAGGGACTCTTTGGATCACATGAACACATGAATGAGAAAAAACGCTGGCAGCGCCACTTTTTATTGATATAGAGGCATTTCCACTTGAATCCTATAGGATTAGATACCTAAAAGATTTTGGATCAAGTGGTGTTTGATTACACGGGAAAACCAAAGGAATTGTACAAAGAGGTTGGAGTGGATCAAAATTTTCCTTCAAAATAGAGTGCAAAGGAATCCTTTGAAGGAATTCCTAAGGATTATACTCTTTCAAATCAAATAACATTTATATAAAAAATTCCTAAGGATCCAAATCATACACAATTCCTCTGAATCCCAAGTAAATCTAAAAAGGAAAAGATTGGTGTCCTACAAAAATCCTATGTGATTCCTACAATCCGAGGAGGGCCTGAAAGTACAAAAAATCAAGAAACCCGGCTTAATTGTGTTGCGCTCACATTTGAGATGCTAGTTAATACCTTTCATATTCTGATAATGAACGAACTTACTAGTGCAGGGACGCCGTCATATACTATATTTTTGGAAGACGTATTACTAGTAATAATTCATTACTGGCAATGGTTCATTCTTTTTTCAGAACATAAAGGATATGCTCATTCAGTTGTATGAAATGTGAAACATAAACAATGTAGTTAAAGAACAACTTCACTGAATCACTTACAATGTATCAAGGAACTAGAATTACCTTCCAATGTGGGATCTCAGTAGTAGGTGCAGCCTTGACTTGTGACCGCAAAAATGAGGCCACCGTGTTCAATGCCATCACAGTACTCTCGTCTACCATGACCTGAATGGTCCAGACATCTCCAAACTTTGTTACCACCTTCCAGGTAGGCGATTTCACTATCGAACAACGTGAGGAGCTTATAGTCTGTGTAACCCCCAGCTTCTGTGGGCACTCTGCAGATTACGATCTTCAACAGGTCAAGACATCCATCCCATGACTTTTGGTACTTTTCTCCATACTTGCAGATTCTCCAAAAAAACTTTTGAAATATGCATGAGTACAGGTAACTGTGGGAACCCTAGCTGTTTAACATAGAATGGATATGAGATGACCAAAATGCAACAAGTATTCATTGATGGAAGGTCGATTACTCAATAGGTGTAGATGTTCGCTAGGCATCAGACCCCTCTCAGGTCCACGACGGTGAGCCAGTCTTCGTTCATGCCAACCCAGAATTTTTTGTGCATGAAGGGTAGGATGGCGGTGCACCGAGGATGGTCGAGGGACACCATGTCGTACCAGACGATGTACCCTCGCATCATCATAGTGCTCCTCGAATCAATGACCAGGCTAAGGCATCAGTAGGCAGGGTTCAATCCAATGGTGAAAAGTCCATTTCGTACCTTCGTTGTTGCCGATATGATCGTACAACAGCTTGTAGCATGTGGCTAGCCGGACGGTGCTAGAAATATCCAAACGCTGAACGATGAGCTCGATATCGTCCGCGCTGAGTTTATCCCACTTGCATCGCCCGCTGAGCTTTGAATCGACCATCACGTCCAGATGGATTTAGGCGGCGTAGGCGAAGGCAAGTGTGATTGGGGTTTTCTGAAGGAGGAGGGGGAGCGTTATGCAAGGAATTGGTGAGAAGAGAGAGCGCGGGAGAGATCGTGGGCGGAGTGGGGACTAGGGAAGAAGATGGAGAGGCAAAAAAGGGAGGGATGAGATTTTACTTACTTTATCTGTCTAGTCAACGACAGCATCGAGGACAGAGCCGTCTAGACTTCACTGTGTGTTATACTACCACGCCACGCAACTAGTAATTTGCCAGTACTCCTACTACGTACCAGAGGTGCATTATTTTCTAGTCACATTAGTTTGGCTAGAGGGTTTTCTTTTTACAACTTTCATTTTAACATACTGTAGTATTTTCAACGGAAAATAGGTGGACGAACTACTACTACTAGTAGTAGCCGCGGCATGGACACGTGTACTTTCATCTTGTTCCCCTACATGCAGATGTCGTAGCACAGGACCAAAAATATATAGACCGGATATGTTGCAAAGTACGGGTGTGTCCGTGGTAATTTTGGCATATTGCATGTGTTTATATATGTTCTTGTACAACGTACATGGAATTACACGAGTCCAGCATACAACGGTGTAGCAAAATAAGAGACGTGTACTACGTGCACGGACACCAGATGCACCAGATTTCGCTCAAGTTCGGTAACATCCATGACTTTGTATGGCTCTGAATCACAGACAAGTGGGCCCTGTTTAGGTCGGCCCTACTTGCTAGTGAGAATATGCATGCATCATGCGCTCGGAGTCACTAGAGATGTCCATGACAAAAATTATAATTTGCAACTAGTTGCACCCGCAACAAGCTGTTGTATGTCGTACTTCCAAGTTTTCAGAAAATATGAAATAAATTATAAACATAGATCATATTTATATAGTTCATCTATAAATTTCTATCCCAAAATATTACTAGTACATGGTCTGGCCACCACAAAATGAACAAATGAACACAAGATATTGTTTGATTAGTTTTTTCGTTTTAAAACAGGTCACATAAGATCATATTATGGGACCAAATATTGTAGATGCACAAGATACGAGATAGTCATTATTCCCGATTTATTTCACATTTTTTAAGAACTCAAAAGTGCAACAAATAATAAAGGGGTGCGGGCTCAACGAGTTGCAGAATATTTGACCCGCACTAACTAAAACTATGGTTTGCATACAAAAAGAGTTTGATCAAATCACAGGTCTTGCACTTACATTGCGGCGAAATGAGTGTTAGAGTACAACAGGTTAACAGTTGAGGCCATGTGATACAAATCAGGCAAAGTAAATAATTCAAGATACGCAAATCCCTATTCCATATGATCACTACATTTAGCCCCAACTGCTAATTATGCTGGTTCCAATCCTTCGTGTTGGCCAAGTTTGGGATGAACCATAACGGAGTCTGCCGCCAATTCCAGCTTCAGCATTCATACTGAAGAGGCATATTTCTGGATGAGGAACAAATCCACCGAGGCTAACTGTATGAGGTGAGGTGTATACACAGTTGCCCCTCGTCATATCTCCAAGGCCAAGTCCTTCTAGGCCAATTGGAATAGTAATTGGACAGTTCAAACTAAGGAAGATAGAAAATGCTCCAAGGCTAACAACCCTCTGCCATTTCCTCGGTGGAAGTAACCTACTAGTGTCAATCGAGAACACATGATAGCAAATCCCAGTGGAATAGGTGTGAATAGTGCGGCCATGATGATAAGCAATATTTTTAGCGACATGATAACCACCATAAGTAGTGTTGGCCTATCACTAACGCCCACAGTATTGATCAGAATAAGGCTAGCACCATTAAGAGATCTTGCTAACCACCACATATCAGGACCATACTCACGATTACTGTCAAAATCAGGGATGCACAGGCCCTTGCAACGAAAGCACATTCAGAGGTTAGTTTAGCAAAATTTGAATGATGAAGCTTAAGAATTTAAGGATGGAAATTTTACCCTATTGAAAGATCACGGATGCCGCCTAGAGGCGGTGAATAGGCGGTTAAAAACTTTTACGAGATGGGCTTAACAAAGGTGGAATAAAACTAGTGTTTTCTTTTATCAAGCACAAAGCCTATAAATGCTATGGTTCACATATGTGCACCAACAACTTATGCTAAGCAAGACAAGCAACAAAGTGATATCAAGATAGATTACTTCAAGCACGAAGGCTATCACAATGTAAAGTGCATAAGTAAAGAGCTCGGGTATAGAGATAACCGAGGCACGTGGGGATGACGATATTTTACCGAGTTCCTCCCAAAAAGGGAGTACGTCTCATTGGAGGGGTGGGCGATACTAAGACCACCAACGCCACAAGAGGCCTCACCCTATTCTCCCGAGCACCCGCCGCAAGGCACGCACTCGATCCACTATGGGACACTTGAGGGTGGTCACCAAACCCGTTCAAGATTGGGGCAATCTCTACAACTTAATTGGAGGCTCCCAATAATCACCAACAAGGCCACAATTTTGGAGACAGCTTCACAACTTAATTGAATGCCCCAAGAACTTGCCACAAAGGCCACACAACCGTCTAGGGTTCCAAGAACCCAAGAGGGACAATCTTCTTGATTTAACCAACCAAATACTCCGAGGAGAACTCTAACCAGTGCATATAATGTAAATGGAAAGAACACCACAAAGATGCTCCAATCCTTCACTCTCAAATTCCAACAAAGCTACTAAAGCAATTGGGGGAATAAGAGAGGAAGAACCAAAGGAGAATACAAAATCCTCCAAGATCTAGATCCCAAATATTCACTCACAAAGAGATGATTTGGTTTGGTCAAAATGTAGATCTAGATCTCCTCAAACTTCCTCTCAAATATGTGCAAGAATCATTGGAGGGGAAGAAAGAAATCAAGCTCAAAGAGGGGTCAAAGCAATGGGGAATAGCTTGAAGAAAAGAGGAAGAAGAGGTACTAGAAACAAAAGAGAGAGGGAGATTATAAGGAGGGCCAAGAAATTCTTCCCATTGGGGCTGATTTCCGACCTAGGCCGGTAGTACTAGATTGGGCTAGCACTACCGCCCAAGACCAAGTAGCGCGTAGGAAGAAGGCGAGCGGCAACTGCTCGCGACCAAGCGAGCGAACGCGGGGCTAGCGAGGCAAAGGGGATCGGGGTAGGAGCGTGCAAGCTAGCGGGGGCAAGTGAGGGAGCATGCGGTGACAGGAGCAGGAGCAAAGCGAGGCAGCACTGGCGGGAGCGGGCTAGGCCGGGCCAGTAGTACCGGTTCAAGGTAGTACCGCTAGGGCCGATACTGCCGGACCTAGGCTGGAATGCTACCGGGCCAAGTAGAGAAGGTGGCCGCACAATCAGATGCCCCCGATAGCACACCCGGTAGTACCGCTTGGCCCAGCAGAAAACATTTTTCTTTATCTTTTCAAAACAAATATAGGGCAAACTTCAAATATCAATAACTTGAGTTAGGAAACTCCGATCGACCCGAAACCAATTTTGTTGGAAAGAGGACGACAAGAGTACCTAATGTGAGATACCTCCCTTGGTAAGAAACTAGAAAAACTCCAAGATCAAAAACACAATAAGATATAAAGGGGGAATCCTTTTTGATGAACTAGAGCTTGTAATGAACACAAGCTCTAGAACCAAACATGGATAAGATCCAACAAACAAACAAACAAGAAAGATGATGCTAAGAATGCAATGGTTTGAGCTCTCTCTGAATGATATGATCGAGCTACTCTTTTGAGAGCCCCTATTGATAGTACGGTTATCTATCCTAAACTCGATCTCCCAACTACCAACATGAGGGGCTTGTTCGTTTGCGACCCCAAAGTTCCCGGGCGAGTGCATCGCGGTACCCGACTTGCCTGTAATTGTCGTGTTTCGCAAAGTTGGGCTGCCAACTAGCGAGAGGGGCCATTTCGAGGCAAACTCATCTCACCCCTACCAAATTCAAACATTCTGTTAAACTGCCCCGTGAAGTAGACACTCGGGACCCACATGTTAGTAATCTGTCCGTGACGCGAGCACCAACGTGACAACCTCTTAGGCAAATCACGGAACTAAGGGGCTTGGTGCATTGACCAATTTCACAAATCCACTCCCTCCTTTCCCCTAGCATCGGTGGCGTCGAAATCCACCCTCCAAGCAGAACGGTCCCTTCGAACATTTGGCTTCCAATGCCAAGTTGCTGCGGCCATTCGCTAATCCCGAGCTCCAATGCCGCATGTCGTAGCCGCCATTGCGAGGCTCTATCCTGCCTCCGCCACTAACGAGCTGAGCAGCACGGAGGATGGCAGTTCCTACTACCAAGAAAGAAGAAGTTCTGGCTACATGCGGGCGAGCTACTCTTCTCTTTGCTATTCACACTAACTATAACTGCTAACTGCTAGCTGGCTATTCAACCTAGAATTGTTTGCTAGCCCAACGCTAACAAACATTTTTTGTCCATAGTTTTCTGTCAAGTGGGATCTCCGTGGACCACCCTTACCTGGTTACGGTAGCCCTCTCCAGCTACGACTCTAAATCAGTAGGGGTGAAGGGCAAGTGGTTTGGACACCATTATCTCATGATGGAAGAAGCGCCTGCGCAGATCTGCACTACCCATGGTATGGTTGATGGTGTCCATAAACATGCTGAAATAGAGCCGAAGCAGAACTCAAAGGTCAGCTTCATGGATGAATGAGGCCTTGATACGTTGCAAATGTATCTATAATTTTTGATGTTCCATGCTTGTTTAGTATCTACTTTGCTTTGCTTTGTCAACACTTTGAGGTATTTTTATATGTTTTCTGGGAGTAACCTATTAACAAGATGCCACAGTGCCAGTTGCCTGTTTTCTTCTGTTTTTGGTTCCAGAAAAGGCAGAAAATCAATATTCTCAGAATTGGACGGGACAAAAGCCAATATGCCTATTTTTCCCGGAGCAACACGGAAACACGAAGCAGAGATGGAGTAGGGCACCAGGGTGGGCACACCATATGGTGGCGTGGGCTAGCCCTGGCCGCCCACCGACCTTGCCTCTTCGCCTATAAGATGCCTCCCGATACAAAAACCCTAAATCAACAAGCCTCCCGCCACGAAAAGTTCCGCAGCGCCGCCGCCATCGAAGGGGAGATTCATGGGATAGAAAGTCTCTGTTCTGGCACCCTGCCGAGGCGGGGAAGTGCCCCCGGATCCATCTCCATCGATCTCCACCACCATCTCCATCGCCGTTGCTGATTCCCATGATGATGAGGGAGTAGTTCTTCCTCGAGGCTAAGGGTTCTACCGGTAGCTATATGTTTATCTCTCTCTATGCATGATCATATTGTGATCATGAGCTTTGTAATCAAGTAGATCTACCTTGATACTCAAGTGCTTTAATGGATCTCTGCTCTCCCCATTTGTGTGAAGTTGACAGTGTGCACACCATGGTGGTACTTAGGCTAGAGATTACAAATACTTGTTATGAGTTATATTTGGAGTTGTATGTCTTTATGAAATTGTGGTGTTTGTTGGACCATCTAGTGCTCAAGGTGACAGTGTGGGGTTATCTAGATGCGGAACGCGAACTTTGAGGAGTGTTGTTATAGCCCTACCAATGATTAGAGTGTCCAACCGGAGAGTAGTATCATAAAGAGAAGATATTTACATGAGAGTGTTCACTAGCAAAAGTATGATCTCTAGGCCTTGTTTCTAAGCATTGAAACTTTGTTTGCAACTAGATCTATTACATGTTTGCTAGCTTCCATCTTTATTTCAGTTTGCCTTTAGTCTCTTCCACGCCAGCAAGCTATTTTCTGGCACTATTACCACTTATAATTATCTATACCACTTGTATTTCACTATCTCTTCGCCGAACTAGTGCACCTATACACCTGACAAGTGTATTGGGTGTGTTGGGGACACAAGAGACTTCTTGTATCTTGATTGCAGGGTTGCTTGAGAGGGGATACCTTTGACCACTTCCTCCCTGAGTTTTTATAAACCTTGGGTAATCCACTTAAGGGATACTTGTTGCTGTTCTATAAACCTCTACACTTGGAGGCCCAACAACTGTCTACAAGAATAGAAGTGCGTAGACATCAGGCCTCATGGTTCCTGTAACGTGTGACAGACAGCTAATTGGTTTGATGAAAAGGTATGCTTCGGCTTGCATGTTTACGCTGAATTGTGATGTATTAGATGTGGAAGCTGCTGCAACTAGGAGTCGCCTTGCTATTCTTGAACAGGGTGATCGCTCGAACCCTTGCTCCTGGTATGCAAAAGTCTCTTGGGGTTCGCATGTTTGTGCTGAATTGTAATTTTTGTTTTGTTTACTTTGTAGATATTAGGCAGTTATGCAATAGTCATGTTTCTTTGGCAGGAAGCACCGCAAGGTTAGAAACATGATTGCCATGTCAATTATTTTACTACCGGAAGAAAATAAAAACGAGTGGAGTGATGATGTTGGACACAGTTTTGGTGCTGATTGTCCTGGTGATGCAGAGTACGTGAAGCTAAGAAAATTGGCACTGAGGAAGAGGAAGAAGGCGGGAAATGAAGAAGCCAGTGGACGTGAAAGCTTGGCACCCAGACAGGGGAAGAAAGCTGCTGGTAATGAAGAAATAATCTGTTGAAATTGAACCTATATATGTAATTTGGTTAAATTCTAGAGCTTTGTGCGTGGAACTTGTCGGGCAAAACAATCTACCCACGTTCTCGGAGTAAAATATACCGCGACTTGGTTTAGAAACGGCCGAGTCACTAGTTTAATCTAAAATTGTGATTGTGCCACTACTATCTAAAAACACGCATCACCAATTCCACGATTGCTGAGGGGAAGGAGGTCTCCAAATTCAATGGAATGTTAGTGGCACAAAAATAAATTATTTAAGTTGCTACACTCCATGAAGCAGCAACTTATTTCAGCTGCTGCACAATGACATGGCAACATAAACAACAATGGCAACAGATAATTCCTAGATAATGAGGAAACTTGCACCACTTTCTGGCTTAATCTTGAGCCCGTCTATCTCACCATCTCCTTGCTCCTGCATCCCCTGCATCTGGCGAAACTCCTGGATCTCCAGTAATAGGGTGTACGTGCTTCCACTTTATAAATTGTGATTGTGCCATTTGCATGCGGAACAATCCACGTAGATTATGTTTAAATAAACCACCAAAGTTAGAATACCAATATCATCAGACAAAAGGAAGTATTAGAGGGCTAAGACAGATTAACGAGCTATTAATTTTTATCTCCCAGGACTCCGAGACCACTAGTTCAGACCGCTTGGTCAACAAGTAGTACTATTATAATTAAAAAGTACGGAGCTCAAGTTAAATAGAACTAGTTATCACACATCTCCTTGATCTTTCTAATTTTAGACTGATGCACATCTTCCCGTGAGATCAAGGATCGAATCGTCTGCTCTGTCCTTTTAGCATCTTCCTTGTACAGTTTCAATTGTTTCTCTATATTTATCCTCATGCACTTGTCAATACCCGTAGTTGTGAACTGTATGACTTTGGCCTGGTGAAGTTCATTCCTTGCTTGAGTCCGTACTTGCTCTGTTTTAGCCTTCAGGGCCAATGCCACGTCCATCTCCTTCTCGACTTTGCTAACCTTGTCTTGCACCCTCCTGAGATCTCGGTTAAGCTTGGTTGTGTCAACATGGTCAAATAACTTCATCTCAGCACTCTCAAGAAGTGAGCTGACTATGGATTCTTTCAACTCAAAAGTCATATCCCATAGTTTGTCTAGTGTTTTCTGCATCGATTTGGGCCACTCTAGATCTACCCATTTGACAACATCGCAACTTCTGCTTGGCAACATTGCACCATGTCCTTGACACCCTAAAAACTTCATGCATGCATTTCGTCCTTTGAACGCTACAAATTTAGCAGGCTCATATCCATGTTCACATAGCGGAGGACTGTCTTCCTCTGCTAAACCGTGATAGTCGGAGTCGTACAACGTCTAGTTGGCCTAACACATCATACGTGCATGAGTAATCATAGTAGATCTAGCTCAAAATAGAAAAATGGCAACAGATGTTAGAGATGAGACGACTCACATCGAAATCACCGTCCCTGTTGTCACGACGCGTTTCCTCACTGTCTCCCCTTAAACCCATGGTGAAAGGGGAGTGGGGGACTGGGGTGGCTGCGGGAGAGATCGATGGAGGCGCCGTCGGCTTGCGGCTATGGCAGGATGGGAGAGAAGTGGGGAAAGTGGCTTCGAGGGGAATGAAGAGAAGTATGGGGAGGAAGAGAAGTAAAGGGGATGTGACACTGGCAGGTGGGCCCACGGAACACGTGACACTAGAAAGTGGGAGTGCGTGGTGTTGCTAGTTTGTCCAGAGCAAGCGGATAGTAAGCATGGCCAATCATGTCGTAGAACAGCCTACTCGCGGATTGCTCTTACGAAGAACCATTCCAATCGTCCAAGTGCCCCGATCGAATGGTCTTTAACAATCGTCATGCAGAACAAGTGTCTTGGGGCGTGCCTTCTATAAGACTCGATCTAACGGCCACCATTGGGGGCTAAGGTTACGATCTAACAATCACCACGCACACACACTAGATGTCATTGCATGTGTTCTTTTCAAAAACCACAATGATACAATGCATGCTGCAGTTGAATCCCAGCATGCTGCTAGGGTTCCTGGAACATGGTGGACACCACATGCTGGAGTGGCATCATTGCATGTGTTCTTTTCCAAAACCACAATGATGGACACTGATACACACACACATCCAATGACTCTAGTGGATCCATGTGGTTTATGAAAAGAATACACATGCAATGACATGTAGTGGATCCATGTGGTTTCGGAAAACAACACACATGCAATGACATTTAGTGGATCCATGTGGTTTTGGAAAAGAACACACATCCAGTGACTCTAGTGGATCCATGTGGTTTATGAAAAGAACACGCATCCAATGACATCTAGTGGATCCATGTGGTTTATGAAAAGAACAGACATGCAATGACATCTAGTGGATTTGTGTGGTTTTGGAAAAGAACACACATGCAATGACATCTAGTGGATCCATGTGGTCTATGAAAAGAACACGCATGCAATGACTCTAGTGGATCCATGTGGTTTAGGAAAAGAACACACATGTAATGACATCTAGTGGATCCATGTTGTTTATGAAAAGAACACATGTGCAATGAAATCTAGTGGATCATGTGGTTCTAGAAAAGAACACACATGCAATAACATCTAGTGGATCCATGTGGTTTATGAAAGAACATGCATGCAATGACATCTAGTGGATCCATGTGGTTTAGGAAAAGAACACACATCCAATGACTTTAGTGGATCCATGTGGGTGTGGTGATGCAGCATCTTTCAAACTGGTGGTACAATGCATATTTTAGTTGAATACCAGCATGTTGTTAGGGTTCCTAGACATGGTTGGACACCACATGCTGGAGTGGAATCATTGCATGTGTTCTTTTCCAAAACCACAATGAGGCACACTGATACACACACATCCAAGTGGGTGTGGTGATGCAGCATATTTCAAACTGGTGGTACAATGCATGCTGTAGTTGAATCCCAGCATGTTGCTAGGGTTCCTGGACATGGTTGACACCACATGCTAGAGTGGCATCATTGCATGTGTTCTTTTCCAAAACCACAATGATGCGCACTGATACACACACATCCAAGTGGGTGTGGTGATGCAGCATCTTTCAAACGGGTGGTACAATGCATTATGCAGTTGAATCTCAGCATGCTGCTAGGGTTCCTGGACATGGTTAGACACCACATGCTAGAGTGGCATCATTGCATGTGTTCTTTGTTGGAAATATGCCCTAGAGACAAATAGTAGTAAGGACTATTATCATATTTCATATAGTTTATGATTGAGTTTTATATCATGCTATAACTGTATTGAGTGGAAACATCAATACACGTGTGATATACAAACAACCAAGGGTTCCCAGTGAAACTCTAGTCACTGGTTCATTGGTCAACCGATGATCATGGTTCCTGATCATGTGGCATTTATGCCAGTTGGAAATGAGGTCATCTCATTCGGAGAATGAGATGATGAACCAATACCCAACCTAAACATCGTGACCCGATCATGTCATGAAGTTCAAGTTACGATGATTAGAAATGGATCCTCGTAGACTATTCCTTAGACCATGAGGTTATATCAATCATTGTCTCCGAGAGTGCTTAGATAGCATCAAACGCCATCTGGTAAAACAGTGGTTATAAAGGTGTGTTCAGGTATTCGGAGGAAACCGTAGAGGCAACATATGTCAAGAGCGGGATTTGTCCGTCCATGTGACGGGAAGATACTCTAGGGCCCACTCGGAGAAGTTATGTCCAATAGCTGCGCAGTGTTGATTAGATCACGGGGATATCACTTGTCAGAATGAGTTAAGTAGCATTGTTCAGTAACGAGATTGAACACGACATGGTGATGTCATTGATCAAATCTCGGGAAATGCAAGTATCGAATGACAAAGGGAATAAGACACGACTGCCCCGGTTCAAACGACGAAAGATCTTCATGGAACGCACAGGGGTCACATGGCCATCCAGGTCCCTCTATTGATCATTGGTGCGGGAGTGTCCCGACCATGTCTGGAGTGTTCCTGAACCGTAGGGTATCACGCTTAAGGGCTTGATGATGCTTAGAGAGTGTTTATAGGATCGGTAGAATCACCGAAGAAGAGAAAGGAGAAAACCGGAAGGGTTTTGGTAAGTCCGGAGGATGTCCAGAGTGAAGGTGGAAGGTGTTCCATGGCCACGGAAATTAGATAATGTGTGAATGAATGTTAAATCATTTATTCATAATTATTCAATAAAGAGAAAATCAATTAAAAGGTCAAAAGGCTTAATAGGCCAATTCCGGAGGGAGAGGGCCCATTAGGGAAAAGGAGAAAGGGGAGAAGGGGAAAGGTGGAGGCCGGCTGGGCCTAGCCCCCGGCACGGGGCCCACTAGGTGGCCGGCGGCCATCTCCTCCCCCCTCCTCTCCTTTAGTCCCACCCCAGGACTTGAGGGGAGGTAGTACCTCCCCTCCCCCTATATAAAGTGGGGTATTTGGCCTAGAAAATACACCCAATAATCAATAAAGGTCTCCCCACTTTTGGGAGGACCTCTAATTGATATTTTCTCTCTCCCCCTCTCTCGCGTGACCATGGTCCCAAGTCTGGACTGCGCGAGCGAGAGACATCTTCACCGCGGAACACCGTCGTGCTGCGGGATTCGGATCCGGGAGCTCTACTTCCCCAACTGCTGCTGGATCGGGGAAGCGGGAGTCATCGTCAGGCACCGGACGTGTGTAACTCCCACGAGGTGTCACACTTGAGGCACTCGAGTCGTTGGATCCAGAAGGAGCGCCAGGACTTCATCACGACCTTGAGGTCGGCTTCGGCTCGTCTACATCAACCACGCTCTCCTGAGCGTTGACAACGCTTTTCGGTCTTCAAGGGTAAGTTCACGAAAAGCCCCTCCCGTTACTGTATTACTAATAGATAGGTCCTGGCAGCTTCAGGGGTTCAGGGACACACTGATACACACACACATACACATGCAATGACATTTAGTGGATCCATGTGGTTTTGCAAAAGAACACACATCCAGTGACTCTAGTGGATCCATGTGGTTTATGAAAAAACATGCATGCAATGACATCTAGTGGATCCATGTGGTTTTGGAAAAGAACACACATGCAATGACATCTAGTGGATCCATGTGGTTTATGAAAAGAACACACATGCAATGACATCTAGTGGATCCATGTGGTTTTGGAAAATAACACACATCCAATGACTCTAGTGGATCCATATGGTTTATGAAAAGAACACACATGCAATGACATCAGTGGATCCATGTGGTTTTGGAAAAGAACACACATGCAATGACATCTAGTGGATCCATGTGGTTTATGAAAAGAACACACATGTTGGAGTGGCATCATTACATGTCACTACAAGAAAAGTTTCCTTCCGTAATGACTTGGCCTGACGGTTATCATAGAAGGCGCGTCTTCGGCGACAAAATTCTCGGCACATCCGTGGCCAATGGAAACTTTCTTTCTGGTTTTGCGGCCCTCTACTACGACGGAACCGCTAAAAACATGGAGGAAGATCGGCTGGCGCGTGGTAGAAGCAAGATTTTCGTTTCCTCGCACGATGTTGATTCGCCAAAGTCTTTTGAGGCGTGTGGGTCCTAGATGTCAGTGTCTCTAGCGGACCATACTTTTCGGTCGTGCCTCCCTGATTTGAACTCGATAACGTTGCTCGATGCGTCTGCCGTTTAGTCAGGCTGCTAGGTCCCACATGTCAGCCTCTCATTACAAGGATCGTGTGTATGATGGAATTTTTTTCCTTCACTCGTGCTACCCTGTTCTGAATTTGATAGTGTTGCTCGATGCATCTACCGTTTAATCAACCTCCTGGAACCCACATGTCATCCTCTCATTAGAAGAAACATGTGTATAATGGAATTTTTTCCCTTGTCTATTGCCTCCCTGATTTCAACTCGATAACGTTGCTCGATCTATCTGACGTCTAGTCACGCTGCTGGGTCCTCCATGTCAGCCTCACATTATAAGAATCGTGTGTATGATGAATTGTTTTTCTTCGCTCGCGCTACCCTATTCTGAACTTGATAGCGTTTCTCTATGCATCTACCGTTTAATCAAACTCCTGGATCCCACATGTCATCCTCTCATTAGAAGAAACGTGTGTATGATAGAATTTTTTCCCTCGGCCGCGCCTCCGTGTTCCGAACTTGATAGCGTTGCTCCCTACATCTACCGTTTAATCATGATGTAGGGCTCCACATTTCATCCACTCATTAGAAGAAATGTGTGTATGATAAATTTTTGCTCTCGGTCGCGCCTCCGTGTTTCGAACTTGATAGCGTTGCTCGATGCACCAGCCATTTTTCCAGGCTGTTGGGTCCCCCATGTGAGCCTCTCATTAGAAGAAACGTGTGCATGCTAGACTTTTTTATCGCTCGCGCCTCCTTGTTTCGAACTTGGCAATGTCGCTCGAGGCAGAACCTGTATAAGGTTGCGCTACTGGGTCCCACATGTCGGTCTCTCTGTAAATCAAATCTACGTATGATGGACTTTTTTCGCCACGTCAGCTGTTTTGACCTTGGCAACATTGCTCGATGTGGCAGTCGTGTATGGTCTTGCTGCTGAGGCCCCCATGACAGCCTCTCTGGTATGTTCTGGCTTGTGGGTCCTAGATGCAGCCTCGTATGTTTTGCGGGTGGGTCCCTGATGCTAGCCTCTCTGTATAAGTATTTAACTTTTTTTCAAACCCGACCATTAAACTCGTGGGATGCTATAGGCTGGTGGGTCCATGATGTCAGCCTCTTCATAAAGTAATATTGCTAGAAGAAAAAAATGTAAACCCAAGATAATTTTATGTCAAGCACAGAGAATCGAACTCAAGACTTCAAAACACATATAAACCATGTGTGTTGCCACTACGACAAACAAATAACATGAACACTCTCATTAAAAAGCTTTATAGTACCTATAACTTATATATTAGCCCTCTTAAAAAGATTTTATGTGTTCATGTTATCTCTCTTATTAAAATAAAAGGGAAGTGATCCTAGCATCTCAATTTATTAAATGCCAGATAATGGAGTAGTTTCTTAAAAACATGGGTAGGCGGGTTTTTTTTGTTTTAAAGGGCAATTCCAAAAACGCCGAATTAAACATTTTGGGCTATTCTACATCTACTATACTCAATGGGCTATACTCCATGCACTATTCTCAATAGGCTCCTTGATAAATATTTGAATGGGCTGTCGTCAGCAAGTCCCCTGACCCCTACAAGGCTGAATTAAATTGTTCTGGGCTAAAGAGGGGCCGAATGGGCTAGATTTTACCTCCGCTTTAGTAAAACTTGCATTATGTTGTGGCTCGGCCGGATTCAGAACACAGACCTCACTACCGGAGGAAAAAAGCGATAATTCTTTTTACATATATTCGTGTAAAAATATCTAAAGAATAAGGGACATAGACCGCGTGCACCAAAACTGGACTGGTATCCAATGACTTCACTTGGTACCCTCTCGTTTCTGTCCAAAACACATCTAACGATTCCGATAACACACAGGCAAAAGCTCTAGTGCAAGCCGCCCAGCAGCAGCGATAGAACTTTTTTACAAATTCGGTAGCATTTGAAAGATCTAGTAGTATATAATAAGATAGAAAAAATATCGACAGATTCCTAGTTCATATTCAGCAGCACTTGGCCGATTCTGCAGCATTCCAAAGTGACTGTTTTAGCTATACAGACACTAAAACTCAATAGAAGTATAGAGAGAACCCGTTCATGTTTCAGCTCTAAAAACCTTGTCACATGATCAATTTGCCCTTTTCTCCAAACACACTTGATCATTGGAGCAAGCAAAACTGATGATCAAGTATGCTTTCGTGTGCATACCTCCTCTTCACATCAATACCAATGTGACCCCCATATATGCATCCCAAAATGCCCAAGCCTCATCTAGATTGTGACAAAGCCAAGTTTAAAAAGGAAAGCAAGACCATTTACTGCACTTGATCTAAACAAGTACTAGTACATTAGTATTAGTTCTAGAAAATACCTTAGTAATAGTACAACAAGATGCACCGATCTACCTCTGAAAATACATTTAATTCAAGAGCAATCTATCGCGCTTACTTGTAGCTCAAGTTTTACCTAATTTCGTTCAATTGTCAAGATGCAAAATCTTAGCAAGAAGTTGAACCTATCGTCAAAACTCTCGGTGCTTTATGATATATTAATTGTGACCCCTTGATGGTTACCTCCAAAAGATTTTTCGTAAAACTTTCAAAGCAACCTACAATTTATTACTTGTAATTCAAGTTTGATCTAATCTGATTAAATTTAAGAGCAATCTATTTCACTTAGTTGTAGCTCAAGTTTGACCTAATTTCATTAAACTGTCAAGATGCAAAATCTTAGCAAGAAGATGAACCTGTCGCTAGAACTCTCTATGGTTTCTGATAGTATATTAATTGCCCCCCTCCGATGGGTACCTCCAAGAGCTTTTTCGTAAAACTTTCAAAGCAACCTACACAATTTACTTGTAGTAGTTCAAATTTTACCTAATTTCAATAAATCTGCATAAAGCCATTCAAGTGGGCAAAGTAAGCTAGGAAATTTGAGAACTCATAAAACATGGGAAATCATAAGTACGGCATATTGCTCCACTATATATGTGTGAAAACTTGGCTCGTGGCATTCAAATCCATATTCTTCGGACTTTCTTTACCTAAAAGAACAATCTCGTCATCACTAGGAAAATTGAGAATGTTCTTTCCTAATAGTTGGAAACTCACACTAACAACATTGTTTACTACAAGAAGATGCACCCATCTACCTCCAAAAAGACATTTAATTCAAGATAAATCAATTGCGCTTACTTGCTTGTAGCTCAAGTTTGACCTAATTCCGTTAAATTGTCAAGATGCAAAATCTTAGTAAGAAGTTGAAACTATCGTCAAAACTCTCGGTGGTTTATGATATATTAATTGTGACCCCCTGATGGGTACCCAAAAGCTTTTTCATAGAAATTTCAAAGCAACCTACAATTTATTACCTCTATATAGTGTATGAATAACTTTGAACATTGATTGTTGGATCAATACTCACAAATCCCACAATTTCTAGATGTTGGATCTTCTTTTCCATTCTAGCATCTAGAAGATTCTATTGATAGTCTTTGTCACAATGAATGCTATGCACAAAACTCAAAACACACTTCTCCATCATTCTAGAATCTTCTCCCACGTTTCCCTAGACCATGTTACCAAAAATTTCAAGTTTTGGATAGCTAATAATCGTTGACTTCTACATGATATACAAAGTACAAGAACCAAATATACACTCATACTTTATAGATGTTGATCAATTTTTTTGTCTGATTTACCTATTATAATTTTATATAGTGATGATATGTCAGACGTCTATTATCTGAGTCTCATGTGCAGGGCACGTGCAATTTACTACTACTCGTAGTTTCAAATTTGACCTAATTTCGATCAATTGACATAAAGTCATTAATGGGCAGAGTTAGCTGGGAAGTTTGAAAACTCATAAAACATGGGAATCATTGATACAACATGTTGGTCCAATATATATGTATGTAAATTTGGCTTATGGCATTCAGATCCAATATTTTTCGGACTTTTCTTTAGGAAAAAGAACAACCTCGCTCGTATTCACTCTGAAAATGTAGAATTATATGTTCTTTCTTGATAGTTGGAAACTCACACCGACGACACTATTTACTATAAGAAGATGCACCGATCTACCTCTGAAAAGATATTTAATTCAAGAGCAATCTATGGTGTTTACTTGTAGCTAGCTCAAGTTTGACCTAATTTCAGTAAATTGTCAATATGCAAAGTCTTAGCAAGAAGTTGAACCTATCGTTACAACTCTCGCGGATTTCTAATATATTTTGACCCCTCGATGGGTATCTCCAAAAGCTTTTTCGTAAAACTATCAAAGCAAAACCTACAATTTACTTGTAGTTTCAAATTTGACCTAATTTCGAGATATCGATATAAAGTCATTCAAATGGGCGGGATTAGCTATGAAGCTTGAAAACTCATAAAACATGGGAATCGCAAGTACAACATGTTGTTGATCCACTATATACGACTGTCAACTTGGCTTGTGACATACACATCCAAAATATGGCCAAATTTGGCGGCATGAAAATTCATGGATATGGGATCATCAACATAAAGTATTATCGAAACTAAAGAATAATTAATAATGTTTGTATTATACTTTTTATAACGCGTGTTTCCGGATACACGTAACATGATGCCACACAAAAATAGTATACTTCTTATTCTTTTTTTAAATGTTATGAAAACCATGTCAACTTTTTCGGGATGCAGATGCATAGCAAGAACATTAATTTTTTAGAACTTTTGGTGGTTTTTCGATGTACTGAATTCCTGCTTAGATTTAAAAGATTTTTGGAAAATTTTAACAGCAATCTATCGCGCTTACGTTTAGTTAAAATTTAAGAAGGTCGGTGGGAGTACAGTTTACATCAAGACCTCAAAAAATAGAAAATTACATAGAGGTCCATACATTTCGCACAAAGGGCGCTAAAATGAAGCAATGAAAAGCAGTTGGGTGCGGGTCCTTATCGAGCGAGCAACTGAGCCACACCCTTCGTACTACTCCTATTGTACTTTCGATCCAGCGTGCTGCGGGTGTGCTTGGTGGCTTCCTCTTCGCAGGGTGTGAAATGGACTGACAATGGAGTACTACGGAGTAGTAGTAAAGCTGGCCAGATCATAATGAAGTGCATCGAATGCAATGGGACATACTGCAGACAATATAAACAATCCCTTGTGCACCACTATCTTTTAAATCTTTTGACTAACCTTCCCTCCGGATGTTTGGGAAGGAAGTGAAAATTTCAAAACTGTGAAAGTTTGAACTCTGACTCTAATAATAGTATGAGTACTATACCTTTTGTCACCAAGCCACAAAATGGTTCCTTCTATGCAGCACGCTGATACTGACACGGAGCCGACGACAAGGCAGGTCGACACACGTGCGCAACGCCACGTTTTGGACAAGGGAGAGATCAGCTAGCCGGGATGTGGGGATGGTGATGAGGCAGTGAAGGAGAGAGAAAACACAATTTGTTTTGCATGCATACAGTATATAGTAAAGGTCCTGAAATTTACTAGTACTAGTTTCATACTACTAGTACTACTAGGTGACTGTACCCTGTACCTCGTGTCAGGAAGTCACCATAGCTTTGCTCTCATATCGCACCGCCTTCAACTCCTCCACTTCGTTGCTCTCTCGAGTTGCTTCCTCTGTGCCCATAGTTTCTCTTCTTTCTCTTTGTTTCTTTTCTATAGAAAATACATATTCTTCTTACTTGCTTTACAGAAAATACACTCATGTCACTTGGAAAATTGATTTTTTTCCTTTCCTCATGGTTGGAAACTCCGAGTGGCAACATTGTTACCATGCCATGATTCACACCCATTTTACACCCAAATATGGGACCATAACGGACGGTGGGAGTACAATTTATATCAAGGACCTAAAAATGGAAAAGATTACATAAAGGTCCTTACATTTAGCACGAAGCACCCTAAAATTAATCAATGGAAATAGTCGCGTGTGGCTCCTTCTCGAGAGAACAGCTGATCGAGCCATACTCTTCATACTACTTTCTCTTTGTTTGTTTTTGAAATATATGGACAAATTTGGTGCCATGCAAATTCTTCGATATGGGATCATGAATCATCAGCATAAAGTATGGTGTAGATATGTCCATTAACCTGGTCGTTCGGCTTGAAATGCAAGAATGTTCATATTCATTGGCAACTAATAAGCTTAAATACGTTTAAATTTTACCACTTGCTTTTATGTTCGAATTTTACATGGACGGTGGGAGTAGATTTTACAGCAAGGAACTAAAAAAGGTAAAATTACATCGAGGTTCATATATTTAGCACGAAGCACCCTAAAATTAAGCAAGAAAAATAGTCGGGTTCGGCTCCTTCTCGAAAGAACAGCTGGTCGAGCCATACTCTTCATACTTCTTCCTCTTCGTTTGTTTTCAAAATATGGCCCAATTTGGTGGCATGCAAATTCTTTGATATGGGATCATTGAAAGAACATTTCATGGTTCCCTGTGTTTTAAGCGTTAGATAACAATACCGTGGAGTTTTTCTCAAGTGTGCTAAGTGTGCAGGGAATGATTTTGTGTTTGGGGGGCCGGATTATCCGCCTCCATCAAGGGCCGGATAATCCGGCCTAACTCATTTGGCAATGGCAGCCAAGGCGCGACGCTTTGAGTGGGTTCGGATTTTCTCCCGGAAAATCCGAACAGGGACGGTTTTTCCTCCCCTGGCCGGATAATCCGGCCCTCACATGAGGCCGGATAATCCGCCCCCTAGAAGACGATCAAAGGCAGCAAAGGCACGACACTCTGAGTAGGTTCGGATTTTCTCTCGGAAAATCCAAACGGGGGCGGTTTTTCTTCCCTAGCCAGATAATCTGGCCCTTGCATGGTACCGAATAATTCGGCCCCCAGGAGACAATCAAGGGCAAGCTTGGCGCGTCGCTCTGAGTGGGGGCGGATTATTTGCCGGATAATCCGAGTCTGGGGCGGAGTTTTCCCTAGGCCAGATAATCCAGCCCTCACTTGGGCCGGATAATCCGGCCCCAAATGGCTCCAACGGCTCCGTGGGTGTAGCGGTATAAAAGCCCCTTCATCCCCTCCATTCAGAACTCTTGATTCATTCAAAAAGTGTCATACCCGTTGCAAGAGCTCTCTCTCTAGATCTCCCACTTCAACCACCCGAAGGCTCCGATCTTTGGTGGAATTGAAAGAGGATACAATCTACATCGTCATCACGAATCAAGCGCACCAACTCCTCTCCATTCACTTGGAGAAATACCCGATCTAGTATTCTCGTTAATATCTAGATCTTATGTTTTGTTATTGGTAACTTGTTCTTGTGGCAGCTTGTTGTCATTACGGGAGCCTCCAATTTGGTTGTGGAGTTGTGCCCCGCTAGTTGTGTAAAGGCGTTGGTTCCCGCCTCGAAGGGTTCCTATAGTAGAAAGGTAGATCAGGCCTTTGGTGGCGGGATCCATCGGAGAACAGGGTGAGGCCTATTGTGGCATGGTGGTCTTAGTACTGCCCACCCCTCCAACACAGATGTACTTCCCTTAACAAGGAAGGAACTGCGGTAAAACAAATCTTGTTTCTCCGCATGCTCCACTACGGTTTACTCATTCCTCTTTCTCACTCGCCTTTACTCGCTAGTAGCTAGGTTTGCATATAGGGAAATTCTTCTTAATAGCTTATCTAGAGAATTTACCTTTTGTGTCAAGCCTAAAATTGAAAAGGCATTAAAATTTGAAGTAGCACCTATTCACCCCCCCCCCCCTCTAGGTGCCCATACGATCCATTTCAATAGGTATCAGAGCCCCGGCTCTTTATTTGGGCTTAACCGCCTAAGAGAAGTATGGGTACCAAGGAGAATGGGAATGAGGTTGTGGACAAGGTCACAATGGATGATCTCAAGACGTTGGAAACAACCTTGTTGAAATCCTTTGAGACCAAGATGGAGGAGATGCAACAAATGATTGCGCACCTCACATCATCTGCAGCCCCATCTCCATCCTCCTCGGAGGCTGCCACTCCGTCATCCAAGGATAAGGCTAACACCGGATCCAAGGAAGATGAAGTGGTAGGTGAAAAACATAATGGTTCCGCCTCCAAGAAGGGAAGTGGTAAGGAGGACTATAGTGAGGTTCATCACCTATATTCCCCCGATCCACCTATCCCTCATCCTCATATAAACAATAGGGGTGATCCACCCAAGCTCACTGCATCTTCTTTTAATCAATGAAAATTCTTAATGAAGTCTCATGTTTGCAGCTCTTCAATTGAACTTTGGAGGATCATTGAAGAGTGTCTTCATATTGGAGATCACACCAACTTGACAAGAACAGAAGTGGTGGATAGTCAATTGAATGCAACGGCTCTCCACATGATACAGCTCGGAGTGGCTCCCAAGGACATGCCCCACATTGAGCATCTCAACACCGCTAAAGAAGCTTGGGATGCCCTCATCGATCTCTTTATTGGAAATGAAAGCATGAGAAGAAATAGGTATGATTCCCTTAGCAATGAAGCTGGAGGATTCTACATGTTGGATGGTGAAAACCATGAAGATATGTATAGAAGACTCAAGGGCATTGCAACAACATTTAGAAAGCATGGAGCCACTCACATTGATGATGCTTGGATAAAAGGAAATATGTGAGTGCTCTAATGGCTTTTGAGCCAACGGACTTGAAGAGCTTGTAGGGTAGACACAACTACCATCAAATGACCTCCAATGAAGTCATGCAAGAAATGGCATCATTCAAGGTTGCAGCTAAGAATGCGGAAGATGCTCATGCCCGAGCCATTGGAATGCAAAAAGGGGTCAATGTTTCTCTAAAGGCAAATGTTGTTGAGCAAGATGAGGATGAAAGAGGTTTCAAGAGTGTCTCCATGGGATGCCCCGAGGAAGTCAAGCATGCTCATGGTGAGTACATGGCATTCTATGCAAGGAACTTTTGGAAGGATCCAGCCAAGGCCAAGTCGGAACTAGAGCGCAAGAATGGGTCAAGTGGAAGAAGAGAGAATGTCCCAAAACTGAGAACATGCTACAATTGTGGAGATAGGCTACACTTTGTGGCTGAGTGTCCATATCAAAATAGAGAAGACAATGGTGGCAGACTCATCCTTAAAGAAACATCCAAAGCACCTCGAAAGAAGCCATTTATCAAAAAGAATGACCCTTACAAGAAACAACCCAAAATTGTCTTGGTGGCACAAGAAGAATATTCCTCTGCAAGTGAAGATGAAGAGGATGAAGATAGTGCTCGTGAGGTGGCTGCTATAGCCACTACATCTACTCCATCATCACTCTTTGACTCTCCAAACGAAAACGTCATCAACAACAACATCACCTCCCTTATGGCAAGAGAGTCTGAGGTATCATCTTCTATTTCTTCATTTCCTAAGACTAACATAAATATGGACATGGATGATCATACTAGTCTCAAGGTAAAAGAAGAAGCTATTGCTTTGGAAAAAAATTTCACTAAGCTGCAAGGTGAGCACAAACTTCATTTTGATGCTCTTATGAGTCAACTTGCCCAATCCTAAGATCTCCTCGAAGAAAAGGGCCAAATTGAAAGAGAAGATGCCTTGGAGATAGCCTCCTTGAAGAATGCCTTGGAAGAAGAAGAGGAAGCTCGAGTATCCTTGGAAGAGAGACTCGAATCAATTGAGGAGTCACATGAAGAAGTTGTGGCTCAGCTCATCAAAGAACGTGACAACGCTCTTGCCAAGGTAAAGAAACTAAAGAAGGAAAAGATTGAATTTGGGGCTGCTCATGCTAGACTCTCAGAGAAGTTTAAGAAACTTGACATTGCTCACAAGGCATTGGAGAGTGAACACTCTACTCTAAATGAGTCTCGTGACCAGCTCCAAACTCAAATGGAGAAGTATGATATGCCCAACACCTCCACACCATCTTGTGGACAAGAAGAACTTGCAAAGGGATCTCAACACAAAGGTAAAGAAGTTCTAGATGAGATACTTAGCAAGAAAAGGACAAACAATGGAAAAGAGGGTCTTGGTTATATTCCCAAGACAAAGAACAAGAAGAAGAAGAGCAAGACTGCTCAACCAAAGACTAGCACCACCACCAATGACAAGTCTAATTATGATGGTTTTGCAGGGGCTAACAATCCTAACTTTGAGTTATATTGTGATTATTATGGTGATGTTTATGTAGGTCCTTATGATTGTTACATTCCTTGGTCTATTTGGTTCCCCAAGACCCTTGTCACTAACATGAGAGGACCCATTGAAAAATGGGTACCTAAAACCAAGAAGTAACTTTCTTGCAGGGCTATGCTTCCGGTGGGTCTAAATGGGTACTCGATAGCAGGTGCACGAGTCACATGACCGGAAGCAATGAGATCATCACGGAGATGCGGCCAAATCATGATCATATAACTGTCTCCTATGGTGACAAGTCAAAATCTGAGGTATTTGGTCTCGGCAAAGTTGTGGTTGCTCACGATATCTCTCTCGTGGACGTCATGCTTGTTGAGACCCTCGGTTACAATTTACTTTCAGTTCGCACCCTTGGTAAGATGGGCTTTGCAGTTTTTATTGATGTTGATTTTGTGGTACTCTTGTGGAGCAAATCTCTAAAAGTCGCTTTCGTGGGATATGTCGAAAATGACCTGTATGTGGTGGACTTTTCGGGGAAACCACTACAGGCCCGATGTGTCTTTTCGGAAAGGCTGACGCGGGTTGGTTATGGCATCACCGACTAGCCCACATCAATATGAGAACCTTGCAAAGTCTCCACAAGGGTGGCCACATCCTTGGACTAAAAGAAAATGTTTCCTTTGCCAAAGATCGTGTTTGCAGGGCTTGTGTTGAAGGGGAAAATGCATGACTCTCCTCATCGAAGGAAGACTATTATTTCGTCAAAAAGGATCTTGGAGCTCCTTCATGTGGACCTCTTTGGTCCTCCATCACATGCAAGCCTCGGTGGGAAGAAGTACTGCCTTGTGATTGTTGATGATTACTCAAGATACACTTGGGTGTATTTCTTCAAGTTGAAGAGCGAGACTCAACAAACTGTCATCGACTTCGCCAACGAGGTTCAACGTCAACACAATGTCCCCATTTTGGCAATAAGAAGTGATAACGGCTCCGAGTTCAAGAACTACACCTTAAATGAATTCCTAAGTGTAGAGGGGATAAGACATCAATATTCCGTTGCGTACACCCCTCAACAAAATGGTGTTGCCGAGAGGAAGAACCAGACCCTAATGGATATGGCAAGGTCTATGCTAGCTGAATTCAAGTCTTCATATAACTTCTGGGCTGAAGCAATCTCTACCGCTTGTCATTCATCCAACCGGCTATACCTCCATAAAATCTTGGACAAGACTCCGTATGAAATACTTACCGGTAACAAGCCAAACATTTCATACTTCCGGGTATTTGGTTGTAAATGTTTCTTTCCCATCAAAGGAGTTTGTTTATCTAAATTTGAGTCTAAGGCTTTAGAAGGCATTTTTGTTGGTTATGGTGCTAAATCCCACACTTATAGAGTCTACAATAAGCTCTCCGGAACTGTTGTAGAATCTTGTAGTGTGGTGTTTGAGGAAAATGATGGCTCCCGTGCGGGGCAAGTTGATGTTTGTGATGCAGATGTTGAAATACCCCAAGATGCCATAAGAAGAATGGGCGTGGGATTTTTCCGCCCCATTGAGGAACCCCTTGTGGCAGATCGGGAAGGACAATGCTCTACTCATGTAGAGCCCTCATCTACACAGATTCAACATGCTCCAACCACGGGAGAAAATTCTACACCAACTCCACCAAATGCTGAAGGTCAACATGCTCCTGAATACTCCAGGCCGGATTATCCGGTCGACACCGGATTATCCGGCCATCACTCCACTGACGACCATATTGATCATCATACCGAACAAACAACTGCAAGTCGCGGGCCGAATTTTTCGGCTGACCCCGGATTATCCGGCCACTCGGTAGTTCGAGCAAGTTCTAGTCAACCCAGTGAAGATGCTTCAGGATCTCCCAGGCCAGATTATCTGGCCCCACCCTCTGTCGGATTATCCGGCCCTGAAACTCCTGCAGTGCAGCAGCCTCCTATTACGGTTGTTGATCCACATCAAGGGAAATGTTCATCATCTCCGACTCATGCTAATCAAGTTACAGATCAAGGCCAAGCCAATGATTCCAACAAAGACTCAAATGATGAAGTTATTCCCCCAAGAGACAACAAGCTTATTGAACTTCGTCGCAAAGCTCGTGCTGATAGGAACCTTGAGTTAAGGGGTCACACTCTTGACAAAGGTGTAGGTGATCTTCGACGAAGGGTTTCCACAAGAAAGGAGTTGGCAAGTTTCGGTGAGCATCAATCTCACATCTCAATGGTGGAACCCAACAAAGTGTTTGAAGCTCTTGAAGATCCGGACTGGGTTGTTGCTATGCATGACGAGTTGAATAACTTTGAACGCAACAAGGTTTGGAAATTAGTAGAGAAGCCCAAGGATTGCTGCAATGTTATCGTCACTAAATGGATATTTAAAAACAAGCAAGATGAGAATGGCATTGTTGTGAGGAACAAGGCGAGACTCGTGGGACAAGGCTATTCCCAAGTTGAGGGCATTGACTTCGGCGAGACCTATGCTCATGTGGCTCGTCTTGAGTCCATTCGTATCCTTCTTGCTTATGCTCCTCATAATAATTTTAAATTGCAGCAAATGGATGTTAAGAGTCCCTTTCTTAATGGTCCTCTACATGAGTTGGTATATGTAAAGCAACCCCCGGGATTTGAGGATCCTAACTCCCTGAACCATGTCTACAAACTCGATAAGGCACTCTATGGCCTTAAACAAGCCCCACGTGCGTGGTATGAGAACCTTAAAGAGCTTTTGCTAGACCGTGGGTTCGAAGTTGGGCAAAGCGATCCCACTCTTTTTACTAAGAAGGTTAAGGGGGAGCTCTTCGTATGCCAACTATATGTAGACGAAATCATCTTTGGCTCTACTAATAAAGCTTTTAATGAAGAATTTTCAAAGCTTATGACTGACAGGTTTGAGATGTCTATGATGGGGGAGTTATGGTTCTTTCTTGGATTCGAGATCAAGCAACTTAGAGAAGGAACCTTCATTAATCAAGCAAAATACATCCAAGGCATGCTCAAGAGATTCAAGATGACGGATCTTAATGGTGTCGCCACTCTGATACAAACAAAATGTCACCTTGAACTTAATCCCCACGGTAAAGATGTGGACCAAAATGTATACCGGTCCATGATCGGCTCTCTTCTTTACCTCTGCGCATCTAGACTCGATATTGTGTTGAGTGTGGGGGTGTGTGCAAGGTATCAAGCAGCTCCTAAAGAAATACACTTAGTGGCGGTCAAGAGGATCTTCCAATATTTGGTTCATTCCCCTAACTTTGGTTTATGGTATCCCAAGGGCTCCAATTTCTCTCTATGTGGTTACACTGATTCAGATTGGGCTAGTGATAAGGATGATCGCAAATCAACTTCTAGAGCTTGTCAGTTCTTAGGAAGGTCTCTAGTTTGTTGGTCTTCTAAAAAGCAGAATTGTATATCTCTCTCCACCGCCGAAGCTGAATATGTTGCTGCTGCTAGTGCCTGCACTTAGTTATTATGGATGAGGCAAACTTTGGAATACGGTGTCAATTGTGACAAAGTGCCTCTTTTATGCGATAATGAAAGTGCAATCAAAATTGTGTACAATCCGGTACAACACACAAGGACGAAGCATATTGAGATTTGAAATCATTTTATTTGGGACCATGTTGCTCGAGGTGATATTGACCTAGCTTTTGTGAGCACGAAGAACCAACTTGCTGATATTTTCACGAAGCCACTTGACGAACCAAGGTTTTGTTACTTGAGGAATGAGCAGAATATCGTTGATTCAAGGAGCTTGTCTTGATTACCCATGCACTCACTCGTACATCTCAGTCTTATTTGGTCTAGATGTGGGCATGGATATAGGGGGAGTGTGGTCCTAATTGATTGGGTTAACCCTCCCCCGTAATGCCGAAAACAAGTCCAAATCATTCCTCTTAATATCATTTTGTGATATGTGAGCTTATTGATGAGTATTGGTCATGAACCCAAGATATATCTTCACGGTGTCATACCATACACTCCAACAAGGTGGCTTCGGCCACCGCCCTCTTCCATGAGAAGATCTGAGTTTATTTGGATCTTTTTGGTTGTTTTTGCTCATCTTATGTTCTTATGGGAATCATACTTAATTTTGGCCTTTGGTTTTCTTGCAATTTTGAGTGTGTAGTACAATCTCAGCTTGGCTCTCTGAATCCTAAGCCTCTCCCTACCCCTAAGCCATCTATTCTTGCACACAAGTCCCTTGTACACCTTGCGGGGGTGTTGTTTGGGGATGCGTGGGCCTGAATCTGTGTATAACAGAAATTCAGAATTTAGGCCGGATAATCCGGCCCAAATATAGTCTGGATAATCCGGCCCTGGCAGATTTAGTCTTTAAGGGTTGGGGTCAGGTGGAAGGGCTCATAACGAGCAGCACTTCTCCCCCAACCCTCTCCCTCTCCCAGCCGCCGCCTGCCGTACCCCACCCTCCCCGGAGCCTCTCCGGCCACCGGATTTTTTGGGCCTCCCCAGATCTTCTTCTCCGCGCCTCCGAGTACCTTATCCTCCGTGTTCTTCCTCCAATGAGTGAGGGTAACTCCCTCTCTCCCCATCTTTGGCTAGATGTGTTGCTTGTTGGGTGGAACGTTGTCTATAAGGATGTTGTTTCACGTAGAAATTGTAGTCTTGCAGTATCTAGGCCCGATCTACTTTTTTGCACTCAATCTAGGCGATTCTGAAAATTTCTGCCAAGGCCGGAATATCCGCCCTTGGCCAGGACGGATAATCTGGCCTGACAGACTAAAAACTGGTTCAGACTCGTATGGATTTGTGCCTTGAGTATGTTTGGACTATGAACTTCTTGCCTACTATTTCTACATTCTCTCTTGGACTTGTGTGTGTGCTTATCCCCATGCTATCCGTCTTGTTCTCTTCACAGGTGGTTCCAGTGCTCCCAAGACCTACAAGCGCCGTCCTCGTGGTAAATACTTTCGGGACGACGGTGAGGGTAACTTAGTGGACGAGGTTGAGTTGAGGAGAAGAAAGAACGAGGAAAAGCGCATGGATGAACAGGCAAAGAGGGATAGGAAGGGTGTGTCCAAGAGGAAGGGCAAAGGGCCCAAGATTAACTATAAGAAGATGGACCCTGTTACCTTCTCTTCCATTCGTCATCGGGATCTGTTTGATGAAGTGTTGCATGATACTGAGCTGGGTGACTCTTGTTTTTGGTGCGCTGAACAAAAGGGTATCTATGAAGATGTGTATGCTCAGTAGAAGATTCGGCCTATGAATCCTCTGGTTCTTGCTGATGCCTTGGAGAAGCCTCACCTTGTTGATGACATGTATGTGTGTGATAGGATGGGGATGCACCATCTCATGGCCCTCCAATGCTCGTGCTAGTGCTCGTAGGCCCCCAATGCCTCCTGTTGCTCATGAGATCAAGCAGCTGAACTGGTTCTAGCGGAACATTCTTTGCATGGGTGTGGACACCCGCAAAGGCCAGTATGAAGCTTACAAGCATCGCCATGAGATGGCTCACTCTCAGTAGCTCATCCTTCACCATGTGTTCGGTGCTTCTGGCGATCCCCCTGCTCCTACTCCTCCCACACCATATGCTCAGTGGAACTCTTCTTCCGGGCTTAACTATGGAGAGCTGGAGCGCCACCTGTTTCCTTCGGCGGACACTGCTGATGAGGAGGAGGATAACACAGAGGAGCTTGAGGATGAGGACGAGGATGCGAACTTCGAGTGATCCCTTGGGGCGTTAGCATCGCTCTTCTTCCTTTTTGGCGTCTCGATGCCAAAGGGGGAGAAGTAGTTCTATTAGGTCTCCGAGGATTTGCATTGGTCGGGCACAAGCTCTTGCTCTTAGAGTTTCGTTTTTTCCTCGCTTGTGCCCCTTTTAGCGTCGAACTTTTATGTGTGTTTTGTGCCGTATGAGACTTTGTTTGTGTGGTTGTGGATTTATCATGTGGATTATTCATATGGAGTCATCTATCTTATTGGATATTCTTATGGCTATTGGATATCTATATCGAGGAGGCGCTCACTATGGCTATCATTGGATATTCTTATAATGTGTTGAGGACGCATCTATCTCTCTACCGGTGGTATGAGCTTTTCACATATGTTCCAATGAAATACACTTATACCCTCTTGTGTGTATTTGTAATCAAATGCAATTTTTTGTATGCACACATTAAGGGGAGTCTTTTCCATTCATTAAATCTTGTTATCTTGAGATCTATCCTGCAAATCCTAGTATTGTCATCTAACACCAAAAAGGGGGAGATTGAAAGAACATTTCATGGTTCCCTGTGTTTTGAGTGTTAGATAACAATATCGTGGAGTTTTTATCATGTGTGCTAAGTGTGCAGGGAATGATTTTGTGTTTGGGGGGCCAGATTATCCGCCCCCATCAAGGGCTGGATAATCCGGCCTAACTCATTTGGCAATGGCAGCCAAGGCGTGATGCTCTGAGTGGGTTCGGATTTTCTCCTAGAAAATCTGAACAGGGGCGGTTTTTCCTCCCCTGGCCGGATAATCCGGCCCTCGCATGAGGCTGGATAATCTGCCCCCCATAAGACGATCAAAGGCAGCAAAGGCGCGACGCTCTGAGTAGGTTTGGATTTTCTCCCGGAAAATCCGAACGGGGGCGGTTTTTCCTTCCCTGGCCGGATAATCCGGCCCTCACATGGGACCGGATAATCCGGGCCCCAGGAGACAATCAAGGGCAGGCTCGACGTGTCGCTCTGAGTGGGGAAAGATTATTTGCCGGATAATCCGAGTCTGGGGCGGAGTTTTCCCCAGGCCGAATAATCCGGCCCTCACTTGGGCCGGATAATCTGGCCCCAAATGGCTCCAACGGCTCCGTGGGTGCAGGGGGTATAAAAGCCCCTTCATCCCCTCCATTCAGAACTCTTGATTCATTTGAAAAGTGTCAGACCCATTGCAAGAGCTCTCTCTCTAGATCTCCCACTTCAACCACCCGAAGGCTCCAATATTTGGTGGAATTGAAGGAGGAGACAATCTACATCGTCATCATGAATCAAGCGCACCAACTCCTCTCCATTCACTTGGAGAAATACCCGATCTAGTATTCTCATTAATATCTAGATCTTGTGTTTTGTTATTGATAACTTGTTCTTGTGGCAGCTTGTTGTCATTACGGGAGCCTCCAATTTGGTTGTGGAGTTGTGACCCGCTAGTTGTGTAAAGGCGTCGGTTCCCGCCTCGAAGGGTTCCTATAGTGGAAAGGTGGATCAGGCCTTTGGTGGCGGGTTCCATCGGAGAACAGGGTGAGGCCTATTGTGGCGTGGTGGTCTTAGTACCGCCCACCCCTCCAACGCAGATGTACTTCCCTTAACAAGGAAGGAACTGCGATAAAACAAATCATCTGTCTCCGCGTGCTCCACTAAGATTTAGTCGTTCTCTTTCTCACTTGCCTTTACTCGCTACTAGCTACGTTTGCATATAGGGAAATTCTTCTTAATAGCTTATCTATAGAATTTACCTTTTGTGTCAAGCCTAAAATTGAGAAGGCATTAAAATTTAAAGTAGCACCTATTCACCCCCCTCTAGGTGCCCATACGATCCATTTCAATCATGAATCATCGATATAAAGTATGATGTAGATAGTTTGAAAGTAAAGATATCGAACCCACAGAGAGCTATTGGTAAAGGTCTTTATGCCCCTCGTTACTATCTACCAAAGAATGCTTGTAAGTTGTCTTTGATCCAAGTAAAGGATGTTTGAATGGTTTATGGTTGTTAATGGCATGTTAAAAGGGAAATAGCGGAGCTGGAATGTCTATCGACTGTCCAATGAATAGCTTTGACACGCAGTAGATAGTAGGTATGTTTAGAGTGACTGTTTTTTCCCCATATTCTGTCTTCCTTTTAGACTCTAAAGATCATGCAGGTTGATTCATTTTGGATTCATTTTGAATAACATTGGGTACATGACTGTTTGGTGGTACATGTTCTTTTTGGATCTACGGTCTAGTCTACGTGACCCGTACGCTACATCAACGCGAGACGTGATCCACAATGGATCTTCCCGCCCTTTATTCTTACCAGGACTTTACATGTGGCATAAAACACAGCATACAGTTCCTAGTACACTAAAATAGTACTCCCTCCGTCCGGAAACAAGTGACTTCTATTTTCCTACATTCCCATGTATCTATATACTAAAACAAGTCTAGATATATGCAAATCTAGAAACATCCAAGTCACTTATTTATGGATGGAAGGAGTACACAACAAAGTGTTGACTTTACCCCGACCCCTCACTGCAGCGACATGCACAACACAATGCCTCACACGAACATGCCCACAGCTAAGTTCGATACACACAGCCAAAATGAACGACGGTGCTCCAATCCCACCATAGAAGCAACGAAGCAACTTACAAAAAGAGGCACACTGCCACAACTCACAAATCCTGACCCCGCGTAGCGCAAAGAGGTCAAAGCAAGGAGAGAGCTCCAAATCGAGGGAGCTTAGATATTTTTAGGATTTCAATAGATATCAACTAGAGAATTTTTTATTCTTACCTCACGTAGAAGTTTGGAGCACTTACTATCATAGTTCTATCGAATTCGCACCCGCTTACGGTGCATAGGAGTTTGGTAAATAAATAAATTGTTGCTTCCAAGTGATGATGTATATGTCATATATGATGAGCATGACTTCATAGATAGCTTTATCAAAAGTATTAGAGACTTACATATGAATTCAAATGTTTTACCTTGGTTGGTATCATAAGGATATAATTCATCATACTCCTCCTTGGTTGCACTATCACGGGGCAACACTTCATAGCACCTTTCTTTTGTAACAGGGAAAAATTCAAAGGTGTCTTTCTCCTCTAGTTCATCACACTTTCTAGCAAGTTCATCAGTTCTAGAGATATCAAGCCACTCATAAAAGGAAGCATCATCAACAAATATTTCATTCGCAATGTGCCCTTCTTGTCCCTACACATTAGTACTACAAGATGCTATCTCCAATTCATCATTATTTATGTCCTCCAAATGAGTATCAAGGCACAAGGCCTCCGGAGATAAATTATCTTCAGTTTCAATATAATAAGAATCATTACTAGAGATATAGGCATCATAAACAGTTATGTCATTTTTAATATTCCATATTGGTTCATGCTCATGAGTATCAAATATGTATATAGGATTTGCAGTAGAGGGTATAGGTGAGTGATCACTTAGCTCATCCTCCTCTTCTTGTTCCTCGCCTTTAGGTGTGGCGTCGAGGATATTATGCAGATCTTCCTTTGCAAAATCATTTGGGAGTGAGTCATTATTCGTTAGGCTTCAGCCCAGTTCAGTTTGCGGGGTGCCAAAATAATTTGTTGCTAATTCTTTAATGGTTTTTTAGTTCTTGATCTCAATCTTCTTTTCATATGGCAACTTTTTGAATTGGCTCCAATTTACCTTGAGATCTTATTCTTCAAACTGTAAAGACATAACTTGTTTCTTGGGATCAGCCTTAGGGGGTTTAACATTATAGGACTGTCTGTAACGTTCCCACTCCTTTGGAATCTGCAAATGCTCAACATAGGTTTTGACAATTCTAATAATTATACAAGGGTTAAGATTAAAATTTCCAAGTAGTTTCTCTACTTTACCAGATGCTAGAAATTTTCTTAAGCAATTATATTCTATAGGATCCTTTTTATTAAGTTTAATTACAAAATGGTCTTTTCCCATTATTTCATCTTGTAACTCCATCATCATATCATCGGTAATATATTCTTCATTCTCCTCTATGAGGATTCATGTTGCAAAGCTGTATCGTAATATTCATAGAAAGATTCCTTCTCTAATTCCTCACCAAACTCAGGCCAATCATCATCAGAATCATTACTAGACAATGAGATATCATTTGCATGCATACTATTTGTGTGCGGAAAATTATTTTCAGAAGTAGGAGATTCAAGTGGTTGATCAAGTTGCTCCTCTTCATCCTTACTAAGTAACTCGCAAGTAGCTCAGCGATAGTCTTATCTTCGGGCTTACCTTCCACCAGTTGAGAGGATGCAACATCAAGTGCCACATCATTATTAACAATATGTTCTGGTGGTTTAGGTGGAGGTTCTTTGAGTGGAGTTTCCTCCATATTATCCTTTGGAGCACCCTACAAAATGTTAGATTCTTACATGGCGGCTTTAATGCGCTCATCAATAAATGCATTATTAAGGAGGTTGTCTTGGTAATAGCAGAATATAGGGTGAACTTCTTTATTAAACTCAGCCTCGCAATAAGCTTTCTCTATCCTATTCACAGTGTCTAGCAAATTCCATGCTCTTTCAACACTGAATTCAGTGAAAGACCCATTGGTAAGGGAGTCGAGTTCATTTCTATTATCATTGTTCAAACCTGTGTAGAAGATGTGTATCACCTGCCAAGGCGGGAAATTATGATGGGGACAACGATCAAGCAATCCTCGAAATCTTGTATATCCTTCGTGCAAACTTTCTTTGGGTTTTCCTTTAAATTTTTTGATCATGTGTCTCGCGCCGAGAGTTTTTGTCCTAGGAAAGAAATCAACTAAAAATAGAGAGGCTAGGCTCTCGAGAATCGAATCTTTGCAGAACTTTGAATATACCAAGAACGGGCCTCATCAATGAGGGTTTGAGCAAAGAGAGCAAATTTAACTTCATCCTCAGTTTGTAAAATAAGATGGAAAGTCCCACAAATATCTTCGAAGAACCCTACATGCTCATATGGATCTTCCGTACCATCTCCTACAAATTTCTTTGCATGCAAAAGATCTAAAAGCATGGGGTTAATATCATACCCTCTTGGGTTATTGGATTTTAAATAGGCTTCCGTGGGCGGACCGAAATTCCTCACAGCCTCAAGCTGCATTATATGTTGGTACTCGCCCATAATGTATTACCTGAAACTAATAAACAACTTTAGTAAAACAATGAGTAAAGTAAGTAACTAAGAATAAAGACCAAAGGCGCTTAGCTCCACGGCAACAGCGCCAGAAAATAGATTGATGATTGCAAGTGCACATACCAATTGTAGCTAGTTTCGAAGTGAAGATATCGAACCCAGAGAGAGCTATTGGTAAACATCTTTATGCCCCTCGTTACTATCTACTCCCTCCGTTTCAAAATATAAGATGTTTTAGCTTTGTGAAGGAAGTGTATCTAGACCCCTTTTAATGTGTAGGTTCACTCCAAACCTAGATGAACCTACACACTAGAAGGAGTCTAGATACATTCCCTCGACAAAGCTAAAACATCTTATATTTTGAAATGGAGGGAGTACCAAAGAATACTTGTAAGTTGTCTTTGATCTCAAGTAAAGGGTGTTTGAATGGTTTATGGTTGTTTGCAGAAAATTAATCAAAACAAGTAAAAAGGAAAGAAGTAACAAGATTGTATGAAAGCGTGGTTGAACTCAACAGGGCTAAAACATTTTCGGGGATGTAGGATACACCACTAGCATAGTACTATTATTATATGCAATCAAGATAACATACTTATTATGTCATGAGATGTGTGGAGAGAGCCCCATAATAAGATGTTCACGACAAGGCTCGTAGGAAGCCACTTTGTTGAGACAAGTGTGAGGTCACCTCTAAATAACCACTACAATGTCTGGGAGCAATCATCCATACAGGCCACTGCAATTAAGGGTTTCCCCATGGATATCGTAATTAGCTTAGAGAGTCCCTCTTTAATCCCCATTTAACCGTGTAGGTTACGAGCCGACGCCAATCTGTCACGGGACATTCCGGGTATGCTTCCAAAACACGTCCAAAGGGGTTTCTTCCTCCCTTTAGTCCCAGCAAATAATATGTGGTCGACTTCAATATCATCTAAAGAGAGAAATCAAACACAAGTCATAATTATATCATAGACAAGCAAGTCATATGGACACAATAATAGATCATCTTTATTACAAGTTCATAGTGCTGCTAGGGTTTCTCCATCTCCCCAAGAACAAAGGAACTACTCACGCATGGAAGCAATCAACATCATCATAATCAAATGAATGGATTAAAGTACGGGGATAGATCTAATGCAAATTACAATCGGATCTGGAATTACAAAGAGATCTAATAGATGAAAGATGAAGTAATGGTGGTAATGAAGATGCAGCAGTTTATGATGAAGGGGATGATGGGTTGTCCTCCGATGATCCAAGTCCCCTCTCCTCTTGAGAAATGGTGATGGTGGAGATCTTTTGGAGGCGGTGGCTATGGAGTTTCCAAGGTGGCAGGGCTCCACTGTGGAGGTATATGGAGAGGTAGTCTTCTCTCTTGGCTCCTTGCCTATTTATATAGGCCTAGGGGTGCCCCCAATAGCCCTCAATACGTTCCTTATGACCTAAGGAAGGTCTAGAAACAAACGCGGACGGATTCTGTGAAGAAACGCGTTCAGAACAGCTATTTCTGTGCATCTAGGCCCGTGGTATAGGCGGACGGTACGGGCGGGCTCCGCCCGTACCACTAGTCGTTATCGATGCGGTATGCTTTCATATTTTGGCTGCCATTTCTTCATACGAACTCCGATTTTGGTGTTCTTTGGCTCGTTGGAATTATATGGACGAGGGATACAACATCATGGCCTTGGATCTTCATTTGGAGTTGATGGAAAAATTCACTTTTCTCCCCTCAAATGGCTAAGTCTGGTGCCTGCAACTCCTCCATATTGAATCCTCTTTGCTCCTTTTATCCATGATTCTCCATAGCACCTACACACAAATCAATGACAAGAAAAAGGTGATAAAATCCTAATAAAACTAATATTGTGCAAAGCCCATGTGGAAATGAATGAAACTAATAGTCATACACAATAGGCATAGTTATAGATAGATGTAACATGTAATGAGTGAAAATATAAATAATTTATATACTTATATATGTATCAATTTTAGACTCATCAACTTCCCCAAGCTAGACTCTTTCTCGTCCCGAGCAGTAGAGTGGCTTATGGACAAGGTCATCATGTTCATGAGGCACGAGTCGAGAACATAAATGAGGCAAAAATTGAAACAAAAGTATAATACCGGATGTAGAAGATCAATGCATTATATCCTCATTTTCTCTGCAAGCTCAAAGTTGGAAAGATCATATTCATACAAGGCAACACAAGCTTAGTTATGTCAATCCATAAAAGATCAAGTAAAACTTCAATGCTCCATGTCAAAAAGTGAATCTAGCTTGAAAGCAAACTTGTGATCCTTTTATTGAGCCTTTTAATAAGTTTTGTATCTCCTTAACTTTCGTAAAGTAAGGGCTTCAACCAGAATATGAATTTACTTAAGGTTGGCAGTCATATGCGGTCAACACTTCATCCATTTGTAAAGCTCATCAAAGTTAGAGAGATGTCAATAATACTATACAAGCTTAGGTAAATCAGGACAATCAAAGTAGAGTTTAATATAAGTATAAATAACTATAAATGTAACAATCAATCCAATTCTTCTAGTTAACTCTCAGCTTGCCAAGGAACAATAGAATGTTTTAATAGCAAAATTGCGTAAGAGAGTTTCATGTCCCAAATAGTATAACAATGAAGTGTCTTATTTACACCCGCACTAATAAATTAAGTCTATCAAAAACACTTCTAATCCAATCATTATCTTTCAAGAAAAATCATAAAGTAGTAATGAGACCATGCCAAGGACTTGTTATGTGGATCCTTATAGATATCTTTTTTCTTTGTTTTATTTTTTTCAAGGATCACTGAATATTTCTTTTGCAAGTGTTTGCACAACCTTTGAGAGTACCAATACTTTTGTCCATATATTGACACGTATACCACTCATGTCATCAACTCATAGCCGAAATCCGGGGTTATAACATAGATCGTCAAAAGCTAGCGGAGTTGTTGGCATCCCAAAGGTGTGCATTAGAGACATAGAACAAAGTTGTCTCACTTCTTTTTTTCCTTTTTTTGAGCTAGTACTGTGGTTTGATCCACAAGGTTAGCTTTGGCATGCATCACAATTACCACTAGACTTTATTTCAATCAAACAATTCCTTTCATGAGTGTTGTCAAGACTATCAAAATATCTATGGGGTTAAGTATCATCAAGGGTATACTCTCAAGACAATCATTCATCAAACAAGTCATAAATTTCAGACTTTTTCTTATTGTACTTCTTTGGCAATATTATTTCCAAGGCAAGGCTGGGTTAGCTAAAAGAACTAGAGCAAAAGCTTCCACAACTAATCATCATACCAATAAAAAGATTTACTATAACTATTTTGAATTAATCCCACTAGCATGGCATCTTCACAAATCAACCAACTAAGATAAACAATTCAAACTTCAAAAGTGGGAGACAAAGGTTTTAAGTGTAGAAATCGTGGCAATGTATTTTTAGAGGACCACAATGTTCTTCTCAAGCCAGATAAAGATATTAGCAACGTGCATCAAGCTCTAACTCAAATCTTATGAATACCATCAAAAGCAAGTGCATCCATTATTTAAACATGAAACATAACTTACCCAAGAAAGCATTCAAAAATATTGGGATACATGATTGCACACAAAAAATATCGAACAAGAACATTGCACAAGACACTACACATGCAGAAGTAACTTCCCCAAGCTAGAAATTTTGTAAGAACCAAACTTGAATATATTACCAAAAATAAAAGATAAAATGCAGTTATCAAAAGAGAGTATGAGAAGTGGTTACCTCTCCAAGCTTGAATAAATCAAGGGTGACACAGTTTACCGTTGAGGTACGAATAACCTCGCTTTTGATGTACATCGACCTTTGGTTCAATGAATACTTTCTTATTGAAGTGTTGAGTTGAAACAACCAAATGGCTTGTGCAAGTATTTACACGGTTGGCACAAACCATGCATGTCATCACACAAGGTTCAAATCCCTGCGAAAATAACAAACTAAGTAAAAGCAAATGATCCGGTGTACAAACAGAGTTTGTTCAGCCAACCATGAGAAGAAAATAAAAGAAACACGAAACACTATAGAGAATTATAGGCTAGAAAGTTTCAAAGGTTGGTAAAATAAAATGAAGTATAAAGGAACATGTAGAAGGTAACCCACTGACCTGAGATTGTCAAAATAAAAAGATTCGAGGGGTTGTGACCTTTTTGTACTTGTCCCTGCCCTCACTGTGTGGTGTTGCTGCTTGGTACGGGCACGTGGTACTGCACCTTGTCTTTTTTTACGAAGACTGCCGACGAAGTTGGTACGACCGGGTAGTACGGGCGGGATGCGCCCATACGGGTGGTCGTTAAAATCTCTAAGTCCACTTCGTGTTTCTTTCGCCTGGTAACGAGGTCGGTATGGGCGGACGGTACGAACACGTCCGACCGTACCGATGCTCGTTAAGCGTGTGGTAGATTTTCTGGAAAATTTTCAGCCTTTTCCGGTTTATCACATGAGCGGTACGGACGGGTGCGCCCGTACTGCTGCTCGTTAAGCTCACTGTAAACTCCAGAACAAGTTATTTTCTCCGAAAATTTCACTAAGGACCCGAAACATTAGTCTAACATCCAAACAAAGAAAACATATATTTTTGTTGAGAAGATTTAACCAAGATATGCAACACATGATTAGAGCAACAAATAATCTTACTTGTCGAAAATAGTCCCATGCCAACTCTAATAGGAAATCATGCATATATATACAAGTGCCAATGCAACATGAATGCAGCTAGACTCAAGAAACAAAATTAAGAAAGGCACCTAAAAACTTTCGGGTAGTCTCCCGGGAAATGCTTTCTTTAAGCCATAGCTAGGCTTCAAAGCTCCATTATTACTAGATGGGCCCTGCGCGCTTCGCTACGCCGTCTTTCAAAAATTTGCGTTTAGTTTTTATGTCGGTGGTAGTAGTTTATTTTCCTTTCTGTCTCTAAATAGGTGTTCGCCTTGTTATATTAATATAGGAAACAATTGGTGCAACTGGGATGGCATTGCTGGGAGAACTAACATAGATCAAGAACAAAAGAAAAAATAAGAGAACAATCAAACATCGGCGGTTCGATAAAAGTGGCGATGAATTTCGACGGTTGCACCGTCTGAAGAATTTCCACTACGCCCCTAGTTCTTTGAAGCGTCATGAACCGAGCAACACCTTTAGGAAGGGAAGTTACAATGATGTCGATGTTGCGCAGACTATTCTAAGGGTTACCTTCGGTACGCATCTTAGGTGTTTTGTTTGGTTTACTGTAGGGAGTGGAGAAGAGGTACACTCGACACCCTTATGGAAGGAAGGTGACACCCATAGGTGTCACTGTACCGGTGCCGAGACGCCTTAGATTTTTCTCGACCTCCAAAAAAGCATCTTGCTACTCCAAATCGTTTCACTAGGTTTGCCACCTAGAACGCCCGCCATCACGGTCTTGCAATTATCACTGCTGTCTCACCATGGCCTACGATGCGGAGGCTGGTAATACTGATGAGAAGCGAAAACGACAGTGAGGATCAGCGATACAATGATACTTGGATGGCAATTGCCTCCATCGCCGGGGGTAGTAGTAGGACAAACCAGTCCTTCACTGGATTGTCCGAACCCGAGTGGGCCCGTGAAATCTTGCCGTCGTACTGCAGCAGGGCATTGCCAATTATGCCAACCAAAGTGGTTTCCCCCGTTTCTCGTCCGCCTGTGGAGGCGGTATTGCGCTAGAGACGTCTCCCCCAGTCCATGAGAGGGGGGTCCTTGTGGGCTCAGATATGGGTGGGTAGGGTTCCATCGGCTGCACTCCGGCGATGCTACGACAACTCCTAGCAGTAGACAACCATGTCGATGCTTCGTCAATTGTCCGGACGTTGGATCTAATGCCACTAAGTCAGACCGCCGTTAGTCCGAAACGCGTCACCGTGAGCTATTGTTAGCCTCACCTTTGCTTCCACACGCATGAGGATGTCCATACGCCATTGCCGACACCGCATTGGCAACGCTCGATGGCACGCGTTGTCGGAGTGTGGGAGGAGAAGGGTGCGGCGTGGTGAGTTCTCCCACTCCGTGGGGCGGGTGGGGTGCAGGGACGAAGTTGTTTTCGGGAGAACACCTGGTTATTTTTCTTTTCTTGATCGTTGTCATTTTTGTTCTGGATGGTTTGTGTCTTGTAATAATGTAGTGTACAATGCTTGATCACATGTTTATGGGTCATGTCGACCTTGGAGAAACAGTTTGCTTGTGTTTTTTGAAGCAGTCAGTGTCATGTAGTAGGAGTTGTTTTTATTTTTTCCTCGGTGAGTAAGTATTGTGTTCATATTTTTCTGATCAGTTCATTGCAATGAGTTAATTGTTCTAACTATGTTGAGAAGAAAAGAGTTGGTTGTTCTAACTAAGTTGACCATGATATGCTATGTAGTAAGGGTAATATTGAAATCGTTAGTGGGTTTTGTATTTGTTAATGGCATGTTAAAAGGGAAATAGCGGAGCTGGAATGTCTATCGACTGTCCAATGAATAGCTTTGACACGGAGTAGATAGTAGGTATGTTTAGAGTGACTGTTTTTTCCCCATATTCTGTCTTCCTTTTAGACTCTAAAGATCATGCAGGTTGATTCATTTTGGATTCATTTTGAATAACATTGGGTACATGACTGTTTGGTGGTACATGTTCTTTTTGGATCTACGGTCTAGTCTACGTGACCCGTACGCTACATCAACGCGAGACGTGATCCACAATGGATCTTCCCGCCCTTTATTCTTACCAGGACTTTACATGTGGCATAAAACACAACATACAGTTCCTAGTACACTAAAATAGTACTCCCTCCGTCCGGAAACAAGTGACTTCTATTTTCCTACATTCCCATGTATATATATACTAAAACAAGTCTAGATATATGCAAATCTAGAAACATCCAAGTCACTTATTTCTGGATGGAAGGAGTACACAACAAAGTGTTGACTTTACCCCGACCCCTCACTGCAGCGACATGCACAACACAATGCCTCACACGAACATGCCCACAGCTAAGTTCGATACACACGGCCAAAATGAACGACGGTGCTCCAATTCCACCATAGAAGCAACGAAGCAACTTACAAAAAGAGGCACACTGCCACAACTCACAAATCCTGACCCCACGTAGCGCAAAGAGGTCAAAGCAAGGAGAGAGCTCCAAATCGAGGGAGCTTAGATCTTTTTAGGATTTCAATAGATATCAACTAGAGAATTTTTTATTCTTACCTCACGTAGAAGTTTGGAGCACTTACTATCATAGTTCTATCGAATTCGCACCCGCTTACGGTGCATAGGAGTTTGGTAAATAAATAAATTGTTGCTTCCAAGTGATGATGTATATGTCATATATGATGAGCATGACTTCATAGATAGCTTTATCAAAAGTATTAGAGACTTACATATGAATTCAAATGTTTTACCTTGGTTGGTATCATAAGGATATAATTCATCATACTCCTCCTTGGTTGCACTATCACGGGGCAACACTTCATAGCACCTTTCTTTTGTAACAGGGAAAAATTCAAAGGTGTTTTTCTCCTCTAGTTCATCACACTTGCTAGCAAGTTCATCAGTTCTAGAGATATCAAGCCACTCATAAAAGGAAGCATCATCAACAAATATTTCATTCGCAATGTGCCCTTCTTGTCCCTACACATTAGTACTACAAGATGCTATCTCCAATTCATCATTATTTATGTCCTCCAAATGAGTATCTAGGCACAAGGCCTCCGGAGATAAATTATCTTCAGTTTCAATATAATAAGAATCATTACTAGAGATATAGGCATCATAAACAGTTATGTCATTTTTAATATTCCATATTGGTTCATGCTCATGAGTATCAAATATGTATATAGGATTTGGATGTAGAGGGTATAGGTGAGTGATCACTTAGCTCATCCTCCTCTTCTTGTTCCTCGCCTTTAGGTGTGGCGTCGAGGATATTATGCAGATCTTCCTTTGCAAAATCATTTAGGAGTGAGTCATTATTCGTTAGGCTTCAGCCCAGTTCAGTTTGCGGGGTGCCAAAATAATTTGTTGCTAATTCTTCAATGGTTTTTTATTTCTTGATCTCAATCTTCTTTTCATATGGCAACTTTTTGAATTGGCTCCAATTTACCTTGAGATCTTATTCTTCAAACTGTAAAGACATAACTTGTTTCTTGGGATCAGCCTTAGGGGGTTTAACATTATAGGACTGTGTAACGCTTCACTCCTTTGGAATCTGCAAATGCTCAACATAGGTTTTGACAATTCTAATAATTATACAAGGGTCAAGATTAAAATTTCCAAGTAGTTTCTCTACTTTACCAGATGCTAGAAATTTTCTTAAGCAATTATATTCTATAGGATCCTTTTTATTAAGTTTAATTACAAAATGGTCTTTTCCCATTATTTCATCTTGTAACTCCATCATCATATCATCGGTAATATATTCTTCATTCTCCTCTATGAGGATTCATGTTGCAAAGCTGTATCGTAATATTCATAGAAAGATTCCTTCTCTAATTCCTCACCAAACTCAGGCCAATCATCATCAGAATCATTACTAGACAATGAGATATCATTTGCATGCATACTATTTGTGTGCGGAAAATTATTTTCAGAAGTAGGATATTCAAGTGGTTGATCAAGTTGCTCCTCTTCATCCTTACTAAGTAACTCGCAAGTAGCTCAGCGATAGTCTTATCTTCGGGCTTACCTTCCACCAGTTGAGAGGATGCAACATCAAGTGCCACATCATTATTAACAATATGTTCTGGTGGTTTAGGTGGAGGTTCTTTGAGTGGAGTTTCCTCCATATTATCCTTTGGAGCACCCTACAAAATGTTAGATTGTTACATGGCGGCTTTAATGCGCTCATCAATAAATGCATTATTAAGGAGGTTGTCTTGGTAATAGCAGAATATAGGGTGAACTTCTTTATTAAACTCAGCCTCGCAATAAGCTTTCTCTATCCTATTCACAGTGTCTAGCAAATTCCATGCTCTTTCAACACTGAATTCAGTGAAAGACCCATTGGTAAGGGAGTCGAGTTCATTTCTATTATCATTGTTCAAACCTGTGTAGAAGATGTGTATCACCTGCCAAGGCGGGAAATTATGATGGGGACAACGATCAAGCAATCCTCGAAATCTTGTATATCCTTCGTGCAAACTTTCTTTGGGTTTTCCTTTAAATTTTTTGATCATGTGTCTCGCGCCGAGAGTTTTTGTCCTAGGAAAGAAATCAACTAAAAATAGAGAGGCTAGGCTCTCCCAGGAATCAGTAATCTTTGCAGAACTTTGAATATACCAAGAACGGGCCTCATCAATGAGGGTTTGAGCAAAGAGAGCAAATTTAACTTCATCCTCAGTTTGTAAAATAAGATGGAAAGTCCCACAAATATCTTCGAAGAACCCTACATGCTCATATGGATCTTCCGTACCATCTCCTACAAATTTCTTTGCATGCAAAAGATCTAAAAGCATGGGGTTAATATCATACCCTCTTGGGTTATTGGATTTTAAATAGGCTTCCGTAGGACTGAATTCCTCCTGACCTCAAGCTGCATTATATGTTGGTACTCGCCCATAATGTATTACCTGAAACTAATAAACAACTTTAGTAAAACAATGAGTAAAGTAAGTAACTAAGAATAAAGACCAAAGGCGCTTAGCTCCACGGCAACAGCGCCAGAAAATAGATTGATGATTGCAAGTGCACATACCAATTGTAGCTAGTTTCGAAGTGAAGATATCGAACCCAGAGAGAGCTATTGGTAAACATCTTTATGCCCCTCGTTACTATCTACTCCCTCCGTTTCAAAATATAAGATGTTTTAGCTTTGTGAAGGAATTGTATCTAGACCCCTTTTAATGTGTAGGTTCACTCCAAACCTAGATGAACCTACACACTAGAAGGAGTCTAGATACATTCCCTCGACAAAGCTAAAACATCTTATATTTTGAAACGGAGGGAGTACCAAAGAATACTTGTAAGTTGTCTTTGATCTCAAGTAAAGGGTGTTTGAATGGTTTATGGTTGTTTGCAGAAAATTAATCAAAACAAGTAAAAAGGAAAGAAGTAACAAGATTGTATGAAAGCGTGGTTGAACTCAATATGGCTAAAACGTTCTCGGGGATGTAGGATACACCACTAGCATAGTACTATTATTATATGTAATCAAGATAACATACTTCTTATGTCATGATATATATGGAGAGAGCCCCATAAAAAGATGTTCATGACAAGGCTCGTAGGAAGCCACTTTGTTGAGCCAAGTGTGAGGTCACCTCTAAATAACTACTGTAATGCCTGAGAGCAATCACCCATACAAGCCACCGCAATTAAGGGTTCCCCATGGATATCATAATTAGCTTAGGGAGTCCCTCTTTAATCCCCCTTTGACCATGTAGGTTATGATACGACACCAATCTGTCATGGGGCATTCCGGGTACGTTTCCAAAATACGTCCAAAGGGTTTCTTCCTCCCTTTAGTCCCGAAGGCAAATAATATGTGGTCGACTTCAATATCATCTAAAGAGAGAAATCAAACACAAGTCATAATTATATCATAGACAAGCAAGTCATATGGACACAAGAATAGATAACCTTTATTACAAGTTCATAGTGGTGCTAGGGTTTCTCCATCTCCCAAGAACAAAGGAACTACTCACTCATGGAAGTAATCAACAACATCATCATAATCAAATGAATAGATTAAAGTACGGGGGTAGATCTAATGAAAACCACAATTGGATCTGGAATTACAAAGAGATCTAATAGATGAAAGATGAAGTAATGGTGGTGATGAAGATGCAGCGGTTGATGATGAAGGAGATGATGCGTTGTCCTCCGATGATCCAAGTCCCTTCTCCTCTTGAGCAATGATGATGGTGGAGATCTTTTGGAGGCAGCGGCTATGGAGTTTCCAAGGTGGCAGGGATCCGCCGTGGAGGTATATGGAGAGGTAGTCTTCTCTCTTGGCTCCTTGCCTCTTTATATAGGCCTAGGGGTGCCCCCAATAGCCCCCAATAGCCCCCAATATGTTCCTTATGACCTAAGGAAGGTCTAGGAACAAACGGGGATGGATTCTGTGAAGAAACACGCACTGCGGTACATGCAGACGCAAGACAGGCGGGCTCCGCCTGCATTAATCGGGTCGTTATCGGTGCGGTATGCTTTCGTATTTTGGCCACTATTTCTTCATACGAACTCCGATTTGAGTGTTCTTTGACTCGTTGGAATCGTATGGACGAGGGATATAACACCATGACTATGGATCTTAATTTGGAGTTGATGAAAAAATCACCTTTTCTCCCCTCAAATGCCTAAGTCTAGTGCCTGCAACTCCTCCATATTGAATCCTCTTCGCTCCTTTTGTACATGATTCTCCATAGCATCTACACACAAACCAAAGACAATAAAAAGGTGATAAAATCCTAATAAAACTAATATTGTGCAAAGCCCATGTGAAAATGAATAAAACTAATAATCATACACAATAGGCATAGTTATAGAGAGATGTAACATGTAACGAGTGAAAATATAAATAATTCATATACTTATATATGCATCAATTTTGGACTCATTAACAAGCTACTAGACACATATAAAAACATAACACAAATAAATAAAATTCACTTCTCATTAGACTACTTGAGGCGCTTACCATCGTTCCTAGGAGACCAGCTGCGATTATTCGAGCTGTCGCTTACATTATTGGTCACCCACAGCTCAAGAAATGCAAGTTCTTCCCACCTAGAATCTACCTTGGCTTCCCTATCTTCAACATCCCGTGGCACAATTAGCGGTGCATCACATGCCTGGTTGTTACCGCTGAAAGATGCTGCCTCTCTGTTTGCTGCTTCAGCTGTAGCCTCTCTATAAGCTGCTTCAGATGCAGCCATTTTCTTTGCATATGCAGCATCACGCTCAGCTATACTGCATTTGGTACAAAGGGCTCCCCTAAGCTCGTCTTCCCTCTTGCAACTGGGTAAAAACACGAGGAAACATAAAAAGAAATAAATCTTAACATACAGCTGGTAGGTCACGTGAGCATCTATGGCTGCATACTTAAGGTTTATCTCAGACAACGGCCTCTCCTTCCGGAAATCATGCCTATTCGTAGAGAAATCTGCCTTCATTCTGTCATACGACTCATCGAGGATTCTAGTTGCGAGTGTAGCCATTCTATCCTTCCTCGAGCCCCCTATGATCTTGACAAGACTCTGAATATCGATCTACTTGTGCGCAGGAATTGTAATTCCCTCTTGACTAAATTTTTAAAAATCAGTTATTTTGTCGACAGTGCAGAAAACAATTCCTTTTTCTACAAGGAATTGACGCAGCGCTAGACACTTCTTGTCAGTCCTGAAAGTATGTAGTTTGTGATCATAAAATGCATGACCAAAATTTGTAACTACAAATGTTTTGTCAATGTAAGATCACCATCTGAATATAATTTTAAAAAGTTTAGTAAATGCAAGATCAAGACTCTCAACATTGGCTTGTCATAATTTATTTGGTCCTAATAAAATTCAGTAGTTGCAAGATGAGCAAATGGATAAAGAACAAGAGGAGAAAACCCTAAAAGCGGTTAACTACAGAGAACAGATCTACAAACCAGGAGAAGTGGTAGACGAGGACGTGTTTCCTCATGGCCAGTTGAACGACGATGAGTTCATTCTCGTAATATGGGTCCCGCGGGGTGTACTCGAGGTCCAATCCCACAAACTTGTCCTTGTCTTCCTCAAGCTAATCCTCCTACATCCTCAGGACTTGCACCACTGTCTCCTCCTTGTTGGTGTAGATGACGTCTATCTTCTTATTGCCATGAGCAATGAAGCTTGTCTCTAGAGTGCGACCTTCCATGTAGGCAAGGAGAAGACAGAAAGAAGACATAGGACAGGAAGAAGAAGAGTGGTTTATACGAGACAGGGGAATGGTGGAACCGTCAATGTGTTTCTGAGGTAGTGGTTAATAACGGGGACAGAAGTCCAATGGAGAGACGTGTGTCGGCGGCCATTCTAGCTTCTGAGTAAACAAAGATTAAAAATAGTAATAATGAGGATATATGCGCCCTGTGTTGTCACGTCAATACACGCTATCGGTCGTGTTGTCCTATCCACTGCGCTAGCGCTGCAAGCCTACATGACAGCCACGACGCCTCCACGACGGCAACGACATGACGACGAAAACTAATAGGAGGGCAAACTTGACGGTCGTTAGCCTGATATTTTGTATTCAAATCTTAAGTTGAATTCGTGTCGAAAAAGACCATCTGAGCATTTGGCACGCCAACTGTGGGCAACACGACCGATTACAAGCAACTTGGGTACCGCTTTGCCTTGGCGTCTCAACTTTCGGGCCGCAAAATTATATTCTCCAACATGAGACCGACAAAAGAGAAAACCTATCAAGATTATACCTTTGCCTTGAGCAAACCACTTGAGCACAATGTAGATGATCTTGTCCTTCTCAAGATGGACACCTTTCTTGATTTCTCTTGCATGCACTCGCTTGATGAAGACTTGTGACATATTCTCCCCCATACACCATGGGGAAGCATCTTCTTTGACCTTGTATTCATCAAACCATGACCACCGAGAATGGCAAGCTTCAAGCATGAGATCTTCTAGATATGGCGCATCTTGATCTTGCACAACATTTCTTCAAACTTCATATGACTCCAAAAGGCCCTAGGCCCTAGGACAATGCTTCTTATTCTTCTTCATTTCTTCCACATTGAATCCAACACATGATCCAATCGAAGCCAATGGACAAATCCTACAAGTGCAAATCAATGCAAACATTAGTCCATAGAGATTCTCATTACTTATCAAAACCACACATGGGGTCCCACATGTTCTTTCACCCATGCTAGAGGATTCCATGCATAAATATTGTCAATCTAAGTTACAGTATACACAAGTCCATTATGGATAATTGCATCGTGGTAGCTGAACATGCTGAACTGGTTCTCAAGAACCACCCACATAGCATGACGACCATCAAGGAAGGCAATTACCGTGTCAAAGATGGCCAGGACAGAGAGATCCTTATAGTTCCCAGCAGCTGTGGGAAGTCGACAAATGGCTATCTTCGGTAGATTAGTACGCCGACCATCCACCACAAACTTAAGTACCTCGGGGTAGCCTCAAAATCGAAGATTGCTAGTAGAGGAACCCGGCGATGAGTGGACACATTCACAAGCTCCCAGTTCCAGGCGAGGCCAACAGTGGCAATCCAATCTCCATGCGCGCCTTCCCACTTCTTACCCTCACAATCTGGCATCACAACATCGGAGAAGGACCTGTCCAGCAACGTCAACTTGCACAAGGTCCACCTGAACTTCTTATGTGGCTTCTGCGTGCCCCTGCCACAATATTAGCTTCCCTTGTAGAACTGTTTCTTGCAATTGTCGCAGTAGAAGACTTTGTACTCACGCGGTAGCTCAGTTGGGTGAGAGTGAAGAACACGGGGAGACCAAACATATGAGATTTTGCCAGGGATGCACTATGTGTTGCTGAGTAAAGATAACATTTACAACAGACGATGAGGCTCCCGGTGGTGATGACATCGCATCTGGTTGAGATTTCTTCAAGGGGCTATCGAAAAACACCCTTGAAGTGTCATTGTCATCGATCGATTGGGTCATCGTGAGGAAGAGCTCGAGCAGGTGGGGGACGATGGTGTTTGGTTTTGATTAGGATTTAGAGGAGAGAGAGAGCGGCAGCTGGCAGGGCGAGATGGAAAAAAGTCTATCAAAGTGGGCGTCAGAGCTGATCCTAAAGCGGTATGGAGGCATTGGCACGTGCCTGTATTGGTGTGCGAGTGAAAATGGTCGTCGTTAAGACGCTAGAGGTGAAGTGAGGATGGAGATCGAGGCAAAGAGAAATACAGAATGAAATAAAACAAGAGTGCCTTCTTTCTCTCTACTAAATCTATTATGCCTATCAAACTGGGCTACGGAGATGATCCGAAAATGGCATGACGGCGTTGGTGTGTGCTAAGGTAGGCGAGTGGAGATCAACGAGAAGATGGAGAGGAAGATGAAGAAGAGCAAAGGAAAATAGAATAAATCGATTGAAATCGTATAAACTTTACCGAGCGTGTTTTTTCTCTCTTCTTTGCATTTCCTGGTGCCTATCGAGTAAATAGGTCTAGCCTTTCTAGTAGTACAACATAGCTAGCCAAGCACGACATGGAGTTGTACTGTCCTGTCAAATGAATGGTCATGGCAGAGAGACGATTTGGAGTATACTCGGAGCTCCTCTTATCAAATGTAATAATCCTTAGACCTTCTACATTCATCATTGTGTGCAGACACGTTTGGAATAAGTACTATACTACTTCTACTAATAAATACATAAAGGTTCCACCGGTAATTAAGGAACCAAAATTGGAATACTCTCGGACTCTTGTAGTAGAACAACAAAAATGCTTACAAAATGGGTTACCGATATCATCTGTACACACACACGCTACCACCTCAAATTAGCTTGCACCTTACGCCAATTTCCTCTCCACAAATTCTCTACACCCCGTTCTGGACCCCAAATCGACCATCTCTCCGTTTAATAAAGAAAAAAAGTCAACAATCTCTCAAAAAATCAACCATCGACCAAAAGAAAATCCATTGTCTAATCTTTCCCGTTCATTTTGAACGGACGATCACAATTGCTCGAGAGCCACGCGAGTAGTCGTCTGAGCTACTGGTTGCAGCTCCGTGAAAGCACACGTCTAGAAGCGGTAGAAGAATTTATTTCTGTTAGTGACGAAAGAAGATCGATGATACAATATCAAATCAACAAGTTAGTGGCTTTATCCGTATGACCAGTGAGAGCCGAAACGAGTGGTGAACAACTTATGAAACGCAGTGGAAAAGGTGTCTTTAAGGCATACAGTACGCAACAGCGGAAAAGGTGTCTTTAAGGCATACTAGTAAACCTCCGTTCTAATTTAGGATGGTCACATAGTGCTAAATAACTTAGGCTAGTAACTTGCACATGTTACTATATTCATAGTGGGAAATAACATGTGCGTAATGTCATGCAAGACCTAATTAATTAGGTTGTAGAATTATACTAGTCTTGGTATGTGTGATGTTATAGTAACTAGCTAAGTTATTATCTCCCTCTTTTTTCATTAATTAACTCTAAAAAATATTTAATTTGAGACTAGTATATCGCGCTTACTTGTAGTTCAAGTTTGACATATTTTTCTTAAATTGTCAAGATGCAAAATCTTAGCAAGAAGTTAAACATATTGTCAAAACTCTCGATGGTTTCTGATATATTAATTGACCGCACGATGGGTATCTCTAAAAGTTTTTTTAAAACTTTTACAGCAACATACAATTTACTTGTAGTTCAAATTTGACCTAATTTCGATAAATCTACATAAAGTCATTCAAGTGTCGAAGCTAGCTATGAAGTTTAAAAACTCATAAAACATAGGAATCGTTAGTACAACATATTGGTCCACTATATATATGTCTAAAAACTTTGCTTATGGCATTCAGATCCATATTCTTTAGACTGTCTTTATGGAAATGAACAATCTCGTCATCACTTAAAAAATTGAGAATGTTCTTTCCTAATAGTTAGAAACTCACCTCGACAATATTGTTTACTATAATAAGATGCACCCGTCTACCTTCGAAAAGACAATTAATTTAATATCAATCTATCGCTCTTACTTATAGCTCAAATTTGACCTAATTTTGTTAAATTGTCAAGATGCAGAATCTTAGTAAGAAGTTGAACCTATTTTCAAAACTCTCGGTGGTGGTTTGTGATATATTAAATGATTCCCGGTTACCTCTAAAAAAACCATAAAACTTTCGACGCAATCTAAAATTTACTTGTATTTTAAATTTGACCTAATTTCGATAAATTGATATAAAGTCATATTAAAGTGGGCAGTGTTAGCTAGGAAAAAGTTTAAAAACTCAACATGGGAATTATAAGTACAATATTTCGGTCCACTATATATGTCTGAAAGTTTGACCTCTAGCATTCAGATTTATATCCATACTTTCTTTACAGAAAGGAATAATCTCGTCATCACTCGGAAAATTCAAAATATTCTTTCCTGCTAGGTGGAAACTCACGTCGATGACATTTTTTACTACAAGAAGATACACCCATATCTACCTGCGAAAAGACAATTAAATCAAGATCAATCTATCGCGCTGATTACTTGTAGTTCAAATTTGACCTAATTTTATTAAATTGTCAAGATGTAAAATCTTAGCAAGAAGTTAAATGTGTTGTCAAAACTTTCGATGGTTTCTGATATATTAGTTGACCCCTCGATATGTACCTGCAAAAGCGACGCATGCATGGAGTCATGCAACGTCCCCGCCTCTTCTCGGCCGCCGGAGTAGGTCAAGCTCCTCACCATGTCTCGTGCTTCACTCCCGTGCGATGACCCGTCAAGCACAGAGTCATGCAGCGACACGCGTATGGATTCCTGCAGCATCCCCGCCTCTGCTTGGCCGCCGCCCCGTGAGACTATAGTGGCGTGCGCATGGAGTCCTGCAGCGTCGTCGCCTCTGCTTGGCCGCCGTGCGATGATCTATGGTTGTGCGAGGTAGGAGGAGCAGTGCAACGACGACAAGGTCAGCAGAGGGGTACAGGAACGCCCATAGCGGCACTTGGCGGTGGCAGTGGCTGAAATATTTTTTCAACATGTAAGGGTAAAATCGTCCGATAAAAATTCGGAACCAAAAACTGCTGCAAACTAACCTACCTTAAGACAAATTATCTCTGCTACCTAAAAAAAGTCGTGTTCCGTCTCCACGAATACGTCGTGTCCTTCGTCGAGTGTCCCCGTCCGATGCTTCGGCTGTCGTTTGTCCCACAAACGTACGCGTCGCTTAATTAGCGTGTCCTCAATTAACGCGTCCTCTAAACTCAAAACCATCATCGCCTCGGTCAAAGTCAAACAGATTGTGTCTTCTCCACCCATATCCACACAACGTTCCACACTCTGCCACATGCGGCTCCGACTATCGCATCCACCGCGCCGCCTCCACCATCCCTCTCCACGCCGTCTACCGCATCTCAGCCCGCGCCCGCCATGACAATCGCCTAGCACATGACCTGGATGCGTCACGCGCTAGATGGCTGGCCAGCAACTCCTGCTCCATCTCGAGCAATGTTCGTGGTGCCGCGGCCGCCATAACGCCGCTTGACTATGGCATAGTCGAGGGCTCGAGGCCCGACGATTCAGCCTGCTCGCCCGTGGCGTGCTAGATCAGTGGCCGAGTCAATGGGACGACATCGATTCCAGTTGGTCTACCCCTCTCACGAATTGTATTTGGAAAAACGGAGTTGGCGCGCCACTGCTGCTCGCAAACTATTTTCGACATCTTCAAATCTTTTTCATGTTTCTGAAATATCTTATATTTTAAAACAGAGGAAGCAATATAGATAGATAGATAGCCAAAGGAAGCGGGGAAAGCCCAAGATGGGAAAGGCAGATAACCCCAACCCGCAACGGATACAGAAAGAGGGTCCTATATGAAATTCGACGGCAATACGAAGTTACAAACCAAACTATAATCGTGCACCCCCTCTCCGAACCCCGTATTAATCTGTAGACCCAGACGGACTCTCTCTCCCGAGTCCCGACGGCGAGAGACAGAAGAGAACCAGCCAGCAGCCAGACAAATCCCGCGCCGCACCGCCTCGTCGTCTTCGCCCCCGCCGTATCCCTAATCCCCTCGCGATCCCCGAAACCCTAATCCCTCGCCGCCGCAATCCGACCCCTCCCCCGCCTCCGCTTATCCCCCACGGATCCAGGTGAGCCCTCAGACTTGTCCCCATTCAGCCGAATTCCGATCCGGAACGGCTCCAACCAGAATAATTTGGGCGTTGTTTCGTTCGGGGCTTTGCCTCGGATAGTTTCGGTGCTGAAAAAATAAAGTCGCCTTTTTTTTAATATTTCTCGTGGTTTCTGATCCAGGGCTTGGCGCTGGGCAATGGTTTTCGAGTGATAAGCTTGAGCTGTTTTGGGAGGCCTCGGATTGGTTTTGAGGAGGTTTTAGATGGGCTTGGACCGGGAACACGGCGGCTCAGGGGCCGTGGTGGCGACGAAAGGGCGGAAAAGGCAGCGACAGCTGCTGCTGGAGTCCAGCGACTCTGAAGCGGATGAGTACCCCGTCCCCACGCGGGAGAAGCCTGACGAGGGTGCCGCTGGCAATGCTGACGCCGGTGTAGGCGATGGCGATCAGTCAGTGGAGAAAGTGGTGCCTGCTAGTTCTGAGAAGCTCCCTGTGGCTAAGACTACTGAAAGAGATGCTTCATCAGAGAAGAACATGGGAGATGAACTGAACAGTGGCAGTGCTGGCGCCAGCGGAGGCTGTGGTGATGAGTCAAGGGAGAAAATTGCACCTGTTAGCTCTGACAAGCTTTCTGGGGTTAAGTCTACTGAAGGAGACTATGATGAGAAGAATAAGGTAGATAAGCTGACCAGGAGTAGCTCACAGCCCGACTCCAAGAGGATCAAAATTGAGGATGCCCATGTTGGTGGTGTTGGAAACGGTGGAAGTGTATCAAAGGATGTAACTGGTGGGAGAATGCTGCGTCCTGGCTTCCCAAAATGGCGCTTCGAGAAGCTGGAGGTAAGGGCTGGTCGAGTTGATGTGGAGATTAAGGCAACCAGTGGCTCCATGGTCAAGGAGAATGACAAGAGGAGACATGTAGAGCCACTGAAACATGAGAAACACAAGCCAGTGAAGACTGAGAAGGCTAACTCAGTTAACTCTAGCCGACACGAACATCGAGAGGACATGAAGGTAAAGGTCAAGGAGCAGGCCTCAAGTTTGGATGACAAGAGGAAGCCGGTAGAAGCATCAAAACATGTGCCGTTGAAGACTGACAAGGGTAGCTCAGTTGAGCCTGGTGACCGGGAGGTTGTAAGGGTGCAAGGGAAAAGTGGCCTTTTGAAGATTCTGCCGAAGAAGGCCAAGGCCGACGGGGAAACCAGTGATAGCAGTACTCAGCCAAAGAAGTCCAATGTGGTTGAGGTCGGGGATGGAAAAATTCCAACGAAGAGTGGTGTTTTAAAGCTTCTTCCGAAGAACAGTATGATTGCCAGAGAAAACAGTGACGGAAAGCATCTTTCCAAGAACATTAAGTTGGAGAGGGAGTCCACTGATGGCAAGATTCTGACGAAGACCAGTAAGGTGGATAGGGAAAATGGTGATGACAAGGTGCCGACTAAGAACATTAAGTTGGATGGGGAGACCAGTGGTGTCAAGATTCCAGCAAGGAACAATAGGGTTGATGGAGAGACCATTACTGGTTATAGACAAGATAAGTATAAAAGCAGTGATCTCACAGAGTCTCAGAAGCATGATGCAAGTAGTGGGAAGATAGTTACTAAAAAGCTGGTCTCCTCTGTCACATTGAGGAGAAGCGATCCTAGTGTGGTGGGTGTTTCTTCAAGCCATACAACGAAACAGCAAAGTTCAAAGGCGCATCTAAAGATCTCACAACCAAGCCTGAAAGATGAAAAAACTAAATTAACTGAACACAAAAATGAAAAAAAGAGATTGCTTGAGCATAAAGGTTCACCACAAAATTTATCCAAGAAAACAAAATCGGAGGTCACTGATCTGCAAGGTACATCTGATTCTGCTCTCAAGAAGCATGGCATGAAGAAGCCAAGGGGGGGACCTCGTAATGCACTTAAGCAGAAACTCAGGGATCAGATAAAAGGCATACTCTTAGATAATGGATGGACAATTGATCTAAGACCTAGGAAAGATAAGGATTATGAAGATTCTGTATATGTTTCTCCACAAGGTAATGGCTATTGGTCAATCACAAAGGCTTATGCAGTGTACCAAGAGCAATTGGAAAGTTCACAGGATGAGAACCCTATATCCAAGGATGATCTAGCAATGCTACAAAGGATTGTGCGAAAAAGAAAGAGCCAAAAAGAACATTCTGCTGAAAAGAAGTGTGGGAACAACAGAAGCAGAAACTTGAAAGATACCTCCGCTGGTAGAAGTTCTAGAAACACGTATCAGAACGGCGAAGAAAAGGTAAAAACCAAGAATCGGGGATGTGCACCTCTTGTCCGCAGTAGTACTCGTAATATGCAAGGCATTGGTGACTATATCCCTTATAAAGGGAAGAGGACAGTTTTATCGTGGATGATAGATCAGGGGGTTGTTTCAGAAGATGCGAAGGTCACATACATGAATAAAAAAGGAACACAGGCAAATCTAGATGGTAAAATTACCAGGGATGGTATTTACTGCGGATGCTGTTCCAAGATCCTCACAGCTGCAAAGTTTGAACTTCATGCTGGTTCAAAAGAGCAGCAGCCTTATGCAAACATCTTCCTAGAAGATGGTGGAGTTCCATTGTTGCAATGCTTACTTGATGCATGGGATAAGCAAGCACGATCTGAAAAGAAGGGATTTTACAAGATAGATCCTGCTGAGGATCCTGATGATGACACCTGTGGTATTTGTGGTGATGGTGGCGACTTGCTCTGCTGTGATCACTGTACTTCAACTTTTCATGTGGCTTGCTTGGGAATTGAGGTGAGCATTCAAGTATATCATGTGTGTGGGCACTCTTATGTTATCTTTCTAAAATATAGAGAAGACATATTTGGATTTACAATTATCTGAAAACTTGGGGTAGGATACTATGAGAAAAATTCTACTTATGGCCTTCCACTTGATTTGAGCCCGCTGCTTTTCGGATAGTTGTTTGCTAGGATGCTATGCTAATTTATTCATTTTCATATTTCTGTCTCAGAACGTCTCTTTGTTTGTTGTCACATGCTTTTATGCTTTTATTTATTTTGTTCGAACTGTCGCTGCAGATGCCTTCTGAAGATTGGTATTGTCGTAGCTGTATATGCAAGTTCTGTGGCTCTGCTGAAGAAATGACATCATCTTTTGCTGAGTTGCTTTCTTGCTTGCAATGTTCAAGAAAATGTAAGGCTCATGACATGCACCTCGAACCCTCCCAATACACACGTACAGTTGCATGCACACACAGACAAGCTTGTGCTTCCGACCATTTCTTACGCATTGTTGTTTTTGTAGATCACCAGGTTTGCACACCAGGAACTGAGAGGGACTCAGTTTGTACCACATCTGGTGCCTCAGTTGATTGCTTTTGCAGCCCAGGATGTAGAAAGGTACGGAATGTTAGATGAGTTTCTGTTTCTCGTTTTTTGGTGATGATGGTATTTGGTGTTTGCCTGGACCAGTTTGTGAATTGATCACTTGGTTGTTCCCCTTCCAGTCTGCCCTAGCGAGAGCTCCCTGCTTGCTTATGCTATGTATAGTTTGCACATAGCATTACTGTTCACAGGATTCAGTGGTTCACAGCTTTTTTTGTAGTAAAAGGGAGCAATGCATCCAGCCCTCCTCGATTTCCATTAAAGAAATAAATATAGTTATGCTACTGCTTTCTAGGTTGAGGCTTGTCCAAACCAAACCAATTTCGTACACTGGAAGAGTTACTCTATGATCAATATTTCTTAGCTTGCACAATTTTCTGTTGCTGTGTTTTGGCATCTAATGCTGTGTAATTTGGCCAAGTCGAAGCTCACTTGCGTCTTGTATCGTAGTATATAGAATGAGAAGCAAAATCTTCAATCACTTGTATTCACCTGTTGTCATTTCATAGCCGCTCATAATACCTTTCTGTTTTTCTTCTTCTGGTGGCAACGAAAAGCTGACCACTTTAGGCTAGCATCCGTAGATCTCCATCATGCTCATAAAAAACCATATCATATTAATTCGGGGACCATTATCTCAAGTCTCAGCCTATGGAACTTATGCTTACTGTTCACATGATATATCTCAATTAATTGATGCATTGCCTTGTTATTATCTAATTTATCATGGCCATTCTGGTTCTCAAAATGCATGGGCACTAACGCTGTTCTATTTTTGAAATAACACAGATTTATAAACGACTAAAAAAGCTTCTTGGGTTGAAGAATTATACGGAGGCTGGATTTTCTTGGAGTCTGGTTCGCTGTTTTGCTGACAGTGACACTGCATCCCTGAAAAAGAAAGCAGAATTGGTACATTGCAACTCAAAGACAGCTGTTGCTTTCTCTATTATGGATGAGTGTTTTCTGCCACGTATTGATGAGAGAAGTGGGATTAATATAGTTCACAACGTCGTATATAACTGTGGGTAAGTATGCCTTCTCGCCCTGATTCATCATGAGAGAAAAGATAAATGATTTATTTTAATGATGCAAGATGAATGAAAAGGCAACATTCCTCGCTGTATATGTGATTTTCCAGAACTAGCTACACTTAATATGGAATTCGTATACACTTAGCAGCTATGAGTATTGTTTTTTTAGCCTTTCAGTGTTAGTCCAAGTCAATAATCACATGTTCTGGGAAAAAAAGCAAATGTCAGTAAGAAAATTAAGCAAATTGTGTTTATGTGCAGTAGGATTACATATTTTTTAGAGCATGCTATGACATTCATCAGGCCGTCATTTATCCTTAAACATCTATGGCAGGTCGGATTTCAACCGTCTAAATTTTAGTGGCTTCTATACTTTTATTCTGGAGCGTGGGGATGAAGTTATATCTGCGGCAACTGTCAGGTAAACTTGATATGCATATATTGTTACATGCTGGATTAATAGATTTTTTGCAGTTTCATATGAGCCTCAGGCCTCAGCCACCTGCTTTTCACGCTCTTTTATTCTGTCATGATTATTCAACTTTTTTTTTTCCTGCAGCACATATATCCTGAGATTTGTGTTTAGGATGAGCAGTTCATCATCCATTGTTATTGAAGTTTGGATTGCAATTAGAATTCTAATTTTCCAAAAAGGTCATATTTGTTTGTAGGTCATGCAGAGGCACTGAGACCAATTTCTACTACTCCCTCCGTCTCAAAATAAATGTCACAGATTTGTGAAAATTTGGACGAATCTAGACACTAATTAGTATATAGATTCATTCAAATTTTGACAAACCTGCGACATCTATTTTGAGACGGAGGGAGTACACACTTGGCGTTCTGCATTTATCAATGTTATTTCAGCTTTACAATGCTTAATTTTGTTTGTTCTGCATGAATCAGGATTCATGGAACCGAGTTAGCAGAAATGCCATTCATAGGCACGAGGGGCATGCATCGGCGCAAAGGGATGTGCCATCGACTACTCAATGCAATTGAATCGGTAATTTGGTTCGACATTTGTTTCTGATCTTTGTTGCAGAGTCATATCACATGTTCATATGGGTTTGTGATAGTTTGTTCTTTAATATTTCCCCCTTGTGCAATATCACTTAAGTTTTCTTGCATCAATCTGAAAATATGTCTACCCTGTTATATGCTAATGATATTTTCATATACTTCTTCCTGGAATTGTTTATAAACTTTGAACATCAGCAGTATGTTTTCTGGATTGATTTGATCATCTAATCGTGGGCCCAGCATGTATTTGTGTTATACTTTGAATTCATGAGATCTTTCATCTCTTCCCTAGGATGCCTGCTATGTGCTGAATTGATTGACATGCTGATGAACACGCATGTATTCTGCAAATATTATAGGCAGGGTTCTGATTTCCAAGACACAACGGTAACAGACCGTTAGTACTTGGAACCAGAAACCCCAGTTTATTTCCGAGATTATAATATTTTAAGCTGCACAGAGTTGTTTTGAACCTTAACTCTGAAGGAAAAACAATAAAGGGAATGTGACTAGGGTCGGGCTGCTAACTCCTTGCTGTTAATGGAAAGTAGAAACTCTCCTAGAAAGGTTCTGAAACCTGGTTGTAGTTGTGCATCCTTCTGTCTGTTAGCAATGTTGCGTTGTTTCTTAATGCTGAACTTGTAAAATGGAGCTAGGCGTTGTTGGACAGACCCAGTGCTAGAAGCTCCCACACCGGGTGGGGTCTGGGGAAAGATTATAGAGGCAAGCCGTACCCCTGCAAAGTGCAACACAGAGAGGCTGCGTCGAACCCAGGACCTCTTGGCACAAGTGGGGAGTACTTCACCACTGCGCCATTGTTGAATTGTGTAAACTGGGTCTGGGGAAAGATTATAGAGGCAAGCCTTACCCCTGCAAAGTGCAACACAGAGAGGCTGCGTCGTACCCAGGACCTCTTGGCACAAGTGGGGAGTACTTCACCACTGCGCCATTGTTGAATTGTGTAAACTTATCTTACTTTTGATGAGAGTCGGGAGCTATTTAGAAAAGCATGATGTGTAGTTTGAGTTTTACTTGTTGGATGAAGGGATTGATAAACTGGCTTTTCATACTTATTGGTTACTTACCAAGCCAAGTTTAAGTTCTGTGTTTATCAAATCTGCAAGTTCTTTTCTGGGTAACTGGATATACCTGTGTTTGCATTGTTTTGTTTTCATATGAACTTCTAACATGTTTTGGGGTTGATTCTTCTGTAGACCCTTTGCTCTCTCAATGTTCGAAGGCTCGTAATACCTGCCATACCAGAGTTGCAGAATACCTGGTCTACAGTTTTTGGTTTTAAGCCTGTTGGACCTATGAAGAAACAAAAACTCAAGTCTATTAATCTCTTGATTATCCATGGTACTGGTCTTCTGGAGAAGCGCTTGCTGCTAACGGGTCAAGTGAATCAACCAACCACTGCTGGGACAGGTCAAAATCCTAACTACTGTTGTGAATACCCTAATACTATTGTTGAGAGTATTTAGTTATTTTATTATGTTCCAACAATGCTCCCTATTCATGCAGTCAATGTTGTTGAATGTGATAAGACGTCTGCTCAAATGTTTGGCAAAGCAAGTGGTTCTGTAACACCTGTTCATGTTTCTCGAGAATGTGCTGTGGCTGATAATATTGGAACTAAGGACCATGATACTTCTTGTGCTTTAGTCGAGAGCTCTTCAGGCTTGGCATCTAACCTTCCTCCTGTCCCCAAAGAAAAACCTCAAGAAAGGACTTCTCCAGTTCACGTAGCTGATGTTAATTTGCGTACATGTGAAGATGACATGCCTTGTAAGGCTGAAGCTGACAATCAGGAAGAAGTGAAATATGCAGAAACAGATGTGATATCGGTTGCTGATAACATTGTTACCGTAGAGAAGCCTGAAGATAAATCTAGCTCCAGTTATGCAGATTCATCTGCTATTCCAGTGACAATGGATCCAGGTCAATGTTCATCTGATGAGCTTGGGAAAGGTGAAAGTTGCCCACCTACTGAACTTTGTGTTGATGATGTTCACTTGAGAGACAAAACTGAACCAAATCTCAACTCCAATTCCATCTCTGTCCACTTCGATACTCGAGAAGATATGAAGTCTTGTGTAGTTCCTGCCAGTACCGAAGTTCCTTTAGTCACCAGGGGTTGTAAGCCTGATAACCATGAGTTGAAAACTATTGTTGCTGATGGTGATACTCAAAGTTCACTAGAGGTTAAAGGTTCAGAAGTTACTGTAGATGAAAGATCAATAGATGCCTATACAACTAAAGATCAAGCATATGTTGATGGTGTCACTAGCAATGCTGTTGCTACTACTGAAGAACACAGTTGTTCTGCAGTTGATCTTGTAGTATCAACAGAGAGATCATTGGATGAACCAAAGTCTATTGGAGGTGATCAGAGTGAAGTGCAGGTTGCAACCATTGAAGTGGCTGCCATATCTGAGACCTCTAATAAAGCAGGAGTAACAGTTTCAGCGCTTGGAAGATCAAATGACATATATGGTGAAGATACCGCAAAGCCTAGTCTAAGTTGTGGGGAGGGTCAACTTCATGGAGAGGATGGAGTATACAAGAATAGCTTGGAAGATGTCCTAGCTTCTAGAGACCCTGTTAATGCATGAGCTTTGTATTTTGTGCTACAAAATGCTGAAGGTATATTTCTAGGGAGACGATCAGTTTCTTATGATTGCTCTTTATGGCTGTTTCCCCAGATATTCTCATTTCAACAGTACAGTTTTCTGGAAAACAGACCCATCTTGTTACATAATTTGCTCTTTTATGGCTTATACTGGCTACGTAAGCCTACACACTTGTTTTTTCTAACTTGCAGTATCAAAATGAATATTTAGTCCTTCAAATGTATTTCAATGTTTGTCACCTAGGATAATGAATATAAGTGCATCCTGGTATAGAGAATTCCCATGCTTTTGTTGTGAAATAAAATCTTCACAACTCTTCGCCATTCAGTTGTACATGATGCAGGACCAGGACAATTTTTTTCAGAAAATTAATAGGGATGAGATGGGGAAAACGGGTACTTGAAATGAAAGATAAAGTTTCAACAAGTTCTTGTAGATGTTCAAAGGAGAAACATAATACCAAACTGAAGTGAAGATACTGGTTCAATAACTCGATTATATTTGAGACCACCTTTTGTGCAGATGTATCTGCCTCATTGTCATGCTTGCTTCACTGATAGCTTCTTCGTTTTACTTGAATAGGTAGGATCAGGGCTATAGAAGATGCCACATTTCTGGAAGTTTTTGGATACTGGGAGATCTTTCATTAGGATAGTCAATCAAGTTGCTGGTTTGGAAGGCTAGTGCCAACTTCGTGGGATGTTAATTCTGGCAACCGTGGATGACTGGTTCTTGAAAGAACTGTTGGCGATATCCTTAGGCTGGGATGAATGTGAACTCTTTTGGTAAGATCATGGTTCTTATTAGCACATCAAGTCCTTGGGTCTTTTGACATTTTGACTTGATTCTAATTTCAGAATAGATATCTCATTCTGTAGTTTAATTCCAATCCTTTTATGCTCATTGCTCCTCATGTCCTCCAATGTTTTTGTGTTGGACAGTGTGAGCAATGCGGGGCAACATCTATACACCCAACTACCCAAATAGCTAGTTCCTTGATGTTTCAGGAGTTTGGTTGCTTCTTGGAGGCAGTATCAGTTGAAGCTTGGTTTCTTTTTGAGTAGGCGCCTAGTTCGCATCAGAGTTACACCCCAACTGGGTCACTCTTTTTTGCTGTGTATGTACATGCTCTGAATTTTCTCATCTTCTATAATCCCTATCATGCAGCTCAAGAGTTTGCCCTGAAAGATTGGTCAATAGGGCATGGTATAGACATGTAAACCCTTGCTTTACCCTTGTACAGATATATATAATCTGTCACTTTTGGTGGGATATGATGTCCATGTTGATGCTTCAGTTGTTCAGTTTGTGTCGTGGTTGATGGCTCAATGAGTAGCTTACCAAAAGGTCTCAATGGTCTTGCACCTTATGGGCGTGATCAGGCCTATCTTGAGCTCGCAAAATTTTGAAGTCCTCTTGCAATTACTGATAGCTGGTCTATATTTCGGTCAAACTCCTTAATATATTTCGGTACCAAACATGCCCTTATCCCTTGGTCCGTGTGTTCGAGAATGAGCAAAAACAAAATTTCGTGGAAACAAGATACAGAAAAAAAAAATCATGTGTTCTTGTCGACATCACGTAAGTTGCTTAAGAGTTTTATAAGAATACAACGCAATAGCAAATCACAGAAATGACCATGACAGAACATAGCTAGATCTATAGAACCGTTTTTTCATCTGGAGAAACTGACGTAGAGTTTGATTCAATTTTCAAATATCTGTAACAAATAGAGTTCAAGTTTGAAAATCGAAGATTAACCATTCACCGAGTTGACTATGTGCAAGACAAGTCAAATAGAAGATATTGCTTTTACACCAGCAACTCTTTTCTTCATGTGGGTGTAGCCCACTTTTCCTTCCATGAAATGAGAACACAAACTTCAGGCATCCAAGAAAGAAGTCAAGATCAAAATCGAAGCAGTGGGTTGAAGATCCAAGAAGACACGGAGTTCCTGTTCTTCCAAAAAAAAAAAGAGAGAGAAAAGGTTCTTTTTGAAAGAAAATAATATGAAAAAAGGATAATGGGGCCCCGTTATCTAATTTGGCCCAAGTGGCCTAGTAGCACTAACCGGCCTGTTGATTCCACTTCGCATTCACACCAGCCGTCCGATCCTTAGCCCCAGTTAGGGTTCCGCCCCATACCCAAGAGTTATATAGTCTCTCCCCCACAGCGCCGCCCACGAAACCCTCGCCCCGGAGCTGAAGACGATCTTCGCGCTTCGCCGCTGCCACCTCCTCCTCTTCCAGCGAGAGCTCCGCCCAACGCCATCGTCATGGTAAGACCCGCTCGCCTCCTTCCTCCTCTTCTTTCCTTTGGCAGACGGACCGATCTAACTGTGATGCTCGCGGGCGCGTTCGCATGCAGTCGCTCATCTCGGGGGAGGAGTTCCAGCACATCCTGCGTCTGCTCAACACCAACGTTGATGGCAAGCAGAAGATCATGTTCGCGCTGACCTCCATCAAGGGTATCGGGCGCCGCTACTCCAACATCGTCTGCAAGAAGGCGGACATCGACATGAACAAAAGGTAAGCAGCGGATCCCCTCTCACGTCCAGATCGTCTCGTCGTGAGTTTTTTTTTTTGACTCTGTAACTTGATCGTTAGGGCTGATGCATCGTTGTTCGTAGGGGTTAACTAAAATACTTGAGTGAGCTTGCTGTAGCAAATTAGGTTTTAGTAGTACTCGAGTTGTTCGGAAGTGAACTAAAATCTCTTGGATTGGGCTTGCTTCGACAAATTAGGTTTTACCAGTGAACTAGAATTTGCTAGAATTATTGTTATGCGTGAAACAATTACATTGTTATTTCCGCTGCTGATGAACCTTAAAAATGTATCTACTAATCGGGTACACGTACCTGAAGCTGTTTTTTAACTGCTAATATAATGTTCCACACTTTACATTGTCTCATGGTTCATTCCTTTGCAAGGAACAGTTATGGAAAAGAAATTGATTCACCTGTGTTTGGATCCCCTCAATTTACTTTATGCGTGGTCTGTTTGGAATGTTTATGTGCTTAGCTAATAGCAACTGCCAATTAAAAAAAATGACACTGCATTAGGTAGTGTTGCGAAAATTCATATTTGGTTGATCGCACAGTTTGTTTTCTTTTATGAAAGAAGATTAACTTGCCCCATCCAATGTATATACGTCCTAACCTCTGAATACCTGAAGACCCTGAATCTAGGGTTTAGACATCATGCTACGATAACCTGTCTCTATGTGATTCAAGACTTTCTGTGTTGGTGCCACAGCTGCTAGTAAAGCTCTTGCAAATATTTTGGGTCCAGGGCTGGTGAGCTTACTACTGAAGAGCTTGACCGTGTCATGACCGTGGTACAAAACCCTCGCTTGTTCAAGGTCCCTGATTGGTTCCTGAACAGAAAGAAGGATTACAAGGATGGCAGGTACTCTCAGGTTGTTTCCAATGGTGTTGACATGAAGCTGAGGGATGACCTCGAGAGGTTGAAAAAGATCAGGTCAGTTCACTACTTATGTAGAGGGGCTAACATTTCTGTATGATGATCCTGCTGTACTTTATTGCTTGTACGTGTATGCTTTCTGATGAGGCTCATGCAGATCTGGGGTTTATATACTCTAATATTAGAACATGTAGCAATATCCGGCTAACCATTTGTTTGCAATTGTCTTATTTTTATTATTTGCATTTAACAAATCACCTCTATGTTTCAGGAACCACCGTGGTCTGCGTCACTACTGGGGTGTCCGAGTCCGTGGGCAGCACACCAAGACCACTGGCAGGAGGGGAAAGACTGTCGGTGTCTCCAAGAAGAGATAAACCCTATGCCCATTGGTCGCAGCATGCTGGCTTATCTTCATTGTCTCTTGATGATGTGAAACTCTAGTGCCCTCGTCAGTTGACAGTTTTGTTCGGGGTTATGTCTGCATGTCTATGATAAAATCATTTCTTTTCTGGTTTATGGCACTGGCAAGCGTAATTTTCTGTGTTTGTTTGTGGATTTAGTTGTGCTTTCTGAATGGAGATAGTTTTGTGCTTGGACATGTTTGTGGTAGCTATTTTGTATCAATGTCAGATTGATAACTTGCATCTGGTTGCCCTGGTCGTTTGTGTCTGCGTTTTGAGCCGAGTATAATTAACTGTACCAAGATGGCTGGATCTATCACTGCTGATGCGCTGACCTCTAATAAGGCGTCAATTATGCCCAGCACCCCCTTCGTACGTGTCAATTAATTTTGCTGTAAACTCCTCTATACCTTGGGAGTATGAGGTGCCTAAGTGTGCCAGTGTCGATCTAATGGGTGGTTCTGTCCAGTTTGTTTCGGTGTAATAAAGCCACCTGCTTTCCTAATTTTGTTTTACATTAATATATTACCGTTTATATATAAAAGATAGGCTTACATTAATAGGCGGAAGTAGTGGTCGTTAGGTGGTCTAATTATCTCAATGTAATTTTATCATGTTAGCTATGTCTTGTACTTCTTGTGAACTCATGAATAGATCCAAATCTTTCTCGTAAAAAAAAAAAGATTTAGTGCTTTGTTCTCGTGCATGTCCTTGATTTGGCTCAGCACGTCCTTGCAGCTAGATTTGGCTCCCAACTTCCATGTCCTTGCTTGAGTAGCTTTGTTTGGAGTACGTGGATTATAACCACTTTTAGGCAAAATATGAGTAGGCTTAGAAAAAGTAATTGGAACTAATTGGAGTAGTCTGAACCTACGGACAATAGTAATCCCGAGTTCTTGACATGAAGTGATCCTGAAACTACTTGGAATGAAGCTTATACTGGCACTGATTGGAATTATATACTTACTGGCACTGATTGGAATGAGCCTGTAGTTTGAACCTGGTACCCAGGGCTGTAGTTATCAGATCATAATAAGTGTTGCTGATGATTTCATCATCAGTACGTACTTGCTGATGCTTGTTGGCTACTGTACAAATCTTGTCCACTGTCCCAACCTCTGCCAGGGTGATCCAGTGTGTACGTCAAGCTCACCGAGGATTGAACATTATGATCCAAAGGGCTACGAAAACTTGATTTCTAGAATGTCTATTACTCCCTCGATTTCTCATTGCATTGCATACAAGTAATAACTTTGTAAAGTGTGATCAAGTACTAGTTAGAAAAAAATACCAAAATTCACATTGCCAAATGCACAGTTAATGAAAGTAGATTTCGTGATGGTCTAGTAATATTACTCCGTATTTGATATCATAGATGTTTATATTTTTTTAGCTATGCAGTTAGTCAAAAATTACACCAGAACTTAAATGCAATGTATCCAGAAAATATATATAGGGAAAGTAGTGATTTTCTTTTGCTTTCACTTGTAGTGCTGATGTAGCCACGTACATGTAGGTGCGTGGGTTGGGTTATACTACAAGTGTGCATGAATACGCCTCTCTTGTTATCCCCGAAAAAGAGTTGAGCACGCTGCAAACTACTACTAGTACCCCTGTCCTGACCAACAATGAATCCAAAAAGAGTCCATAGCAGGGTCATGATGAGCACGTAAACTCCAAGATGACCAGCTTGTGGCCATCCGCCGACTCTCGCAGTCACACATGCCGGCAGGTTTGAAATAACCTACTCTACTATAGGAAGGAATCCAGGAAGCTTGAGGCCTGACCAAGCCCCAGCCCCAGCCCCAGCCTACTAGAAAGAAAACACCGCAAATCGCACCTACAAGAACAGAAGCATATCGGGATCGGCATGTCGCGGTCTCCGGTCCGCATGCTGCTCAAGCTCGTGGTCATCGTCGCTGCTCCGGTGGGCCTAACGTGCGCCTTACTGCACCTCGCCGGTGTCCCCTGGGCAATCAACGTCCGCATCGGCGCCGTCCTGGCTGCCTTCCTCTTCGTCGCCGGGGTGTGCGCTAGCTCCAGGATACAACGCCTCGTCGAGCAAGAAACAGCTGGGAGGGAGTCCATGGCCGCGCTGCCGCGGGAACCGCCCGTCGGGCTAGGCCTGGCAGCCATCGCCGGCCTGCCGGTGTACAAGTACGAGAAGCTGAGGAGCGGCGGCGGAGAGGTCGACGAGTGCGCGGTGTGCCTCGCCGAGGTCACGCCCAGGGAGGTGGTGAAGCAGCTTCCCGCCTGCAAGCACCTCTTCCATGAACGGTGCATCGACGAGTGGCTGTGGTCGCACACTACGTGCCCCGTGTGCCGGTCTCCGGTTCATGCCTCCGCCGTGCCGGCACCCGAGGAAGTTGCCGCGCGTGTCCTGCAATCTGTGTAAACTTTTTGTGTCATTGACTGGAGACGTGGAGATCTTTTGAGTTGTCTTGCTACCTCTCGTTTTTTTTCCACTACCGTTAGATTCTCTACTAAATCACAGTCCCGATCACGTCATGACTGACAGCGAGTAAATAACAAAAAACCATCACATTTGAGGCAAATTCACCAAACACCCACCAAAATGCATGTTTTTTGGTGATTTGTTTGTGAAGGGTTGTCACCCTAGGCCCAAATATAATGGTTTTTGTCATTTTCTCACTGACGGCCGACTGCTCTTTTTTTCCCCGAGAAAAAAACCATCATGACGAAATTTATTGATCGCATTGTAGATCCTATCTATCGAGTAATGAACAATAAAACCCCAGCGGATCCTGAACCCAAACATCTGGTTGATCTTCAACTTCCCTAGCTAAACGATGAGCAACACGGTTTGAATCATAGGCTGCCGGATTATTCTTTCTGTTGCTGACAGGAGCAATGTTGTCATTCATTGTAACTACATGAATCCATTCTATAGCTTCTAGTATAAGTTGTGCGTGTACGCCACTAAGTATACGGGGCAACGCTTTTGGAATTGGGTTTAAAAATTGTATGCTGTTAGAATACAACTCTTGTTAGGTTGAAGAGTCCTAGTCAGTTTGTTATAGGGCTAGGCCGGTTCACCTAGACCCTCATATATACCTCCTGTAATTACCACAATATTGTCATCGATTATTATTCTATACAATTCTACATGGTATCAGACTTCCGATCCTAGGGTATGACTCACCCGCTGACCCCGCCGCCGCCGCCGCCCGGCTACTTCGAGCGACGCGTCGTCATCGTCGCCGCCAAGGTCGCCGCGTCCACGGCCCCTCCACCTCTACCTCTACTTTAGCTTTACCTTCACCCATAGCCCCTTCAATCTCCTTCACCGACACCATATCCGGTATTAGCCCCTACATACCTGTAACCCTAGACCTCGCTGCGCACAACTACTATCATTGCCGTCACCTCTTCGACATCCACCTCGGGCGATGCAACCTCCGCTCTCACGTCGCCGATGATGCTCGCCCTCAACCTCACGATCCGCAATGGGTCAAGGATGATCTCGCCATTATTCAATGGATCTACATGCGAGTCTCCACAGAAATCTTCAATCCCGTACACCTTGATGGTGCCTTCGCCGCCGATCTGTGGGCAACCCTTCGTCAGCTCTTCCAGGACAACGTCGACGCTCGCGCCAACAATCTCCACACCGAGCTTCGGAACACGGTGCAAGGTGATGCACCCGTCGGTGTCCACTGCCAACGCCTTAAGGTGATCGCGGATGAACTCCGCGAACTCGGTGATCCGATCGATGATCGGCAGCTCATCAACGTCCTCCTCGTCGGCCTCAGCGAGCAGTTCGAGAAACAGGCCTCCTTCATCCCCATGATGTGTCCGCGCCCCTCCTTCGTCGAGGTTCGCTCGATGCTGCAATGGGCCGATCGTGCCCAAACCAACAAGGACTCCCGTCCTCAGGTCTTCACTGCTGCTCCTTGACCGCCTGCACCACCGCCACCACCGCAACCTCCTCCAATGGCTCCTCCTCAACCATCGGGCTGGCGTTCAAGTCCCAACTACAGGGGTCAAAACCCTAAACCACCGCAGTTTCGTACGGCGCCTGCTCCTCCTCCGCCCTTGGCTCCGAATCCACCATCTACACCACCGACCGTATCACCGCCGCTCCCCGGCTGGCGTCCTTCTCCTGATCCATGGACCGGGCTAGTCCAGGCGTGGCCTATGCCTTGGTCTGCCCCGACGCCCTATGGTGCCCCGCCTGCCTACACTGGTGGCTGGCAGCCCGGTGCCCTCCTCACACCGGCGCTCCCGTCCTCACGCCGTGACAGCCGACAACCGCGTACCACGCCACCCCCGCCTACGCACCAACAATCTACAACGCTGCTCCTTATGCTTCATATGGCGCTACAACCTAACCCTACATGCCACAATACAGTATGTCTCAGTACAATGATGGTGGCTCTATCTATACGCCGATGCCGGCCCTATTGCCGACGCCGCCACACCTGCCAGCTCCCATGTCTACACCGGCCTCTACTTCGACTCCGAGCTTGGACCAAGCTACTTTTCTACAAGCCATGGACAACTTTGCTGCACAAGGAAACTCAGGTACGGATTGTATTTTCGATTCTGGTGCTTCTAATCATATGTCTACATCAAGTAATTTACTGTCTTCTTGCATACCGTCGCCTTTTCCATCTATTACTCTTGGTGACGGATCATCTATTCCTATTTATTGTGTCGGTCAATCCCAAATCCAATCCCCAATCAAACCTCTGCTTCTTCGCGATGTTCTGTAGCTCCTGCACTAATTAAAAATCTGATTTCTATTCGCCAGTTCACCAATGACAATCACGTTACTATCGAATTTGATCCCTTTGGTTTGTCTGTGAAGGATTACCGGACCAAGACCGAGATCGCTCGGTTCAATAGCTCCGGTGATTTGTATTTCCTCCATGGTGTTCCGGCCGCTGCCCCTCCATCGTCTATGGTGGCCTCTATTGATCTGTGGCACCAACGTCTCGGCCATCCCAATAATAATGTGTTATCTACTCTTCTTACTGAATTTTTAATACCTTGTAATAGAGATTCTCATAATTCTTCTTTTTGTCAGTCGTGTCAATTAGGAAAACATGTTCGTCTCCCCTTTAGCTCCTCTCTATCCTCTAGTAATTTTCCTTTTGAGTTACTTCATTGTGATCCATGGACGTAACCAATAGAAAGTGTTTCTGGTTTTAAGTATTATCTTGTTATTCTTGATGATTTTACACACTATGTTTGGACCTTTCCCTTACGCAACAAATCCGACGTTCACAAATTTTTTCTTAATTTTCAGCGATGTCTCGGTCCACTGTTTCCTTCCTATAAGATTTATTCAATGCGATAATGGTCGTGAATTTAACAACTTTAAAAACCAAAATTTCTTTCTCCAATATGGAATTCTTCTGCGTTTTTTCTGTCCCTATACCTCCCCTCAAAACGGCAAGGCCGAGCGTTCTCTTCGCACTCTTAATGACATTACTCGCACCCTTCTTATTCAATCTTCTACGCCTCCGAAGTTCTGGGCTAAATCTCTCCATACGACAACATATCTACTTAACATTCGACCATCTAAAGTTAATCCTCAAACCACACCATACTTCTCTTTATTTCTTTCTCACCCAAACTACTCCGACGTTCATGTATTCGACTGTCTTTGTTTTCCTAACTCCTACTCTACTTCTCCTAACAAACTTTCACCCTGTTCTATCCCGTGCGTCCATCTAGGTTTTTCTAACGAACACAAAGGCTATTATTATCTAGATCTTGTTAGTGGTCGCGTCCATGTGTGTCGTCATGTAACTTTTGCTGAAAATATTTTTCCCTTTTCTGAGCGTCAATCTCTCGATCCTAAAACATCCGCACCATCTACTAGTCCTTCGCATCCAAATAATTTTCCCTTCTTTCATCAGCCACCTCTTGCCGTTGCTCCTGCCGCGGCAGCAAAAACGCCCGAATTCTCTACCGCGGCAGCCCATCTTGCCGCGCCTTCTCCTACCGCTACCTCTGCCATGGTTGTCGAAATCGCCGAAAACTCTGTTGCGACAGACTTCCTGCCGCCGCCGTCTCCACCGCCGACTCCCGTGTCCGCTTCTTTTGCTGCACCGGGCGCGTCTTCCACATCATCATCCGTCCCTCCTCCTTATGCTATTATCATCCCAGCTCCCACTAATGATCATACCATGCGCGCACGTGACCAATCCTGTTTTTGTTTATCCGCTAAAGATCGTCTAAATCTCAATGCATCTTTGTCTTCTTCCCCTATTCCCAAATCTTACAAATCAGCTCTCCTAGATCCTAATTGGGCCGCAGCCATGGAAGATGAATATGATGCTCTCATTAAAATAATACATGGCAATTAGTTCCTTGTCCATCAAACACTAATATAGTTTCCGGTAAATGGGTTTTTCACCACAAATTTAATTCCGATGAAAGTCTTGCATGTTATAAAGCTCGATGGGTATGCCATGGTTACTCTCAGCAACCCGACATCGATTATGATGAGACTTTTTCTCTAGTTGTCAAAACCAGCACTATTCGTACTTTTCTTAGCATCGCCGTTTCTTCTTTTTGGCCCATCCATCAACTCGATGTCAAAAACGCTTTTCTTCATGGCTCTCTTCAAGAAATAGTTTATTGTCAACAACCTCTTGGCTTCGAAAATTCCTCTTATCCTAATCATGTTTGTCTTCTTCAAAAATCTCTCTATGGTCTAAATCAAGCACCACGGGTTTGGTTTCAACGTTTTTCTACTTATGCTCAAACAAATTGGCTTTACTCCTTCTCGTTCTGACACTTCTCTCTTCACCTTTCATCATAATACCTACACCGCTTATCTACTTCTCTATGTTGATGATATTATTCTCACAGCTTCATCACAATACTTTTTAGATCATATTATCTCTCTTCTTCGCAAAGAATTTTTTATGTCCGATCTAGGTCTTCTTCATCACTTCTTAGGTATTGCTGTCATCCATGACTCATCTGGTCTTTTCTTATCTCAATGTCAGTACACCCTAGATCTTCTTTCTCGTGCTGGTATGCTTGATTGTCAACCGTCTCGTACTCCTGCTGATACAGGTTCAAAACTTTCTACCGATGGTGATCCCTTTTCTGATCCTTCTCTTTATCGTAGTCTTACCGACGCCCTCCATTATCTTACTCTTACTCGTCCTGAAATTTCTTTTTCTGTCCAACAAGCTTGTCTTTACATGCATGATCCTCGTGTTCCTCACCTCAACCATGTTAAACGTATTCTTCGGTATCTCAAAGGCACATTAGATTTAGGTGTTCATATAAACAAATCCTCTCCTACCTCGTTGACAACTTACTCTGATGCAGACTGGGTTGGTTGTCTTGATACTTGATTGTATACATCCGGATTTTGTGTTTTTCTTGGTAACAATTTGGTTTCTTGGTCTTCAAAAATGTAGGTTATGGTTTATCGCTCGTCAGCCGAAGCTGAGTATCGCGCTGTGGCTCATGCGGTTGCTGATACGGTTTGGTTGCGCCAGTTGCTGTCGAAGCTGCATTGCCCTATTGAGCAAGCTACTATTGTTTGTTGTGATAATATTTCAGCTGTTTACATGTCAGGGAATACGGTTCAACACCGTCGTACCAAGCATATAGAGATCGACATTCATTTTGTTCGAGAGAAGGTGGCTATCGGTCAAGTTCGTGTTCTACATGTGCCTACTTTAGCTCAGTTTGCTGCTATCTTTACTAAAGGCCTGACGACTACTCCATTTCAAGATATTCGTTTCAGTCTCAACGTCATCGAGCCTACCGTTACTGCGGGGATATTAGAATACAACTCTTGTTAGGTTTAAGAGTCATAGTCAATTTGTTATAGGGCTAGACCGGTGCACCTAGACCCTGATATATACCTCTTGTAATTGCCACGATATTGTCATCGATTATTATTCTATACAATTCTACATATGCAGATCAGCGGATGGACTTCGCTGAGTACGTCCTGCCAATAGCAAGAGCCATCAGGAGCCATCATGTTCCTGTGTAGTACGAGTCTTTATAGTCAATAACGTTTATGTGTACCTACAATCTTCTTAAGGTTTTGACATTAGGCACTAATTATATTGTTGTTTTGATTAGTTAAAAAAATTCCACTTGCATTGTAAGTTTGAGTTTCCTAATAAAATGCATCTTACTTTACTTAATCATCATCATCTTTTTGATGACACTGCACACAAGAAGACAGAAAGTTGTACCCCGCTCCGTTGGGCGCTCAGTGTGCGACATGATGGGAGGATCAGGCAGACCATAGCCTGAGCCCGCAGTTAAACTCGTTGACGGTCGCACCTCAGTCGTGTTGTTCCCTCCCTTCGTTGCTATATCCAGGGCCTCGACTTGGCTGCCTTCCGCCATCGTGCCTGGTCCGGTTCCTGCAACCGTGATTGGTCCGCCACTAGCAGCCATGCTTGGGCCTCCACCCGCAGACATCCTTGGGCCCATGCCCCTCAGCTCACAGCACTGATGCTAGGGCTCAGTGTTAGTGGGGACTCGAGACAAGGACGAGTAGAGATGCATGCAAGTGGGTCTCAATTAGCATTAGGTACCCTTTACTCTCTTTAGTTTTTAAAAATGAAGCAATTTCGGAGAAGTTAGTTTATTTTATTGAACTAAGGAATGTAGAGTACCCTAACGTTGACGTAATCACTATGCATATAAGGATTTATCGTGCATAATTAGACAATTAATGAAAATTTAAGTTCCTTTTTGTAGAAGAGAGCCGAATCTTCATATACAATCTAAACATTCCAACAATAAAGTTCCTTTTTATAGTAATTATGAAGAGTGTGGTTTGAACATCATTCGTATAAATTAATCAGCAAACCTGAGGGATTTTGAACATCACTCGTAAAAATGATTGACTCGACGAAACGACAACTTTTTGCCCATACAACCCTCACGGGCTGGTTCCATTATCATGGTGACAAGGGAACATAACAAACGAAAACAGGTTTAGGATCTGTTAGTCTCCTCCTGTGAAGCTAACGCTAACAAAAGCGACAAAGTCCCAACTAGGGAGAGAGAGAGGAAGGGAAGCACCGCATACTTCTAGTGTTCAGATGACGAAAAAACAAGGCCATGTAAAGGTATATGTACATAACCAAAACATCACCAAGGGCCCAAAAATTTCTTCCCAGTTCCACTTCAAGCTGCACTCAAAGAACTGTTCCTTCAGAGGTCCTCTTCTTTTTCACCATCTTCCATCACCACATCCAGATCTTCATTCACCATTGTAGTATGTCCTAGGGCCTCCAGCCTAGGGAAATTACTTGCATTGGTTCTGGCAGTACCACCTACTGCATTGCTTTGGAAAGTACTAGCACTAGCTCCGAGGATGGCCTGCTCCGCTTCCGAGTGTAGACCTTCCCAATATTGTAAAAACACACAAGTAAAACAGATAAGTTCTACCGGGGATTTAACCAATTTCTTCTCAAAACAGGGACGGTTTCTGGTCTTCCAAATCGCCTAACACACTACAGCCAGTGCAGTAATCTAAACACTCCTGCTGACAGATAAGTATCTGGGTATCCACCAGAAATAGTGAGAGAAAGAAGTTGGCTGATCAGCAACCCCAATAGATTGAGCAAACATAGACCAAACATATTTCACAGCAGCACACTCAAAGAAAATATGCGGAGTGGTCTCATCTTGTTGGCAGAAAGCACACTTGGGATCTCCCACCCAATTTCTCCTAATCATATTATCCTTTGTGGCTATGGCATTATGCCAAATTAACCAAAGCCAGACTTTTATTTTTTGAGGGATTTTTGCCTTCCATAGATGTTTAAAAGATCTATCCACACCATTATTTGACAGTTGTTTGTAAGTGGATTTTACTGTAAACTGGCCTGATTTGGACCACCACCACCTTGGTCTATCAATCTCATCAGAAAGATCTATATTGCCCAGGGCTAATTGCAACTCTCTGATCTGAATCTACATTCTGACATTTGGACATCTTCTAACTGGAAGATTCCACCTAGACTTAGCAACTTCTGCAATAGATGCTTCAGGATTAGTACAAATATCAAACAATTAAGAATGCTTCTCCTTTAGTGGCATCCGACCTAGCCAGGCATCACCCTACAAGTTAGTTCTATTTTCATCCCCAACCACCATGAATCCGCTTTTCAGATAGATATCTCTCACAATCAACATATCATTCCAGCATGCTAAATCTCTAGGTATTTTCTTCCCTCCATAAATACTTTTAGATCCCAAATATTTTTCCTCATAAAATTTTGCCAAGGTCCTTCTTTAGCTTCCAACCTCCACCACCACTTACATATGAGACTAATGTTGAATTTAAGCAGATTCTTCACACCCAAACCCCCTTCTTCCTTGGTCAACAAGCAAAACTCCATTTAATCAAGTGATACATTTTGTTATTAGCTCCTCCATACCAGAAAAAAGCTCTGCTTGGTTTCTCCCGCTTCTCAATATTTGTTTTATGAAGAAGCATCACATACATGGGGTAAACAACTACACTTAAAATGCAAGCAAAAACTCTAATCAACCTTCCTCCAATGGATAACACATCCGCCATCCAGCCTTCCATCTTCTTTCTCAATTTATCTTTCAGAAAATCCATTTCAGCCATAGTACATCTTCTGTGGCAAAGAGGCATCCCTAGATATTTTATAGGCCAAGTCCCTTTCTGGTGATTAAACATCTCAGCATAATCCTCCTTGTACATCTTCAATTGTTTATCTTTATTCATCCTCATGAACCTGTCCATACTCATAGTTGTAGCATGGTGAACTTTCGACTAGTGAAGTTCAATCCTTGCTTCAGTCACATCTTGCTCTGCTTTAGCCTTCAGGACTAGCATCACGTCCCTCTCCTTCTTGACTTTGCTAACCTTGTATTGCACCCTCTTGAGATCACGATGAAGCTTGTATGTGTCGCCATGGTCCAATAACAGGGGCTACCGGGCTGCGGTACCAAAGTTCGAGGGCGAGTGCACCGTGGTACCTAAGTTGCCTGAAATTGCCGCGTTTCGAAATGTTAGGCCACCAACTATCGAGAGGGGCCATTTCGATGCAAACTCATCTCACCCCTACCAAATCCAAACATTCCGTAAAACTGCCCCGTGAAGTAGACGGTCGGGACCCTCATGTCAGTAATATTTTCGTGACGCGAGCGCCAACGCGGAAACCACGTAGGCGAAACGAGAGACTAAAGGAGCATGGTGCGTTGACCAAATTCACAAATCCACTCCCTCCCTCCTTTCGCATGAACCCTAGCACCAGCGGTGTCGAAATCCCCTCTCCAACCAGAATGATCTCTTCGGGCATTTGACTTTCGGCGCCAAGTTGCTGCGCCTACTCGCTGCTACCAAGCTCTAATGTCGAATGACGTGCCAGCCGTTGCGACGATCTAGCCCGCCTCTACCGCCCGAAAGGCTGGCGTGAAGGAGAGATCCATTTGCCGAGGAAGAAGTACTTCTGGCTAATTGCGGGTGAGCTACTCTTCTCTTTGCTATTCGCACTACCTATAACTTCTAGCTGGCTATTGGCATTACAGATATATATCGAACATAGAATTGTTTGCTAGCACGACGCTGACAAACAATTCTTATCTTTTGTCTCCAATTTTCTATCAACTAAGATCTCCGCTGAACCCAAATACACGGTTCTGGTCACCATCTGCGGCTACCTCATTAAATTAGCACATGGGAAGAGCACGTGGAAACAAGCTCAGAATCTGAAGATGGAAGTAGCGCATGTGTAGTTATGCACTATCCCTAGTTTGGTTGCTGCTGTGCGTGAACTTGCTGAAATGAGGCCAGAGCAGACTACACGGTTCATCATCGTTGATGAACGAGGCTTCAAGGTTCCTATAGCGTGTGACAGTCAGCTAATTGGGTTGATGAAACAACATGTTAGGCTTCGCGTGGTTATGCTGGTGTGTAACATACTAGATGAGGAAGCTCACATCGGGAGTCGCCCAGCTATTATTGGACAGGGAGGTCTAACTCGAACCCCTACTGTTGTTGAGCAAAATGTGGTTCCTCGTCCGTGACATGCTTCTGTCAGGCAACCTCCTCGTAGGAGTCCCCGTATTGCCGTTGTGGAGAACTCTGCTCTGGAATCTGCTGGTACTGGTCGTCCCCGTCCCCGTGCCCGTGTTGCTGCGGCTGCTGCTCACCCAATCCATGCCGCTGCTGAGCAAACTAAGGCTTCCGGAGGCTGCCCCGCTGTTGTTGCCAAGACCACCGCCTTGTGTGCTGCTCCTCCTTGAAACCGTCCTCAAGTTGTCCGAACCCGTGCTCTAGAATCTACTGGTACTAGTCGTCCTCGCGTTGTTGTTGATCTGGCCGTTGTTGACCCAATCCCTGCCACTGTTGAGCAAACTAAGGCTTCCGGAGGCTGCCCCACTGTTGTTGCAAAGACTGATGCCTTGTGTCCTCCTCGAACCCGTGCTCAGGTTTAGCGAGCTGCTGGTCTAGAGCCATCTCATGGTCTGGACTCTACTAGCACTCAAAACACTATTGTTGTGGGAACTGCTCCTGATCGTCGATGTGGCATGGCAGCAGCTGATCCTATTGTGGCTGCCGTTAGAAGGGGCCCTGCCTGTCCACCATGTAATGTAGCTCCTGTTGCTAAGGGCCCTCGCCTTGCTCCATGTCCTGGTACTTGCACCGAGGTTGATCCAGCTAACGATGACGCTGGTGATGGCGGCGGTGGCATTGGGGCTGGGTCTGATGGTGCTGCTCCACCTCTCGATCCTCTCGGAGGTTTCTATCCTGAAGAACCTGATGATGGCAAAGTAATCGTTCGTATCAGTGTCGCAGATTATACTGCAAAAGTAGATGATGGCAAAGAAAATTTTTATGACGAGTTTGATGTAATCCTTGGCAGATACGATCCTGAAGTGGTAGAGTTATCTGACCTAATGGCATCGTTACGTGTGAAGGTGTTGTGGGGGTCCTCCCATGAAGCACGTTTGTTATATTTTGTTATAGGAGCAAAAAGGCTATCGATGTGAAAGATACCAGGGATTTAGTCATACCGTTTACAAGGAAACATTATAGAGGTGAAGTGTACTTCCACTTGATAGTGCTCACGGTTGGAGAGGAATTGGAACTCGACAATCGAGATGATGGACTTTTAGAAGGCATGCATGACCTGATCCATGGCATCACTGGGGCTGGTGCGGTGAGGTAACTTCAAATGAGGAGAGTCTTACAGAGGAGCGTCATAAAGAGGAGCAGGAAGAGCATCCCCAGAAAGGGCACCCCGAAGAAGAACGTCACCAAGGAGACCACACCAGAGAAGAGGACGCCCAAGAGTCGCACGAAAAAAGGCACCACGCCGCAGAGTACACCCCTGAGATCCAGTCAAAATGCCACACCGAACGGTAGCAGCAAAAACGCTAAGAGGGCTAGCACGATGGTGAACACTCCCAGGAGTGGTAGAAAATAGGCGAAGATGGCCAGCATGGAGGCTACCACACCCAGTGGGAGCAGAAAAAAATACTAATTTGGAGCGGAACACGCCGCTGTCAGGGAATAATGCCAGCATGAAGGAGAACACGCCCAATAGTAGCAGCAAAAGGGCTAGTTTGGAGCGGAACACGCCGCTGAGGTCAGGCAATAATGTCAGCACGAAGGAGAACACGCCCAATAGTAGCAGCAAAAGGGCTAATTTGGAGCGGAACACGCCGCAGAGGTCAGGCAATAATGCCAGCACGAAGGAGAACACGCCCAATAGTAGCAACAAAAGGGCTAATTTGGAGCAGAACATGCCGCAGAGGTCAGGCAATAATGCCAACACCCTAGAGCCAACACCCGTGAGGGGAGGCAGTAAGGAGATCACACCCAAGAGCAACAGCAAAAAGCCTAGTTCGATGGGGAATGGAACGCGGATGTCAAGCCCTACTGATACCATCAGGAAAGATTACATCAGGAAGGAGGATGTACACAGGAAGAGCAAGAGGGTTCTGTACACTCAAGATGAAATTGATTCTGACTGTTGTTTGTCCACTGAAGTACCTAGGATGCGTGCAAACGTAAGACCACCCCATGTGGTTGTAGTAGAACCAACCGAGTGTCTTGGAGAAAACATAGTTGCCGGTGAGGTGGATTGGGGCAATGTTCCGGTCCATCCGGGTGGAGACGATGGTGCAACCCCACCCATGGGAGTCAATATGATGTGTGCAGTACTAGGCATTAGAGATGATGGCGAGGATTCTGAATCGGATGAAGAAGAAGGCACTATAGAGGATCAAGAATCTGGTGATGGTGAAATAGATGAGGAACTTAATGATGAGGCTGGTATTACAATCAATGATTTGGGTGTTGAAGTAGAAGAAATGAAACATGACCACGAGTATCCTATAATTTCGGTCGACACCGAGTTCAGGAGCATGCAAGAGTTCAGGATGTCGTTCCGGCATTTTTGTATCAAGGGGGAGTTTGACATTTATCGGCTGAAGAACACTGCCCAGAGGTATGAGGCCGTTTGCAAGTTAACATGGATGAATGGACGGGCCGAGGTACATTGTCCATGGAGGATCACAGCAAGAGCCTTACCTGCGTCGAATGCAATTAGGGTACTAGGGCAATGAATGCAGCAAACCATTAGAACTCTCTCTCTTTTCACTCTATAACTACAATTGATGTGCGATATCTTTCTGGCAACTAGTCGACTCTGCTTATCTTTTAAATGAATCTATGTTGCAGGTGAACAAAATGGGCCCTCCACACATGTGTCCGATAGGCAGCAAACTGAAATCCTCAATGGCTGATACGGAGTGGGTGGCTATGCAATCTATGTCCATACTAAAGGATAACCCTAAGGAGACCGCGAAGAATATTCAGACTAGCCTCGGTTCTAAATACAACATTGTCCTTCCGTATTACACGGTTTGGAAAGGTAAAGAGAAAGCTCTAGGGGTCTTGCGGGATTGGACCAATAGCTTGAGGATCTTGTACAACTTCAAGGTGGAGGTACAAGCTAGGTGTCCGGGAGTGTTGTGGAGATTGACACGAATCGAAGGTGGTAAAATATATTTCAAAAGATTTTCATGGCGCTTAAACCTTGCATCCAGGATTCAAGGACGGTCAAGTCCGTGTCGATGTAAAAAGACCTTGCCCTAAGCGGCATATGGAAATGCTGCCTGCCATCTGCCACAACACTTGATGGTCACAACTAGATGTTCCCAGTGGCATTCAGGCTGTTTGAAACAGGAACGGAGGAAAACTAGGTCTGGTTTATGAGGCAGCTCAGGAGATCAATAGGCCACATGGATCTATTGGCTATATCCATGGATGTATGCAAAGGGCCGACGAATGAGGTGTTCCCGCAAGCTGAAGGTAGAGAATGCCATGCCCATATGATGCTCAACTTGTACTCACACTATGCAGGCAGCGTATTTCGTTACATGTTTCCTGCTGCTAGAGTTTACAAACCTAGTAGCAGCGAATATTTCATGAGCAAGATTTTTGCGGAAGCCCCTGAACTTCTAGAGTACTTAGCCATCCATCATTCGCAGCTATGGAAGAGGAGTCAATTCAACCCTGACATCAAAGTTGATTACATAAACAAACAACCTTGCAGAATGCCTGAATAACTGGGTGAAGGACATAAAAGTGCGTCCTGTTCATATCTTGATGGACATCATACGTGGTATGATCATGAAGCTATTAAATATAAGGAGAGAGATCGGTAGGAGACTTAGAGGACATATGCTACCGCTAGTTGTACAACAACTGCACAAGAGAAGCCGAGGACTTGCTCATCTTAAGGTTCTCCCATCAACCAGCAGAAGCTGGGAGGTGGTCGATATGTCCAAGAGTGGCAAAAGGGATGTTGTGAACATCCAGTTGCTAGAATGCACCTGCTTAGAGTGGCAGCATACCGGGAAACCTTGCGACCACGCCTTGGCCTTCTTGGTGAAGAAAAGAACTCTACCACATTTGGATCAGTAGACTACTACTCTATGGAAAAGTTCAGAGCTGCGTACGCTGGATCCGTCGAGCCATGTACAGACCCATCTCAGTGGCCTCAAGTCCAACTGTCTTTCGAGCTTTGTCAGCCAGTTACAAAAAGGGGCAGAGGAAGACCTCAGGTGAATAGGTTTAAGAATTTTCTCAAGAAGAAGGGTTCAGCTTTCTATGCTACAAGCTAGCTGTCCCCTTAATGCTCCCAAACCTAGGTATGAGATGGTACATTCACAAAAAGAAATGTTTATAGTCTGTAGATATAAGGTAGTAATCCATGTACTGTTTTTTTTACAGGAAGCGCAAGGTAAGAAACAAGACGGCCGACTCAGTGATTTTGCTGCGGGAAGAAAACCAAAACGAGTGGAGTGATGATGCCGGACAAGATTCTGGTGCTGATTGGCCAGAATTCCATCGACCCGGAGATGCAGGGTACGTGAAGGTAAGAAAATTGGCACCCAAGAAGAGGAAGAAGGCAGGAGATGAAGAAGCCAGTGGACGTGAAGGAAAGAGGAAGAAAGTTTGCATGCAAGCAGAGAAAGAAGGCTAGCAGTGTAGAAGCCCAATGATGTATTGAACTTGAACCTGTATATGTAGTTCGGTTAAACTCTGGAGCTGTGTGCGTGGAACTTGTCGGGCGAAACAATCTGCCTCCCGTATTCGGAGTAAAATGTATCGCGACTTTAGGATTGGATACGGCCGAGGCCACTAGTTGAATCCAAAATTGTGACTGTGCCACTACTATCTGAACAATCGCGATAGCTGAGCGGTTAAGGGGTCTCCAAAATCGATGGGTGTTAGTGGCACATACATGAATTATTTATAGGCGCTTAATAAATCCCTGCTATTGGCATTACACTTATGATAAGTTTCTGGGCTGAAAATCAATTTCTTAAGCTGGCTGCTACACTCCACGAAGCAACAACTTATTTCAGCTGCTGGACAATGACATGGCAACATAAACTGCAAATGCAACAGATAATGCCCAGATAATGAGGAAATTGTTTCCACTATCTGGCCTAATCTTGATCCCGTCTGTCTCACCACCTCCCTGCCCCTGCCTCCCCTGCACCTGGCAAAGCTCCCGGATATCTCGCTCCATCACACGAATCTACTCTTTCTTGTCCCACACAGCATCACGCAGATCCTGAACAAGCTCTCTGTGAAAACTTGTCAGTGGCTTTTCGATCCACACAAACTTGTCACAGCCAGTCCCCCTCCCTTCCTGCGTAGTAGATCGAAGGAAACAAAAAAAAGAATTACATTACGCTTTCCGGATCCGGGTTACCATTGTACCTACAGTAGGAACTTACCGCTCTGATGCTGTAGTTGCTGAATTTTCCTGCAGTATTTTCGTCGGTCCATGAAATCCATCTCGGCATCTTCTCACCGCACAAACACAGCATATCAGGGTAGTAATTGTAGGGCGCCCTCCGGTACCTGATGGGGGCACCCGCCTGACGGTGTTGAGCCGACTCTGATTCCGCCCGAGACGAACTGCACGAGCTGCGAGCCATGAGCGAGGGGTGCGAGGGCAAAGGAAAGAGGATCCTTTGGATGTCAGGGTAGTGGTGAAGCGTGATTTATCCCTACTTAATAACTTGGGCAGAATCCTACCGTCCACATTCGGCTGACAGGTGGGGGACCTAGCGTGTGGACTTCTCAACCAAACCTCGCGCCTTCGTGGTTCAAAAGCCCTCTCACGCGCATTGGACGAAATTTTTTGGCACCTTGCCCACGTACATATCACTAGGAGGCCTTTCTCAGGAACCAGACGCGCCTGGCCCACAATCTTACTCCTTCCTAGGAACTTATCATGGCTCGCATCGGCAGATCCATCCGCTCCACCACTTCCGGTAGGGCTCGCCACAGCGGATCCACCCCAAGATCCTACCGTCGCAGTATCAAATGGCCATGGTTTCTTGAGAGGAGCGACGACGCTACATATCCGAGCTCGGCCCCTCCTACCTGTAGAAGGACTAATGCAGTGTCGAGCTCGAGCAGGAGCCACCAGGCGCGACGGCGCTCGGTCCATGCCAGCCCCGTCACCTTCGTCATTGTCGATTCTGATGTGGAGGATGACGGGGGCGAAGCTGTGCAGAACGCCATTGTTGCCTCCTTGGCGAAGGGCAAGCCACGGGCGAGAGTGGATGTCGCTAGGAAGGGCACGGCGGTGTCACCAATCGAGGTGGACTCCGACGACAACGTTTTGATGTGGGTTTAGATGTTGTTTAGGATGGTTGCAATTTCGGTTGTGTTTAGTGCGAGTACAATTATTGTAATGGGTTTGTCGAGCTATATTGAGAAATATATGCAATAGCAGCGTGTGAGTGCTTCCACTTTAGAAATTGTGACTGTGCCATTTGCATGTTGCATTATCAACATAGATTACATGTAACAATCCAACGAAAATCAGATTACAACCATCAGACGGGAGTGGCAGGATGGAAGAGAAGTTGGGACAGTGGCTTCGAGGGGAAGGAAGAGAAGGGGGGCGTGACACTGGCAGGTGGGCCCTCGGAACACGTGACACTGACATGCAGGTGCGGGGGCACACGGTATTGCCGGTCTGTACAGAGCAAGCGGACTTTGCAACGTGAAAACAACAAGCTGATTGGACCAATATAATAACTCGTTGAATTATTAAGGAGTACTAAAAACTACAACTGGGGTACATTCGCACAACACGTATGCTCTACGCACCTGAGAAGCATCGCTTAAGTCTAACAGTAACGACGGCACAAGTACTACATTTCCCTGTTGGTCTTCTCGATACAAATGTAGAAATGCATCTGCCTATTCGGTCCAACACCGACAAGGTACTGAGATGGCACACATAGGATCGACCTTAGGTCCACATACTCCACCTCCCACTGCATCGGGCAGCTCGGCGCCTCGGCTAGGACAAGAATGCTATCGGACGATGGTGGATGGGCGTTCGCCCACATGCGCACCGTGTATACGGGCCAGGCGCACGAGACCGACCTAACGCATACGGCACACACGACGGTGGGCCCGGCTCTAGTTCCCGGAACACCGGCGGTGATGGTCAGGATGAAAACAGAGCCGCCCCCCCTAGAAAATTAGCTGGCGCGTGCCGAGTCAGTGAATGGCACCTGCTCTTGGAGAAGTTGGGCTTGCCCGTACGAGATCCTAATCACTTTGATCAAGTGCTCCTCTACAAGGTGGACGATGAGCTCTGCCGGCGGGCCGGTGTAGTTGCAGCCCGACTCTGTGTAGGAGCACGCGTCGTGCGGGCACGCGAGCTCGTGGTAGGAGTAACAGCGAAAGCATCCTAGGTGCGAGCACACGAGCGGGAACGTCGCTGCGAAGTTGCGCACGAGGATCTCCAGATTCTTGGGCTGTAGCATCTGCCACATCTGAAGTTCGTCGAGAAATCAGAAAAAAGATCAACAGTTAGATTTGGCGAATAGCAGGAATATGTAGGATAAGTTCAAAAGCTTGTAAAATGATTTCTTAGCATGAAGGTAGCGACCCGAGAATTTGCGGATGTCGTCGGCTTGCGGATACGGCAGGATGGCAGTGAAGTGGGGAAAGTGGCTTCGAGGGGAAGGAAGAGAAGTACGGGGAGGAAGAGAAGTAATGGGGACGTGACACTGGGATATGGCCCACTGAACTCGTGAGTCGTGACACTCGCAATGAGAGCGCCGGTGTTGCCGGTTGTCGAGCAAGCGTGGCCAATCATGCTGCAGAACAGCCTACTCAAGGATCGCTCTCATGAAGACCATCCCAATCATCCAAGAGCCCCGATTGAATGGTATGTAACAATCGTCAAGCAGAACAACTGTGTTATGGCGTGCCTTCTAGAAGACTCGGTCTAACGGTGGATCCATTGGGGGGCTAAGGTTAGGGCTCTCCTAAGGTTAGGATGCATATGTGGTTTATGAAAATAACACACATCCAATGACACTGGTGGATCCTTATGTGGTCTGTGAGAAGAACACACATGCAATCACACTGGGTGGATCCACATGTGGTTTATGAGAGGAACACACATGTAATGACCAGTGGTTGATCCATGTGTGGTTCATGACAGGAACACACATGCAATGCCATTGGTTTATCCATGTGTGGTTCATGACAGGAACACACAAGCAATGACTCTAGTTGATCCATGTGTGGTTCATGACAGGAACACACATTCAATGACTCTAGTGGATCCATATGTGGTTTGTGGAAAGAACACGCATGCAATGACCACTGGTTGATCCATATGTGGTTTGTGGAAAGAACACACATGCAATGACTCTGGTGGATCCATGTGTGGTTTGTGAAAAGAACACACATGCAATGCCATTGGTTGATACATATGTGGTTTGTGAAAAGAACACACATGAAATGCCATTGGTTAATCCATGTGTGGTTTGTGTAAAGAACACACATGCAATGACTCTAGTGGATCCATATGTGGTTTGTGGAAAAGAACACACATGCAATGACTCTAGTCGGTCCATATGTGGTTTGTGAAAAGAACACACATGCAATGACCCTAGTGGATCAATATGTGGTTTGTGGAAAAGAACACACATGCAATGACCACTGGTTGATCTATATGTGGTTTGTGGAAAGAACACACATGCAGTGAACACTGGTTGATCCATGTGTGGTTTGTGAAAATAACACACATGCAATGCCATTGGTTGATCCATATGTGGTTTGTGAAAAGAACACACATGCAATGACTCTGGTTGATCCATGTGTGGTTTGTGGAAAGAACACACATGCAATGACTCTAGTGGGTCCATATGTTCACTATAAAAAGAACACACATGCAATGACTCTAGTGGATCCATATGTGGTTTGTGGAAAACAACACACATGCAATGACCACTGGTTGATCCATAAGTGGTTTGTGGAAAGAACACAGATGCAGTGAACACTGGTTGATCCATGTGTGGTTTGTGAAAAGAACACACATGCAATGCCATTGGTTGATCCATATGTGGTGTGTGAAAAGAACACACATGCAATGCCATTGGTTAATCCTTGTGTGGTTTGTGGAAAGAACACACATGCAATGACTCTAATGGATCCATATGTGGTTTGTGGAAAAGAACACACATGCAATGACCACTGGTTGATCCATATGTGGTTTATGGAAAGAACACACATGCAATGACACCGGTTGATCCTTGTGTGGTTTGTGGAAATAACACACATGCAATAACTCTAGTGCTGGTTTTAGTATAAGAACACACATGCAATGACTCTAGTTGATCCATATTTGGTTTGTGAAAAAACACACATGCAATGAATCTAGTGGATCCATATGTGGTTTGTGGAAAGAACACACATGCAATGACCCTAGTGGGTCCATATGTGGTTCATGTCAAGAACACACATGCAATGCCACTGGTGGATCCATGTGTGGTTTGTGGAAAGAAACACATGCAATGAGTCTAGTGCCGGTTTTAGTATAAGAACAATATGCAATTACTCTAGTGGATCCATATGTGGTTTGTGGAAAAGAACACACATGCAATGACCACTGGTTGATCCATAAGTGGTTTGTGGAAAGAACACACATGTAGGGAACACTGGTTGATCCATAAGTGGTTTGTGGAAAGAACACACATCGAATGACACTGGTTGATCCATGTGTCGTTTGTGGAAAGAACACACATCCAATGACACTGGTTGATCCATGTGTGGTTTGTGAAAGAACACACATGCAATGCCATTGGTTGATCCATATGTGGTTTGTGGAAAGAAGACACATGCAATGACACTAGTGGATCCATATGTGGTTTGTGTAAAAGAACACACATGCAATGACCACGGGTTGATCCATATGTGGTTTGTGGAAAGAACACACATGCAATGACACTGGTTGATCCATGTGTGGTTTGTGGAAAGAACACACATGCAATGACTCTAGTGGATCCATATGTGGTTTGTGGAAAGAACACACATGCAATGACTCTAGTGGGTCCATATGTGGTTCATGTCAGGAACACACATGCAATGCCACTGGTGGATCCATGTGTGGTTTGTGGAAAGAACACACATGCCATGAGTCTAGTGCTGGTTTTAGTATAAGAACACACATGCAATGACTCTAGTGGATCCATATGTGGTTTGTGGAAAAGAACACACATGCTATGACCAGTGGTGGATCCATAAGTGGTTTGTGGAAAGAACACACATGCAGTGAACACTGGTTGATCCATGTGTGGTTTGTGAAAAGAACACACATGCAATGCCATTGGTTGATCCATATGTGGTTTGTGAAAAGAACACACAAGCAATGCCATTGGTTAATCCATGTGTGGTTTGTGGTAAGAACACACATGCAATGATTCTAATGGATCGATATGTGGTTTATGGAAAAGAACACACATTCAATGACCACTGGTTGATCCATATGTGGTTTGTCGAAAGAACACACATGCAATGACTCTAGTGCTGGTTTTAGTATAAGAACACACATGCAATGACTCTAGTTGATCCATATTTGGTTTGTGAAAAGAACACACATGCAATGACTCTAGTGGATCCATATGTGGTTTGTGGAAAGAACACACATGCAATGACCCTAGTGGGTCCATATGTGGTTCATGTCAAGAACACACATGCAATGCCACTAGTGGATCCATGTGTGGTTTGTGGAAAGAACACACATGCAATGAGTCTAGTGCCGGTTTTAGTATAAGAACAATATGCAATTACTCTAGTGGATCCATATGTGGTTTGTGGAAAAGAACACACATGCAATGACCACTGGTTGATCCATAAGTGGTTTGTGGAAAGAACAAACATGTAGTGAACACTGGTTGATCCATAAGTGGTTTGTGGAAAGAACACACATCCAATGACACTGGTTGATCCATGTGTGGTTTGTGGAAAGAACACACATCCAATGACACTGGTTGATCCATGTCTGGTTTGTGGAAAGAACACACAAGCAATGCCATTGGTTGATCCATATGTGGTTTGTGGAAAGAAGACACATGCAATGACACTAGTGGATCCATATGTGGTTTGTGTTAAAGAACACACATGCAATGACCACGGGTTGATCCATATGTGGTTTGTGGAAAGAACACACATGCAATGACACTGGTTGATCCATGTGTGGTTTGTGGAAAGAACACACATGCAATGACTCTAGTGCTGGTTTTAGTATAAGAACACACATGCAATGACTCTAGTTGATCCATATGTGGTTTGTGGAAAGAAGACACATGCAATGACTCTAGTGGATCCATATGTGGTTTGTGGAAAGAACACACATGCAATGACTCTAGTGGGTCCATATGTGGTTCATGTCAGGAACACACATGCAATGCCACTGGTGGATCCATGTGTGGTTTGTGGAAAGAACACACATGCCATGAGTCTAGTGCTGGTTTTAGTATAAGAACACACATGCAATGACTCTAGTGGATCCATATGTGGTTTGTGGAAAAGAACACACATGCAATGACCAGTGGTGGATCCATAAGTGGTTTATGGAAAGAACACACATGCAGTGAACGCTGGTTGATCCATGTGTGGTTTGTGAAAAGAACACACATGCAATGCCATTGGTTGATCCATATGTGGTTTGTGAAAAGAACACACAAGTAATGCCATTGGTTAATCCATGTGTGGTTTGTGGTAAGAACACACATGCAATGACTCTAATGGATCCATATGTGGTTTGTGGAAAAGAACACACATTCAATGACCACTGGTTGATCCATATGTGGTTTGTCGAAAGAACACACATGCAATGACACTGGTTGATCCATGTGTGGGTTGTGGAAAGAACACACATGCAATGACTCTAGTGCTGGTTTTAGTATAAGAACACACATGCAATGACCACTGGTTGGTCCATATGTGGTTTGTGAAAAGAACACATATGCAATGACTCTAGTGGATCCATATGTGGTTTGTGGAAAAGAACACACATGCAATGAACACTGGTGGATCCATAAGTGGTTTGTGGAAAGAACACACATGCAGTGAACACTGGTGGATCCATATGTGGTTTGTGAAAAGAACACACATTCAATGCCACTGGTTGATCCATATGTGGTTTATGGAAAGAACACACATGAAATGACACTGGTTGATCAATGTGTGGTTTGTGGAAAGAACACACATACAATGCCATTGGTTGATCCATATGTGGTTTGTGAAAAGAACACACATGCAATGACGCTAGTGGATCCATATGTGGTTTGTGGAAAGAACACACATGCAATGACTCTAGTGGATCCATGTGTGGTTTGTGAAAAGAACACACATGCAATGCCATTGGTTGATCCATATGTGGTTTGTGAAAAGTACATACAAGCAATGACTCTAGTGGATCCATATGTGGTTTGTGGAAAGAACACACATGCAATGACTCTAGTGGATCCATGTATGGTTTGTGGAAAGAACACACATGCAATGACACTGGTGGATCCATGTGTGGTTTGTGAAAAGAACACACATGCAATGAGTCTAGTGCTGGTTTTAGTATAAGAACACACATTTAATGACTCTAGTGGGTCCATATGTGGTTTGTGAAAAGAACACAGATGCAATGACTCTAGTGGATCCATATAAGGTTTGTGGAAAAGAACACACATGCGATGACCACTGGTTGATCTATATGTGGTTTGTCGAAAGAACACACATGCAGTGTACACTGGTTGATCCATGTGTGGTTTGTGAAAAGAACACACATGCAATGCCATTGGTTGATCCATATGTGGTTTGTGAAAAGAACACACATGCAATGACTCTGGTTGATCCATGTGTGGTTTGTGGAAAGAACACACATGCAATGACTCTAGTGGGTCCATATGTTGTTCATGTCAATAACACACATGCAATGACTCTAGTGGGTCCATATGTGGTTTGTGAAAAGAACACACATGCAATGACTCTAGTGGATCCATATAAGGTTTGTGGGAAAGAACACGCATGCGATGACCATTGGTTGATCCATATGTGGTTTGTGGAAAGAACACACATGAAGTGAACACTGGTTGATCTATGTGTGGTTTGTGAAAATAACACACATGCAATGCCATTGGTTGATCCATATGTGGTTTCTGAAAAGAACACACATGCAATGACTCTAGTGGATCCATATGTGGTTTGTGGAAAGAACCCACATGCAATGACTCTAGTGGATCCATGTATGGTTTGTGGAAAGAACACACATGCAATACCATTGGTGGATCCATATGTGGTTTGTGAAAAGAACACACATGCAATGAGTCTAGTGCTGGTTTTAGTATAAGAACACACATGCAATGACTCTAGTGGGTCCATATGTGGTTTGTGAAAAGAACACACATGCAATGACCCTAGTGGATCCATATGTGGTTTGTGGAAAAGAACACACATGCAATGACCACTGGTTGATCCATATGTGGTTTGTCGAAAGAACACACATGCAATGACACTGGTTGATCCATGTGTGGGTTGTGGAAAGAACACACATGCAATGACTCTAGTGCTGGTTTTAGTATAAGAACACACATGCAATGACCACTGGTTGGTCCATATGTGGTTTGTGAAAAGAACACACATGCAATGACTCTAGTGGATCCATATGTGGTTTGTGGAAAAGAACACACATGCAATGAACACTGGTGGATCCATAAGTGGTTTGTAGAAAGAACACACATGCAGTGAACACTGGTGGATCCATATGTGGTTTGTGAAAAGAACACACATGCAATGCCACTGGTTGATCCATATGTGGTTTGTGGAAAGAACACACATGAAATGACACTGGTTGATCAATGTGTGGTTTGTGGAAAGAACACACATACAATGCCATTGGTTGATCCATATGTGGTTTGTGAAAAGAACACACATGCAATGACGCTAGTGGATCCATATGTGGTTTGTGGAAAGAACACACATGCAATGACTCTAGTGGATCCATGTGTGGTTTGTGAAAAAGAACACACATGCAATGACCAGTGGTGGATCCATAAGTGGTTTGTGGAAAGAACACACATGCAGTGAACACTGGTTGATCCATGTGTGGTTTGTGAAAATAACACACATGCAATGCCATTGGTTGATCCATATGTGGTTTGTGAAAAGAACACACATGCAATGACTCTGGTTGATCCATGTGTGGTTTGTGGACAGAACACACATGCAATGACTCTAGTGGGTCCATATGTGGTTCATGTCAGGAACACACATGCAATGACTCTAGTGGGTCCATATGTTCACTCTGAAAAGAACACACATGCAATGACCAGTGGTTGATCCATAAGTGGTTTGTGGAAAGAACACACATGCGATGAACTGGTTGATCCATGTGGTTTGAACACACATGCAATGCCAATGGTTGATCCATATGTGGTGTGTGAAAAGAACACACATGCAATGCCATTGGTTAATCCATGTATGGTTTGTGGAAAGAACACACATGCAATGACTCTAATGGATCCATATGTGTTTTGTGGAAAAGAATACACATGCAATGACCACTGGTTGATCCATATGTGGTTTGTGGAAAGAACACACATGCAATGACACTGGTTGATCCTTGTGTAGTTTGTGGAAATAACACACATGCAATGACTCTAGTGCTGGTTTTAGTATAAGAACACACATGCAATGACTCTAGTGCTGTATTTAGTATAAGAACACACATGCAACGACTCGAGTTGATCCATATGTGGTTTGTGAAAAGAACACACATGCAATGACTCTAGTGGATCCATATGTGGTTTGTGGAAATAACACACATGCAATGACCCTAGTGGGTCCATATGTGGTTCATGTCAAGAAGACACATGCAATGCCACTGGTGGATCCATGTGTGGTTTGTGGAAAGAACACACATGCGATGAGTCTAGTGCTGGTTTTAGTATAAGAACACACATGGAGAAACTCTAGTGGATCCATATGTGGTTTGTGGAAACGAACACACATGCAATGACCACAGGTTTATCCATAAGTGGTTAGTGGAAAGAACACACATGTAGTGAACACTGGTTGATCCATATGTGGTTTGTGGAAAGAACACACATCCAATGACACTGGTTGATCCATGTGTGCTTTGTGGAAAGAACACACATGCAATGCCATTGGTAGATCCATATGTGGTTTGTCGAAAAAAGACACATGCAATGACACTAGTGGATCCATATGTGTTTTGTGGAAAGAACACACATGCAATGACCACTGGTTGATCCATATGAGGTTTGTGGAAAGAACACACATGCAATGACACTAGTTGATCCATGTGTGGTTTGTGGAAAGAACACACATGCAATGACTCTAGTGCTGGTTTTAGTATAAGAACACACATGCAATGACCACTGGTTGGTCCATATGTGGTTTGTGAAAAGAACACACATGCAATGACTCTAGTGGATCCATATGTGGTTTGTGGAAAAGAACACACATGCAATGAACACTGGTGGATCCATAAGTGGTTTGTGGAAAGAACACACATGCAGTGAACACTGGTGGATCCATATGTGGTTTGTGAAAAGAACACACATGCAATGCCACTGGTTGATCCATATGTGGTTTGTGGAAAGAACACACATGAAATGACACTGGTTGATCAATGTGTGGTTTGTGGAAAGAACACACATACAATGCCATTAGTTGATCCATATGTGGTTTGTGAAAAGAACACACATGCAATGACTAGTGGATCCATATGTGGTTTGTGGAAAGAACACACATGCAATGACTCTAGTGGATCCATGTGTGGTTTGTGGAAAGAACACACATGCAATGACCCTTGGTGGATCCATAAGTGGTTTGTGGAAAGAACACACATGCAGTGAACACTGGTTGATCCATGTGTGGTTTGTGAAAATAACACACATGCAATGCCATTGGTTGATCCATATGTGGTTTGTGAAAAGAACACACATGCAATGACTCTGGTTGATCCATGTGTGGTTTGTGGACAGAACACACATGCAATGACTCTAGTGGGTCCATATGTGGTTCATGTCAGGAACAAACATGCAATGACTCTAGTGGGTCCATATGTTCACTCTGAAAAGAACACACATGCAATGACCAGTGGTTGATCCATAAGTGGTTTGTGGAAAGAACACACATGCAGTGAACACTGGTTGATCCATGTGTGGTTTGGAAAGAACACACATGCAATGCCAATGGTTTATCCATATGTGGTGTGAAAAGAACACACATGCAATGCCATTGGTTAATCCATGTGTGGTTTGTGGAAAGAACACACATGCAATGACTCCAAGTGATACATATGTTGTTTGTTGAAAAGAACACACATGCAATGACCACTGGTTGATCCATATGTGGTTTGTGGAAAGAACACACATGCAATGACACTGGTTGATCCTTGTGGGGTTTGTGGAAATAACACACATGCAATGACTCTAGTGCTGGTTTTAGTATAATAACACAAATGCAATGACTATAGTTGATCCATATGTGGTTTGTGAAAAAAACACACATGCAATGACTCTAGTAGATCCATATGTGGTGTGTGCAAAGAACACACATGCAATGACCCTAGTGGGTCCATATGTGGTTCATGTCAAGAACACACATGCAATGCCACTGGTGTATCCATGTGTGGTTTGTGGAAAGAACACACATGCAATGAGTCTAGTGCTGGTTTTAGTATAAGAACACATATGCAATTACTCTAGTGGATCCATATGTGGTTTGTGGAAAGAACACACATGCAATGACCACTGGTTTAACCATAAGTGGTTTGTGGAAAGAACACACATGCACTGAACACTGGTTGATCCATAAGTGGTTTGTGGAAAGAACACACATCCAATGACCTTGGTTGATCCATGTGTGTTTGTGGAAAGAACACACATCCAATGACACTGGTTGATCCATGTGTGGTTTGTGAAAGAACACACATGCAATGCCATTGGTTGATCCATATGTGGTTTGTGGAAAGAAGACACATGCAATGACAATAGTGTATCCATATGTGGTTTGTGTAAAAGAACACACATGCAATGACCACGGTTGATCCATATGTGGTTTGTGGAAAGAACACACATGCAATGACACTGGTTGATCCATGTGTGGTTTGTGGAAAGAACACACAATGACTCTAGTGGATCCATATGTGGTTTGTGGAAAGAACACACATGCAATGACTCTAGTGGGTCCATATGTGGTTCATGTCAGAACACACATGCAATGACTGGTGGATCCATGTGTGGTTTGTGAAAAGAACACACACGCAATGACTCTAGTGCTGGTTTTAGTATAAGAACACACATGCAATGACTCTAGTGGATCCATATGTGGTTTGTGGAAAAGAACACACATGCAATGACCAGTGGTGGATCCATAAGTGGGTTGTGAAAAAAACACACATGCAGTGAACCTTTGGTTGATCCATGTGTGGTTTGTGAAAAGAACACACATGCAATGCCATTGGTTGATCCATATGTGGTTTGTGAAAAGAACACACATGCAATGCCATTGGTTAATCCATGTGTGGTTTGTGGTAAGAACACACATGCAATGATTCTAATGGATCGATATGTGGTTTATGGAAAGAACACACATGCAATGACCCTTTGGTTGATCGATATGTGGTTTGAAGAAAGAACACACATGCAATGACTCTAGTGCTTGTTTTAGTATAAGAACACACATGCAATGACTCTAGTGGGTCCATATGTGGTTTGTGAAAAGAACACACATGCAATGACTCTAGTGGATACATATTTGGTTTGTGGAAAGAACACACATGCAATGACTCTAGTGGGTCCATATGTGGTTCATGTCAAGAACACACATGCAATGCCACTAGTGGATCCATGTGTGGTTTGTGGAAAGAACACACATGCAATGACTCTAGTGCTGGTTTTAGTATAAGAACTCACATGCAATGACTCTAGTGGATCCATATGTGGTTTGTGCAAAAGAACACACATGCAATGACCACTGGTTGATCCATAAGTGGTTTGTGGAAAGAACACACATCTAGTGAACACTGGTTGATCCATATGTGGTTTGTGGAAAGAACACACATGCAATGACTCTACTGGATCCATATGTGGTTTGTGCAAAAGAACACACATGCAATGACCACTGGTTGATCCATAAATGGTTTGTGTAAAGAACACACATGCAGTGAACACTGGTTGATCCATGTGTGGTTTGTGGAAAGAACACACATGCAATGACTCTTGTGGATCCATATGTGGTTTGTGGTAAAGAACACACATGCAATGACCACTGGTTGATCCATATGTGGTTTGTGGAAAGAACACACATGCAATGACTCTGGTTGATCCATGTGTGGTTTGTGGAAAGAACACACATGCAATGACTCTAGTGCTGGTTTTAGTATAAGAACACACATGCAATGACTCTAGTTGATCCATATGTGGTTTGTGGAAAGAACACACATGCAATGACTCTAGTGGATCCATATGTGGTTTGTGGAAAGAAGACACATGCAATGAACTCTAGTGGGTCCATATGTGGTTCATGTAGAACACACATGCAATGCCACTGGTGGATCCATGTGTGGTTTGTGGAAAGAACACACATGCCCTGAGACTAGTGCTGGTTGTAGTAGAAGAAAACACATGCAATGACTCTAGTTGATCCATATGTGGTTTGTGGAAAAGAACACACAAGTAATGAACACTGGTGGATCCATAAGTGGTTTGTGGAAAGAACACACATGCAATGAACACTGGTGGATCCATATGTGATTTGTGAAAAGAACACACATGCAATGCCATTGGTTGATCCATATGTGGTTTGTGAAAAGAACACACATGTAAAGCCATTGGTTAATCCATGTGTGGTTCGTGGAAAGAACACACATCCAATGACTCTAGTGGATCCATATGTGGTTTGTGGAAAAGAACACACATGCAATGACCACTGGTTGATCCATATGTGGTTTGTTGAAAGAACACACATGCAATGACACTGGTTGATCCATGTGTGGTTTGTGGAAAGAACACACATGCAGTGACTCTAGTGCTGGTTTTAGTATAAGAACACACATGCAATGACACTGGTTGATCCATATGTGGTTTGTGAAAAGAACACACATGCAATGACTCTAGTGGATCCATATGTGGTTTGTGGAAAAGAACACACATGCAATGAACACTGGTGGATCCATAAGTGGTTTGTGGAAAGAACACACATGCAGTGAACACTGGTGGATCCATATGTGATTTGTGAAAAGAACACACATGCAATGCCACTGGTTGATCCATATGTGGTTTGTGGAAAGAACACACATGAAATGACTCTAGTTGATCCATATGTGGTTTGTGGAAAGAACACATGCAATGACCAATGGTTGATCCATATGTGGTTTGTGGAAAGAACACACATGCAATGACGCTCGTGGATCCATATGTGGTTTGTGGAAAGAACACACATGCAATGACTAGTGAATCCATGTGTGGTTTGTGAAAAGAACACACATGCAATGCCATTGGTTGATCCATATGTGGTTTGTGAAAAGAACACACATGCAATGACTCTAGTGGATCCATATGTGGTTTGTGGAAAGAACACACATGCAATGACTCTAGTTGATCCATATGTGGTTTGTGGAAAGAACACACATGCAATGACACTGGTTGATCCATGTGTGGTTTGTGGAAAGAACACACATGCAATGAGTCTAGTGTTGGTTTTAGTATAAGAACACACATGCAATGACTCTAGTGGGTCCATATGTGGTTTGTGAAAAGAACACACATGCAATGATTCTAGTCGATCCATATAAGGTTTGTGGAAAAGAACACACATGCAATGACCACTAGTTAATCCATATTTGGTTTGTGGAGAGAATACACATGCAATGACTTAGGGGGATCGATGTGTGGTTTGTGGAAAGAACACACATGCAATGACCACTGGTCGATCCATGTGTGGTTTGTGAAAAGAACACACATGCAATGACTCTGGTTGATCCATGTGTGGTTTGTGGAAAGAACACACATGCAATGACTCTAGTGGGTCCATATGTTGTTCATGTAAGAACACACATGCAATGACTCTAGTGGGTCCATATGTGGTTTGTGAAAAGAACACACATGCAATGACTCTAGTGGATCCATATGTGGTTTGTGGGAAAGAACACGCATGCGATGACCAATGGTTGATCCATATGTGGTTTGTGGAAAGAACACACATGCAGTGAACACTGGTTGATCAATGTGTGGTTTGTGAAAAGAACACACATGCAATGCCATTGGTTGATCCATATGTGGTTTGTGAAAAGAACACACATGCAATGACTCTAGTGGATCCATATGTGGTTTGTGGAAAGAACACACATGCAATGACTCTAGTGGATCCGTGTATGGTTTGTGGAAAGAACACACATGCAATACCATTGGTGGATCCATATGTGGTATGAGAAAAGACCACTCATGCAATGAGTCTAGTGCTGGTTTTAGTATAAGAACACACATGCAATGACTCTAGTTGGTCCATATGTGGTTTGTGAAAAGAACACACATGCAATGACTCTAGTGGATCCATATGTGGTTTGTGGAAAAGAACACACATGCAATGACCACTGGTTGATCCATATGTGGTTTGTCGAAAGAACACACATGCAATGACACTGGTTGATCCATGTGTGGTTTGTGGAAAGAACACACATGTAATGACTCTAGTGCTGGTTTTAGTATAAGAACACACATGCAATGACCACTGGTTGGTCCATATGTGGTTTGTGAAAAGAACACACATGCAATGACTCTAGTGGATCCATATGTGGTTTGTGGAAAAGAACACACATGCAATGAACACTGGTGGATCCATAAGTGGTTTGTGGAAAGAACACACATGCAGTGAACACTGGTGGATCCATATGTGGTTTGTGAAAAGAACACACATGCAATGCCATTGGTTGATCCATATGTGGTTTGTGGAAAGAACACACATGAAATGACACTGGTTGATCCATGTGTGGTTTGTGGAAAGAACACACATACAATGCCATTGGTTGATCCATATGTGGTTTGTGAAAAGAACACACATGCAATGACTCTAGTGGATCCATATGTGGTTTGTGGAAAGAACACACATGCAATGACTCTAGTGGATCCATGTGTGGTTTGTGAAAAAGAACACACATGCAATGACCAGTGGTGGATCCATAAGTGGTTTGTGGAAAGAACACACATGCAGTGAACACTGGTTGATCCATGTGTGGTTTGTGAAAATAACACACATGCAATGCCATTGGTTGATCCATATGTGGTTTGTGAAAAGAACACACATGCAATGACTCTGGTTGATCCATGTGTGGTTTGTGGAAAGAACACACATGCAATGACTCTAGTGGGTCCATATGTGGTTCATGTCAGGAACACACATGCAATGACTCTAGTGGGTCCATATGTTGTCTGAAAAGAACACACATGCAATGACCACTGGTTGATCCATAAGTGGTTTGTGGAAAGAACACACATGCAGTGAACACTGGTTGATCCATGTGTGGTTTGAACACACATGCAATGCCAATGGTTGATCCATATGTGGTGTGTGAAAAGAACACACATGCAATGCCATTGGTTAATCCATGTATGGTTTGTGGAAAGAACACACATGCAATGACTCTAATGGATCCATATGTGTTTTGTGGAAAGAACACACATGTAATGACCTTGGTTGATCCATCTCTGGTTTGTGGAAAGAACACACATGCAATGACACTAGTTGATCCATGTGTGGTTTGTGGAAATAACACACATGCAATGAGTCTAGTGCTGGTTTTAGTATAAGAACACACATGCAATGACTCTAGTGCTGTAATTAGTATAAGAACACACATGCAATGACTGGTTGATCCATATGTGGTTTGTGGAAAGAACACACATGCAATGACTCTAGTGGATCCATATGTGGTTTGTGGAAATAACACACATGCAATGACCCTAGTGGGTCCATATGTGGTTCATGTCAAGAAGACACATGCAATGCCACTGGTGGATCCATGTGTGGTTTGTGGAAAGAACACACATGCGATGAGTCTAGTGCTGGTTTTAGTATAAGAACACACATGGAGAAACTCTAGTGGATCCATATGTGGTTTGTGGAAACGAACACACATGCAATGACCACAGGTTTAACCATAAGTGGTTAGTGGAAAGAACACACAGGAAGTGAACACGGGTTGAACATTATGTGGTTTGTGTAAAGAACACACATGCAATGCCATTGGTTGATCCATGTGTGCTTTGTGGAAAGAACACACATGCAATGCCATTGGTAGATCCATATGTGGTTTGTCGAAAAAAGACACATGCAATGACACTAGTGGATCCATATGTGTTTTGTGGAAAAGAACACACATGCAATGACCACTGGTTGATCCATATGAGGTTTGTGGAAAGAACACACATGCAATGACACTAGTTGATCCATGTGTGGTTTGTGGAAAGAACACACATGCAATGACTCTAGTGCTGGTTTTAGTATAAGAACACACATGCAATGACCACTGGTTGGTCCATATGTGGTTTGTGAAAAGAACACACATGCAATGACTCTAGTGGATCCATATGTGGTTTGTGGAAAAGAACACACATGCAATGAACACTGGTGGATCCATAAGTGGTTTGTGGAAAGAACACACATGCAGTGAACACTGGTGGATCCATATGTGGTTTGTGAAAAGAACACACATGCAATGCCACTGGTTGATCCATATGTGGTTTGTGGAAAGAACACACATGAAATGACACTGGTTGATCAATGTGTGGTTTGTGGAAAGAACACACATACAATGCCATTAGTTGATCCATATGTGGTTTGTGAAAAGAACACACATGCAATGACGCTAGTGGATCCATATGTGGTTTGTGGAAAGAACACACATGCAATGACTCTAGTGGATCCATGTGTGGTTTGTGAAAAAGAACACACATGCAATGACCAGTGGTGGATCCATAAGTGGTTTGTGGAAAGAACACACATGCAGTGAACACTGGTTGATCCATGTGTGGTTTGTGAAAATAACACACATGCAATGCCATTGGTTGATCCATATGTGGTTTGTGAAAAGAACACACATGCAATGACTCTGGTTGATCCATGTGTGGTTTGTGGACAGAACACACATGCAATGACTCTAGTGGGTCCATATGTGGTTCATGTCAGGAACAAACATGCAATGACTCTAGTGGGTCCATATGTTCACTCTGAAAAGAACACACATGCAATGACCAGTGGTTGATCCATAAGTGGTTTGTGGAAAGAACACACATGCAGTGAACACTGGTTGATCCATGTGTGGTTTGAACACACATGCAATGCCAATGGTTGATCCATATGTCGTGTGTGAAAAGAACACACATGCAATGCCATTGGTTAATCCATGTGTGGTTTGTGGAAAGAACACACATGCAATGACTCTAATGGATCCATATGTGTTTTGTGGAAAAGAACACACATGCAATGACCACTGGTTGATCCATATGTGGTTTGTGGAAAGAATACACATGCAATGACACTGGTTGATCCTTGTGTGGTTTGTGGAAATAACACACATGCAATGACTCTAGTGCTGGTTTTAGTATAAGAACACACATGCAATGACTCTAGTGCTGTATTTAGTATAAGAACACACATGCAACGACTCGAGTTGATCCATATGTGGTTTGTGAAAAGAACACACATGCAATGACTCTAGTGGATCCATATGTGGTTTGTGGAAATAACACACATGCAATGACCCTAGTGGGTCCATATGTGGTTCATGTCAAGAAGACACATGCAATGCCACTGGTGGATCCATGTGTGGTTTGTGGAAAGAACACACATGCGATGAGTCTAGTGCTGGTTTTAGTATAAGAACACACATGGAGAAACTCTAGTGGATCCATATGTGGTTTGTGGAAACGAACACACATGCAATGACCACTGGTTTATCCATAAGTGGTTAGTGGAAAGAACACACATGTAGTGAACACTGGTTGATCCATATGTGGTTTGTGGAAAGAACACACATCCAATGACACTGGTTGATCCATGTGTGCTTTGTGGAAAGAACACACATGCAATGCCATTGGTTGATCCATATGTGGTTTGTCGAAAAAAGACACATGCAATGACACTAGTGGATCCATATGTGTTTTGTGGAAAAGAACACACATGCAATGACCACTGGTTGATCCATATGAGGTTTGTGGAAAGAACACACATGCAATGACACTAGTTGATCCATGTGTGGTTTGTGGAAAGAACACACATGCAATGACTCTAGTGCTGGTTTTAGTATAAGAACACACATGCAATGACCACTGGTTGGTCCATATGTGGTTTGTGAAAAGAACACACATGCAATGACTCTAGTGGATCCATATGTGGTTTGTGGAAAAGAACACACATGCAATGACCACTGGTTGATCCATAAGTGGTTTGTGGAAAGAACACACATGCAGTGAACACTGGTTGATCCATGTGTGGTTTGTGAAAAGAACACACATGCAATGCCATTGGTTGATCCATATGTGGTGTGTGAAAAGAACACACATGCAATGCCACTGGTTGATCCATGTGTGGTTTGTGGAAAGAACACACATGCAATGACTCTAATGGATCCATATGTGTTTTGTGGAAAAGAACACACATGCAATGACCACTGGTTGATCCATATGTGGTTTGTGGAAAGAACACACATGCAATGACACCGGTTGATCCTTGTGTGGTTTGTGGAAATAACACACATGCAATGACTCTAGTGCTGGTTTTAGTATAAGAACACACATGAAATGACTCTAGTGCTGTATTTAGTATAAGAACACACATGCAATGACTCTAGTTGAACCATATGTGGTTTGTGAAAAGAACACACATGCAATGACTCTAGTGGATCCATATGTGGTTTGTGGAAAGAACACACATGCAATGACCCTAGTGGGTCCATATGTGGTTCATGTCAAGAACACACATGCAATGCCACTGGTGGATCCATGTGTGGTTTGTGGAAAGAACACACATCCAATGAGTCTAGTGCTGGTTTTAGTATAAGAACACACATTTAATGACTCTAGTGGGTCCATATGTGGTTTGTGAAAAGAACCCAGATGCAATGACTCTAGTGCATCAATATAAGGTTTGTGGAAAAGAACACACATGCGATGACCACTGGTTGATCTATATGTGGTTTGTGGAAAGAACACACATGCAGTGTACACTGGTTGATCCATGTGTGGTTTGTGAAAAGAACACACATGCAATGCCATTGGTTGATCCATATGTGGTTTGTGAAAAGAACACACATGCAATGACTCTGGTTGATCCATGTGTGGTTTGTGGAAAGAACACACATGCAATGACTCTAGTGGGTCCATATGTGGTTCATGTCAATAACACACACGCAATGACTCTAGTGGGTCCATATGTGGTTTGTGAAAAGAACACACATGCAATGACTCTAGTGGATCCATATAAGGTTTGTGGAAAAGAACACGCATGCGATGACCACTGGTTGATCTATATGTGGTTTGTGGAAAGAATACACATGTAGTGAACACCGGTTGATCCATGTGTGGTTTGTGAAAAGAGCACACATGCAATGCCATTGGTTGATCCATATGTGGTTTGTGAAAAGAACACACATTCAATGACTCTGGTTGATCCATGTATGGTTTGTGGAAGTAACACACATGCAATGACTCTAGTAGGTCCATCTGTGGTTTTGAAAAGAACACACATGCAATGACTCTAGTGGATCCATATGTTGTTTGTGGAAAAGAACACACATGCAATGAACACTGGTGGATCCATAAGTGGTTTTCGAAAGAACACATATGCAGTCAACACTGGTGGATCCATATGTGATTTGTGAAAAAAAACACATGTAATACCACTGGTTGATCCATATGTGGTTTGTGGGAAGAACACACATGCAATGACACTGGTTGATCCATGTGTGGTTTATGGAAAGAGCACACATGCAATGCCATTGGTTGATCCATATGTGGTTTATGAAAAGAACACACATGCAATGACTCTAGTGGATCCATATGTGGTTTGTGGAAAGAACACACATGCAATGACTCTAGTGTTGGTTTTAGTATAAGAACACACATGCAATGACTCTAGTTGATCCATATGTGGTTTGTGAAAAGAACACACATGCAATGACTCTAGTGGATCCATATGTGGTTTGTGGAAAGAACACACATGCAATGACTCTAGTGGGTCCATATGTGGTTCATGTCAGGAACACACATGCAAAGCCACTAGTGGATCCATGTATGGTTTGTGGAAAGAACACACATGCCATGAGTCTAATGCTGGTTTTAGTATAAGAACACACATGCAATGACTCTAGTAGATCCATATGTGGTTTGTGGAAAAGAACACACATGCAATGACCAGTGGTGGATCCATAAGTGGTTTGTGGAAAGAACACACATGCAGTGAACACTGGTTGATCCATGTGTGGTTTGTGAAAATAACATACATGCAATGCCATTGGTTGATCCATATGTGATTTGTGAAAAGAACACACAAGCAATGCCATTGTTTAATCCATGTGTGGTTTGTGGTAAGAACACACATGCAATGACTCTAATGGATCCATATGTGGTTTGTGGAAAAGAACACACATTCAATGACCACTGGTTGATCCATATGTGGTTTGTCGAAAGAACACACATGCAATGACACTGGTTGATCCATGTGTGGTTTGTGGAAAGAACACACATGCAATGACGCTAGTGGATCCATATGTGGTTTGTGGAAAGAACACACATGCAATGACTCTAGTGGATCCATGTGTGGTTTGTGAAAAAGAACACACATGCAATGACCAGTGGTGGATCCATAAGTGGTTTGTGGAAAGAACACACATGGTGAACTGGATTTGATCCATGTGTGGTTTGTGAAAATAACACACATGCAATGCCATTGGTTGATCCATATGTGGTTTGTGAAAAGAACACACATGCAATGACTCTGGTTGATCCATGTGTGGTTTGTGGACAGAACACACATGCAATGACTCTAGTGGGTCCATATGTGGTTCATGTCAGGAACAAACATGCAATGACTCTAGTGGGTCCATATGTTCACTCTGAAAAGAACACACATGCAATGACCAGTGGTTGATCCATAAGTGGTTTGTGGAAAGAACACACATGCAGTGAACACTGGTTGATCCATGTGTGGTTTGAACACACATGCAATGCCAATGGTTGATCCATATGTCGTGTGTGAAAAGAACACACATGCAATGCCATTGGTTAATCCATGTGTGGTTTGTGGAAAGAACACACATGCAATGACTCTAATGGATCCATATGTGTTTTGTGGAAAAGAACACACATGCAATGACCACTGGTTGATCCATATGTGGTTTGTGGAAAGAACACACATGCAATGACACTGGTTGATCCTTGTGTAGTTTGTGGAAATAACACACATGCAATGACTCTAGTGCTGGTTTTAGTATAAGAACACACATGCAATGACTCTAGTGCTGTATTTAGTATAAGAACACACAAGTTGATCCATATGTGGTTTGTGGAAATGAACACACATGCAACGAACAATAGTTGATCCATATGTGGTTTGTGGAAAGAACACACATGCAATGACTCTAGTGGGTCCATATGTGGTTCATGTCAAGAACACACATGCAATGCCACTGGTTGGTCCATGTGTGGTTTGTGGAAAGAACACACATGCCATGAGTCTAGTGCTGGTTTTAGTATAAGCACACACATGCAATGACTCCAGTGGTTCCATATGTGGTTTGTGGTAAAGAACACACATGCAATGAACACTGGTGGATCCATAAGTGGTTTGTGGAAAGAACACACATGTAGTGAACACTGGTTGATCCATAAGTGGTTTGTGGAAATAACACACATGCAGAGAACAGTGGTTGATCCATGTGTGGTTTGTGGAAAGAACACGCATGCAATGACTCTGGTGGATCCATGTGTGGTTTGTGAAAAGAACACACATGCAATGACTCTAGTGGATCCATGTGTGGTTTGTGGAAAGAATACACATTCAATGACCACTGGTTGATCCATATGTGGTTTGTGGAAAGAACACACCAGCAATGACACTAGTTGATCCATGTGTGGTTTGTGGAATGAACACACATGCAATGACTCTAGTGCTGGTTTTAGTATAAGAACACACATGCAATGCCATTGGTTGGTCCATATGTGGTTTGTGAAAAGAACACACATGCAATGACTCTAGTGGATCCATATGTGGTTTGTGGAAAAGAACACACATGCAATGACCACTGGTTGATCCATAAGTGGTTTGTGGAAAGAACACACATGCAGTGAACACTGGTTGATCCATGTGTGGTTTGTGAAAAGAACACACATGCAATGCCATTGGTTGATCCATATGTGGTGTGTGAAAAAAAAACACATACAATGCCATTGGTTAATCCATGTGTGGTTTGTGGAAAGAACACACATGCAATGACTCTAATGGATCCATATGTGTTTTGTGGAAAAGAACACACATGCAATGACCACTGGTTGATCCATATGTGGTTTGTGGAAAGAACACACATGCAATGACTCAGTTGATCCTTGTGTGGTTTGTGGAAATAACACACATGCAATGACTCTAGTGCTGGGTTTAGTATAAGAACACACATGCAATGACTCTAGTGCTGTATTTAGTATAAGAACACACATGCAATGACTCTAGTTGATCCATATGTGGTTTGTGAAAAGAACACACATGCAATGACTCTAGTGGATCCATATGTGGTTTGTGGAAAGAACACACATGCAATGACTCTAGTGGATCCATATGTGGTTCATGTCAAGAACACACATGCAATGCCACTGGTGGATCCATGTGTGGTTTGTGGAAAGAACACACATGCAATGAGTCTAGTGCTGGTTTTAGTATAAGAACACACATTTAATGACTCTAGTGGGTCCATATGTGGTTTGTGAAAAGAACACAGATGCAATGACTCTAGTGGATCCATATAAGGTTTGTGGAAAAGAACACACATGCGATGACCAATTGTTGATCTATATGTGGTTTGTCGAAAGAACACATATGTAGTGTACACTGGTTGATCCATGTGTGGTTTGTGAAAAGAACACACATGCAATGCCATTGGTTGATCCATATGTGGTTTGTGAAAAGAACACACATGCAATGACTCTGGTTGATCCATGTGTGGTTTGTGGAAAGAACACACATGCAATGACTCTAGTGGGTCCATATGTGGTTCATGTCAATAACACACATGCAATGACTCTAGTGGGTCCATATGTGGTTTTTGAAAAGAACGCACATGCAATGACTCTAGTGGATCCATATAAGGTTTGTGGGAAAGGACACACATGCGATGACCATTGGTTGATCCATATGTGGTTTGTGGAAAGAACACACATGAAGTGAACACCGGTTGATCCATGTGTGGTTTGTGAAAAGAGCACACATGCAATGCCATTGGTTGATCCGTATGTGGTTTGTGAAAAGAACACACATTCAATGACTCTGGTTGATCCATGTATGGTTTGTGGAAATAACACACATGCAATGACTCTAGTAGGTCCATCTGTGGTTTGTGAAAAGAACACACATGCAATGACTCTAGTGGATCCATATGTTGTTTGTGGAAAAGAACACACATGCAATGAACACTGGTGGATCCATAAGTGGTTTTCGAAAGAACACATATGCAGTCAACACTGGTGGATCCATATGTGATTTGTGAAAAAAAACACATGTAATACCACTGGTTGATCCATATGTGGTTTGTGGGAAGAACACACATGCAATGACACTGGTTGATCCATGTGTGGTTTATGGAAAGAGCACACATGCAATGCCATTGGTTGATCCATATGTGGTTTATGAAAAGAACACACATGCAATGACTCTAGTGGATCCATATGTGGTTTGTGGAAAGAACACACATGCAATGACTCTAGTGTTGGTTTTAGTATAAGAACACACATGCAATGACTCTAGTTGATCCATATGTGGTTTGTGAAAAGAACACACATGCAATGACTCTAGTGGATCCATATGTGGTTTGTGGAAAGAACACACATGCAATGACTCTAGTGGGTCCATATGTGGTTCATGTCAGGAACACACATGCAAAGCCACTAGTGGATCCATGTATGGTTTGTGGAAAGAACACACATGCCATGAGTCTAATGCTGGTTTTAGTATAAGAACACACATGCAATGACTCTAGTGGATCCATATGTGGTTTGTGGAAAAGAACACACATGCAATGACCAGTGGTGGATCCATAAGTGGTTTGTGGAAAGAACACACATGCAGTGAACACTGGTTGATCCATGTGTGGTTTGTGAAAATAACATACATGCAATGCCATTGGTTGATCCATATGTGATTTGTGAAAAGAACACACAAGCAATGCCATTGTTTAATCCATGTGTGGTTTGTGGTAAGAACACACATGCAATGACTCTAATGGATCCATATGTGGTTTGTGGAAAAGAACACACATTCAATGACCACTGGTTGATCCATATGTGGTTTGTCGAAAGAACACACATGCAATGACACTGGTTGATCCATGTGTGGTTTGTGGAAAGAACACACATGCAATGACTCTAGTGCTGGGTTAATGAATCTAGTGTTGGTTTTAGTATAAGAACACACATGCAATGACTCTAGTTGATCCATATGTGGTTTGTGAAAAGAACACACATGCAATGACTCTAGTGGATCCATATGTGGTTTGTGGAAAGAACACACATGCAATGACTCTAATGGGTCCATATGTGGTTCATGTCAGGAACACACATGCAATGCCACTAGTGGATCCATGTGTGGTTTGTGGAAAGAACACACATGCCATGAGTCTAGTGCTGGTTTTAGTATAAGAGCACACATGCAATGACTCTAGTGGATCCATATGTGGTTTGTGGAAAAGAACACACATGCAATGACCAGTGGTGGATCCATAAGTGGTTTGTGGAAAGAACACACATGAAGTGAACACTGGTTGATCCATGTGTGGTTTGTGAAAAGAACACACATGCAATGCCATTGGTTGATCCATATGTGGTTTGTGAAAAGAACACAAAAGCAATGCCATTGGTTAATCCATGTGTGGTTTGTGGTAAGAACACACATGCAATGACTCTAATGGATCCATATGTGGTTTGTGGAAAAGAACACACATTCAATGACCACTGGTTGATCCATATGTGGTTTGTAGAAAGAACACACATGCAATAACACTGGTTGATCCATGTGTGGGTTGTGGAAAGAACACACATGTAATGACTCTAGTGCTGGTTTTAGTATAAGAACACACATGCAATGACCACTGGTTGGTCCATATGTGGTTTGTGAAAAGAACACACATGCAATTACTCTAGTGGATCCATATGTGGTTTGTGGAAAAGAACACACATGCAATGAACACTGGTGGATACATAAGTGGTTTGTGGAAAGAACACACATGCAGTGAACACTGGTGGATTCATTTGTGGTTTGTGAAAAGAACACACATGCAATGCCACTGGTTGATCCATATGTGGTTTGCGGAAAGAACACACATGAAATTACACTGGTTGATCAATGTGTCGTTTGTGGAAAGAACACACATACGATGCCACTGGTTGATCCATATGTGGTTTGTGAAAAGAACACACATGCAATGGCGCTAGTGGATCCATATGTCGTTTGTGGAAAGAACACACATGCAATGACTCTAGTGGATCCATCTGTGGTTTGTGAAAAGAACACACATGTAATGACACTGGTTGATCCATGTGTGGTTTGTGGAAAGAACACACATGCAATGCCATTGGTTGATCCATATGTGGTTTGTGAAAAGAACACACAAGCAATGACTCTAGTGGATCCATATGTGGTTTGTGGAAAGAACACACATGCAATGACTCTAGTGGATCCATGTATGGTTTGTGGAAAGAACACACATGCAATGACACTGGTGGATCCATGTGTGGTTTGTGAAAAGAACACACATGCAATGAGTCTAGTGCTGGTTTTAGTATAAGAACACACATTTAATGACTCTAGTGGGTCCATATGTGGTTTGTGAAAAGAACACAGATGCAATGACTCTAGTGGATCCATATAAGGTTTGTGGAAAAGAACACACATGCGATGACCAATTGTTGATCTATATGTGGTTTGTCGAAAGAACACACATGTAGTGTACACTGGTTGATCCATGTGTGGTTTGTGAAAAGAACACACATGCAATGCCATTGGTTGATCCATATGTGGTTTGTGAAAAGAACACACATGCAATGACTCTGGTTGATCCATGTGTGGTTTGTGGAAAGAACACACATGCAATGACTCTAGTGGTTCCATATGTGGTTTTTGTCAATAACACACATGCAATGACTCTAGTGGGTCCATATGTGGTTTGTGAAAAGAACACACATGCAATGACTCTAGTGGATCCATATGTGGTTTGTGGGAAAGAACACACATGCAATGACCATTGGTTGATCCATATGTGGTTTGTGGAAAGAACACACATGCAGTGACTCTAGTGTTGGTTTGTGAAAACAACACACATGCCATGACACTGGTTGATCCATATGTGGTTTGTGAAAAGAACACACATGCAATGACTCTGGTGGATCCATATGTGGTTTGTGGAAAGAACCCACATGCAATGACTCTAGTGGATCCATGTGTGGTTTGTGGAAAGAACACACATGCAATGCCATTGGTGGATCCATATGTGGTTTGTGAAAAGAACACACATGCAATGAGTCTAGTGCTGGTTTTAGTATAAGAACACACATGCAATGACTCTAGTAGATCCATATGTGGTTTGTGAAAAGAATACACATGCAATGACCCTAGTGGATCCATATGTGGTTTGTGGAAAGAACACACATCCAGTGACCACTGGTTGATCCATAAGTGGTTTGTGGAAAGAACACACATGCAATGAACATTGGTTGATCCATGTGGTTTGTGAAAAGAACACACATGCAATGCCATTGGTTGATCCATATGTGGTTTGTGAAAAGAACACACATGCAATGACTGGTTGATCCATGTGTGGTTTGTGGAAAGAACACACATGCAATGACTCTAGTGGGTCCATATGTGGTTCATGTCAGAACACACATGCAATGACTCTAGTGGGTCCATATGTTCACTGTGAAAAGAACACACATGCAATGACTCTAGTGGATCCATATGTGGTTTGTGGAAAAGAACACACATGCAATGACCACTGGTTGATCCATAAGTGGTTTGTGGAAAGAACACACATGCAATGAACACTGGTTGATCCATGTGTGGTTTGTGAAAAGAACACACATGCAATGCCATTGGTTGATCCATATGTGGTTTGTGAAAAACACACATGCAATGCCATTGGTTGATCCATGTGTGGTTTGTGGAAAGAACACACATGAAATGACTCTAATGGATCCACATGTGTTTTGTGGAAAGAACACACATGCAATGACCACTGGTTGATCCATATGTGGTTTGTGAAAAGAACACACATGCAATGACACGAGTGGATCCATATGTCGTTTGTGGAAAGAACACACATGCAATGACTCTAGTGGATCCATCTGTGGTTTGTGAAAAGAACACACATGTAATGACACTGGTTGATCCATGTGTGGTTTGTGGAAAGAACACACATGCAATGCCATTGGTTGATCCATATGTGGTTTGTGAAAAGAACACACAAGCAATGACTCTAGTGGATCCATATGTGGTTTGTGGAAAGAACACACATGCAATGACTCTAGTGGATCCATGTATGGTTTGTGGAAAGAACACACATGCAATGACACTGGTGGATCCATGTGTGGTTTGTGAAAAGAACACACATGCAATGAGTCTAGTGCTGGTTTTAGTATAAGAACACACATTTAATGACTCTAGTGGGTCCATATGTGGTTTGTGAAAAGAACACAGATGCAATGACTCTAGTGGATCCATATAAGGTTTGTGGAAAAGAACACACATGCGATGACCAATTGTTGATCTATATGTGGTTTGTCGAAAGAACACATATGTAGTGTACACTGGTTGATCCATGTGTGGTTTGTGAAAAGAACACACATGCAATGCCATTGGTTGATCCATATGTGGTTTGTGAAAAGAACACACATGCAATGACTCTGGTTGATCCATGTGTGGTTTGTGGAAAGAACACACATGCAATGACTCTAGTGGGTCCATATGTGGTTTGTGAAAAGAACACACATGCAATGACTCTAGTGGATCCATATGTGGTTTGTGGAAAGAACACACATGCAATGACCATTGGTGGATCCATAAGTGGTTTGTGGAAAGAACACACATGCGATGAACACTGGTTGATCCATATGTGGTTTGTGAAAAAACACATGCAATGCCATTGGTTGATCCATATGTGGTTTGTGAAGAACACACATGCAATGACTCTGGTGGATCCATGTGGTTTGTGGAAAGAACACACATGCAATGCCATTGGTGGATCCATATGTGGTTTGTGAAAAGAACACACATGCAATGACACTGGTTGATCCATATGTGGTTTGTGGAAAGAACACACATGCAATGAATCTAGTGTTGGTTTTAGTATAAGAACACACATGCAATGACTATAGTGGATCCATATGTGGTTTGTGAAAGTAACACACATGCAATGACTCTAGTGGATCCATATGTGGTTTGTGGAAAGAACACACATGCAATGACTATTGTGGGTCCATATGTGGTTTTTGAAATGAACACACATTCAAAGACACTTGTGGATCCATGTATGGTTTGTGGAAAGAACACACATGCCATGAGTCTAATGCTGGTTTTAGTATAAGAACACACATGCAATGACTCTAGTTGATCCATATGTGGTTTGTGAAAAGAACACACCTGCATTGACCATTGGTTGATCCATATGTGGTTTGTGGAAAGAACACACATGCAATGACTCTGGTTGATCCATGTGTGGTTTGTGAAAAGAATACACATGCAATGACTCTAATGGGTCCATATGTGGTTTGTGAAAAGAACACACATGCAATCCCATTGGTTAATCCATGTGTGGTTTGTGGAAAGAACACACATGCAATGACTCTAATGGATCCATATGTGGTTTGTGGAAAAGAACACACATGCAATGACCACTGGTTGATCCATATGTGGTTTGTGGAAAGAACACACATGCAATGCCATTGGTTGATCCATGTGTGGTTTGTGGAAAGAACACACATGCAATGACTCTAGTGTTGGTTTTAGTATAAGAACACACATGCAATGACTCTAGTTGATCCATATGTGGTTTGTGAAAAGAACACACATGCAATGACTCTAGTGGATCCATATGTGGTTTGTGGAAAAGAACACACATGCAATGACTCTAATGGGTCCATATGTGGTTCATGTCAAGAACACACATGCAATGCCACTAGTGGATCCATGTGGTTTGTGGAAAGAACACACATGCAATGACTCTAGTGCTGTATTTAGTATAAGAACACACATGCAATGACTCTAGTTGATCCATATGTGGTTTGTGAAAAGAACACACATGCAATGACTCTAGTGGATCCATATGTGGTTTGTGGAAAGAACACATGCAATGACCCTAGTGGGTCCATATGTGGTTCATGTCAAGAACACACATGCAATGCCACTGGTGGATCCATGTGTGGTTTGTGGAAAGAACACACATGCAATGAGTCTAGTGCTGGTTTTAGTATAAGAACACACATTTAATGACTCTAGTGGGTCCATATGTGGTTTGTGAAAAGAACCCAGATGCAATGACTCTAGTGCATCAATATAAGGTTTGTGGAAAAGAACACACATGCGATGACCATTGGTTGATCTATATGTGGTTTGTGGAAAGAACACACATGAAGTGAACACCGGTTGATCCATGTGTGGTTTGTGAAAAGAGCACACATGCAATGCCATTGGTTGATCCATATGTGGTTTGTGAAAAGAACACACTTTCAATGACTCTGGTTGATCCATGTATGGTTTGTGGAAATAACACACATGCAATGACTCTAGTAGGTCCATCTGTGGTTTGTGAAAAGAACACACATGCAATGACTCTAGTGGATCCATATGTTGTTTGTGGAAAAGAACACACATGCAATGAACACTGGTGGATCCATAAGTGGTTTTCGAAAGAACACATATGCAGTCAACACTGGTGGATCCATATGTGATTTGTGAAAAAAAACACATGTAATACCACTGGTTGATCCATATGTGGTTTGTGGGAAGAACACACATGCAATGACACTGGTTGATCCATGTGTGGTTTATGGAAAGAGCACACATGCAATGCCATTGGTTGATCCATATGTGGTTTATGAAAAGAACACACATGCAATGACTCTAGTGGATCCATATGTGGTTTGTGGAAAGAACACACATGCAATGAATCTAGTGTTGGTTTTAGTATAAGAACACACATGCAATGACTCTAGTTGATCCATATGTGGTTTTAAAAAAGAACACACATGCAATGACTCTAGTGGATCCATATGTGGTTTGTGGAAAGAACACACATGCAATGACTCTAGTGGGTCCATATGTGGTTCATGTCAGGAACACACATGCAAAACCACTGGTGGATCCATGTATGGTTTGTGGAAAGAACACACATGCCATGAGTCTAATGCTGGTTTTAGTATAAGAACACACATGCAATGACTCTAGTGGATCCATATGTGGTTTGTGGAAAAGAACACACATGCAATGACAAGTGGTGGATCCATAAGTGGTTTGTGGAAAGAACACACATGCAGTGAACACTGGTTGATCCATGTGTGGTTTGTGAAAAGAACACACATGCAATGCCATTGGTTGATCCATATGTGATTTGTGAAAAGAACACACAAGCAATGCCATTGGTTAATCCTTGTGTGGTTTGTGGTAAGAACACACATGCAATGACTCTAATGGATCCATATGTGGTTTGTGGAAAAGAACACACATTCAATGACCACTGGTTGATCCATATGTGGTTTGTCGAAAGAACACACATGCAATGACACTGGTTGATCCATGTGTGGTTTGTGGAAAGAACACACATGCAATGACTCTAGTGTTGGTTTTAGTATAAGAACACACATGCAATGACTCTAGTTGATCCATATGTGGTTTGTGAAAAGAACACACATGCAATGACTCTAGTGGATCCATATGTGGTTTGTGGAAAGAACACACATGCAATGACTCTAATGGGTCCATATGTGGTTCATGTCAGGAACACACATGCAATGCCACTGGTGGATCCATGTGTGGTTTGTGGAAAGAACACACATGCCATGAGTCTAGTGCTGGTTTTAGTATAAGAACACACATGCAATGACTCTAGTGGATCCATATGTGGTTTGTGGAAAAGAACACACATGCAATGACCAGTGGTGGATCCATAAGTGGTTTGTGGAAAGAACACACATGAAGTGAACACTGGTTGATCCATGTGTGGTTTGTGAAAAGAACACACATGCAATGCCATTGGTTGATCCATATGTGGTTTGTGAAAAGAACACACAAGCAATGCCATTGGTTAATCCATGTATGGTTTGTGGTAAGAACACACATGCAATGACTCTAATGGATCCATATGTGGTTTGTGGAAAAGAACACACATTCAATGACCACTGGTTGATCCATATGTGGTTTGTCGAAAGAACACACATGCAATGACACTGGTTGATCCATGTGTGGGTTGTGGAAATAACACACATGCAATGACTCTAGTGCTGGTTTTAGTATAAGAACACACATGCAATGACCACTGGTTGGTCCATATGTGGTTTGTGAAAAGAACACACATGCAATGACTCTAGTGGATCCATATGTGGTTTGTGGAAAAGAACACACATGCAATGAACACTGGTGGATACATAAGTGGTTTGTGGAAAGAACACACATGCAGTGACTCTAGTGGATCCATATGTGGTTTGTGGAAAGAACACACATGCAATGCCACTGGTTGATCCATATGTGGTTTGCGGAAAGAACACACATGAAATGACACTGGTTGATCAATGTGTCGTTTGTGGAAAGAACACACATACAATGCCATTGGTTGATCCATATGTGGTTTGTGAAAAGAACACACATGCAATGGCGCTAGTGGATCCATATGTGGTTTGTGGAAAGAACACACATTCAATGACTCTAGTGGATCCATCTATGGTTTGTGAAAAGAACACACATGTAATGACACTGGTTGATCCATGTGTGGTTTGTGGAAAGAACACACATGCAATGCCATTGGTTGATCCATATGTGGTTTGTGAAAAGTACACACAAGCAATGACTCTAGTGGATCCATATGTGGTTTGTGGAAAGAACACACATGCAATGACTCTAGTGTTGGTTTTAGTATAAGAACACACATGCAATGACTCTAGTTGATCCATATGTGGTTTGTGGAAAGAACACACATGCAATGACTCTAGTGGGTCCATATGTGGTTCATGTCAGGAGCACACATGCAAAGCCACTGGTGGATCCATGTATGGTTTGTGGAAAGAACACACATGCCATGAGTCTAATGCTGGTTTTAGATAAGAACACACATGCAATGACTCTAGTGGATCCATATGTGGTTTGTGGAAAAGAACACACATGCAATGACCAGTGGTGGATCCATAAGTGGTTTGTGGAAAGAACACACATGCAGTGAACACTGGTTGATCCATGTGTGGTTTGTGAAAAGAACACACATGCAATGCCATTGGTTGATCCATATGTGATTTGTGAAAAGAACACACAAGCAATGCCATTGGTCAATCCATGTGTGGTTTGTGGTAAGAACACACATGCAATGACTCTAATGGATCCATATGTGGTTTGTGGAAAAGAACACACATTCAATGACCACTGGTTGATCCATATGTGGTTTGTCGAAAGAACACACATGCAATGACACTGGTTGATCCATGTGTGGTTTGTGGAAAGAACACACATGCAATGACTCTAGTGTTGGTTTTAGTATAAGAACACACATGCAATGACTCTAGTTGATCCATATGTGGTTTGTGAAAAGAACACACATGCAATGACTCTAGTGGATCCATATGTGGTTTGTGGAAAGAACACACATGCAATGACTCTAATGGGTCCATATGTGGTTCATGTCAGGAACACACATGCAATGCCACTGGTGGATCCATGTGTGGTTTGTGGAAAGAACACACATGCCATGAGTCTAGTGCTGGTTTTAGTATAAGAACACACATGCAATGACTCTAGTGGATCCATATGTGGTTTGTGGAAAAGAACACACATGCAATGACCAGTGGTGGATCCATAAGTGGTTTGTGGAAAGAACACACATGAAGTGAACACTGGTTGATCCATGTGTGGTTTGTGAAAAGAACACACATGCAATGCCATTGGTTGATCCATATGTGGTTTGTGAAAAGAACACACAAGCAATGCCATTGGTTAATCCATGTATGGTTTGTGGTAAGAACACACATGCAATGACTCTAATGGATCCATATGTGGTTTGTGGAAAAGAACACACATTCAATGACCACTGGTTGATCCATATGTGGTTTGTCGAAAGAACACACATGCAATGACACTGGTTGATCCATGTGTGGGTTGTGGAAAGAACACACATGCAATGACTCTAGTGCTGGTTTTAGTATAAGAACACACATGCAATGACCACTGGTTGGTCCATATGTGGTTTGTGAAAAGAACACACATGCAATGACTCTAGTGGATCCATATGTGGTTTGTGGAAAAGAACACACATGCAATGAACACTGGTGGATACATAAGTGGTTTGTGGAAAGAACACACATGCAGTGAACACTGGTGGATCCATTTGTGGTTTGTGAAAAGAACACACATGCAATGCCACTGGTTGATCCATATGTGGTTTGCGGAAAGAACACACATGAAATGACACTGGTTGATCAATGTGTCGTTTGTGGAAAGAACACACATACAATGCCATTGGTTGATCCATATGTGGTTTGTGAAAAGAACACACATGCAATGGCGCTAGTGGATCCATATGTGGTTTGTGGAAAGAACACACATGCAATGACTCTAGTGGATCCATCTATGGTTTGTGAAAAGAACACACATGTAATGAAACTGGTTGATCCATGTGTGGTTTGTGGAAAGAACACACATGTAATGCCATTGGTTGATCCATATGTGGTTTGTGAAAAGAACACACAAGCAATGACTCTAGTGGATCCATATGTGGTTTGTGGAAAGAACACACATGCAATGACTCTAGTGGATCCATGTATGGTTTGTGGAAAGAACACATATGCAATAACACTGGTGGATCCATGTGTGGTTTGTGAAAAGAACACACATGCAATGAGTCTAGTGCTGGTTTTAGTATAAGAACACACATTTAATTACTCTAGTGGGTCCATATGTGGTTTGTGAAAAGAACACAGATGCAATGACTCTAGTGGATCCATATAAGGTTTGTGGAAAAGAACACACATGCGATGACCACTTGTTGATCTATATGTGGTTTGTCGAAAGAACACACATGTAGTGTACACTGGTTGATCCATGTGTGGTTTGTGAAAAGAACACACATGCAATGCCATTGGTTGATCCATATGTGGTTTGTGAAAAGAACACACATGCAATGACTCTGGTTGATCCATGTGTGGTTTGTGGAAAGAACACACATGCAATGACTCTAGTGGGTCCATATGTGGTTCATGTCAATAACACACATGCAATGACTCTAGTGGGTCCATATGTGGTTTTTGAAAAGAACACACATGCAATGTTTCTAGTGGATCCATATAAGGTTTGTGGGAAAGGACACAGATGCGATGACCATTGGTTGATCCATATGTGGTTTATGGAAAGAACACACATGAAGTGAACACTGGTTGATCTATGTGTGGTTTGTGAAAAGAACACACATGCAATGCCATTGGTTGATCCGTATGTGGTTTGTGAAAAGAACACACATGCAATTACTCTAGTGGATCCATATGTGGTTTGTGGAAAGAACCCACATGCAATGACTCTAGTGGATCCATGTGTGGTTTGTGGAAAGAACACACATGCAATGCCATTGGTGGATCCATATGTGGTTTGTGAAAAGAACACACATGCAATGAGTCTAGTGCTGGTTTTAGTATAAGAACACACATGCAATGACTCTAGTGGGTCTATATGTGGTTTGTGAAAAGAACACACATGCAATGACCCTAGTGGATCCATATGTGGTTTGTGGAAAAGAACACACATGCAATGACCACTGGTTGATCTATATGTGGTTTGTGGAAAGAACACACATGCAGTGAACATTGGTTGATCCATGTGTGGTTTGTGAAAATAACACACATGCAATGCCATTGGTTGATCCATATGTGGTTTGTGAAAAGAACACACACGCAATGACTCTGGTTGATCCATGTGTGGTTTGTGGAAAGAACACACATGCAATGACTCTAGTGGGTCCATATGTGGTTCATGTCAGGAACACACATGCAATGACTCTAGTGGGTCCATATGTTCACTCTGAAAAGAACACACATGCAATGACTCTAGTGGATCCATATGTGGTTTGTGGAAAAGAACACACATGCAATGACCACTGGTTGATCCATAAGTGGTTTGTGGAAAGAACACACATGCAGTGAACACTGGTTGATCCATGTGTGGTTTGTGAAAAGAACACACATGCAATGCCATTGGTTGATCCATATGTGGTGTGTGAAAAAAACACACATGCAATGCCATTGGTTAATCCATGTGTGGTTTGTGGAAAGAACACACATGCAATGACTCTAATGGATCCATATGTGTTTTGTGGAAAAGAACACACATGCAATGACCACTGGTTGATCCATATGTGGTTTGTGGAAAGAACACACATGCAATGACACCGGTTGATCCTTGTGTGGTTTGTGGAAATAACACACATGCAATGACTCTAGTGCTGGTTTTAGTATAAAAACACACATGCAATGACTCTAGTGCTGTATTTAGTATAAGAACACACATGCAATGACTCTAGTTGATCCATATGTGGTTTGTGAAAAGAACAAACATGCAATGACTCTAGTGGATCCATATGTGGTTTGTGGAAAGAACACATGCAATGACCCTAGTGGGTCCATATGTGGTTCATGTCAAGAACACACATGCAATGCCACTGGTGGATCCATGTGTGGTTTGTGGAAAGAACACACATGCAATGAGTCTAGTGCTGGTTTTAGTATAAGATCACACATTTAAGGACTCTAGTGGGTCCATATGTGGTTTGTGAAAAGAACCCAGATGCAATGACTCTAGTGCATCAATATAAGGTTTGTGGAAAATAACACACATGCGATGACCACTGGTTGATCTATATGTGGTTTGTGGAAAGAACACACATGCAGTGTACACTGGTTGATCCATGTGTGGTTTGTGAAAAGAACACACATGCAATGCCATTGGTTGATCCATATGTGGTTTGTGAAAAGAACACACATGCAATGACTCTGGTTGATCCATGTGTGGTTTGTGGAAAGAACACACATGCAATGACTCTAGTGGGTCCATATGTGGTTCATGTCAATAACACACACGCAATGACTCTAGTGGGTCCATATGTGGTTTGTGAAAAGAACACACATGCAATGACTCTAGTGGATCCATATAAGGTTTGTGGAAAAGAACACACATGCGATGACCACTGGTTGATCTATATGTGGTTTGTGGAAAGAACACACATGTAGTGAACACCGGTTGATCCATGTGTGGTTTGTGAAAAGAGCACACATGCAATGCCATTGGTTGATCCATATGTGGTTTGTGAAAAGAACACACATTCAATGACTCTGGTTGATCCATGTATGGTTTGTGGAAATAACACACATGCAATGACTCTAGTAGGTCCATCTGTGGTTTGTGAAAAGAACACACATGCAATGACTCTAGTGGATCCATATGTTGTTTGTGGAAAAGAACACACATGCAATGAACACTGGTGGATCCATAAGTGGTTTTCGAAAGAACACATATGCAGTAAACACTGGTGGATCCATATGTGGTTTTCGAAAGAACACATGTAACAAAACTGGTTGATCCATATGTGGTTTGTGGGAAGAACACACATGCAATAACACTGGTTGATCCATGTGTGGTTTATGGAAAGAGCACACATGCAATGCCGTTGGTTGATCCATATGTGGTTTATGAAAAGAACACACATGCAATGACTCTAGTGGGTCCATATGTGGTTCATGTCAAGAACACACATGCAATGCCACTGGTGGATCCATGTGTGGTTTGTGGAAAGAACACACATGCGATGCCACTGGTGGATCATGTGTGGTTTGTGGAAAGAACACACATGCAATGAGTCTAGTGGATCCATATGTGGTTTGTGGAAAATAACACACATGCAATGACCACTGGTTGATCCATAAGTGGTTTGTGGAAAGAACACACATGAAGTGAACACTGGTTGATCCATGTGTGGTTTGTGAAAAGAACACACATGCAATGCCATTGGTTGATCCATATGTGGTTTGTGGAATAGAACACACATGCAATGGCCACTGGTTGATCCATACGTGGTTTGTGGAAAGAACACACATGCAATGACACTGGTTGATCCATGTGTGGTTTGTGGAAAGAACACACATGCAATGCCACTGGTTGATCCATATGTGGTTTGTGGAAAGAACACACATCCAATGACACTGGTTGATCCATGTGTGGTTTGTGGAAAGAACACACATGCGATGGCTCTAGTGCTGGTTTTAGTATAAGAACACACATGCAGTGAACACAGGTTGATCCATGTGTGGTTTGTGAAAAGAACACACATGCAATGCCATTGGTTGATCCATATGTGGTTTGTGAAAAGAACACACATGCAATGACTCTGGTTGATCCATGTGTGGTTTGTGGAAAGAACACACATGCAATGACTCTAGTGGGTCCATATGTGGTTCATGTCAAGAACACACATGCAATAACTCTAGTGGGTCCATATGTGGTTTGTGAAAAGAACACACATGCAATGACTCTAGTGGATCCATATGTGGTTTGTGGAAAAGAACACACATGCAATGACCACTGGTTGATCCATGAGTGGTTTGTGGAAAGAACACACATGCAGTGAACACTGGTTGATCCATGTGTGGTTTGTGAAAAGAACACACATACAATGCCATTGGTTGATCCATATGTGGTTTGTGAAAGGAACACACATGCAATGCCATTGGTTAATCTAGGTGTGGTTTGTGGAAAGAACACACATGCAATGACTCTAATGGATCCATATTTGGTTTGTGGAAAAGAACACACATGCAATGACCATTGGTTGATCCATATGTGGTTTGTGGAAAGAACACACATGCAATGACACTGGTTGATCCATGTGTGGTTTGTGGAAAGAACACACATGCAATGACTCTAGTGCCGGTTTTAGTATAAGAACACACATGCAATGACTCTAGTGGGTCCATATGTGGTTTGTGAAAAGAACACACATGCAATGACTCTAGTGGATCCATATGTGGTTTGTGGAAAAGAACACACATGCAATGAACACTGGTGGATCCATATGTGGTTTGTGGAAAGAACACACATGAAGTGAACACTAGTGGATCCATATGTGATTTGTGAAAAGAACACACATGCAATGCCACTGGTTGAACCATATGTGGTTTGTGGAAAGAACACACATGCCACGATGTATTTCATTGTAAAAGACACCCACTTTCCATTTTTATACTACTCAACTTTGCCCTTTGTTTTTTATACTACCCAGTTTTGCCCCTCCCTCTCTCTCTTTCGTAGAAGCCCAAACCTGTGCCCACTCTGTCTGCTACGCCCTGATTGGTTGTCACAGTTGTCACACGGATCGTGTGCACCAACCGTTGATCCTGTGTGATCCAACGAGGCTCGTTGCACACGTCGTTCCCTTCACAGGACAGCGCGAGACAGCACGGACGTCTCCCTCAACGAGACTTCTACAAGAAGGAACACGGTGCCATCTATGGAAAAAGTTGTCGAGTGGTCATGTCATGTTTAATCTAGTATGCAAAGGCTACAAGTCTACTTCACGGCAACTAGTCATCCACGACCCACGAGCTATACCATTTTTACTATGCAGCACGCCTGCACTCTCACTTCCGACAGGCCCCCACCACACGAACCTTCCACGCGGCAGCCGCAGCCGGAAGAGCTGCCTACCAGGGCCCTCGAGGAGGCCTAAACGTCCTCGCATTAAAAACCCAGCCTATCGGGTCCTCCATTTGCACTCATCCACTACTCTCTCTTCCCTATCCAGCAAAACCCCACAATCTTGAACGTACTTGCATGAACCTTCTCCATGAAACCAATGCGTGGGGGTGAGTGTCCGGGCATCGCCACTGGGGTGGTGCTTCACGCGGCAGATCTGGAGGAGCATCACGCAGCACAAGGCGAGGATGACGTGCAATTCAACCCCTTGGGGGACCATGTGCTCGCCGGTGCTGATGACTTCGGAGGCGCCGATGAGGGTGTGGAGTTCGACGAACATGCTCCGCTCGTGTACCCGGAGGTACATCTATTTCTACATGTTTCATATTTTCTGCTCGAGCTTAATCTATCCTGGCGTCATAAAAAATCTAGTCCTAATGATTAGAAGCAACATACAAACCGGTACATGGAGAGATCTAGTCTGTTCTGAATGAATCCACATCATTTATTTATTAATAAGTTACCAAGAACACAAACCACATTAATTTAGGAGCAAGCTGGGGAGACGGTCGTAATGAACTGCTGAACCTGTATAGACATGTTATTGCATCGAAAGTAACTCAGAATGGTGGAAGGAATATATATTTATTATTTTGCTCATTTCGATTTGTATTCCATACATTATAGGTGTCTTCAAGTGAGATGGACTCTGACAAGGAGACCAGGGACAACAAGAGCCGCCATGTCATGAAGAAGCTCAAGAGCGGGATAATCCCTTTCCGCTCTCGACTTGGGAAGCTCAGGTTCCCTTTCTGTAAGAAAGGAGTCAACCCGAGGATTGCCATCTTGATTCCGCATGCGGTTGGCATCAGTAAAAGCCCGGCTAGTAAACACAAGTCGGCGACCAAGGCTAAGCATGCTGCTTATGGCAAATTCCTAAGGGAGTATGTCAAGACCGGCCTAGTGTCCCCTTACTTAGGAATCAACAACTTCATGCCGACCAACCCGTCACTGTGCTGGCCCGGCCACTAATAATATTTAGTTCTCTTACCGTATCTAGACCCTTAAACTATGGGGATTTCTATTTTCATACCCTTCAAAATATATTCAAGTTCATATGTTTATGGAGTTAAAGTTTCGGTGGCATACTCGTTAGTTTGCATGGATAGAGGGGTGCCCCCGACAGATATAAGGGTTATCCTGTCCGCTAGATCACAGAGGATCAACGGTTGGTGGGCACGATCCGTGTGACAATTGTCTCGACCAATCAGAGCGTAGCAGCGAAGATGAGCACAGGTGCGAGAGATGGATACAAAGAGAGGGGAAAACCGAGTAGCAACCAAGGGCGAAACTGAGTAGAACTTAAAAACCAAGGGCAAGACTGAGTAGAACTTAAAAACCAAGGACAAGCGTGACAAAGGGATTCAAATAGAAAATAGAAAATGATTTAAAAATGGAACCAAACCGCCAGTGTTACGCTCGAGGGCAAAACTGAGTACAACTGAATCGCCAGGGTTAGACACGAGGGGGAAAAACGTGACTCACGGTACGCGTGTGCGGTGCACGGGGCGGTAGCGGACACGTGTGGCCGTGCACGGTGCATTAGCGTACGCGATGCACGGTAGTGCAACGAAACGTCGCTTCCCTTCTCCTTTAATAGAGGCCTCCCCACTCCCACTCATCACGCACTCGCTCACTCAACCGTCTCCACTGTCCCATCACCTTCTGCAAACCCCCAAGAAAACCCCAACCACGCCGACGATGGAGAAGAATGGCGCGGTGGCCATCGGCGCCTCCAAGGCCGCCGGCGAGGAGCCCCGTCCCGGTACAGACACCCGTCCCCGCATCCACCATAGCCGCTGGCAAGGAGGCCCCCGCCAGTCTCGGACAGATCCCGCTCGGCTAGGACCCCTATGAGAAGGTTGTCTACATAAGGCCGGAGAACCCCTACGACACCAGAATTGCTGACCCATGGTCGGAGGTAACCAGGGTTTTCTCCCCTTCCCTTGTTCTTCCCTTGTTCCCATCGTTGGATGCTAGATCGTATGTTATTAGGGCTCGACTGTTCGTATTTTTACAGTAGCTAATCCTCTTGTGTTAGATCTCGATTTTCGATGAATCCCCCTGTTCATAGTTGGGATCAGTATTCGATTTGGTTTGAGATTTGGGGAATAATCAGGAGATCTCATTCGGTTAATTTATGCAAAAAATCAATCCTGATAATCAAAGTATCTCAATCATGTCCTTATTTCACTCTACTATTTTTTTCCAACAGGAGGATAGCAGCGACGATGACAAGTCCAAGGACACCAAGACTCATCATGTGCTGAGGAGGCTAAAGTCCGGTCAGTACAACAACTTCTTCGCCGGCGACGTGTACAGGTGCCTCTTCTGCCCCACTAGGAGGCTCTGTGCCACGGACTTCAACTCCCTCATGAAGCATGCCGAGGACGTGAAGACCTGCGGCGAGTCCGTGAACGTCCACGGCTTCATGGCCAAGCACCAAGCGCTCGGTCTTCACCTCCGCAACCTCTAGAAGGTGGCTATCGAGGAGGGTCGAATGCCCCCGATCAGACCCAAGGGGCCCAAGGTCAAGGGGATGGGCAGCAAGAAGTGGAGGAGGCGCTAGAGGGAGGAGGTGGATGCCCTCCTGGCAGAGGGAATGAGGGGCCACTGAACAGTTGCTGTTGCTGTAAAGCAGCTTCTTTTGTCTTGTCTGTGTTGAACCTGTCAGCTGCTGCTGCTGAGCAGCCTAATTGTCGAACCTTATTAAGTACCATACTATATAACCTATATTAGCTGATTTATCTACATCTGCTCTATTTACTGAATGAAGAGAGAAGCTGCTCTAGATTCCCTACCTTTTTGGGCAAAAAAAACACAACTGTTAGAGAGGGGGGGGGGGAAAGGTGCTCTTAAAAAGGCCAAATAACAAAAAAACTTCCAATTTAGGCGTCAGGGCACACGTAATGGTCAAGCCTTTGACCAGACAACACCCCCCTCCGAGTGCATGTGAGGGCTTCGGAATATCGGGAGGGAAAAAGTGAGGACAAACGAGACACAATGTTGCTATAGCTAAATCTTACAAAAAGCTGAATTTGGCTTTACCATGCAATTTGGCTAGATCTCCACAATGTAGCTATTCTAAATCCCTAAACTATGCGGTGCATTGAAACCTAATGCTTTTCCACCGACACGTGTGTTGCAAAGTTGCTTGATCGTGCATGCTTACACAAGTGGCCTACAGAGAAACTTATAGAAGCATGGACAAACGAGCTTCATTTTGGAAAATTCTGGACAAGCTTTGCGCAATCGGCAGGCCTGATCGACTGGGCGACTGCCCCGGGGTGCAGGATGCTAGGTCCATGTCTATGCTTACACTTCTTAAACTTGTTAGGAATAATAGTTGTACACTTCCTTCTGTCCTGTCACGTTACGTTGTGTCAGCACCACGCACCCTCTGCGGATCGGCAACGGGACGATGGTTTACGTGACCGGTCTCTGCCACGCCAAAGCCATCCCATCGCCATCGACCGGAGACCGAATTTAATCGCTAGGATTGAAAACTAACTGTGCTCGCCTGGTCAAACTTGCCTCCACATGGGTATGACCAGAATATTGGTAAATGCAATTTAAGCATCACCTTCCGTCTCCTCAGCACATCACTGTGCAAAAATCCCCAACTCATTCCTTCCGCCGCCCTCCGCCGCCGCCGCAGCCACCGCAAGAACCATCGACGCTGCCGCACGCACCGCCTCCACCAGGCCATACCACCGCAATAGATCACTCCACCACCACCCCCAGTCCCAGCCACCTCTACCGACCCTAGGCCACCACCACCGCATTAGTTGCTGCCATGGATGCAGAGTACGGCGTGTTCAGTGACGGGAGCGACTTCTTCGACGAGTACACCGTCACCGCCCATGGAGCCACCAAGATGACGATCGTCCACACAAATGCGTCAGCGGAGGTCGCCAAGGTCATCACAATGTACGCGCGGTGGCTACAGGAGCCGATGGACAGGTACAAGATCGTCGGCCTTGACCTCGAGTATACCGGAGATAGGAAGAGGACGACGCTTTTGTAGCTGTCCATGCGCAACCACTGCCTCATGTACCATGTATGTAGGGCCAAATCTGTATGCCCGGAGCTTCGCGAGTTCCTACACAGGAGGGAGATCTACTTCGCCAGCATCGACATCAAGAACGACACTCCGAAGCTAGAGTGGGATCTCCTCGTTCATGTCGTCAATCACGTCAATCTCCAATGTTTGTGGAGGTACCCAGATGGCTTTACGGGGAAAGCCGGCATGGCTAGACTCGCTGCCGACATCATCGACCGCGAGTACACCAGCATGAAAGTCGAGTTCCCGAAGCACCTACACGAGCGATAGGAGTGGAGGCACCTGGATTATGATGCGATCAAGTACGCAGCCAGGGACGCGTATGTCTGCTACGAGATGCTCAACAAGATCTGGCGGGTGGGTGAGTGTGCTGTTTACCACTACTAGTTCCGCATTTCGTTCCTAGTTTTATCTTGCCTGTATTTTATCTCGCATGTATTTTCTAAGCATTTGTGTGTAAGAACCAAGCTCGTATGATCCCTGTGCTATTAGCTACTTAACCTGAATGAATTACATTCCCCCTTTTGTATGCTCAACATTCATTCTTACAAATTCTGTCTGTGCCATTTGCATGAGGCAGAATCCAGGACTGACATGCATAAGGTGTGATACAGTCATAAGTCATAACCAAACCCAGATTATAGCGAAGGATACAATCATAACCAAACCCAAATTATAGTTCGACAAAGGTAATACACAACAGTTCGTAATTGCTCACATAGTGTACTTTTGAAATAACATGTTTTCATAAACACAACAAGCCCATACAAACACAACAATCATGCACTAAAAGTCTACATCCCAGCCTGTTGGAGAAGGCAACCGATCCCAGGATGCCTTCGGTCGCTTGCCCCGGCTTGTAGATTCATCTACACTCCGGCATCTGGGGCAAACAACCTGCCTTGGTGGTGGTTCAATGATGTGATGCCTAGAACGATATTTTACAATCTGGTGGTACAGCGGCTAACATACCTGTTAATTGCAGCGTACTTCAGATTAGGTTCAGAAAGTGGCTTATCCTCCTAGTAATCGTGCCCTAAATGCCTCCACGAACATCTCGGCAATTTTCCCTTCATGTCAGCGTACCACGGGTCGATGAGTTCGGAGGCAAGAACGGCCATCCCGGTCTTGCCGCCCTTAGTCCCTAGGATCCAGTAAATTTCCTGGATGTCCATTCTGCACTCCTTTGGGATTCTAATGTTGACAGTCAGGCTTTCAAGCAGTTTAGTGTCATTCGTGATGTCAACACTAGTAAATGTTATGTGCTGGTTCACGAGAAAGTCATGAAATAGATCCCTAATGCTTTTGCCCCACCTGCATGAAAATGAATTCAGACAAATAATATAGCAATAACTTTTGCAAATAGACGCTTCAGGAACAAAAAGACAACAAACTCTACCAGATCCCGGCAACCCCCTTCTTGCAAAAAGGCTGGTATACGAGGACGTGCCCCTTCATGGAGAGTTGCACCACGACGATCCTACGCTGACCGTGGCTGTACTCGAGGTCGAGACCTACGAACCTGTTTTCTTCGAACTGCAGCCAACTCGTGTAATTATTCAGAGTATTCCTCACCAACCGAGGGTCGATGGTGTAGACGAAATTGATCTTCTTCCCGCCATGTACTTCGATGTCGAAGTGCGCAGTTTCTTGCCTGCCGTTGTTTTGGACGTCCGGAGAGTCCATGACTATAGGCAAGAGGGAAAGGATACAGAGAAAGAGGGTGATGCGGTGGTGGAGGAAACGGATGAGGCCGTGGAGGAGAAATACGATGAGGCCATGGAGGAGGAAATGAGACAGAGAAGTGAAATATTGGAACCGCCCTTACCAATATCTGGAATGGTGCATGACCGTTCGTAGTAGGGTGAAGGTGGAGAAAAACAGCGGTTTTACACGTTGACGCTAGCGCTTCCTAAAATTTGTTCCGCGCCACTTGCATGCGGTGGAATCAAGGTCTGTGATGCACGATCCAAGTCAAACATAGGCACGTTTGCGCGTGCCGACCTTCACTCACTGACAGGCGGGCCGCACATTTCTCTCTTACGGTTTATTTTTTCACTTCCTCTAGACGGTTCCGGTGCCCGCCCTCAATAATTATGCCCCCCTTCCTTGTCTTCCACGTGGACGAGAACCGGTAGCGGCGGCGGTTCCTTGTAGATTCACTCCCCACTCGAACAACTGCCCCATTCCTGATTCCATCCCCTCTCGAATCCATCCGCCTCCTTATCACAACGCCTCCATTAATCTACCGGATTCCAGACTCCATTTGTCGCTATGGGTAGAGCTTGGGGTAGCAGCAGGCTGAAGCGAAAGGCATGCGACGGCGACACGGATGGCCAGGGCGACCGCCACCGTGAGGATTGGGGATGGCCGAGCCTCAGCGCCATGAACGTGCACAGGATCGCCTCGGGGTTGGACATCACCTTTGCTGGCCGCCTCGCTCACTACATCCCTGGCCACCGCTTCACGATGCGGGACATGGACAAGCAACCATTCGGCACGCCAGGCCTTCTTTACCTCGATAACAGCAAATGGCTGATGACCCACAAGTATAGGGGGTGTATCGCAGTATTTTAGATAAGTAAGAGTGTCGAACCCAATGAGGAGCAGAAGGTGCTGGCTAGTGGTATGGATCAGGAATTCTCTGCAAATACTTAGCAAATGGATTTTTAGGGGTTTTCGATAAAGCAAGTAAACAAGGTACAAGTAAATGAAAGACAGTAAGAATGAATGCAGCAAGTGGCCCAATCCTTTATGCAGCAAAGGACAAGCCGGTTGTATTTCTATAGATTACCAAACGTTCTCGAGGATGATGGGAAGGCATCACGTGCTTTACCAGATAGTTGATTAATCTTCTTTAGCTTGCTAAGTGTTGTGTGGGTGAACCTGTGCTAATGTACTGCCCCATCCAAGACTAATACATACTTGTGATTATACCCCTTGCAAACATCCGTGAGTACAAGAAAGTAATTAAGGTAGAAACCTAACCACAACTTTAAACTCTAAGACCCTTACGTCCCTTGTGCAATGGTTTCCTAACGGGGGTTCAGGTTTCACATCACTCCGCAACCCTATGATTAGTAGCCAAATACACAATGCATTCCCCTAGGCCCTTATAGGTGAAGTGTCATGTAGTCGACGTTCACATGACACCACTAGAAGAAGTACACCACAACTCAAATAAAAATCTATTGAATCTTTCTCAACGCAACTCTACTACTAACAACAAGACTTCTCCCATGTCCTCAAGAACAAAACGAACTACTCACAAGACATCATATGGATCATGATCAGAGATGGAATAATGATGTATAACAATCTGAACATAAACAATAATTCAATGGTTCACTCAATAGCATCAACTACAAAGAGTAATCAACACCGGGAAAGTTTCCCCTACGAACTATGCAAGATTCAACGCAATTGTTACAGCAATATGGAGATGGTGATGAGGGTGCTGATGGTGATGATGGTGGTGATGATGATGATGATCCTGATGAAGTCTAGCTTGATGGTGGTGTTGATGGCGACGATCTCCCCTCTCCGGGAAGGAATTCCCCCGGCAGAAATCTGTCTGCCGGAGAGATCTTTCTCTCTCGGTGTTTTCGGCGAGACTGAGGCGGCGGAATCTTTCTGTGGTCGCTCCCTGAGTCTTAGGGTTTCGTGGGGATGATATACGCCAGAGGAGAGAGGCTGGAGTGGGCCAGGGCGGCCACACCACTCCAAGGCGTGGCCTAGGCCTGCCCGCGCCATGGGGTGGTGTGGGCCCCCTGTGGCCCACCTCCACTTCATCTTCTGGCATCCTGAGTCTTTTGGAAAAATAGGATTTTCCGTATATTTTCCCGGATTTTCTGATCTTCACGAATTTTGCCTCCAAACATGTAGCATCCCAATTGTCTAACAACTGTAATGCTACTTGATCTAGTAATATAATGGCTACTTCAAACATATAATGGTTGCATCATAATTATATCATGCTCATGTCATCATGCCTCCTTGCATTTGAGCATCATATAAAACCCTTTTTGTTTTGGTTCTTACCTCATATGCATTGTAAATTGTATTTGCCTCTTGATATTGTATTTGGTTCTTGATATATTGGTTAATGCCCAAGTTGAGTTGGGGGCATATCTTTTAATTAACTCCACCACCTTTCTTTCACCACCTTATAATTTCACCATCCAACTAAATATGGGCTTTGCACTTTATTTGGGTTTTCTAGCTCATGTGGGTTGGGATGGATCCAATTCTTTTTCCCCATGCTCTCATCTTAGCATCATGTTGTTTTCACATCATTGATATATGGGAGCCACTTGGCCACCTTTGCATGCCTTGTGAGTGGGACCTTTTCTCCTAGCTTCCATATGGTTTATCATGGAATTATGCTCATGTTGGAATAGTTGGGACTATTGATCATCTAGTGGAACATACACACTAGCATGTCCCATTTTATTTCAAACATGTCCATCTCCAACTACTCCACATGGGACATCCTTTCTTTTCTTTTGCTTGGCTTGATTCCACCTTTGGAAATGCAAATGAACAATGCCATGTTTAATATTATTGTTTTCACAAGAATCAACATGGTATTAAATATTTTGCATGGGCCATGCAAGTACCACCTTTTTGCTTGTCATTTGGATTCTATTTGGTTTTGGGTGGATCATCTCTCTCTCTTTTAGCTTGATCTTATTTGATCATGCTTAAACCACATCACCACATCCCCTCTTTTCTTGCCTTGTTTTTGTTAGAGCTTGGTATGGCTTGGCTTGTCTTGATCTTAACAAAAACAAAAACCTAGCTCTCACCTCCCTCTCTCTAATCCTATGTCTAAGATCCCTCTAATCACCTACCCATCATCACCATGCCCCATCCTCTCTAACCACACACCCCCACCTAACCCAAACCCATAACCCCATCTAAGCTAAACCCTAATCCTATCATGCCACACCCTTCCCCCTCTCGGCCTCTCTCTTATCTCTATCTAGCTGGCCCCACCGGGCACCCTCTCTCCCGAGCCTACCATCTACCCCTGCCCTAGCTACTCCCTCCACCCCACAAAAACCCTAACCCGACCCTAGTACCAATCTACCCGAGCCTCACCTCTCCCTCCCTAGCTCTCTCTCTGCCCTAGGGGCCCCTAGCCCGAGCCTGTCCCTGCCTCCTTGCCCTCACGTCGACCCCACCTGGAAGCCCCTCACCTGCCCTGGCCTCCCTACCGAGCACGTGAGGAGCAGGAAGAAAAGGTGGCCGATCCACCTTTTCCCCATCTACCCCACCTCCCCACGACACCCCCTCTCCCCTCTGCTTTACCACCTCGCTCGGTTCCCCCTGGCCTTCTCCAGATCTGGCCGAGGCACCCTGCTTCCTCCCCCTCTTCTCCATCGCCGCCGCTACACCATCGCCGGCCACCGTCGGCCTCCACCGCGCCCCACCGTTCCAGACGACGAGCACGATGGGGAGGTGATCGAGGAGACCAAGACGAGCACCTGCACCACCCCTGTACGCGACGTTGAGAAGGAGGAGGACCGGAGCCGCCAGTACCAGCGCGAGCCCGACGCAAACCCTAGATCGCCTGGCCTCTGCCTCGACGTCGATCGCCTGTGCCTCGAGCCGAACCACCTCCACCGACGCCCTCGCGGTGAGCCCCTGACCCTCCTGGACATGGTCCCCGTCGCCGTATAGCCCTAGTTTTGCCGGACGTTTCGTCGTGCACCCTCGGTGCACCGACGAGCGCTGCTGCCGCTTCGCTGGCCGCGCAAGACCATATCTAGGCCGCGCCGACCCTCCCTGACACCAAGCCCAGGCCAGCGCAGTGGCTCCGCCCCCGCGCGCGAGCCCTAGGTCCCGCGTTCGAATCCCCGCGTCGCGTCCGCGCGTGCGAGCACCGACCTGTCCTCTGCTCGCGGGGAAGAGGAACAGTACGGCCGCACTTTTGCCGATAACCCCCTGACGTTTTGCGTGTGCAACCCGCGGTCCACCAAGCCCCACCTGCCAGCCACCCCGAAGATCTTACAGAGAAGCCCCTCTGTTTCTCCGGACTTAACCGCGCTCCCTCGCTCGGCCCACCTGGCAGCTCCCGCGCGACCGTTCGCTGACACGCGGGTCCGTGTGTGCCGTGGCCCACATGTCATTCGCTTGAGCTAGAATAGCCGCGGTGTAAAACGTTTTCTGTGCGCTGTGGAATCCCAGTCAGCACTGGCCCAACCTGTAAGTGGCTGTGGCTGGCTAATCCTGAGTGACAAAAGTATTTATCTGTTTCTGTTTTAAATTCAAATCTTTTCTAATTATTTCAAATTCAATTTAAATTCTGTTTTTAAATAGCTATTGAAATATAAACCCAAATAAAACAAATAATATATGTTTTCAATCAGAAAAATGTGAGGAATTCAAATATGCAATCCAAAATATATTTTGAACACTTAAATTTCCAAGTTAATTTAAATTACAATAAAATGCCCTTTTGTCTTAAATAATTAATATCTTTTGTTTTATAAATCCAAATTCAACAAATGATATGTCTAAAATGATTAGCTCGACGAGACCTTTCTGTTTATGCATTCCATGGTTTGAATGGAAGCATGCATCATATGAATATAAAGAGTACAGCAACTAATTTGAGGTTAAAATGGGCCCAAAACTCAGTAAAGTGGTTTATTCTTGTTTCCACACCTCACCCATGCCATGCTACTTTATTGCCATGCAAATTGTGCATCATTCATCATGGCATGATTGTTTGCTTGTTGCATTTAATTCATATGCTTGTGCACCTTATTTATGTTGGCCTTGTTTGTTTGGTTCTTCTTCGAATAGACGCTGAGCAGGGGATATATCAAGAGAACCAGGAGCACTACCCAGATCCATCCTTTGCTTCAACTGAGCTGTCAGGCAAGCACTACCACATGCTTGCATACACATAGTACCTATTGCCTCTATCTTACTCTTGCATCATTGAGTCGCGATTGCATTAAATTGAATCCCAAGTATTGCATAGCCTTTACTTTTAAACCCCACCGAAGCTTGTTCCTCCATCCCATGAGCCATTACTGCAGGAGTTGTTTGAGCCATGCGATGAGAACAACATGTGTAGGGTATGTGAGTGTCGATGGATAACGAGGTACCTAAACAACTTAACTGAGTAGTAATGGGATAACTAATGAAAGTGGCACCGGTGAGCCATATCTGTGATTTGGTTTTTCAGGCTCACTTGTGTCCTGTAGGACCCCGAGTACTTGATTCCTGTTCCTTGAATATTCGCGCTATCCACATCCGGGAGGCTTATGAACCCCCCTGAGCCAGAGCTTGATTCATTCTTATTTCTTGGGGCCACAAACTAGTTTGAGGATTTATTTACTATCCTGTACTTATGCCATGCTTTACTGCTTTAATTTAAGATTGTGCGAGGTAATGCACACTGTACTGTTTAGGGCCGTGACCCTTTTTCGCTGTATCGACAAGCCCAGTCACACTTTCGGGTTCCCAGTCGTTTACAGCCGGCTCCACAAACCTTGAGGTCGTCTCGGAGTCAGCTAACTTCGCTATGGTAGCTCAATGGGGTGGCCTCGAAATATTTCGAATCTCGTGATTGCTTTGTCGTGATCGCCTCGTTGGGTTTTGATTTGGTTTTTCCGAGGTATATCGAGTGTGTGTTGCTATTTGTGCACCCTGCAGGTAAAACTTTTCAAAGCCGTGTCCGCGGTTATGGACGACTTGGAGCACAGTTTCGATCATAGACAAGCATAACTAAAGTACCGCTTTTAATTTGACTAGACTAGGTACCTGACTAGTAAATAGTGCAACACTCACGGAATGGATAATAAAACTGCCAACGGATGGGGGGTTGTTCGTCCGCTTCCTCGTCGGTAAGCGAGGAGGAGGATGGATCTGTGGAGATTACCATGATAACCGTTATAACTGTTGTTATTAATTCACGGACATCCGTCTATCTCTGGTTAGGCGGATGGTTAGCGAGTATCTATAGAATTGCTAGGGTTTATCTTTTGTTGCAACTGCGTCACCCCAGGTTGTGTCCCCTTTAGAGGCATAAAGACTTGCTGAGTACCCCTAGGGTCTCAAACGATAAATTATTTGGTTCAGATGAATAGGTACACTCACAAGATGGATACTGGTTGGAAGAGACGGACGATATGGGCAACGATCATTCGGTGTAGAGATTCCGGGAACGGGGATCCGTGAGATCTGTGGGCGGGATGTGCTTATTTATGGGGCATCTTATGCCGATTTGCTTCTTATCCGCATCGGATTTTGTCTTCCGCTTCCGCTTGATACTGTTGATTGATGTATGAGGAGATATCTTAAACTATTATATCTATCTAGGATATTTGGATCTTGCCGTATGTATGCTATATTTCCTTTCTTTTTAGATGGAATGGCTCTGATGTACTATTGTATGGTGGCTTGCATACATACTCATTTGTGTATGTAGTTGATCCCTTCGCCTGCCGATTACGCCGCCCGTTCTTGCCCCGATGTTTGGAAATGGTTGGGACGGCCGGAAGGTCTACCTGTGAGTGGCATTTGGGCCCCACCGTACTATTTCAACCATTTCTGATCATCCAGGCTTGTACTAGGAGCGTAATTCACCGAGGTAGTTACAAAACAGCACCTTTTCCATCAGAATCCTGACTGCAGCGGTCCATGCTCCAAAAGTCATCAACCATGCAAAAAGAGATGAAATAACATAAGTATCACCTCTCAATACGAAATATATCAATGAATAATAGTGAATTAAGACATATAATAGTGATGCAAACTGGACGTATCAACTCCCCCCAAGCTTAGACTTCACTTGTCCCCAAGCGAAACTGAGATCAATAAACATGACCTCAGGTTTATGGAGCGAAGAGTCGATAAAAGAATATGGACAAGAAGCATCACATTCATCAAAAGCATAGATCACAATAGAAGACAACTCACTATTATATAACTAAACTTGCAATGGGTAAAGGAAACACAATAAAGATACATAGAGTAAATCATAATTGGTAATGGCAAACTTAGCTCTTGGTCGAAGAATAGTTGATAATTTGCTGGAGTCACAAATAGCTGGTTTTCAAAGAAAGCTTTCAAAGTAGTAAACATCAAGATAAGAGCAATGTGCAAAACAAGGAACATAAGAAACATGATTGAATAAATCATCATATGAATGAATGAAACACATCAACTCAAAATACTTGCTGAGGTAGAAGGGAGTAGGTTTACTGACTCAATCTACAAAGTAAAAGAAAGGGCCCTTCAAAGAGGGAAGCAGGGATTGCAAGTCTCATAAAGAGCTCCCAAAAATTATGATACTTACTAGCTTTCAGCTCTCATTGCCCCTATCATAGGCATCTTTAGGTGATTAAGGTGAAAGTGAGGTCCAATCTGAGTTATATGCTCGATGACTATAAACTGAAAATCCCAAGTCCCTTGAGTACGAGGGCTGCTCCTCATGCTACTCAACTTTAGTTACCGGTAAGTTCTTGTCATCATAAGTATGTGCGTATCATTGAGAACCGCCAACGGGGTACCCCTTGCCTGATGATACGGAAGAATCCCCATATCAAAATGACAAGGCAAGCAGACAATGAGTATCTCAGCAATCTTCTTATTTACCATGGGAAAATGGTGCTTTTTTTCTCTTTCCTCTTTTCATAGTATCTCTTTTTTTCTTTTCTTTTTCTCAATAGCTATCTCTCTCCTTTTTTCTTATAAGAAGAATGCTTCATAGATATCATTATGGTTACGCTGCAGGTTTCCACCATGTCAGCATGGATTAGACCAATGCCCAGTGCTTTCTCTAACACACATACATAACTCCATGGACTTACAAGCTCCCCTTTTATTTCACACCGACGACATCCGCAAACAAAAGAGCAAGGTATCAATTGGGTATATATTTACAAGTGTTGAAAGCGTTCCCCGTGACATCACGGTTCTGCTAATCCCCAGCCTATAATTTGCAAGCATATAACTTTCATGGAGAGTTCACAATGGTTTAGGTTTATTAAGTGCAAGAAAGTAAAGTGTGCCATCAAGTTTGTGAGAGCTTTAATCACTAATTTTCACATAACAAGTTTAATTTGGGAGGTAGACAAAACAGGAATTTACTTGGAATAGCAATAATGCTACTAGGTAGGTATGGTGGACACAAATGGCAAAGGTTTTGGTTTAAAGGAGGGTGATGCACGAGAAGAATTCCCTCTCAGTATAGGTTTTTTGGCTAGCAAGGCTGGGTAGCAAGTATAAGAGTTGAAGGAAACAAACAAACATACAAATGATAAAAAAAAACATGCATTCTTCCTTGGAAGCACAAAAGATCTTAACTAGAGAATACTAGAGTTATGAGCAAATCAAGAAAGAAAGATGATGAAATTATTTTTCTCTCGAGTACTTCTATCTTTTTCTTTTCAACTCTCAAAAGGTGTTACATCGAGAGCCAGGTTTGCCAAAACCAACTAAATTAACTCAATGATCCCAAAGTGCTACCAATACTAACAACAATATCAATCATATAACCACGAATTGAAAACTAATATAAGCTATGCAAAAGAGTGAATGATAGAACTTCTCATTAATAATCCATAACGGCAACTCACACCAAGGGATACATATCTAACGAGAGAGGGGACACTTCCATAATGCAAACCATACTACATAATAACTCCTCTATTCATGATATGACTCTACTAATAAAGTAAAAAGATAGAAGATAGTGATATGATACCGCGACACTCCCCCAAGCTTGGAACAAACCAAGGAGATGCCAAACCTGATGACAAATTACTCCTTTGGTGGTGGTGGTATCCTATCGATGAGCTCCTTGATCAGTTTCCCAAACTCCTCAATCTCGAAGGTGAGATTACGAATCAGCTGTGAGTTTTGCTCAATGCGGCTCATGATCATGCCGTGTTGAGAATTCCAGCTCTTGCTATTCTTTCCCCACTCCTCCTCCTTGAAGTCTTCTTTTCCTGCATGGCTAGAACGAGGCAAATCCCAATTGGAGGGTAATTTCCCCTTGGGCATATTCTTGTATTGATGCTCATGGATAAGGGTATGGAAAGGATTCTTGGTGCGTGGAGGAAGTGACCAGGGATCTGAACGGTGATGAGGAGGCTTCCCTCCAATGGCTGGATTTTATACCACTCCAATGCTTGAAATGGTAGTGCCGGTGTGCGGGTGTTGGCCTTGCTCCTCTTCACCTTCACTCTTGGTCTCCTTCTCCTTCCCGGGGTCTTGGGGGTCTTCCTCCATGGGCTCCTTCCCTTTATCCTTGGCGGACACCATTGTGCTTCTAAGCTCTCAAAGAGTATGTCCTGACAAAAACAGATCGAAACAAAAACACGACGAAAACACAATATACGAACCTCGGAAGATCCGGGGGGTTATATATTATGAAGTTTCATATCAAAAGGAAGGTACTGGGAAAAAACGAGTCGGAGGCGGAGTCCTGGGTGGCCTCACCACCTGGTGGCGCGGCCAGGGGTGGGCCCGTGCCATGGGTGGTGTGGGACACCCTGGCTCCGTTTCCATCTCTTTTTTTCTTCGTAGCTTTCCTTATTGACTGAAAACTACAAAAATATAGTTGGATTGTATTTTCGCGGAACTTTTCTTACCAGAACTGTTACTTAGATGAAAACAGACTCTGCAGGTCTCTGAATTTGGTCCTCAATGAATTTCCCCGGAGTCATCACTTGAATAACATCAATATCTTCATCTTCATACACTTATTACTTGAGTCATAAAACCCTTCTTTTCCTTATTACACATTATCTCCACTTTCCTGGAAATTTCTTTCACACAAAACTTCACACAATTCTTATTAGCAACATTAGTATAAGTGAAGTGATAAACCTTTTGAGTCCAACTTCAACTTAAAACCATCAAAACAAAAAGTACTGTAGCAACTCCTTCCGAAAACACAAAAATAATTCAAAAAGGAAATCGAATAAAGAAGCAAATGCAAGATTGGCTAAATCTGTCAAAACAGACCAGCAGGTAAAGATCAATTTTTTCGAAATTCTTCCGTTGCTCAAATCAAAAAGTGCAAAACTAACGAAAGTTAAATAACAACCTGGGGAAGAAGCACAAACAATTACGGCTCAATCCGACAGACAGAGGTCTCTCACGAATTTTTATGGTGAAGCATAAAAATCTGTTTCGGGACAGCAACTTCCCCAAATCTTACTTCTCTCTCATTAGAGGTTGATCTTGACACAAAAACCAAACAAAACAGATAAGGAGTGGTTATTACTGAAGTAATAACTTCCAAGACTCAAAGAAACAAAAACAAACTAAAAGCAAAAACAAATTGGGTTATCTCCCATAAAACTCTTTCTTTAGAGCCATTAAGATGGGCATGATAATTTTGAAGAAGCTCTCATAGGGATATGATTTGAAGTGAAAGAGAGCATTAAGAAGCAAAAGCACACACATTTAAGTCTAACCCACTTCCTATGCAAGGGGATTTTGTAAACAAACAAGTTGTTGAAACCATAGGAAACTTGCATAAGAAGGCAAAAGAAGTACAACATACAAACTTTCAGCATAAAATGGGGAAACTTGATATTATTGAGATGCATAAGAACACTTTTCCCTCTCTCATAATAACTTTCAGTATCATGCATAAACTTAACAATATAGCTATCACAAGGACTATCATAGCAATGATCACTTATTCTAACAGAAAACACAGGGATACTAGCTCTCATAACACTACTTTGTGAAACAATATTAGAGGTATCCTTACAAAGGATAGTGTGTCCCTCTTTTTCATATTTAGCAACAAAGTCTTTCACATTTGCTACAATAGGTTCATCAACCATTTGTTTATCAGGTTCAACAGCTTTATTCATACTTTCATCTACCATACTAGCCATCATAGAATGTTCCTTTACCTTAACTGGGAAATGCATTTTCTCAATATAAGGTTTAGGTAAAACATGATTAGCAGTATAAACTTCAGTATTTCTTGAAGGAACACTCTTAGCAATATCTTTATAAGGTTCATGATACTTATTCCACTTCTTTTTAGGCACTTCAATGTAGGAAGCAAAAGCCTTAAAATAAGAAACAATAGCTTGAGAGTCTAGACCATAAGCGTTTTTAATATTTTGAAAGTCATCAGTTCCCATAAAAGATTCAATGCATTCATAATCATAATTTATACCTGACTTTCTACCTTTTTCATTCTCCCAAGCTTCATTATTGTCTTGAATATGATCTAGAAGGTCCCATTTAACTTCTTCTTCCATGCGAGTGAATGATCCAGCACAAGAAGCATCCAATAAATCCTTATCATGTAGAGGGAGCCTTGCATAAAAGTTATTGATAATAATATTGTTGGGGATCTCATGAATGGGACATTTGAGCATTAGTAACTTTAATCTCCCCCAAGCCTGAGCTATACTCTCTCCATCAAGAGGCCAAAAGTTGTATATTTGATTCCGATCTTTATGAATCTCACTAGGAGGATAAAACTTTGAATAAAAGAGAGGCACTATTTCCTCCCATTCCAGAGCTTGACCATTCTTCAGCAGCTTATACCATTCCTCAGCTCTTCCTTTTAGTGATAATGAGAATAACTTCTTCTTAACTTGATCTGTAGTAATACCTGCACACTTGAACATCCCGCATAATTCGTGTATAAAGAGTAAATGATCACCGGGATGGACAGTTCCATCCCCAACATAGTAGTTATCCATAACACGATCAATAATTCTTGTAGGTATTTTGAAAATATCTTTCTCAGCAGGTGGTGACTTATCTACTACCTTAGCAGTGGTAGTAGCATTACCAAATAAGAAAATCAGCGAATTATCAATAACGAAAATAAAGCAACTAGCAGAAGTAAACAATACTCACAGTAGAAGTTTCCTTTACCAGTTCCACTCTCCAATAGCGCTTCACTCCGCAGCAACGGTGCCAGAAAATAGTCTTGATGACCCACAAGTATAGGGGGTGTATTGCAGTATTTTCGATAAGTAAGAGTGTCGACCCAACGAGGAGCAGAAGGTGCTGGCTAGTGGTATGGATCTGGAATTCTCTGCAAATACTTAGCAAACGGATTTTTAGGGGTTTTCGATAAAGCAAGTAAACAAGGTACAGGTAAATGAAAGACAGTAAGAATGAATGCAGCAAGTGGCCCAATCCTTTATGCAGCAAAGGACAAGCCGGTTGTATTTCTATAGATGACCAAACGTTCTCGAGGACACATGGGAAGACTGTCAAGTGCTTTCGCTTCGTATAGTTGATTAATCTTCTTTAGCTTGCTAAGTGTTGTGTGGGTGAACCTGTGCTAATGTACCGCCCCATCCAAGACTAATACATACTTGTGATTATACCCCTTGCAAACATTCGTAAGTACAAGAAAGTAATTAAGGTAGAAACCTAACCACAACTTTAAACTCTAAGACCCTTATGTCCCTTGTGCAATGGTTTCCTAACGGGGGTTCAGGTTTCTGTCACTCCGGCAACCCCTACGATTAGTATCCAAATACACAATGCATTCCCCTAGGCCCTTATAGGTGAAGTGTCATGTAGTCGACGTTCACATGACACCACTAGAAGAAGTACACCACAACTTAAATAACAATCTATTGAATCTTTCTCAACGCAACTCCACTACTAACAACAAGACTTCTCCCATGTCCTCAAGAACAAAACGAACTACTCACAAGACATCATATGGATCATGATCAGAGATGGAATAATGATGTATAACAATCTGAACATAAACAATAATTCAATGGTTCACTCAATAGCATAAACTACAAAGAGTAATCAACACCAGGAAAGTTTCCCCTACGAACTATTCAAGATTCAACGCAATTGTAACAACAATATGGAGATGGTGATGAGGGTGCTGATGGTGATGATGGTGGTGGTGATGATGATGATCCTGATGAAGTCCAGCTTGATGGTGGTGTTGATGGCGACGATCTCCCCTCTCCGAGAAGGAATTCCCCCGATAGAAATCTATCTACCGGAGAGATCTTTCTCTCTCGGTGTTTTCCACCCTGCAGAGGCGACGGAATCTTTCTGTGGTCACTCCCTGAGTCTTAGGGTTTCGTGGGGATGATATACGCCAGAGGAGAGATGCTGGAGTGGGCCAGGGCGGCCACACCACTCCCAGGCGCGGCCTAGGCCTGCCCGCGCCATGGGGTGGTGTGGGTCCCCTGTGGCCCACCTCCACTTCATCTTCTGGCATCCTGAGTCTTCTAAAAAAATAGGATTTTCCGTATATTTTCCCGGATTTTATGATCTTTGCTAATTTTGCCTCCAAACAGCACCTTTTCCATCAGAATCCTGACTGCAGCGGTCCATGCTCCAAAAGTCATCAACCATGCAAAAAGAGATGAAATAACATAAGTATCACCTCTCAATATGAAATATATCAATGAATAATAGTGAATTAAGACATAGAATAGTGATGCAAAATGGACGTATCAATGGCCAAACGACCGTGATGGCCACGTAAGTTCCAGTATCTAGTTTATTCGTTCAGTCATACCATTGATTCATATGTGCTGAACTCTCATCAGAATCCTATGTTCCTTTCGTCAAACGTGTTGTGTGCACGCGCGGTTTGAATAACTCGAACCATTTAAGACTATTATGTACAGCGGATGCTCTGCTCGTACCTGATATTCTGGTATTTTCGTAGTGACGCAGTCTTACTTTAGGTGATAGACGAGTTGTCAATTTCGATTTTGCAATGGAATTCCTGCTAGGTGATATTCTGTTTCCAAAAATAAAAACAAACAGATTAGACGATTTAAGGCTGTTATGCCCCCAGCTGTTTATGATCATCGTCAGGAGTTTGTTCTGGGGGCTCTGCTACTACTCCATATATTGAGTATCTTCATAGTGACACAGGCACAATTTAGGCGATATCTGAGGAGACACTCGTATTTAGGCGATATTTTGTGTACTTTAATCTGAAGGTCCAGTTGTCAAATTATATTTGCAATTGAATCCTTGCTAGGTGATTGTACCAACTGACAACAAACTCTACAGAATATTCATGCAAAACTAATGCTGCTGGATAAGTGGTCCGAATCAGTAGTGGTGAATATCAAGGAAGAAGAAGAGACGGAAATGGAAGATGACCAGAACTGGGTGTGTAGCAACGGCGAGTGGCTGGTCCTTTTATCACAGGATGGGAGTACTTGGACTCTAAAAAATGGCTATAGATCGTTGAGACTTGTATTGCCATCTTTGGAGGGTGTCGGCATTACTGCATTCAACAACGGGTGGTCGACGCCCATTTCCAAATTCGCTTACAGGTTCAACATGGCAGAACTTGACCTCCTGAAGGTACAACTCCCACATAGACCGCGGGAGGGGCGTGGAAGACCTGGGAGTATGACCTCTTAGCGGTGTTCGACAAGGCAATCACATTCATTAGATACCCAGAAGACAAGGAATGGACAGTCTTGCGCGACGACTTCCTGTGGCCAGAGAAGTATGTCGACGCCGTCTTCACCTACAGCTACTCTTCGTACAAACCGCAACGCATTTATGCGGTCACTGAACCTAGCGGCGACGTGCGTGTTTGGGAGCCGTCCATTTGGGGTGAGTCATGGTGTAAAATAGCATGTAAAATCCCATTCAAAATTCTGCTTACTAACTGTAAGTAACATGCAGGTACCCACGCAGCCCCGCGCATCATTCCAGCTCCGGTCATCGAAGATGCAGTAGCAGATGCTGAACTTGGGACACGGTGCTGGTTCCTGGCACCTCTCGGAGGCTACACAGAACAAGATGATGAACTCATGTGGATTCATATCAGGGGAGCACTAAACAGCGTTGGTGATACAATAGAACATATGAGGACACAACTTTCTTCATACCCATCGCTGCGGTGTCACGTTTTCTCGAGGTCCGCATGCCCATCCAAAGACCCAGTAGAGCAAGTCTGGAGCAGAGTCAACAATCTGAAGGGACAATCTGTGTTTCTTGGGATCAACTACCCTTTCTTTGTCGAAGCCCCTAGAGCTGTTGAACCTGTAATTGCTCAGGCTGCTCAGGTAGCCCTGGCTCCTGATGCTGCTGCTGCTAGTGTTGGTGGTGGTGGAGCTGACGAAGAACTAGCTGCTGCTGGTGGTTGTGAAGTTGACGAAATACTTGGTGATGCTGCTGCTGGTGAAGCTGACGAAATACTTGCTAATGCAGCTGCTGGTGAAGCTGATGAAATACCTACTGAGGCTACTGCCAGAGTCTAGAAAGAACATGCTGGTGTTGTTGCTAAGGTGCCAGCATTTCCAGTGTTGATAGCAGACTGTGTGTTTGCTGCACACTCACGCGCCTATCATGTTGACACTCCAGATCCGACCTGGAGCCGAATCCACGTCGGGGGGAGGGGGCCTACAATTGGCTCATCAGTGGGGTCGTACGATTTGATGGAGAATGCCAGACGGCCAAACGCAGCATTCTGGTTCGTTCCAACGATACCACCAGCTCTAGGGACATAGTGCTCATACTAGCAGATCCGATGAACCATTTGTCTTTATCTTTATCATTAGTTACGCTTATTTGTGTAAAGACTAAGCTGTGCTTATTTGTGTAAGACTAAGTTAGGCTTAACTGCGTAATATTCAGTGAAGCCCAGCTTTTCTTTCCACGCCCATAACAACATAATTGCAGCATAGAACATACAAAGGTAATGTGCATACTAGGCATTTTTGCTCAGGATAACAACCACTTCAAGCAAATGATACATGGTGTATGCATTTGAACGCATCACTAGAATGTGCCACCTATTGATGATTGATGACATGGATCTAGCTTTTCTGCGCGTATTTGCATTGAATCGCTCATTGATTTGTTCACATATTTTTTGGCAATGGCTGATGAACTCCACTCTCTTGGTAACTTGCTTCGTCAGTGAGCACTTGTTGATGCAATGCAAAGTACAGAACATGGTCGTCATATTCCATTTCGGCTCTCTATGTTTCGTCATCACGGAGCTACTAATTTCAAATGAAAATCTAGTAAACAACATATGTGTACATTGTTAGAGTATGCTACGGCCACGGTACATACATGTTTTTCTACAATCACAAGAAGAAAACTTGATGCATTTTCACCTTGTTGGTGTTGTGCCGAACTGGGTGGATGTGGCTTTGGGGTTCAGAGAGGAATGCATCGTGGCTGGTGCGTGTGTAACCACGGCGACGGTGAGCTTGGATTCTGGAGGAGGCCAACAAGACCGAGCATGGTCGGTATGGTGACAGATCTCACCGGGAATGAATTCCCGTCCCCACGTCGTGCCATGGGTGCGGCCATGGTGAGGGCGAGCTCTGATTCGGGATGGGGAGGAGAGCCGGGCTGAGCAGGTTCGTCCAAGTCCTAGCTCCGCGCCATGGCCACGACCGTAGATTGCTGCCCCGGAGGAAGCAGAAGACGCGTAAAGGATGCATGCGCCAACGCTGTAAGCCTACATGGCAGCGACGACGATAGCGACATAACGGCGAAAGTTGATAGGGGCCCCAACTTGACGGCCGCTAGCCTGATTTTTTGTATTGAAACGTAAAGTTGAATTCATGCTAAAAAAGACCCTTTGAGTATTTGGCACGCCAATTATAGTCATCGCGACTGATTTCAGGGAACTTGGGTACCGCGTTGCCTGGGCGACCCAACTTTCGAGCCGCAAAATGATATTCTCCCAATAACAGCACTCTCAATACTTGAGCTGACTATGGATTCTTTCAACTCATCAGTCCTATCCCATAGTTTTTCTAGTGATTTTTGCATCGATTTGGGCCACTCCGGATCTACCCATTTGACAACACCACAACTTTTGCGTGGCAACTTTGCACCCTTCCCTTGATACCCTAAAAACTTCCTTCTTGTGTTGCGTCCTTCAAACGCTACAAATTTAGAGGGTACATATCCGTGTTTACAATAGGGAGGAATGTCTCCCTCTGCTAAAATGTGATAATCAGAGTCATACAATGTCTCGATAGCCTAACACATCAAACGTGCATGAGTAATCAGAGTAGATCAAGCTAAAAATAGATAAATGGCCACATATGTTAGAGATGATACAACTCACATCGGTTTCACTATCACTGTCATCTCGATGCGTTTCCTCACCGTCTCCCCATGAACCCATGGCAAAAGGGGGGCGGGGGACTAGGGTGGCTACGAGAGAGATTGTTGGATGCGCCGTCGTCTTGCAGCTACAGCATGATGGAAGAGAAGTGGGGACAAAGGCTTCGAGGGGAAGGAAGAGAAGTAAAGGTGATGTACGAACATATCTAACGTCTTCAGCACAAGGCCCACGGAACATGTGACACTTGCAGGTGGGAGAACATGCTATTGCTAGTTTGTCTAGAGCAAGCGGATAGTAACTGTGACCAATCATGTCATCGAATAGCCTACTCACGGATCGCTCTTATGAAGAATCGTCCTAATCATCCAAGCACCCCGATCGAATGGTCTATAACGATCTAGACGTAGAACAAGTTTCTTCGCAGGGGCGGGCCTTCTAGAAGACTCGATATAATGGCCGCCATTGGGCACTAAGGTTACGATCAAATCTTGCACCTCCTGTGGATGTGGTGATGCAACTTCGGTCACACTGGTGCACCATTCCATGTGACAGTTCATTCCTATGTGTTTTGGGGCCTTTTGACACATGGTTTAACAAATGGAGTATATTGAGTCATTGCATGTGCTCTTTTCCAAACCACATTGATCCACATTCCCCCCCACACACTCCATTAGATGTGGTGATGCAACTTCTGTCACATTGGTGCACCATTCCATGTGGTAGTTGCATTCCTATGTGTTTTTGAGTCTTTTGACACATGGAGTCTCTAGAGTCATTGCATGTGTTATTTTCTAAACCACCTTGATCCACATGATCACACACACTCTAGTGGATGTGGTGATGAAACTTCTATCACACTGGTGCACCATTCCATGTGGTAGTTGTATTCCTATGTGTTTTGGGGCCTTTTGACACATGGTTTGGCACATGGTCTCTAGAGTCATTGCATGTGTTCTTGTCCAAACCACCTTGATCCGCATTCCCACACACACTCTAGTGGATGTGGTGATGCAACTTCTATCACACCAGTGCACCATTCCATGTGGCAGTTGTGTTCCTATGTGTTTTCGGGCCTTTTGACACATGGTTTGACACATGGAGTCTCTGGAGTTAACATGGGAATACCTTACAGGTACTTGAGCTTAGCATATATGGTACAGCCTAGAAGAACCCCATGACGTTGCTAAGGCCCAGTTAAGATTCGGGTGACCCAGGAGACTTCGACTGCTTGCAGCACACATCATACTCAAGATAGAAGTTTAAAGGGAAAACCCTAACATGTAACTGACTCGGCCTGCTATCCTGAGAGCTAGCCTATCTATATAAAGGCTAGGAGGGGGCGGCGAGGAGGATATCTGCAACCCTAGTTTCCACACCATCGCCAGATTGCATCTGCGCACCCCTGTAACTTTGGACTCCTCGATAATTCCAAGAGCAGACAAGCAGGAGTAGGGTCCTCTATGAGGCCTGAACCTGGGTAAACCTTGTGTCCCCTGTGTGCTTGTTTGTTAGTCGATCGATGCCTCCAGCGCTCCCCACTTCCTCGAACCTAAGTCCATCTGCGATGGGCATTGATGAGTTAACCCCTCGTCAATTGGCGCCTTTTGTGGGAATCGGGAGTGCTGATGTTGCGGCTTCCTCAGCCTCATCAACCATGATCTATGACTCCGCAGCAGCAGAGACTCGCCTCCTCTTTGGTGCCTTCGACTTCACCGTCCACACGCCAGCCACTCGCCCGGATTTTGTGTCCATGGGCGATGGAATCGGCCTGGCGATCGGGACGCTTCCAAGTTGGTCAGCTAGGCACACTTCACCTCCCTGATCAGCCGAAGGTTCCCGCGATTGCTCCGGCGTCGTGGTTTACACCGCCAATCGGCACCCTGAGCAAACTCAACACCCCAACATCAGTCGAGAATACGGACATCGACAGAAGTGGCGAGTCCGATCTGGGCGATCTAGCAATAGAAGATGGATCCTACGGCTTTGGATCTGAAAGATGCGGGAGAAACAACTTCCCCAACCATTACATGTGCACTGTCATCAACATGGGCGGCAATGGTCGCACTTGGGACAACACCGGCACTGGCGGTGGTATCCCAGTCGCGAATGGTGGCCCCTCCAATAGATCCCCCACCAACAACGGGACAGAAGGGCCCATCTCGGAGGATCAGACGAACCTCTCAGTGAATGAGCCAACCCGAGAGTGCGTGCTGATCAAGATCAACAATGCTGAGTGGGCTTGATGCAGGGAAGCCCTACGAGGCAACCCCCTACCCCCAACTCATCGCAAGACATGTTGATGGGTTATCACTGGCTGCTCAAGGAGGAGTTCAAGCACAAGCAGCAAGTAATTTCCCAACTTGACAAGCGCAGGAGGGCGGCAGACGAGTCGAGCCTTCGTCGGGCTCAGCTCTCTTCCATCGGAGGATCCTCCTCCAAAGGCAACGATCATACGGCTGCCAAAAGATGTTCTCGACTCGCTCACCTCACCGAGAAGGAGCGAGCGGAAGCCACTCGAGTCTTCGACTTCTCATCCATGATACTGGACATGCGGGGCAATGTGCTCCCCAAGACACCGCAAGCAGCGGTGACGGCAGCCACAATGTACCTGCTCAACAACCAGCCACCAGCTGGGGACCCATGGTCCACCATGCACCAATCTACGATTGCTGGCCTGGGACTAGTCGAAGCTTCCCTCATCAAGGACCCTAAGTCAGAGCCGAAGAAGAGCAAGGCTCTAGCCAGGCGCTACTCGTCGTCCTCCTGCAGCGACGATAACCATGATCTGCTGCGGCGACGCTGCTCATGGAGACACGACTACAACTACAACGCGCGTGATGAATCACGCAGTGCAAAGTCGACAAGATGTGCGTGAGGCGTGCCTGTTCGACTGACTCGTAAGATGACGGGATAGAGCTCTGCGGCGCCAGATGCTTCAGCAGAGCCATACGGCAAAAGTGAATGCCAAAGGGGTTCAAACTCCCATCGAAGAACCCAAAATTCAACGGCCTCCAAGACCCGAAGATCTGGCTGGAGGATCATATTTCCTCCATCAGGCTACATGGTGGAACCATGAGCACGGCCATGCAATGCCTCTAGCTACAGCTGCAAGGTGTTGCCCGTGCGTGGCTCAATAACCTCCCGCGCGGATCGATTCGTAGCTGGGATGAGCTGGTTTACAGCTTCGTGCAAAACTTCAAGGGCACTTACAAAAGGCCCACATCAATCGAAGAATTAAGAGGATGCTACCAAAAGATTGGCGAGTCGGTGCGCTCATACATCTAGAGATGGTCCATTATCAAAAACTCTACAGAAGACATATCTGAGGACCACACAATCGACACATTCAATGGCAGCGTGCACCGCAGAGAGCTCAGAGAGGAGCTGGGCCGCTCGAAGCCCAAACAATCGACCACCTGATGGAGATCACGAACAAGTGGGCGATGGAGATGAGTCATGTCTTCATGGACGGTGGCAGTGGCACCAACCTCATGTTTGCAAGCACCTTGCGTGCTATGCGAATCCCCTGTCATGCCTGGAAACCTCAGACACAACATTCCACGGCATCGTCCTAGGGAAGGGCGTATACCCCTGGGCAAGATCAACTTGGATGTCATCTTCGGAACGCTAGCAAACTTCCAGCAAGAACGCATCGAATTTGAAGTGGTCGACTGGCCCTCGCAATACCACTGCATCCTCGGACGTGTCGCGTTCGTGAGGTTCATGGCGGTGCCACAATACGCCTACCTACAGATGAAGTTGTCGGGCCCCAACGGTATTATCTCCGTCAACGGAAACTTCGAGAGGTCAGACAGCTGCAATAGGGAATTCAACAGAATCTCCCAGTCTTTCGGCATGCAGGACGAAGTGGCGAGGTTGAAGGAGTCGACAGACAACAATCTACCTCCTCTGAGTAAGCCAAGCTCACCCGACCAATCCTTTGACACATCGGTCCACACCAAGACGGTCCAAGTCCACCCAACAGACCTGACCAAGATGGCCCTCATCGCCAACAACTTGAGTCCCGCATAGGAACTCGTACTCATCGAATTCCTCTGTGAGCGCTGGGAAATATTCGCCTGGTGTCTAGCTGACATGCCAAGGGTTCCCAGGGAATTGTTCGAGCACTCACTCAATGTGAATCCTGAAGCAAGACCAGTGAAACAGACGATACATCGACTATCTGAGCCAAGGGCAAAAGCGGTTGGTATGGAAGTCAACAGACTCCTCGATGCTAACTTCATACGCGAGATCAAAGTAAGCACCTGGATAGAAAACTCCATGCTCGTTCCTAAAAAGGACAGGGATATCCTACGGATGTGTGTGGACTTCACCTCCTTGAACAAACATTGCCCAAAGGATCACTTCCCATTGCCGCAGATCGACCAGATAATCGACTCCACCACGGGATGCGAGCGCCTCTGCTTCCTCGATGCCTACTCAGGCTATCACTAGATTAGAATGAAGGAGGATGTCCAGGAGAAAACAACCTTCATCACACCCTTTGGCGTCTTCTGCTACACAACGATGCCTTTCGGGCTGAAAAACGCAGGGGCCACCTATGCAGGCCTGCCTCAAGAACCAGCTTGGTTGTAACATTCAAGTATACATCGACGAAATCGTTGTCAAAACCAAGAAGGAAGCCTTGTTACTCGACGATCTCCACAAGACCTTCGATAACCTCGATCGTTATCGGATCAAGCTGAATCCGGACAAATGCGCCTTCAGCATACCATCTAGGAAATTGCTCGGGTACCTCATATCCGCGAGAGGGATCGAGGCCAACCTGAAGAAAATAAATGCCATACTGGCCATGGAGAAGCCAAAGAACATAAAAGGTGTCCATCAACTAGCTGGGTGAATCACGGCCCTCAGTCGATTCATCAGTCGAATGGGCGAAAAGGCGCTGCCTTTCTACCAATTCCTTCGCAAGAATGACAAATTCAAGTGGACAGACGAAGCACAAGAAGCATTCGAAGACCTCAAGCGTATACTATCCACTTCACCGGTTTTGGTAACACCTCAAGAAAAGGTGCCGCTATTGTTATACATCTCCACCACCAACCAGGTGGTTAGTACTGTGCTCGTAGTGGAAAGAGCCGAAGAAAACAAAGTCCATGGGGTACAACGCCCAGTCTACTACCTCAGTGAGGTGCTCACACCTACAAAACAACGGTACCCGCATTATCAGAAGCTGGCATACGGCGTCTTCATGACAGCCCGGTGACTGCGCCACTACTTCCAGGAGCACCCCATCATTGTGGTGAACGACGCTCCGCTAGGGAACATCCTCAACAACCCCGACAACACCGGACGAGTCGCGCTTTGGGGGATAGAACTATCTCCACGATACATCACATACAAGAAGTGGGATGCGATCAAGTCACAAGTACTCCCGGACTTCCTCGTCCGCTGGATGGAGAACCAGCTCCCCGATAAGCCAGACATGTCCTATCTATGGACAATGCACTTCGACGGATCAAAACATAAAGAAGGAGCTGGCGCGGGCATCATCCTGACATTGCCACAAGGTGACAAGATGAGGTATGTTCTGTGAATATAGTTCCGCACCTCCAACAACGAAGTTGAATACAAAGCCCTGCTCCACAGGATGCGGATGGCCAAATCTTGTGCCACAACACGACTAGTCATCTACAGCGACTCCAAACTGGTGGTAAATCAAACCATGAACCAGTGCGATGCTCTGAGCGACAACATGATCGCTTATCGTGACCTCTATGATGCACTCGAAGGGGACTTCGATGACTGCAAACTGCGGCATGTCGGCCGCGAGAGCAACGAGGAGGCAGATATACTCGCCAACATTGGCTCCACTTGTGCCCCGGTGCCACCTGGAGTATTTCTAGAGCGAATCTACAAGTGCTCCATCAAGACAAAGGCTTCGGAGCAGAAAGCCAGCACGTCAAAGGACTCGGGGGCTATGCCACCCGACAATCCGAAGGTACTCGAGGACATGGATCAAGATACGGGTTTCGAAGGCCCCATGGAGGTCATGATGATCGAGCCATCCTGGACGCAACCATACATCACATATTTGCTTAGCAAAAGTTTGCCACATGACCCGACAGATGCACGTCATATAGCACGACGATCCAAGGCTTTCGCCCTTATCAATGGCGAACTGTACAATCGCAGCATCACATGAGTCCTTCAACGATGTATCTCCAATGGAGACGGAAGAGCCATCCTCCTCAAGATACACGAAGGCACTTGCGGCCATCACGCCGGCAGTCGCACCCTCGTCGCCAAAGCTCTACGAGCTGGAATCTACTGGCCAACGGCAATGCGCGACGCTAAGGACGTCGTCCAGCGATGCAACACTTGCCAATGATTCGCAAACAAACCGCACACACCTGGCGTAGAAGTCAGACCAATACATGTGGCCTGGACCTTCATGCAATGGGGACTCGACATGGTCGGCAAGCTACAAAAATCTTCACCTGGAGGGTACGTCTACCTCCTCATCACGGTCAACAAATTTACCAAGTAGATTGAGGCCATGCCAGTGACAAACCAATCAGGGGCCAACGCCTTTAAATTATCCGAGTCCATCATCTTCCGGTTCAGGGTGCCGCATAGCACCATCACGGACAACGGAACAAACTTCACCTCAAACGAGTTCCAGGGTTTCTGCGAAAACCTGGGAATCAACATCAGCTATGCCTCAGTGGTGCACCCTCAGACCAACGGTCATGTCGAAAAGGTGAATGGCCTCGTCTGCAGCAGCATCAAGAAAAGGCTCCTTCGGCCACTCGAAAGAGCTGCTAGGTGCTAGCCCGAGGAGCTACAATCAGTACTATGGAGCCTACGCACAACTCCAAACAGTGCCACCGGCTATACCCTGTTCTTCATGGTACACAGCGCCGAGGTAGTACTACCTGCAGAAATACGCTACAAAGCCTCACGGGTCATAGCATACAACGAGGCAGAATCAACTCTTGCACTCCAAGACTCCGTCGATCTCCTCGATGAAGCACGCGAGATAGCAGTGGAACGATCCACGATCTAGGAGACAAAACCTCCGTAACTACCACAGTAGACGGCTATGCCCAAGGTCCTTCATTGAAGGAGACCTGGTCCTGCGACTGAAGCAGCAAGGGCACCTCAAGCTCGAGTCCCCTTGGGAGGGACCTTATGTGATTACTGAAGTAATCCCAGGTGGTGCCTACCGCCTTAAAGACGTAGAAAGTAGAGTCGCATACTCCAATCCCTGGAACGTTGCGCAACTACGTCGTTTCTACCCTTAGATGTTTTACTTTACAATTAAGGCTATTCAGCCAGGCTACTTAGCCACACATTGTATCTCCTGATATTCTGTGAAAAAATAAAGCTAAGTGCGTCCAACTTTGTGTTTCTATTTTTACTTGCAATTGCATCACTCGGGGGCTGTGACACCCTTTCCACCTTGTTACACGAATAACGCGGTAGCCTGATTAGCTGACATACTATCAATCGAACCTTTGGTAAAACCAACCCAGCTCCAACGCACCTGACAGGTTGACAAGGTGCTGAGATGAATATGCGTTAGGATAACGAAAAGGAACTGCAAAGTACAAGCTACTCAAAAAATATACAAGCTAGCAAGCTTTTACATATAAACGGGTAACAAAAACACCCGACGCACTTATACGAACTTTACAACACCTATGCATCTATGTGCAGGTTCAAAACTACTCTACTACCGTAAAAGGAGAACATTGGTACGTTCTTCGAACAACTCAATGATATCTTCGGCTGGCCGATCAATCGCCCGATAATGTGGCACCATGTTCCATGCCATCCCTTCTGGCAGGGGCGGCGGTCCAGTAGCAACATCTGCGAGATCCAGATCAGGTCGATGCAGGCGAACAAGTGTTAGTGTAGCCTTGGCACCCGCGACTAACTGCTGACGCACGCACTCGTGAACCACGCTGGCATCCTGGAATTTCTTTAGTAAAGCTAACAAGCTTGAAAGTACCATGTCCAAGGGGAACATCGCCCGAAAAATATGCCTGAGGCACGACTGTGCCTTCTTCAAATAAAATAGCACCTGCGACGCACGGTCCTGCAGTGTTGCCAGGACGACTGCGCGATCGCGATCAACCCAAAGGTACCCACTGGCTTCTAGCTACTTCTAGTTCAAGCAATTTAGCCGAATGGCAACTCGATCTCTCTCCTCTTAAGAAAGGCGAGCGCTAACAACTGCAAAAAGTAGTACAAAGTGTAAGGACAAAGCACCGCCACGAGTGGCTGTGAAAGGATAAGAAGCTAGAGAACTAACACTTAAATTGCTCATTCAGCTGAGCCACCTCGCCTAGAAGGTACTTCTCGTGTGCACTGGCTTTTTCGGATTTTAATTTCCACATGTCCATGCTACCACGGATCATGGGCATCTCTCGCTCCAAATGTTTTATGTGGTCATGCAATCGAGACAGCAGCGACATCTCCTCTACCTTTGAACATGGTCATGCCACATGTTCATTGGTGGGAGGTGAGTCGGATGGACCACTCAAAGGACCCTATTACAAGTAGAGAAAGAGACAGATAAGACCAACCATTCATAATAACACCAAAAAGCAAAAACATCGAAGTTCAACAAGTCTCGAAAGGGGTACCCCCACAATGCACGACGCAATTCAAGAGGAAGTCTGGGGAGGCTAGAATATTATAAAAAGATGACTAAGAGACAGCCTACAGCTACGCGTTGGCACTCATGGGCTTACTTGAGTCAGTGGCTGTCTCCGACGCTATAGGCTTCTCGGTTACATCCTCTGATGCTGTGGCTTTTGCCGTCTTTACTTGCCCCAGCTCCACTGAGTACTTTGCAAGTGTCTCAGTGAGCCAAGGCCCATACTTATGACAACGAGTAGCAAAGGTAGAAAATACCACTTGCTGGCCATCCGTAGTGATCGACATTGCCTAGGAGACCTCGCTGGGATTCAACTCAACACCATGAGCCTGCACCATCGCAAGTCACATGGTTGCTCCGACTCCCCTCTAAGCATTCTTGAAGTCCATGGGAAAGCCTTCGGCAAAGGACTCCACGAGGCCCTCAAGATCGTCGATAAGTTTGGCCTTGGGGAACATCTCCTCTCGAAGATGCCCAAGTGTGCCCTTGGCCTTCTGGAGGGACTCCTTAACGGTGATGCTGCGGTCTTCAACTTTAGCTATAAAACTGACCAAAGCGTCCTGGCGAGCCAAAGCTTGAGCGTTGAAGCCCATGACAGCAGCATCTGCAAAAGACATAGATGAGCATAGCAAACACGGTGGCAAATATAAAGCACAAAAACAGGGACACAACATCATACCTGATAGAGCCTCAGGAACAGAGAGAAGCTGATCCGTAAACACCTTCTCCATGTCAGCTGTAGTTGCCAGCAGGTCCTTCTCATGTTTCTTCGACTCCTGGGTAGAGCGCTCCAAGGCTTCGAGTGCCTCGTCACGTTTCTTCTCTACTGCGGCAAGATCCTTCTGGAGGGAGTCGACGCGACGAAGAAGCTCATTATGCTCACCTGCAAATGGAAACAGCACAACTTAAGCTCACCAATGTTTTGTACAAACAACACAGAGAAAAGAGTGTGAACTCACCTTTGAAGGCACGATGTCGGGCCTCCAATGAAGCATGCTGACGGCCCAAGGAAATAATTTGTTTGGCGGGGTGAATGGATTCCTTCAAGACAGGCTACAAAAGAGAAGCATGAGCATCAACCCAATTTCGACTACCAAAGACAAGAAAACTTACATGTTCCTCTAAGGACTCCAAAGTTTCCTTCTGCATAGATGTCCGGGCAACCATCTGGTCCCCCCCTGTGTGGGGGAACTCGAAGAATTGGCACCAGAGTTGGCCGCCACCTAGGGAGAAGGAGATCGCACCACCATTTCCTTATCTTTGGAGTCTATGACTCCAGTCTCCTTCATGAAGCGACAACCATCGGACGATGACGACGTAGTTTTACTACAAAACATACAAAGCAACTTCAGAAGAGAAGATTTTGGGACATGAAGATGAACTAGCAGGAGTAGAAAGCTTATCCATGAAAATCGTCGAGGTTAAAAGAGTCTTCAGATGCCACCTTCGGTGTCCTTAGTTTCTTCCATGGAGGAGGAACCACAGCGCGCATAGGCACAGCAGGAATCGGCTCCTCTACCATAGTCAGAGGACCCTCTGGCGTCGTTGGTGATGATGCATCCGAGTCCTTGCTTCGGGAGCGCTTGCGAGTCCCGTTCCCGCTGGACTCGGGGGCTTCCTGTTCTTCTGCAATAGGGACGGTGGAGCCTGACTCATCCTCCTCTTCGGCTTCACGAGGGATTACTCCCTCTGGTTGAGGAGGCAACACAGTGGTCACCTTCTAGTCCTAGCACAAGGAGCAACATCAGTATAAAAGAAACCTAGCAGGCAATCAAAAAACAAGACGAGCTCACAAGAAAGCCATCTTAGGCGGAGGATGACTCGCATAGAAGGGTGGCACGGCTGAGTCACCAGGGAGTCTCTCCTTGGCTATGTACTTGGTCAGCAGCCGAAACCTCTTGTCTACTTCACCTAAAAAAATATTCCCTCGTGAGATGCGAGTGACATCATTAACGCCAGTCCAACAGCACATCGAATGCGCCCTAGCCTACAACGGCTGCACCGACAACGCATCCAGGTGCGAATGAGGTCTATGCCGCCTACTTCCTTCCCCACGCGGAGTTCAAGGTCGCAGACACGCTTGTATAGAGCCTCAGTTTCCTCAGCCTCGCCGGGCATTACCGTGTTCTTCCATGACCTTCTTCTCTTGCACTCTACTTTCGGATCAAAAGGCGCACGCCCGACGTGTTCCTCATCAACCTTCTGGTCACGGATATAGAACCACTTCTCCCTCCACACTTGGAGAGATGCATTGAAGTTGATGGCGAAATATTTGACATTGGGGTCTACATGGATCCCGCAACCTCCTATATCATAGACTACCGACCTAGATCCCGATTGGCGTTTCAACTTGAAGAGTTTTTTGAAAAGGCCAGAGTGTGGCTCGATTTTGAGCCAGCACTCGCAAAGGGTAATGTAGCAAGCAATATGAAGAATGGAATTTGGGGTTAGCTGATGAAGCTGGAGCCCGTAGAAGCAGAGCAACCCCCTCACAAAATTGTGAAGGGGGAGAGAAAGACCGCGAATGACAAACACGAGGAACATCACCCGAAATCTGGTGGGGGGACTGGGGATTACCTCGTCACTGGGAATCCGACAGTCATCCTCTAAAGCAGGGAGAACACTATCTTGGCACCCGTTGAAGAGCTCCGTCTCCTTGATGGCAGTCTGCCGCCAAGATCCATTCGTGACGCATGTGCCCGCGCCTTTCTTCTTGCCATCCGCGGCAGCAGTACTGGTGCCCATGACGGTGGTGCCCTTCTTCTTGGCCGCACCGGTGGTGGCCACAGATCAAGCAGTGGAGGCGCCTCTCTTCTTGCCCATCTTGCGAGTGTGGTGCGAGCGTAGAAAATAGCTCGGGTAGACCTTGAGGCTGTCTAACGCAGCAACAAAGGCGCGAGCAGTGGAGAAGCAGAGAGCAGCAATGGAGGTAGTGCACAAAGGAAGAAGATGAGTTGTGGGGAAAATTACCGCACAACCATCCCTACTTAACCTCACCACAGATGCAATCCAATGGCTAGAAGTGCACTAGCCAGACGCGTGGAGCAAATCGACATAGACGCGTGGCAGTGCAAACAGCGAACCGTCGCTCCACTCCTCCCATTACGCATGAGAATCAAGGAGACATAGTTAAAATCGAAGATTACGCACGCATGGTCAAACCCAAGTCAGAATTGGGGCCCCACTTTCGTCACATCCTATCAAAACCACTCACGCGGGCAAATGAGGTCATCTCATCGTCAGCATTGATGTCATTAACTCCAGTAGGAGCATCTTCCGACTAATCTAGTCCTCACTCGAGTCTTCGACTTGACCAAGCACTCGGGGGATACTCCTAATAGGAGCGCTGGTCGCGCACCCGATAAACTTCATAGACTTTTTAAAACATTATGACAATGAATTTCATCTTGAAACCTTCACTCGAATCAACGATTCGACTATGAACTCAGGGTTACTCCCATAGGGAGCGCTGAAAGCATATTTGACTGAAACAAGCAAAAGACGATAGTAGTCGAAAACACTCATAGTCTCCACTTGAGTCTACAACTCGAATAGGCACTCAGGGGCTACTCCCATAGGGAGCGCTGGTCGCGCACCCTATGATTTTTTCTTGTAAATAACTGGGTGTTGACTGTGTCCACACTCGAAAGCATTGGCGACTCCGCCTCATATTTTCCCTGCAAGGAGACTGTGTCTCCTACGCCACCCGAATCATCTCCGTGATGACAAAATTCAGATGCCACGCTTGCAGCATGAAGATAAGACCTAAAGAAGGCCTGACAATGCACCTGCTGTGCTCTACCAGAAATAATCCGTGCCTGCAGGTATGATGAAATAAGCCTTGACGGATGCATCGAGTGCTCACACTTATACACTAGGATTCGATTCTGTAAGACCTCTGTGGCATGAGTCGAATTACGCTAGCACTTTTCCAAATTCGAGTCCAGGGACTCGAGTTTGAGTAGATTGCGTTGTTTTGCCCTAAGGCAGTTAACTGATCCCGATACATCGGACAAATCAGGCACGTATATCAACAATCCCTATGATACAAATTAGATCACTCGAAAACCTGCTCAACTATACACTCGAAGGCTTCATAAGTCTCCACTCGAATATGGGATTCAACCGGACACTCGGGGGCTACTGACATGGGCATACCTTACAAGTACTCGAGCTTAGCATATATGATCGAGCCTAGAAGAAGCTCACGATGTTTCTAAGGCCTAGTCAAGATCCGGGTGACCTAGGAGACTTCGACTGCTTGCAGCACATGGCAAACTCAAGATAGAAGTTTAAAGGGAAAACCCTAACATGTAACCGACTCGGCCTGCTATCGTGAGACCTAGCCCCTCTATATAAACGCTAGGAGGGGGCAACGAGGGGGATATCCACAACCCTAGTTTCCACACCATCGCAAGATTGCATCTGCACACCCCTGTAACTTTCTACTCCTTGATAATTCCAAGAGCAGACAAGCAGGAGTAGGGTCCTCTATGAGGCCTGAACCTGGGTAAACCTTGTGTCCCCTGTGTGCTTGTTTGTTAGCCGATCGATGCCTCCAGCGCTTCCCACTTCCTAGAACCTAAGTCCATCTGCGATGGGCATTGATGAGTTAAACCCTCATCAGGATTCATTACATGTGTTCTTTTCCAAACCACCTTGATCCACATTTCCACACACACTCTAGTGGATGTGTTGATGCAACTTCTGTCACACTAGTGCACCATTCCATGTGGCAATTGAATTCCTATGTGTTTTTGGGTCTTTTGGCACATGGAGTCTCTAGATTCATTGCATGTGTTCTTTTCCAAACCACCTTGATCCACAAGAGCACACACACTCCATGTGGTGATGCAACTTCTGTCACACTAGTGCACCATTCCATGTGGCAGTTGCATCCTTATGTGTTTTGGCCTTTTAACACATGGTTTGACACATGGAGTCTCTAGAGTTATTGCATATGTTTTTTCCAAACCACCTTGATCCACATGAGCAGACACACTTCAGAAGATGTGGTGATGCAACTTTTGTCACACTGGTGCACCATTCCGTGTGGCAGTTGCATTCAAGGTGTTTTGGGCCTTTTGACACATGGTTTGATGCATGGAGTCTCTAGAGTCATTGCATGTGTTTTTTTCCAAACCACATTGATCCACATTCCCACACACACACTCCAGTAGATATGGTGCGGTGACCCAGCATACCACTGCATGTGTAGTACACTATAGTCGTTGACATGACATCCACAGAACACCGTTCTGTAAATATCACATCCCTCAGAGTGGTACAACAGAAACATTGCGGGTCCACATTACAAACATACACACTTCATTATTATTACAAACCAGAAGTTCCAACTTCAAGTGTTACAAAATTACAAACCAAACTTAAGTAGTTTCAGTGGAAGATATAAAGTTCAAACTCATACTCCGAATTGAGATCAACAACTTATTTTATAAAGTTTACGTTGTTTAGCTCAATTGGTTTACTAATAACTAAGGCAACTACTTGGACTCGTTGCCCTCCACTCCATAGCGTATTTCGTAGTCCACCCCTTCAACTCCTCTGGACAGGTCTGGCTCTTCGTAGTAGACATCCTCTTGTCCTTCAGATGCGTACATCGAAGGGTCTTCTAGATTCTCAGAGTCTATGCAGGGGTTCAAAGGAAAGGGTGAGTAACAACGTTACCCAGCAAGTTCATTATATGCAAGGTGGGAAGTTTGATGCTATATCTACCACCTCGGACTATAAGTCCTTGGCACTATGTGGTTTTCATAAACATTTCTTCAAAGATTGATTTTATTATCAAAAGTTATGCCCATCAGCCTTTACAGGTTGACCAGAACTTCATGGAGTTCCTTTCCTGCCGCGTTCGTAGCACCTTCCCAGAACAGGGAGTAACATGTCACAATTATTACACTCTGTAGAGGTGCATTGCTTTACCCATAAGAGACCAACTCCTTGTTGCACAACTAGGTGTACTTTCCCGTCCACAATTCCATGATGTGGGGCCCAGTAGTTGATCCAAGCCAATCACTGCCTCGTTCGCGACCCTGCATGTCCCCTTAGTGTATGCCATGCCCACATATTGAATTACGGCAATGGTTAGTACAGACTGTCAGATACCAGAACTATTGTGGGACGTTGAGGGCTCCCACCCATATGATGCATATCCTCTACGAATTACCAATAAATGCAAGCTACAAGGATAACAGCCACGACCTGGCCATCCGGATGCATGCGAGAGGAATAAGATACATCTGACTTCTCCATCCCATTCCGAATCTTATGGTTAACGCGTAATATACGATGCTAGAATCACTAATGTCATGGGTTATTAAGTCCTAGTTGTTTTGCAATTGGAATCTTAGATTCCCCTGCAATTCGTAGTATTTATCATCACTTAGGATGATAATAGCATTTCATTTGTTTGAGAAAATACTTATTTTCTGTCTCCTTTAGAACATAGGTGATAACACACAATTTTCAAATATTTTTATAAAGACTCTTCAAAGGACATGAGCAAGTGATGAACTTGCCTTGTGACTGCAAGGTAGTGAAGTCGGATGCTTCCACCTGACCTTGAGCTCCGGTTTCTACAGAGAACCATTATTGCCCGGTAAGGACAATATTTAAAGAAGTAATATGCAATGCATAGTAATGTCATGCAATGGTTTATTATTTGTTTATTTGCATGTTTTACCCTCATAGTAAAAGTTTGATATTTCTTTAATTAACAGAAAAATATTACTTAAAGTCTTTGAAATTTTCATAAACAATATATTTAGTATTTTTATAAAGACTAGTATTATTTAAAGAGTTTAAAATTGAATTTATTTAAGTTTTAACTCCTTTAAATATTTAACTAAAATTCCTTTAAGGAAATAAGACTTTATTTTTATCACATTTAATTTACCTTTCAAAAATACAAATTAGTATTCTTCTATAATAGCAATTCCTTTTAGAATTGTAAAAATGAGTTTTATTCAATTTTTATGTGTTTGTATAATTTTATAAAATTCCAAAAGGAATATATACCTTAGTAATAATAATTTTAATTTTAATTACCTAACATTTTATTTGTTATTTTTCTTAAGTAGAGGACATTTCTATGAGTCCACTGATATTTTATTTATATTTTTAGGATTGTGATTTTATTACTTAGAACTATTTAAGTTCTAGGGGTATTTTGGTCATTTGACAATTTAATTAAATTCTTTCCTTTTAAAACTGGACCAAGCCCATTGGGCTAGCCTAGCCCTGACCCGGCCCAACCAAGCTGGTCAAACCCTCTCTAGTGAGGGGTATTGGACCACACCGACCAGTACACACCCCACACTTCTCCCGCCCCTCGTGTTCTTCCTCGACCTGTTGCGGCGTGGTGTCGCCGACGCTGTTGCTGCATGATTATCGCTGCCCTAGGCCTCCCCAGCCGCCGCCGTGGTGTATGGCAAGGATGCTGACCCTGCTCCTTTGTCTGGTCCATTTTGATTTGGCTCTGGGGCTCTCCTTCGGCTAGGCTGGCTCCATTCCGAACCCTAGGGTTTGGGGTGTTGCCAGTGATGTCCTCTCCGTCGCTCCCATGATGTTGTGCGGTGTTCGTGATGATGTGGGAGTGCTTGTTCGACCACTGATGTTGTTGTGGCCGCCGCCATGGCTCGGCGCGGGTTGCAGCGCCTTTCGGGTGCTCCCCATGACGCCGTGTGCATGTTGGCCCCTATGCTTCCTCTTCTATTCGTCAGCGAGGACCATTGGTGAGTGCTTTCCTCTTCCACCTCTGATTTTCTGCCCCCCCCTCTCGTTAGCTTGTATGTGCTTCTGATGGCAATCCTTAATTAAGGTTTATGCTTTGATTAGAGTCTTACCCTTCTGTGTTGGTTATTGAGGATGATGAATGACTTAGAAGTATCTGTGATGATTATACCATGTTGATTACTGTATACAGTTGGTGTTGGAATTGCTAGTGGCTTTGTCTGATAAATTTTTATCTGATCTTGGTCTCTGCCATTGTAAAAATTGTGGTGCTATGGCTTTGATCTAGACTGATGTCTAGTTATTGATGTTGACTAGCTAATTTCAGTACTAGAAGCTGTATTTGGTTTCTTGGGCATCTATTATTAATGCCCCTGATGGTATTACTTTGATGCAAACACTATGATTCCTAATACTTATATTAGGAAAATGATCGAATATCTTTCTACAAGGTTTGATTGTGAAATTTCTATGTAGAATATGCTGGCTTAGAATAGATCCTTGTGACATCTTCCTTGGAATGGTACACAAGAATTTGTTCTAGTGCTAGTGTTATTGTATCAGTGTTCTGGAGTGGCTTGGTACTAAGATGAGCTGAAAGCTTCTACTGGGAAGATTAGCCTATGCTAGCTATGGAGTTTCTTTAGCGTATGATCCTCATCTGAAGCTAAGCTAAATAGAAACTTAGTTTCTGCTTTGCTGTCCCTCATGGATATGTTCTGGTATTTAGTACCAGCTACTGCTTTTTGAGTTATCTGATAAAATGACTAGTATTCTTACTGTTTAATATGGATCCTTGAGATTTTTTGAGTTCTGAGGTGCTACTCTTTTAAGAGATGTGCCTAGAAATCATGATCTAGGGCTGTGGTTATGTTGGGATGTGGAAATATAGCTTTATATCCAGGATCTATAATGCACAGGTTGAGACCTGGATTTGTTTGTAAGGTTTAGTCATCGGTCTTTATGAAAAACCTTCTATGATGGATACACCCCACTTGGGTGATTCTGAGAGGTTTACATATAAAACAACACATGCTTGATAATCTAGAATAGATGATTTGATCATCTGATGATTTTATGTGTACTCACCACACAACTTGGTTGCTGGGGTTGTGGCTGTGGTGTTGGTTGATCTTGTTGGCTTGTTTGCTCTACACCTCCTGGTGCTGCTTCTGCTACTTCTGGATCCTGGAAGCTTGCCTTGATCTTTCTGTCCACCTGCTCCACCCCTCCTTATGTCACCATCTGGTGAGCATTTGGATGGTCAGGTGTATGGCTTGGCTGGTGGTTTGCTTGCCTTTGGGCATGATTGATGTGTTCCTGGTTTGGTGTTTGAGAAGAAGTGTAAGCTGTTGGGATGTGTTGCGGCTATGCACTTCTCCTTTTGCTTGTGTGGCTGTTGTCGCTGTGTTGACAGCACACCCATGCAGTTTGGTGACTAAGCTATGTGTCTGCGTGGTATGGTCGATTGAATCAGCTCAAGTGAAAATATCTCCACCTGTTACCCCTTTACTAATTTCTTCCTGGTGAAACTTGCCCCTCTATTATTACTTTGTGATGTAACATGAACAATGCATTTCATTGTTCACCACTGAGAGTAATACTAACTAATTAACCCTTCTTTTCTTTTTAGTTGTTTTATCTTATTTACAGGAACAAGATCTGGAGATACAAGGTTTAGTATAGGAATATATAAGTAGCATAGGTCTTAATTGTAACCTGTTTTCTTTATTCTTTTTGTAAAGAATCTTGTAAAGATTTATTATAAGATAATAAAGTTGTATTTCTATTCTCTGTAATCTTCTACTTTTGATGTATTTATTACAATTTGTAATGTTGTAATGTAATCAGAAAAGAAGAATCTATTTCTTATCTAATTTTCATTGTCTCAAATTCTTATTGTTGTTTAATCAAATAATGTTAATAAGGTACTTTGGGAAACCATTTAATATTACTGAATTCCAAATTTCAAATACTTTCAAATTGATTTAAGTTTTAAATTTGAATTCAAAATAACTTCCCCAAAACTTAATAATTCCCAAAGGTCATGTCAAAATTCATAGCAATCACTAACAAATGCTATGCCTACCTTCAGTTAGTGAAAGAAACTCTGATCCCTTTAGGTTTTTGTTTGGCGAAAATTTTACCCTGATTTTACAGATGCATGCATGCACAAACTTAGATTCCTATTTCTACCCTTCGTTGGATCCTAATGCTGGGATGTTACAGACTTCCCCCCTTAAATTAAACTTCGTCCCGAAGTTTGCGGACGTGTACCTGAATAGTTCTGGATATGCTTCCCTCAAGTCATCCTCTTTCTCCCATGTGGCTTCTCGCTCTAGGTGATGTTCCCACTGTACCTTACATTATTTGATTGCCCCGTTTCTCAACCTTTTCCAGTTCCCCTCTAGAATCTTACAGGTTTTCTCGACATAAGTTAAATCTGCGTGTAACTCAATCTCTTGATGCGTGATGGCATCATCGGGAACTTTAAGACATTTCTGGAGTTGTGATACATGAAAAACATTGTGCACCTGAGCTAGCATTTTCGGTAATTCGAGAGCATAGGCTATTGTTCTATTCTGACTCAGTATCTTAAATGGTCCAATATATCTTGGGCATAGTTTTCCTTTGACTCCGAATCTCTTTACTCCCTTCATCGGACTTACTTTGAGATATACCATATCCCCCACTTCTGGATGCCATGATCTTCTACTTTGATCGGCATAACTCTTCTGTCGACTCTAAGCTATCTTCAATCGATCTTTACTAATATCGATGATGTCTTGATTTTCCCTGATATAGTCTGGTGCAAATTCTTTGCTACTACCAGGTTCATACCAGCATATAGGTGATCTACACTTTCTTCCATATAGTACTTGGTAAGGTGCTGCCTTCAGACTACTCTGATAGCTATTGTTGTAGGAGAATTCTGCCAATGGTAGATGATCTTCCCATGAACCTCCAAAATCTAATGCGCAAGCTCTAAGCATGTCCTCCAAGATTTGATTGGTCCTTTCTATCTGGCCTCCACTTTCTGGATGATAAGTTGTGCTGAAATCCAACTTTGAACCAAGTGCTGCATGTAATTGTTTCCAAAATGCTGATGTAAACACATATCCTCTGTCTGATACAATCTTCTTGGGTACCCCGTGCTTACTCATAATCTCTTTGATATAGATTTCTACAAATTTATCGGCATTATCCTTTTGGTTCACTGGAATAAAATGCGCACTTTTTGTTAGTCTATCCACAATCACCCATATCATATCCTTCCGCTTTGGTGTCATGGGTAATCCTATGATAAAATCCATACCAATTTCTTCCCATTTCCATTCTGGAATTTCCAAGGGTTGTAATGGTCCTGCTGGACTTTGATGTCCTGCTTTTACCCTTTGGCAAGTATGGCATTCAGATACATACTTTGCAATATATCTTTTCATATTATTCCACCAAAACAACTCTTTTAAATCCATGTACATTTTTGTACTTCCTGGATGTATGGAATATGGTGTTTCATGGGCTTCCCGAAGTATCACCCCACGAATCTCTAGCACATCTGGTACACAAAGACGGTTTTGAAACCATAAAGATCCATAATTCCTAGGTGAAAAATTGATATTTGACCTTGAGAGATTCTTCGAACTTCTTCAGCAATAAAAGGATCTTCATATTGATGTCTAAAAATTTCATGCCGAAGATCACTACTCCGCTCTTCAATCACTCTCATGGTAGCTAATCCTCCAAGAACTATTGTACTTATAAATTGTAATTCCAACCTTTCCAAGTCCATCTGCAACTCTTTTGTCAATTCTCTATTAATAGGTTGTGTATCTATGCTTTTCCGACTTATGGCATCTGCCACAACATTTGCTTTTCCAGGGGTATAATTGATTGCTAGATCATAATCTTTAATTAACTCCAGCCAACACTTCTGTCTCATATTCAATTCCTTTTAAGTGAAGAAATATTTGAGATTTTGTGGTCAGTATATAACTCACATCTTGCCCCATAGAGAAAATGCCTCCATCCTTTTAAAGCAAAGACTACTGCTGCTAACTCTAAATCATGAGTTGGATAATTCACTTCATGTGGTTTCAGTTGTCTAGATCCATAAGCCATTACCTTACGATCTTGCATAAGCACACAACCTAATCCTTCCTTAGATGCATCACAATAAACTATGTAATCTTTTCCTGGTTCTAGAATTGCTAGGATTGGTGTTGTAGTTAATCGGGTTTTCAACTCCTGAAAACTCGCTTCGCACTTCTCATCCGATATGAATGGTGTACTCTTTCTTAACAAATTGGTCATGGGTCCAGCTATCTTGGAAAAACCTTCTATGAATCTATGATAATAACGGGCCATGCCTAAGAAACCTCGAATTTGCTTCACATTGGTTGGTGCCTTCCATTCCAGCACTGATTGAACCTTGGACGGATTTACAACAATTCCATCCTTGCTGATCACATGACCAAGAAACTCTACTTCGTCCAACCAGAATTCACACTTACTGAACTTAGCATAAAGCTTATGTTCTCTTAGGATTTGCAATGCTATTCTCAAATGCTATGTATGCTCTTCTTTATCCTTAGAGTATATCAAAATATCGTCATTGAATACAATGACAAACTTGTCCAAGTAAGGCATGAAGATTTTGTTCATCAAATTCATGAATATTGCTGGTGCATTGGTCAGACCAAAAGGTACGACTAAATACTCATGATGTCCATACCTTGATACAAATGTTGTTTTAGGAACATCTTCAGGTTTAATTTTTATCTGATGGTATCCTGCTCTTAGATCAATCTTGGAGAATACTCCAGCTCCCTTGACTTGATCAAATAGATCTTGAATTCTTGGTAATGGGTACTTGTTCTTTATTGTGATATTGTTGAGATTTCTGTAATCCCCACACATTCTTCGTCCTCCATCTCGTTTGTCCATAAAGATCACCGGAGTTCCCCACGGAGATACACTTGCCTGAATGAATCCTTTCCAGGCTAGTTCATCAATTTGCTCCTTAAGCTCTTTTAATTCTTTCGGCCCCATTTTATATGGTGCTTGGGATATTGGTGATGTTCCTGGTATCAGGTCAATAGTAAACTCTATTTCCTAATCAGGTGGCATTCCTGGTAACTCTGCTAGAAAAACATCTTGAAATTCCTTCACCACAGGAATATCTTCTAATTTAACCTCCTTCATTGAGTTCAACTGCAGATCCACCATGATATGACTATGTTTATCTGCCTGGTAGACTATCCTTCCTCCACTTGGACACCTGATTGAAACAGTTTTTTCCTCACAATTAATCTGAGCTCCATAGTCCGTCATCCAATCCATTCCCAGCAGTAATGCTATTCCTTTTAATGGGATCACATAAAGATCCGCATAATAGGTTTTACCATAGATTGAGATGACTTGATTTAATTTAATATTTATAACTACCACGATCCCTCCGGTAGTAATTACGGTCATAGGTTTTTCTAACGATGCCCTTCTAATCCCGAATTTATCACAAATATCTTCAGATATGAAAGAAGTAGTTGCACCCATATCAAATAAAACATTTCTAGGATTTGTGAGAATATTGAGCGTACCTATCACCGCTTGATCCGAGTTATCCACCTCCTCCAATGTTGCGTAATTCAGCTTTCCAGTAGGTCTACCTCTTTTATCGTTGTCATTTCTGCCATAACTTCCAGCTCTATTAGGTTGTCCACCTCTGCCTCCACTGGCTTGTCCTCCACCCTTTGTGGGCCAACCACCAGGTGGTTTATTTGGGCAATCAGGCTTAATGTGGCCCTTATGACCACAACCATAGCATATGATTACTGGCTTTTTACATTCCTTTTGGAAATGCCCTGGAATACCACAATTGTTGCATATAATATTCCTCCTGAGGTTGGACTGACTTCCACTACTATTCTTGTTAGGATTGTTGTTGTTGAAGGGTCGATTCCTAGGTTTGAACTCCAAATTAGGTTTAGGCTTACTTGCTTGAATCCTCTTGGTTTCCTTCTTTGCTCTCTTCCGTCGGTCCTCTTGGACATTCTTATAATCATCCTCAAATGTGATTGCTGCATCTAGTAGCTGTTGAAAAGTTGCTTTATTGGCTAACCTCAGCTGCATCTTCACAAATGGATTTAAACCACGCAGGAAACGTTTCTTCCTCTTCTCCTTAGTGCCTACTTCATCCTCAGCATAACGAGATAGTTGACTAAACTCCTGGATGTACTTCATAATACTGGCATATGCCTGCTGAAGCTCTTCAAACTCCCTACGCTTCAAGTCCATCACACTTTCTGGAACATGATACTCACGGAATCTCTGCCTAAACTCCTCCCAGGTATACTCCCTACCTGGAGGTTGCATTGCTAGCTGATTCTCCCACCAAGATGCTGCAGGTCCAGTTAAGAGATATGTTGTATACCTCAACTTTTCCTCATCATTGCATCCTACAGTCTTCAACTTTCTCTCCGTATCTGCTAGCCAATCCTCTGCATCCATTGGCTCAGGGGCTGATGCAAAAGGTAACGGCCTTGCATTATGAAAGTCCAAAAGACTCACACCTCATCCTTTAGGTTCCATTTGATGTCCCACTCGATCCATTAATCCTTCCATGAACTTATTTTGGGACTCTTGCATCATTTGCATGTACTGCATAAAGTTCTGCTCCATCAATGGCCTCATTGGTGGTGGTGGTAAATTTGCTTGCATTCTGGCGTCTTCATCCGCCTTTCCCTTGGCTTCGCGCTCCATGCGCTACTGTTCGGTCTCGTTTTCTACACCCATTTCCATACCCCCCTAGTACTGTAACATAAAGCAAACACTCATAATTAAATCATGCATATGTGTTCTAAGCTCAACTTCATGCACAGAACTAGTCACACAATGCAAAACAAGATCCAAATAAGAACCAAATATGCATTACACACATATTATACATTACAAGCAACATAGTTGATACAACGTGACTACAAACCCTTACTATTTAATCCTTACAAGCTCATGTGGATACTATCCCACTTATTTATTTACATCAAGTTCTTAGACTCTAACTTACGTATCACCACTGGGATACTTCAACTCCAAGGCACACTCCCCAGAAGCTACAAAGTTCATCATACATACCCAGAGTACAACCGTGCTGACGTGAAGTACGACGCACCGTCTGTGGAACGACTTGCCTCTTCGACGAATGATACTCAGTATCAGAAGTCTCCGGACTTGACACATCATTCAGCTGAAGTGCATCCATACCTTCCAACTCACCTAAAGTATCTTCAGAATCATCCTCGTCACTATCTTCTTCATCCATCTCCTGCATCCCGACTCTAGAGGAATCAACAGAATATTCCCCTTCCGATACTCCCCAAGTACTCTGTTGAGTACGATAGTCCTCAGATATGATTGGATAGTGCACGTTACCTAGAGTAGGATAATGTTCTAGTGATTCAAACACCCTTTCTTCAGGATCTTCCTCATCGGACTCTACATCCTCCACATGGAATCTCTTCCATCAACGGAATAAGATCTCACGCCCATGCGACTAGTATGCCCGGTATCTCCAACTGAATCTTCCATAGGAATAGGATTCCCGGCAGATCCATCCATCGATCTATACCTCCATTCCTCAGAATTTCCAATAGGTAGTTCCGAGTCCTCAGTTCCCCAAGAACTCTGTGGTACTGGATGACTAGTGCCCTCATCAGGATATCTAGTGGGTTCTGGTATAGGTGAGTAAGGATATGGTGTAAAAGATGCTGGATCTATAGGTATATCCTTAAAAAACTGGGTTAGCCCTATCCACTGCTTCATTCTCCAGTTTAGATGCTAACTTCTCCCTTCTTTCAGGATTCGTTAAATCCTCTAGCATATCAACCTGATCTTCTAAAATAACCTGATGTGTCTTATACAAAGACCCAACCATCAGTCGATATAGATCCATAAACTTAGAAGCTAGTTTTGGATGCTTCCTTACTAAAGTAAGATGATCCGGTTCAGGTTCCTCGTCTATAGAGTCATGAGGAATCACAGAATATGTGCTTCCAACTAACTCTTCTGCTTTATGCTCCCGAACATTGGCTATCGCCTCCACAATAGTAACATGATATGCTGCTAGGTGACTTCTACCTTCACCCATAGGTAAGTTGTGATATAAACCAAGCTTCTTTGGTAGTTGGATGCTAACACGATATGTGGCTAACATTCGCCCATCATGGTATGTCATGGTATAGACTGGAATATTAGTTGTGCAACCAAATACTCTCAGAAGTTCTCGAAGCTGTTCAGTTAACGCCCCCTGATAATCATCGAGAGTCTCTTCTTTCCTTGCTAAAGTCCGTTTTGGAAACTTTGGTGCCATTTCCACTGTATATAAATAACAGAAATAAATATAATTAGTATCCATTAATTATAATAATGCATCATAATAAAGAATTACCGCACTAAGAAATATAACGAAATATTACCAATTGAATATTCATCATATAATCTAGAGAACTCTTTACTGTTGCTCCTAGACTCCTACAGGTAATTCCCTTTACTAGGTTTCCAACCTAAGGTCAAAGCAATTGCTCTGATACCAGCTGCGGTGACCTAGCATACCACTACATGTGTAGTACACTATAGTCGTTGACATGACATCCACAGAACACCGTTCTGTAACTATCACATCCCTCAGAGTGGTACAACAGAAACATTGCGGGTCCACATTACAAACATACACACTTCATTATTATTACAAACCAGAAGTTCCAACTTCAAGTGTTACAAAATTACAGACCAAACTTAAGTAGTTTCAGTAGAAGATATAAAGTTCAAACTCATACTCCGAATTGAGCTCAACAACTTATTTTATAAAGTTTATGTTGTTTGGCTCAATTGGTTTACTAATAACTAAGGCAACTACTCGGACTCGTTGCCCTCCACTCCATAGCGTATTTCGTAGTCCACCCCTTCAACTCCTCTAGACAGGTCTGGCTCTTCGTAGTAGACATCCTCTTGTCCTTCAGTTGCGTACATCGAAGGGTCTTCTAGATTCTCAGAGTCTAAACAGGGGTTCAAAGGAAAGAGTGAGTAACAACGTTACCCAGCAAGTTCATTATATGCAAGGTGGGAAGTTTGATGCTCTATCTACCACCTCGGACTATAAGTCCTTGGCACTATGCAGTTTTCATAAACATTTCTTCAAAGATTGATTTTATTATCAAAAACTATGCCCATCAGCCTTCACAGGTTGACCAGAACTTCATGGAGTTCCTTTCCTGCCACGTTCATAGCTCCTTCCTGGAATAGGGAGTAACATGTCACAATTCTTACACTCTGCAGAGGTGCGTTGCTTTACCCATAAGAGACCAACTCCTTGTTGCACAACCGGGCGTACTTTCCCGTCCACAATTCCATGATGTGGAGCCTAGTAGTTAATCCAAGCCAATCACTGCCTCCTTCGCGACCCGCATGTCCCCTTGGTGTACGCCATGCACACATATTGAATTACGGCAATGGTTAGTACAAACCATCAGATGCCAGAACTATCGTGGGACGTTGAGGGCTCCACCCATATGTTGTATATCCTCTACGAATTACCAATAAATGCACGCTACAAGGATAATAGCCACGACCTAGCCATCCGATGCATGCGAGAGGAAGAAGATACAGTTGACTTCTCCGTCCCATTCCGAATCTTATGGTTAACGCGTAATATACGGCGCTAGAATCGCTAATGTCATGGGTTATTAAGTCCTATTGTTTTGCAATTGGAATCTTAGATTCCCCTGCAATTCTTAGTATTTATCATCACTTAGGATGATAATAGCATTTCATTTGTTTGAGAAAATACTTATTTTCTGTCTCCTTTAGAACATAGGTGATAACACACAATTTTCAATATGCTTCCACCTGACCTTGAGCTCCAGTTTATACAGAGAACCATTATTGCCCGATAAGGACAATATTTAAAGAAACAATATGCAATGCATAGTAATGTCATGCAATGGTTTATTATTTGTTTATTTGCATGTTTTACCCCATAGTAAAATTTTGCTATTTCTTTAACTAAAAGAAAAGTATTACTTAAAGTCTTTGAAATTTTCATAAACAATATATTTAGTATTTTTATAAAGACTAGTATTATTTAAAGAGTTTAAAATTGAATTTATTTAAATTTTAACTCCTTTAAATATTTTACTAAAATTCTATCACATTTAATTTACCTTTCAAAAATACAAATTAGTATTCTTCTATAATAGCACTTCCTTTTAGAATTGTAAAAATGAGTTTTATTTAATTTTTATGTGTTTGTATAATTTTATAAAATTCCAAAAGGCATATATACCTTACTAATAATAATTACCTAAATTTTTATTTGTTATTTTTCTTAAGTAGAGGACATTTCTATGAGTCCACTGATATTTTATTATATTTTTAGGATTGTTATTTTATTACTTAGAACTATTTAAGTTCTAGGGGTATTTTGGTCATTTGACAATTTAATTAAATTCTTTCCTTTTAAAACTGGACCAAGCCCATTGGGCTGGCCCAGCCCTGACCCGACCCAACCTGGCTGGTCAAACCCTCTCAAGTGAGGGGTACTGGACCACACCAGCCCAGTACGCACCCCACACTTCTCTCGCCTCCCTCATGTTCTTCCTCGACCTGTTTCGGTGTGGTGTCGCCGACGCGTTTGCCGCTTGATTATCGCTGCCATGGGCCTCCCCAGCCACCACCATGGTGTATGGCGAGGATGTTGACACTGCTCCTTCATCTGGTCTATTTTGATTTGGCTCTAGGGCTCCCCTTTGGCTAGGCTGGCTCTTTTCCGAACCCTAGGGTTTGGGGTGCTGCCAGTGATGTCCTCTCCACCGCTCCCGTGATGTTGTGCGGTGTTCGTGATGATGTGGGGGTGCTTGTTCGACCATTGATGTTGTTGTGGCCGCTGCCATGGCTCGGTGCGGGTTGCAGCGCCTTTCGGGTGCTCCCCGTGCCGCCATGTGCATGTTGGCCCCTCTGCTTCCTCTTCTATTCGTCAGTGAGGACCATTGGTGAGTGCTTTCCTCTTCCACCTCTGATTTTCTGCCCCCTGTCGTTAGCTTGTATGTGCTTCTAATGGCAATCCTTAATTAGGGTTCATGCTTTGATTAGGGTCTCACCCTTCTGTGTTGGTTATTGAGGATAATGAATGACTTAGAAGTATCTGTGATGATTATACCATGTTGATTACTGTATACAGTTGGTGTTGGAATTGCTAGTGGCTTTCAGATAAATTTTTATCTGATCTCGGTCTTTGTCATTGTAAAAATTGTGGTGCTATGGCTCTGATCTAGACTGATGTCTAGTTATTGATGCTGGCTAGCTAATTTCCGTACTGGAACGTGTATTTGGTTTCTTGGCATCTATTGTTAATGCCCCTGAAGATATTACTTTGATGCAAACACTATGATTCCTAATACTTATATTAGGAAAATGATCGAATATCTTTCTACAAGGTTTGATTGTGAAATTTCTATGTAGAATATGCTGGCTTAGAATAGATCCTTGTGACATCTTCCTTGGAATGGTACACAAGAATTCGTTCTAGTGCTATTTTTTGAGGTGAAACAGTAGGGAAAGAATCCCCACTGCAATTTTTATTATATATATATATGAGTATGTTATAATGAGAAAAGATCTAAGGTAGATCAAAACAGTAAAGTGAAATCGTTCAAAGCTGAGAAAATTCTACTCTATCCCTGATCTAAGTGCTGATTAAGCCAGGCTTTGAATTTCTCCTTGTATTTTCCTTTCATTCTGAATTGTATCCATCTCATTTCTTGATAGAAAATTGCTTTCCATCTATCAAATGTGGGTCTTTTGTCATTAAAAATCTTCTCATTTCTGCATATCCAGATACTCCAGGAGGTCATGATAATGATCTCCATTGCAAATGGTAGGTGTAACTTTTCTTTGATGTTTGAAATAGCTTCCAATCCTGTCAGGTTTGCAGTTCTGTTTCTGGAAATATGTAACACCCTCGGAATCGACCCTATGCAAGTTTCAGCGATTCCCGCCAAACCCGCATAGAAACGATTCAAAGGTGCCCACCAGGCACTTTCGTGCGGGTGGAAAACGAAGTAATATCATTACACAATAGTCCTCGAGGGAACCCACAAAACATATATATACAACAGCGACTCCAAGAGTCAAGAATACAGATATAACATACGAAGATCCAAATCACCTTGAAAACGATACGTCCGGAAATGCGGACAAGATGCAAATTGAGCTAAGAGCCGAAGAATAACCAATGGCGCCCATAACCTGCCCGAGCCAAGCCGGAAGGGTAACCTCATTGACGACGTCGATCTCAAAACCTGCTAAAAACAAAAGGGTGCCGACAAAGGCAAAGGAAAAGAGAGCGGTCAAGATCGAGGCCAAAGGCGAGAGACTAGAATTGGCGGTCCTCGCCTACATAGGTATGGTGGATCAAGCGGTAGCATGCACTAAACAACCTATAGAGACTCGATACAAATAGCGGCTATCAGAGAGGGGTAAGAAAGACCTATTCGGAACCAACCTGATTCTACCACCAAACATACCCATCCTGGTATTTCCCCCTCGAGAACAAACGAGGAAGTCAACCGAGGAACTCACACAGTTGGCAGTTTTATTCATTCCGTTATAGTTGCGGCAATTACTAGTCAAATATAGATAGCATGAGTCATCCTGATATAATAAGCAGTGGGCGGTTTTAGTTAACCATTCTGTTGTAGTTGCAACACTTTCTAGTTAGATACAATTAGCATGAGATATCCCAAACCCAGCAGTTGTTGGTACTTTTATTTAGCCATTCCGTTGCAGTGAAGCTGATTACTAGTCATATCGGATACAAGTCAAATTATAACAGTAAACTTTAGTTATAGTTGTCTATGATCGAGAACTGTGCTCCAAGTCGTCCATAACCCCGGACACGGCTTCTCGAAAAGATTAAACCCTGCAGGGGGGCACCAAAGTTTCCACACGCACCTACACCCTTGTTGTCAGATCAGGTAGGTACAAGATCACAAAACATACTCCCAACGGTATGTCGACGGGGTTTCGGACAAGACGTTTCCCAGACCCAAAGCAAGCACGGGGGGCCACCCCACTAAGCTACCATGTGAAGTCGGCCGGTCTCGAGACGGACTCGGGGTTTGTGTCGACGGTAAACGATCGGGAACCCGAAAGTGTGACTGGGCTTGTCGACACAAATAACGTGTCACGGTCCTAACAGATCTGGTGCTCCACGACAATCTTAAATAAAGCAAGAAAGCATGGCATAAGTACAGGATAGTAATAAAGCCCCAAACTACTTTGTGGCCCCAGCAAGATTGGAATCGGTACTAAATCGATGGGGTGCCCACACACACCTGGTGGTTAGCGCTCGATCTCGAACAGTGTCAAGAACTCGGGTCCCACGGACACCGGTGAGCGATTAAAACCAAATATTGTCTATTACCCACCGGTGCCTCTGCATTTACCTACTTCAATTTTAGTTATTAAACAGTAATTAAAGCCATGATCATCTCCAACATTAAACATGCGGCAATACTCCAACAACGGTGGTACTTGACGACACGCAACAGCACTTGAGCAAGCGACTACGACGCGCAAGTCCGACTATCTACCAATCAACAGGTAATAGGATGTGTCCAAGGCAATATAAGGCTGCAAGGGATATCATGGGTACGAAAACTAGAGCATCGCAACACAGATAGCAATAGATCAACAGGAGGGAATAAATACTATAAAAGTAAGATAGGTAGAAAGGGGGAGGTGCTCGCCTGAAAACATTGCCGAAGGTTCATCCGAAGATCGGGTCGACACTCGCATCAACTCATCGGCCTAATCCGTGAAGAAGCAAAGCACTAGAAGAAACACCGGATGGACTATTTAATACTATGGCAAAAGATCCGGCATGCTTATGATATGATGCAGATGCGGTGCAATTAGGCAGTATTTAGCGGAACCGGGGTCCCGACAATTAATTGAGTGGTTCAAGTTATTTAGAACCCCCACAATTTAAATGTTGTCTTAACATGGCAAAACATGGTATCGGTTCGCTACACAAATTTAAATGGAGTCCGGAATAAGACAAAGGTATTCCGCATATCGACTCCATATTTAATTACGAGGTGAATCGGCATAATGCCCCAAACCACAATATGTATGCAAGCATGACAATTTAATATGCAACAAGTATATTATATATATTACAAAAATATAGGGGTCTTAGGAAAAGGGGTCACACATTAGAGGTCTCGACGATCTTGGGGGTTCGAAGGGGTTCGGTTCGGATGGGGCTTCGAATCCATGACGAAGGTCATGGCATCCAGGAAGGCGATCTTGACATGCCGACGGTTCAGTCTTCGGGAACTTTTCGATCCATCACATGGTCTCCGGTCTTGACAGGAGGAAGGTCTTGTCGAGAACCTCGGGTCCAAGCGGCCTCTAACTGCGAACTTGACGGTGCGGTCCTGTTAGGTGGTCGCGAGCGTCTTGGTGGTACTTGGGTCTATGGAAGGTCTCGGTGATGCAAAACTTGTGTCGAACATGCTACCGACGAGCACTGCACTGCCAAAGAGAAACCATACATTGCAAGGATCAAACGGAGGAAGCCTCCCGACGACCAAAGCGAGATGGAAACTAGCAGAGCACGGCTAGCGGCATGCAGCCCAAAGGATACGAGGCCATGTGAGTATCAACTCAGATGTCCTAGGAGACCAGAGAACCCGTAGAGACGACGCTGGCGTCGGTGCCTTGCATGCTGCAGTGGCGGCGGAAGCCAGAGGGCGGAGGCGCTCAGGCCGGCGAGGGAGCTCGGGGAGGCAGAGCAGATGGCGGCGGCTCCTGGCTGTGATGGAGGCCGAGGTGGCGATGGCGAGGAGGAGCCCGACGGCAGACTCGGGGAGGCATGGCGCCGGCGAGAGAGAGGTTCGCGGGGAGGCACTAGTGTCCGCGGAGGAGGCGGCCAGGAGGTCGAGGTGGCAGACGACGACGCAGGGCAGACGGGCGTCCTGGGGCGGTGCCGGGGAGCTCGGCTCGACGGTGGGGTGGAAGCTCGCGAGGCGGCCGCCGGAGCTCGGATCGAGAGGAACCGAAGTAGGGTCGGCCCAAGGAGGAGGGAGCAGCCACGGGGCTCGCTGGTGAGGTGGAGGGTGGCTCGAGGCCAGGCGGCGGCGGGTGAAGGAGGAGGGAGCGGCCACAGGCATCGGGGATGGGGATCGCGAGCGAGACAGAGCGAGAGAGAGGAACGGGTCGAGGAAGGGCCGGGGCGTCGCATGCGGGAAGCGGGGTGGGGCCAGGCTGTCGGTGGGCGCGGGGTAGGCGGGTGGCGTGATGCCAGGCGGTGGGGCCGCAGGTGGGAGTGGTGGCACGGAATTGGGGGCGGGAGTGGGACCGGGGGCTGCGGTTGTTCACTGGGTGGGACCGGTCGACCAGGTGGGGTTTGGGGCGCGTGCGGGGCGGTGAACGAGGCGGGACAGCGGGGAGCGTGGGCGGGTCGGTGGCCAGGCTGGAGGGTTAGGGGTAGGTGGGGTGAGGTGGCAGGTTAGGAGTGGATGGGGTGGAGGAAGTGGTGAGGTGGCGGGTGGTGATTGGCCGGGGTGATGTGGCTGGGGATGGGTAGATTAGGATTAGGTAGGAAAAGATTTGGGGTAGCTAGGATTTTATCTAGAGGTGGCCAGCTGGGCTTTCGGGCCTGGCGGGCTGCCTCCTCAAAATAAAAAAAATATTTTATTATTTGAAACGGGGCTTTTGCAAACCGTTGGTAGACGAAACAAAATATTCCGGAGACCCGGGTTTTAATTTGAAATCAATACGGGGCGTTTTAGAAAACAAAAACAGGCTTTTCGAAAATAGTTTTTATGCAAACAAATGCAAGATGACATGATGATACTCAAATGCAATGTGGCATGATGACATGAGCATGGGGTCATGATGATGCAATGCACAAAAATAACGCGATTTTCTAGTAGTGGTTTTTGCGGGGCGCCACAAAATATGGTCCCAGCATTTTTTTGCAAATGGACAATCCCATAAGAGATAATTTGCTGATTCTTCCGAGTAGCAGTTGGATGTTACACAATTGTAATCAGGAAGGATGAACTTCTTTCTCTTCAAGAGATTTCTTGTATTCAATCTGTCTAGAAGCAGAAGCCAGAAGAAGAATTTGTGTTTATTTTGACAGGAGGTTGCCCAAACCCAAGAAAAGTGTGGTGGTGAAGGTGAGTATCCAATCATGGCAGAGTAGGCCTTTTTAACTTCAAATTTATCTGATCCCCAAATGTAGTTCCAATTATCATGGGTGTCCTCCTGAGTGGTATGCCTGAAATCCTGGCATCTTTCTTCCATGACCAAAAACTCAGAGTAAGCTTGTTGAGAGAGAGGTAGGTGAAGGTTATCTTCTAGAAATTCAGCATGAAGGAATTCATGTACACTGATATTTGTGGACTTAGCATAGGACAGAAGGTGGGGGAATTTATTCATCAAGCACTCATCTTGCCAGAGGTCAGACCAGAAATAAGCAGACCTTCCTGAAATCAGATTGCACTTAGCCATACCTTTAAAGTTATCAACTAATTTGATATGAGATTTCCACCAGAATGATCCCTCCATGCTTCTTCCAGGTAGTTTTCCATTTTTGTAATAGGTTTCCCATATGAGATGAACCCAAGGGATGTCCTGGTGGTTGTAGAATTTGTCCAAGTTTTTTAGAAGGAGGGCATTATTTTGAATCTGTAGGTTTAGTACCCCTAACCCCCCCTGATTTTTAGGATGGCAGATTTTGTCCCAAGACACAAGAGCTTGTCCCTTTTCTTGTACATCTTCAGTCCTCTTTCTCCACAGACAATATCTCATATATTTTATAATTTGATCCTTGATGGCAATTGGTACCTCCAAACATCTCATGAAAAATAGAGGAAGTGAGGAGAGAATAGATTTAACCAGCTGCAGTTTTCCTCCATAATTCAAGAAATTAGCAATACCACATAATCTTCTTTCCACGCTCTGAACAATGGGTAGAAAATGCTCCATAGATGGTTTTGTAATGCTTAATGGTAAACCAAGGTAGGTGAAAGGGAGGCAACCAGTTTGACAGTTGATTGTCATAGCAAAATGCATAAGCCTGTCATTACATGTGTTTATTGGCATCATGCAAGATTTCAAATAGTTGACTTTGAGCCCAGTGGAACTTGCAAATGTTTGAAGAAGTGCTTTCAAGCATAATAATTGAGAAGCATCAGCCTTAAGTACCACCAATGTATCATCAACATATTGAATAACAGGGAAATCACTGTTGGGTGGTCCTACTATAGGTGGAGTTAGAAGGTTCATATGCATGGCCTTGTTCAGGACAGATTGCAGAAGGTCAGCAGTAAGAAAAAATAGTAATGGTGAAAGGGGGTCTCCTTGTCTTACACCTCTCCTGTAATAGAACTTTTTACCAGGCACACCATTTAGTAGTATTTCAGAAGTTCCAGATTCAAAGATCATTTCAATCCACTTAATCCATTTTCTCCCAAATCCTCTAGCTTTAAGGATATTTATGATGGCAGAGTGGTCAATTGTATCAAATGCCTTCTCAAAATCAAGTTTAAAAATTAAAATTTCCTCCTTTGACTTGTGGCATTGGAACAAGTATTCAAATGCCCATCCAATGCAATCTTGAATAGATCTATTGTTGAGAAAACCATATTGGTTTTTATGTACCAATTCCAGAATAACAGATTGTAGTCTATTTGCAAGAAGTTTAGTAATTATTTTGAATATGCAGTTCAATAAGGAAATTGGTCTAAAATCAGCCGAGGTAGAAGGGCATGTGACTTTAGGGATGAGAGTAATCTAAGAAGAGTTGATGCTCTCAAGGGAAACTTTCTCATTGAAGAAATCATGAATCAGTAATTTGATATCATATCCAATGATTGACCAACAGCTTTTGATAAATTCATTATTAAAACCATCAGGTCCAGGTGACTTGTCATTTGGTAGTTTAGAAATAACCTCCTCAATTTCCTTATCAAGAAAAGGTTTTTCAAGTGAATTCTTCATCTCATCAGTCATTCCATTTCCATAGAAATATGCAAGGTTATAGTGCATATCAGTTTTGATTGATGTACCCATTCTTGCCCTGAAGTCATTCCAAAGGATATCAGCCTTGTCATAGTGATTGGTAAATTCCTGTCCATTTTCATTCTTGATCATTGAGATATAATTATGTCTATAACTGATGGTTGCTTTGGAATGAAAAGACTTAGTGTTTTCATCCCCAAGTTTTACCCATTTAATTTTCTCTCTTTGTTTCCAATAGGTGTTTTGGTTCTGAAGAAGAGAGATAATATGGGATTTCAGGATATCTCTGAGGTGCCATTCATTGATGGTTAATGTTCTAGATTCTTTAAGTAGATCCATAAGATCAATGGTGTCATTAACCTTAGCAATTTGGTCCTTTAAGCATGGTAACTGTTTGGCCCAAATCTTGATGCCTCTCCTCACATTTTTCAACTTGGCACATGTTCTTTTTGCTAAGTCCTGATAATTCACTGGTATATTCCAGGCATTTTGCACAATCATCTTAAAATCAGAATGATGAAGCCAGTAATTTTCAAATCTAAATATTTGTGCCTTGGGGATGTTAGTTCCAATAGAGATGACACAAGGGAGATGATCAGAAGTAGGCTTGGATAGGGGTGTAACCAAAGTGTAAGGGTATTTGGTTGTCCAAGAACTAGAAGTAAAAAACCAATCCAGTCTTTCCAGAAGTGGATCTTTTTGCATGTTACTCCAAGTGAATTTTCTGCCCTTCAGTGGTAGCTCAGTAAGTCCCAGGTTGTTGATAGCATCATTAAAGAGCATAGTTTCATTAACATCCCGCCACTTTTATTTCTATCAGTAAGACTTCTGATAAGGTTAAAATCCCCTAACACAAGCCAGTCCATACTATCAAGCATAGTTCTAGTGCTAGTGTTATTCTATTAGTGTTCTAGAGTGGCTTGGTACTAAGATGAGCTGAAAGCTTCTATTGGGAAGATTAGCATATGCTAGCTATGGAGTTTCTTTAGCTTATGATGCTGGTCTAAAGCTAAGCTAAATAGAAACTTAGTTTCTGCTTTGTTGTCCCTCATGGATATGTTATGGTATTTAGTACCAGCTACTGCTTTTTGAGTTCTCTGATAAAATGACTAGTATTCTTACTGTTTAATATGGATCCTTGAGATTTGTTGAGTTCTGTGGTGTTACTCTTTTAAGAGATGTGCCCAGAAATCATGATCTAGGGCTATGGTTATGTTGGCATGTGGAAATATAGCTTTATATCCAGGATCTATGATGAACAGGCTGAGATCCTGGATTTGTTTGTAAGGTTTAGTCATTGGTCTTTATGCAAAACCTTCTGTGATGGATACACCCCACTTGGGTGACTCTGAGAGGTTTACATATAAAACAACACATGCTTGATAATCTAGAATAGATGATTTGATCATGTGATGATTTTATGTGTACTCACCACACAACTTGGTTGCTGGGGTTGTGGTTGTGGTGCTGGTTGATCTTGCTGGCTTGTTTGCTCTACACCTCCTGGTGCTGCTTCTGCTACTTCTGGATCCTGGAAGCTTGTCCTTGATCTTTATGTCCACCTTCTCCACCCCCTCCTTATGTCACCATCTAGTGAGCATTTGGATGGTCAGGTGTATGGCTTGGCTGGTGGTTTGCTTGCCTTTGGGCAGGATTGATGTGTTCCTGGTTTGGTGTTTGAGAAGAAGTGTAAGCTGCTAGGCTATGCTGCGGCTGTGCACTTCTCCTTTTGCTTGTGTAGCTGTTGTCACTGTGTTGAAAGCACACCCATGTAGTTTGGTGACTAAGCTGTGTGTTTGTGTGGTCTGGTCGAGTGGATCAGCTCAAGTGAAAATATCTCCACCTGTTACCCCTTTACTAATTACTGCCTGGTGAAACTTGCCCCTCTATTATTACTCTGTGATGTAACATGAACAATGCATTTCATTGTTCACCACTGAGAGTAACACTAACTAATTAACTCTTGTTTTCTTTTTAGTTGTTTTATCTTATTTACAGGAACAAGATCTGGAGATACAAGATTTAGTATAGGAATAGATAAGTAGCATAGGTCTTAATTGTGACCTGCTTTCTTTATTCCTTTTGTAAAGAATCTTGTAAAGATTTATTATAAGATAATAAAGTTGTATTTTTATTCTCTGTAATCTTCTACTTTTGATGTATTTATTACAATTTGTAATGTTGTAATGTAATCAGAAAAGAAGAATCTATTTCTTATCTAATTTTCATTGTCTCTAATTCTTATTGTTGTTTACTATATCTAGGATTTAATCAAATAATGTTAATAAGGTATTTTGGGAAACCATTTAATATTACTAAACTCCAAGTTTCAAATACTTTCAAATTGATTTAACTTTTAAATTTGAATTCAAAATAATTCCCCAAAACTTAATAATTCCCAAAGGTCATGTCAAAATTCATAGCAATCACTAACAAAAGCTATTCCTACCTCCAATTAGTGAAAGAAACTCTGATCCCTTTAGGTTTTTATTTGGCGAAAAATTTACCATGATTTTACAGATGCATGCATGCACAAACTTAGATTCATATTTCTACCCTTTGTTGGATCCTAATGTTGGGATGTTACATATGGTTATGCAACTTCTGTCACACTGGTGCACTATTCCATGTGGCAGTTGCATTCCAAAGTGTTTTTGGGCCTTTTGACACATGGTTTGACACATGAAGTTTCTGGAGTCATTGCATGTGTTCTTTTCTAAACGTGCCATTGTTACTCAAGAGGGAATAAATGAGTATGCCTAACGCGCTAGGGTTATACTCGAGGGAAAAACGTGATTTACTGTACGCGTGTCGAGGTGCACGGTGTAGTAACGGACGCGTGTTGCGGTGCATGGTGCAGTAGCCAACGCGGTTAGTACGTGGTGCACGATGGTGCAACGAAACGTCCCTGTCCCTTCACCTTTATTATAGAGCCCCTCTCCCTCTCCCTCTCCACCTACCCACTCTCACTCTCGCTCACTCACGCAACTGTCTCCACTGTCTCATCACCTTCTGCGAACTCCGAAGAAAACCCCAACCACACCAGCGATGGAGAAGAAGGATGCGGTGGACATCATCGCCTCTAAGGCCGCTAGCAAGGAGGGCTCTGTCTCCATCCAGGCCCTATCGAGGCATCGAAGGCAGCCGCCATCCCTGTCCAGGCCCCTGTACCCGCTTCCTACATAGCCGCCGGTGAGGAGGCCCCCGCCGGTCGCGGCCAGATCCCGCTTGATTGGGACCCCTACAAGGAGGAGGAGTACATATGTCCGGGGAACTCCCATGGTCGGAGGTAACTAGGATTTGCTCCCCTTCCCTTGTTCTTCTTCCATTCCCATCGTTGGATGTTAGATCTTGTGTTATTAGGGTTCAACTGTTCGCATTTGAATCGTTGGATGTCAAATCGATCTTCTTACATCAGCTAATCCTCTTGTGTTGGATGCTAGATTGATACTGTGTTTCGATGAATCCGCCTGTTCGCATTTCAATCCTATTTAATTTGTGCTTGGAGTTGTAGTTCAGGGATTCCATAGTTAATACTAGACCCGATCTTTAGTTGGAACCAGTATTTGATTTTGTTTGAGATTTTGGGGAATTTAACACACTCGGTTTATATATGCAAATAATCAAGGGATCTCAATCGGTTAATTTAAAAAAATAATCAATCCCGGTAATCAAGGGATCTCAATCATGTCCCTATTATCATGTATGCTACTATTTTGTTCCAACAGGTGCACAACAGTGACGTCTACAACGATAACGAGTCCAAGCGCACCAACACTCGTCAGATGCTGAGGAGGCTACAGTCCGGCCAGTACGACGCCTACTTCGCTGACGGCGTCTACATGTGCCCTTCTGCAAGAGGAAACTTGCCTCCACCGACTTCAACTGCCTCGTGAGGCATGCATAGAGCTCGAGCTCCTATAACCCCAATGTTGACGCGATCGTGAACGTCAATGCCTTCTTCGTTCACCACAAGGCGCTCGACATTCACCTCTGCAACCTCCAACAGGTGGCCATCGGAGAGGATCACATGCCTCCGATCAAATCCAAGGTGCGAAAGATCAAGGAACTGGGCAGCAAGAAGTGGAGGAAGCGCCAGAGGGAGGAGGCATAAGCCAAGAGGGGCTGAACGCGTGTGTTGCTGCTGCTGTAAAGTAACTTTTTTTGTTTTTATATGTTGTGTGTTGGCTACTGAGCAACGAATGTATCGAACCTCGTTAAGTATCATACTATCTATCGCTATATCTTATATTAGCTGATGTGCGCAGCTTATCTATATGTGTTTTGTTTTATGAATGTATGTATTTTGCTAGTGTAATTTGCTGCTCTAGATTTGCTACTAGATTGGATAAAAAACGTGGGCCAAAAGAAATGAATGATTGAAGAGAGAACATGCTCTAGATTTGCTACCAATTTGGGCAAAAAAGAAACGTAACTGTTAGCGAGATAGGAAAAACATGCTTTGAAAACTACCAATTAACGATCAAAAAAACTGCCAATTAAGGCGAGAAGAGACAGAACCCACTCGTGCACACTACCAAACGCGGTGGTTGATGCGGGTGCGACCACGGCGACCGCGAGCTCGAATTCAGGAGGAGGACAGCAAGACTGAGAAGGTTCGGCATGGTGACAGATCTTCTCAGGGAATGAATTATCGTCCCGCGCCGTGCCATAGGTGCGGTCATGGTGAGGGCAATCTTCGATTCAGAATGAGGAGAGCGGGGTCAAGCAGGTCCGAGCACGTTCCAGATTCACCCCCGAAGAAAATGGCGTCCCAGCTCCGTGCCATGGCCGCGACCACATATCACCGCTCCAGGAAAAAAAAAAGACGACGTAATGGGAAATAGATGCAGGCGCAAACGCTGAAAGTTTACATGGCAGTCACGACGGCAACGACATAACGATCAAAACTGACAAGGGCCCAACTTGACAGACGTTAGCGTGATATTTTGTGTTCAACGTTATATTAAATTCGTGCCAAAAAGAGCTTTAAGCATTTGACACGTCAGTTATAGATAACGTGATCCGATTACAAACAACTTGGCGTGTCGATTTTCGCAAATTAAAAACCTCCGATCCGTGTCAAAATGAAAACCATAGGGGCCTTCCCCGTTTGTCGTTTGTGTCGCGTCCCCTCCCCCTTCCTGCCGCGGAATGGACATGGGCTTGGGCCTCCGCCGTCGGCGCCACGTGTCGCCGCCGCGGCGGAACGGTGTTCCCCACCGTGACGACACTGCCTCCGATGATCCTCCCTCGCCTGCACCGCCTTCCGCGAGGTCACACCTCAACTCGGTCGTGGCACGCATCCGGCGCTACGCGGGGCGTGCGCCTCCGACGGGGCCCTCCTTCGAGACGGCGCTCTCCGCCGTCGGCCATCCGAGTCTCCAGCGCGCCGGACACCCAGTACACGCTCCGGACGTGCCCACCCCCTCTGCCCTGGACTCCACCGCGCTGGACTCGGTTGCTCTTCCGACATCACCCGCTACCTCCGCTTCGGACTCCAACTCCTACGCCGCCGACAACCTTGGCCACCCCGCCGACCACACAGCCCGCGCGCTGCCTCGCCTCCACACCTCCGACTACGACATCCACGGTCCGGCCGCGCCCTTCGCCCCCGCGCTGTACTCGGTCGGTCCTGTGATATCACCTGCACCCTCCGCTGGGGACTCAAGGCCCGACGTTGCCGACTACATCTCAGCTGATTCCTCCGTCCACGCGCTGAACGAGGTAATTTCCGAAAATCGAATACGCAGTCCCCATCCGTTTTGTGATGATATGTTTTCTTCAGACCTGTGAGAGTGTCATTGCCACTTCTGTCAGATAGCTGCCTTTGACTACAAACAAGGATACGCTTAGCTTTGAAGCCTAAACATGCCCAATCTGTAGCATTCAAAATAACCGCCGACACGTGTCTCTATCGCTAGCTTCCTCTTAAACTCAGTGGTTTGAATAGTGGTTTTTTTATGGTATTTCTAGGCCTTGTAGGAGGTTGCAGGTGAGCTTGTGGTTACATTCATGAGAGTGGACACGACAAAAAGAAAGAGTCTTCGAAACAGTATCGAAATCAATTTCTGATTGTCTGCCATAATATCTATCTGTATTGTCATAATGGCAATTAGTATTTCCACATCCTGATCAAGTATGGAACTTATTTCTGCTAGTTGAGTAGGAAAAAACAAATTAGCGACGGGTATATGTACGCATTCATAACATTTAGCCTGCTAGCTGGTAGTAATTGATTTGGGCTTGACATTGCAAATGTGTAACTTGAAGCACATATTTATGTTGCAATTTGAAATGCAGGCACGATTTACTCGAGATAATGTGCTGTACGCATATTCGTTTCTCTGTCTTGGCGCGATTCTTCAGACCAGGAAGGACATTGAAGATGGGTGGTACACTGGATTTGAGACGTTCTTTATTCTAATGATGATGGTATCCTTCGGCATGATAGGGGGTCGGTGTCATGGCAAACATTTCGACCCATATGTCCGATACCAACGATATGATCTCAGCCGTGATGTCTCGTACATCATTTATCTTGAGCTCTTGTCTCTTATTGACCACTTTATCCTTCTGGGCTGGAGGACATGGATTCGTCTCTGGTATCATCGCTGCCCTCTTTATCATGATTGTCATGGTATCTGCTTGGAAGTTCCGCGACCCTACAACCGCCACCATTGTGTCTACTTTCTTCAGCTCTTGCTTGAGTAAGATCAAGGTTGGTTGGCGGTCTCGTTCACAACGCATCCTTCCCCTGTGATTCTTTGTTGGGAAAAGTCCAAAACAAACCTTAAACTCGTAAATAAAAGCTAAATCGAACCCTGACCTTCAAATCCCGGAAATTGGCACTCTAAACTTATAATTTCTGGTCTGTTTTGAACCCTATACCTGTTTGACATACCGGGATTACTACAATCCTGACCGGGATAACATGCTAGTCTCACTGAAGATTCGGACCCACATGTCATATCATCCTCTTCCTGGATTTCTCACATTCACCACACTGTGGAACGCTAGCTGCTGAACTATCCACGCGCACCTATGAACGTTGGTCTCGCCGTTGCTCAGGTGCTAGCTACGTTGCGTGCAGGCTCTCACAACTGAAACGAGCAGCCAGACTTTATCCTCTTTGCTAATTAATCAGAGATTAACGAATAGCAGCAAATTGACAAGCTTCAGGTACAGATAATTTCTGAACGGAGCCGTTGCTGGCCGGGCGCACGCGATCGCGCAGAAGAGGCCGGAGCGGAGGAACATTAAGACGATTCCGTGCATCCCAGGCGAGATCGATTTCTTCAGATCTCTTGACATTTACAACTTAGGCTCTGACGAGGGCAGAGGACCAGCCGCACATACGGTCTCAGGCTCGACAACGCTTCCCCAAACGATCTCAAAATTCTGCGGGGGCGTCGGTATCCAGCACGAGCTTACCGCGTTTGTCCTGCAGCCGCTTCGACCAAGGGTGCCGATGTGGCACTGGGACGCTTGGACTCACGAGATGCAACTCCCTGCCTGCAACCTGGGTGGATTTAACTGGACTGCCCGGTTCCTTCCACAGTTGTCGCGTCTGAGAGGGCGTCGCCGATCTGCTGGAGTTCCGTGATGGAGATGGAGATGGTCAAGAGAGAATAATTGGAAGGAAACAGAAGGTTGAAGATAGATATGACAAGTGGACCCTTCTGTCAGCCGGAGTAACAATCTGAGTATTTATTTTTCTCGTATGGAATCCAGGTTCAGGTTTTAAAATAGACCAGAATTATCAAGTTCAGAGTGCCAATTTCTGGGATTAGAAGAGGTTCGATTTAGCTTTCATCTACGAGTTCAAGATTTGTTTTAGACTTTTTTCTTCTTTGTATGAGCTTGATGTATGCTGAGGGGGTACTTTCATACTGTTTCAGGATGCATGTGACAATATTAGGGATATTACTAGAGTTTATTAGTAGAAGTACATTCTGCAACGAACTAGTAAAGGATGAATAATCCTTTTTGCATGTGAGGGTGAATGGAACAGTACCCGTGTAAGCAAAATGACTAATTTTGTTCATTTTATCTGAAGTTGAATGGTTCAATCTATTATAGTATAGCTTAATCCTGAGCAAAAGCGAGGCATCTGAGGCCATCTTTCTGCGCGCGCGTTTCTGGCCGTCTGATCTTCACTCTGAGTCAGCTCAACTGTGCAGTTTCAGGTGTTGACCGAAGTCTTAGGAGCTGGTCCTTCCTGACCCCGCCCCCACCCCCACCCCATCTCGATCCTGTTCCCCTCCACCAGAGACCCCGCTCATCCCAGCCCCTCCTCCGTCTCCCCCAGCAACCTACGCCACCCCGTCCGTTCCCGAGCTCTCCCTCTCACCTCCGCTCCCTCCACTCATGAGTCCATCGCCTCCCGTCTAGCTCCCGCATCCAGCGTCAGCCGCCTCTTCTTCCCGGCTTCGAACCTGCCCAGTATCGATTCAACATCGCCCCCGACCTCACGCACCCGTCCACCGCCACGCTTTGCTGATGGTGAGGAAGATAAGGATGAGGTGAGCGTGTGGGACTTTGTGGGTGAGAGAGAGGGGGCAGTGCGGGTAGAGATGCTCCTATGCGGGACTACATGAAGATGTCGCATCATCCTCATCGCTTTGACTGGAAAATTTAGGACGGATGGCGGAAAAAAGGAATTGAAAGTAGAAGCCCCCTGATACATTGGAAATGTATCTATAATTTTTGATGCTCCATGCTTGGTTTTATCCACTTTCTTGTATTTTCTCCACACTTTGGAGTACTTTTCATATGATTTCTTGGACTAACCTATTAACAAGAGCCATTGCCATTTGCCTTTTCTGCTGTTTTAGTTCCGGGAAAGTCGAAAATGAATATTCTCGAATTGGATGGGACAAAAGCCAAAGTGCCTATTTTCTAGAAGACTCAGAGCGAATCGAGACGGAGGAGGGCTGGGGCTGGCCACACCCCCAGGCTGGGCCTGGCCGCCAGGCATGGTGTGTGGTGGCCCAGGCACCCTTCGTCCCCCTCTTCGTCTATAAGAAGCCTTCTGACCTAAAAACTTCGGGGGGTTCGATGTTTTTCCAGAGTAAGTTCATGGCCGCCACCTTGAAGGAGATTCGGGGACAGAAAGTCTCTGTTAAGCATTCTACGGACGGGGAAGTTCCCCCGGAGCCATCTCCATCGATCTCCACCATCATCTTCATCGACCATCCATGTTTCCCCCATCTATGAGTGAGTAATCCCCCGCTGTAGGCTATGGAGATGGTAGGGATTGGATGAGATCTTTCATGTAATGACATCAGATTGTTAGGGCATGGTGCCTAGTATCTTTTATTAGTGCTTTATGACTTTGTTGCAACTTGTTGTGCTTAATGCTTGTCACTAGGGCCCGAGTGCCATGATTTCAGATCTGAACATGTTATTGATTCATTATGATAGTATTGTTCTTGGTCTTATCTACAAGTTATATACACACGTCGTTGTCCGGAACCTATGGCCCCGAAGTGACAGAAATTGGGATAACCAGAAGGGAAAGGCTTTGATGTGAGGATCACATGTGTTCATGGAGTGTTAATGCTTTGCTCCGGTGCTCTATTAAAAGGAGCACCTTAATTGCCAGTAGTTCCCTAGAGGCCCCGCTGCAAACGGGCTGGCGGACAAAAGATGTTGTGCAAGTTCTCATTGCGAGCACGTATGACTATATATGGAACACGTGCCTAGGATTGTCTAGTACTTGGATGCTTTATCTTATTTATCTGCAATTGTCCTATGTTCTAATTGCTATGTGAATTGTCTTGTCCATGCAATGCCCGTCCATCCATCCCTATGCCTACCTTTTCGAATCCCATTGTTTTTGTTTTTTACTACTTTTTTTTTGCTTTACTACTCATTGCATTTTACTATTCCTACTACAAAACTGTTGCTACTGATAAACTGCTGTGAGCAAGATTGTTTCCAGGTGTAGCTGAATTGACAACTCAGTTGTTAAGGCTTATAAATATTCTTTGACTCCTCTTGTATCGAATCAATAAATTGGGTTTCACTTCCCTCGAAAATACTGCGATACACCCCCTATACTTGTGGGTCATCACCCCCTCCACTCCCGAGCTCTCCCTCCACCTCCGCTCCCTCCGCCCCAACCACTCACGAGTCTGCAACTCACATCCAGCTCCCACATCCAGCGCCGGCTTCCTCTGCTTTCCCGCCTCGAACCTGCCTAGTACCAACTTCGTCCCCAACCTCGCGCACATGTCCGCCACCACGCTTTGTCGATGGTGAGGAAGATAAGGAGGAGGTGAATGCGTGGGACGGTGGGGGTGAGAGAGAGGGGGCGACGCGGGTAGATACACTCCTATACGGGACTACGTGAAGATGTCACATCATCCTCACTGCTTTGACTGAAAAAATCAGGGAAGGATGGCGGAGAAAAAGGAATTGAAAAGGAGAAGAAGTTCACTCTGACTTGCGCACTACAAAAAGGCAGCTCATCTGGTGTCGTTGCTCTTTTTACGGCATTTCTTGAATCGCCTAAAGGCTTAGGAAAATCAACTACTATCGTTAGGCTAGGAGAAAGATCAATCCTTCGTTCGGGGACCCAAGACCTTGGCTTTTTAGAGAATCCCGCTCCTGTGTCATAGGACTTGTAGCTCGGCAGTCCACCGGGTAGGTTTGTTTATCCTTCCTTTTTCGAGTGTCTTCTTGGATAGTTATAGCGGCCCACTAACATGCAAGAAATGCTCGCGCCATCCGAGAAATAGCCGTGTTTCATGCCACTTCAATAATTAGCATGTATGTATTCCCGAAACAAAGCAGAACAAGCTGATTTGGGCCCCTCTTAGGCTCTACAATTGACTTTTTTTAAATATATTAGCATATCTCGAGAATACATGAGATGCTTGTGTAAATTGATACATGTTCTACGTTGTTCTATAATTTCTACACGAGTTAACAAAAATTTCAGTGCCCTTGACTTGGAGCATGCTCTATGATTAATGAACAAACGGGTTCCATCGACTAAGTGGGTCCAAAAAAAATATCATAGCTTCTATTTTTCATTTTTTATGTATATAAATTATCAAAACTTAATTACAAATTAAATCTTGCTTTTATGTAAAGATTCATGGCAACTTTGAGCCATACCTTTTCTTTTAAATTTTATTAAACCAGTGAATAATTTGGAATATATCAAGTATAACTCCTGCATAGAATTAGTATATATATAATGTGGTTGTCTATATTGAATAAACTAATCATTTAATAATCCAGCCACTTATAAGTGTTGAATACAAAGTTGTGCCTTTTCTTGGAGCTCTGCAATCTAAATAGCTGTAAGCATCGATTTTGAGGCAGTCGAATAAGGTTATCTTGTGATCTTCATAAGTTAGTTTGTTTTGATATTATTAGTTTTTTATCTTGATCATGTAATATGCAAGTTTCTTGTGATACTGAACTTATTCTATTACTCGATGTATTTTTGTTTAAAGTTTGCTCGATGTACTTTTGTTTACCTGAAGAAACACTGATACCCCTATGTTGCTTATGAGCTTCAACATGAAATAAGGGACCGGCTCTTGCATCTAAGGCCAGATCTCTCAGTCTCAGACATGTCTAACACGTAAATGACACATTTATCTACCGATTAAAACACTTAACCTCGCACATGCTCATATATTTAATTTATAGTAACACAAATAAAACAAAATATGTTACCAGTAGTGAATACAACACACCTATCATGCTCAGATAAATAGACTTTAGGCGGCGCGGCGAAGCACGCATGTTCACCTAGTATGGTGAAACCCTATGTGCTGAATGATTCGATCTGTACTCTTTCAGTTGATTTCCAGTATCAGCCTTGCAGCAAAATGCCTTATATTTTGTTTTTGTGTGTGAAGCTAAATGGGTCAGTCTTCATTGCATTGTGTATATATATATAGGATATTCATATGGGACACCATGGTGTCCGGGCACCGTAAATATATATGTATATATATAGCTCTGATATTCAAGAACCGGTTCCTGAATACATATTTCCTCACGCGAACAGCAGGAACACCTTGTTAACTTCCACGCGAACACGAGTTAACTTCGTTTTCTTTCGAAGTTAACTTCTAGTTTGTAGATGTCTGTGCAAGTTAACTTCCGCGAACATCTTACCTCCCTCCGTTTGTACAAGTTAACTCCCACTTCTATGCTAGTTAACTTCCTGACGGAGCACCTGTTTTCTTTTAGGCGAACACACAGGAACCCCTTATTAACTTTCACGCAAACACGAGTTAACTTCTTTTTCTTTTCAAGTTTACTTCTAGACATTAGCAGTAATAATGAATGTTAACCTCCATCTATGCAAGTTAACTTCCACGAACTTCTTAACTGTCCCTTGTGTATAAGTTTTTTCCTCTTTGTATGCTCGTTAACTTCCTAACGGAGCATTATTTTTTCTTGTTTTTTTGCGGACTAAATATTAACTTTCGCATGTGCAAGTTACTTGCGTGACCCTTCTTAACTTTCCCGTGTGTACAAGTTAACTCCCTCTTTTTCTATACTAGTTAACTTTCTGAAAAGCATTGCAGAGGGGGTCTGACGACAGGGAGAGGAGGAGCAAGAAGGTAGTTAGGTGGGGAGAGGCGCGGGCGTGGGCAGGGAGGAGGGGGCTAACGATGCGGGAGAGGAGGAGAAAGAAGGTAGTTAGGTGGGGGTTGCTGAATAGCTTATTAAGTAGGAATCTCTTAAGGTTTTTTTTGAATAGTCCTATCCTATATATATATATCGAAAATAGTGAGATATCATGGGTGCTAGCAATGCATACCAATCCCTCCATTAGATCTCTTATAGGGAGCCAAAGAATTTGTAGCAGGAGAAAAAAATTGTAACGGGATATTCAAAAAACGTCATACCAAGATCACATGCATTACTAGTACAATAATCCACGGACCAAACAATCTACACATCTTATGGACCATGTAAACTGCAAATTTTTTAGCAATGTAACTAAATACACAACTAGTACGCACAAACTAGTACAACTCACTTTTATCCATGCATGTGTGGTTTCAACAAAGCACTTATATGCACACCACATGGACTATGTAAGCAGCAAAAATTCTAGCAATCCAACCAACCAACTTCACCAGCACATGGATCATACTAGTATCCCACCTCAATTCTCGCACACATTATTACTATAAGTTTATCCGTACATTATCTTTGTTAGCTGCAATTTTTTAGCAATCCAACCAACCACTCTAACTAGTACATGCAACATAGAAATATCCCATCTCACTTCACAGTGCATGGGTCTTTACAAAGAGCACAAATCAATTTCTCATTTGCACGCTCCCGCTCGGCAAGAAGAGCGACACAATCTCGGTTGCTTACCTGGTTTGGTGGATCCCAGTAAGTTATCTTTGCTTATAGATCCTTGCACTCAACTAGAGCAATCTTTTTTCTACTGATTTTTATCTGACTATATCGTAGGGGACCGAGCTTCAACAATGAGCAACGGCAATACTGTGTGGACGAGCAGAAGAGGACGCACAACCAAGAACGTGTTGTCACGCATGGATGATGAGCGCAATATCATCAAGCAAACGCCGTACGACAACTCACACCTTCTCATCGAGCTCAACGACATAGTTGAGCAATTTACTGAGTTCCATCTCACATCCGCCAAGATGGCCAACGCCGTCGACCTAACATCAGGAGGAGAGTTGTATACGCTAGAGCCTTAGTAATCATCGTCTCTATTGCCGTTAATCATTGTCTCTGCTTCCGTTACCAATTAGTCGTGTAGTTTTCCTAATGCTCCAGTGTTAACTAGTTTATGTACTCTGCACCTTTTTACAACATGAATATGCAGAGATATGTGTGTACCCTAGTATAGGGTTAGTCTTTGGAAGTTTATATGTGATTTACTCTTTTGTTTATCGTATATATATGGTGTGAGAATGAATTTCTTCTTTTGTTACAAGCACGTTCTTCTGTCAGTTGTAATCGGTGCGAGCATGAATTTAAATGTTGTTAATGGAAGGTTTCTTTGCAAATCTTAATTCCTAAGTGACATTTTTCGCCGGCATATCCTTGGTAATAATTTGCCAACCGGAGAGTAATCACAACTAACTCACATTTTTTCGACAGTGGGATGTTGGTAAAAAACCCCGAGGAAGATTTTCTTTTGCAAATAAAAATCACTGGAATACAGCATGTCGTATTTTTTGTACCGGACATGCTGGTTGCCAATCATCATTTCACAGCTCTCTCATATTCTCTCCTATGCCATCGCCAAATTATGGAATTGACTAATTTTTTTTATCACGGTCGGCATCTAGGTAACTCGACCACAAATTCTCTATTTTATCAGGAAACTATTTAACGTACATGGAACCACTCATAGCTTGTCTTTTTTACATGTAGCATTCAAATCACCATTACTTTTTCTTTTCAATGACTTGCATGAATAATTGCCCAAGGTCAGTGAGACTCAAAACTAAATGATGCAAAATTGTTCTGGTGCGATGGTTTTACCTCAGCGCGGCAGACACCTGGCATCGATCAAAAAATATCCCTCAATTCGTAGCCAAACCAGACCAACCATATATACCATACCGTAGCAATGCAGAGCTTCACTAAGCTGCACCACTCGACCGCTAAGCAAGCAATATTTTCAACCACTTGTACAGTAGCCAAGCCAATCTGGCAAGATGATAGTTGAAGATGCTAGTTGCATTACATCATTTTTGTCCAGTTCGAATGCAAGTCCAACGGTCCAGTAGATTGTCTAGTAGGACGGCAGGAATTTTGGTTGGTTTGCATGCCAACAATCCTACTGCCATGTCCGGTCAGATTGTGAAAATTCATGCAAAGTTTCTTGCTTGGTTGGATGCTTTATTCTTCTGCCCATCTAGCATGCACACGTCGTGGCCAAGTAGAACTAGATACACCTACTCTATTGGTAAGTACAACAACCTAGCATACACATGCATGCCGCTCAGCAGTAGGTACAAATTCTTGCAACTATACCAGCTAGGTGTGCTAAGTCAAACTGCTTGCCATGCGGTATAGATAACAAACGGAGACGACGCCGTGAATTGCATGCATGGTTTTGGTTCTCTCTCATCTTAACAGCTAGTATTAGTACCCGTATGCGTGCATTGGTAGCACCCATGTTACCAAATCCGCGTTGATATATATATATATATATATATATATATATATATATATATATATATATATATATATATATATATATATATATATATGGAAAATAGTCACCTGTCCATGGTGGCCATGGTGCATAGGGTAGCTACCGTTAGATTAGATTGAGGGAGCACACGGCGTTAGGTGTTAAACGGCAACTCTCCATATTTTTTCTAACGGATTTGGTCCGAGAGCCACACGGCGGCAGCGCATGCATCAAATGGCAGACCGTGATCGCAAATTACACCCGTCTCACATGGTGGACATGCATTGATCGCGGTGCACTTTCCAACCAAGCAATATACATCCATAAAAGATGGTAGACGGCCATCACACATATGTGTTTCACGGTGTAGCTTCACGAGGCCAAACAGCCATGCACTAGACAGCACATGCGTGTGCCACAGCAGCATGGATCAAGCCCTCGGCCGCAATATACATCCATAAAAGATGGTCGACGGCTAGCACACATATGTGTTTCATGGTGTAGCTTCACGAGGCCAAACAACCATGTACTAGACAACACATGCGTGTACCACGGTAGCATGGATCAACCCCTCGGCCGCAATATACATCCATAAAAGATGGTCGACGGCCAGCACACATATGTGTTTCACGGTGTAGCTTCACGAGGCCAAACAGTCATGCACTAGACAACACATGCATGTACCACGGCAGCATGGATCTACCCCTCGGCCGCAATATACATCCATAAAAGATGGTCGACGGCCAACACACATATGTGTTTCACGGTGTAGCTTCACGAGGCCAAATATCCATGTATCCCGTACTCAAGACATGCATGTTGGGGATATACTTTCCGGGTATCCTCACAGTTCCTCACTGACCAGGGTGGCCCACTTCGGGTTAGAGCATTGCTTCAAGGGCGGCCCAGTCAGGGAGAAAGACGGAGTCCAATCCGGCTACGGGAAGGCCCAGAAGACTTACCGACTTAGGCCCATAATGTTACTTGTAGTTCAAGATGTACTCTGTAACCGACTCTCAGTCGTAGCCGGATAGATCTCTCCTGTAAACCCTAGGCCGGATATCTATATAAGCCGTTCTAGGGAGAGCCCTTAGGGCACACCAATACTTTAGACCTTCAACTCGCACAGGCGAAACCCTTGTAACCCATATTCCGGCTCTGTCGTATTACTGGATTGCTAGCAGGAGTAGGATCCGTCCAAAGCCGACGGATTCAAACCTGGGTAAACTTGTGTGCTCACCGTCCTGGAACACCATACGTCTCACACCCCTCTCTTCCGCACGCCTCGAGGACCCCCTCATGGCGTACTTGTCATCAATCCGACGACAGTTGGCGCCCACCGTGGGGCAAGTGAGCTTCGGATCTGCGTTCTGAGCGAAATCTGCAAGAATCGGAATCGGCGAGACTATCACCGTCGGTCGCATCCTCTACGCTAGTGACATCCCTCTCATCATTCTCGACGAGACTTGGATTCCGGCTAAGGAGGCCGTGAATGCCTACACAATCATGTCCTTTGGCGAGATCGGTGTTTACATCGGTTTCGCTGAAACTGCCCAACCCACCCCAGCGGTGATGATAGAGGCAGAAGAATCTTCTGGGTCCCCTTTGTCCGCGGAGGCGGCAGAGTTCCGGATCTTAGAAAACCCTAATCCCACCCAGCCCGCACCAGTTGTGGAGATAGTGGAGAAATCCGAGCCTGAAGAAGACCTAGCGGTCCAAGTCGAATCTAGAGTGGATCTCCCTAGAGGAGCCGGATCCCAGATCGACCCACCCGCGGAAGTTGAAATCCAGGAGGAGCATATCAGTGACACTGATTCCGGCTCTGATGATGCCGGGACAGACAGACCTTTCCTAAGGTACACATTACGACGTATGATACTGCAAGGCGAAAGCGCAGATGCAATTCTCGAGACCATCAAAAGTTTCGACATGGCTGATCGTGAAAGCCGCAGGTACCTCAGGAAGCACACGTCGCACTTCGTCGGATATGTGGGATCTGGATCCGGCTCTGCCGATGCTGGAGAAAACACCGACTCGGTGCTGGAGGCAATTGGAACAAACGCCGACGTACCCGCATCCTCGGATGAATCGATGACATCGGAAGATTTCCGAAAGTTCTCCGTGGAATATGAAGAGGAGTATAACTCCAAAACTACAGAAGAAGGAGAAGCCATGGATGAAGGATCCGGGGAACACTCTCCCAAAACGCAGGATGACATGGACATCAGAGATAATCCCGAGGTCCAGATGTCCGAAAGTACCGATCAGAGCTTGACTCCGGGAAACGGACCAATGCCGTCTTTGCTACTGGCGCTGCCAAGAAGGCAAAGAAGAAGAACAAGAAAAACAAGACCCCGGCAAAAGACCCTCTCGTTGAGGAGGTGATTGCCGAGGAATACGAAGAAGACTCGGAAGGAGCACTTATCCCAGACGAGCCGAAAAAAGAAGAATCGATGGATGGACATGTGATCACCGAAGGTGCACGTAAACTCATCGATGCTGCATTAACCACACCTATCCCTACAGCCGCAGAACTTACTGCAGATGAGCTGGATGAAAGGGCCCAAGCCCTAGAAGCGCGTCGTCAACAACTCCTCGATGAAGCCAAAAACATCGAGGTGGAGAAGAAACACATGGCAACTAAGGACTACATGTCTCGGTTGCACCAGAAGACACGGAAACGTCACACCAATTACAACCAGTTCCCAACTGTCCGTGCCGTCCTTTTCGGAGATGAGATGGGGAAGCCACGAAAAGATAGCAAAGGAGATTGGGTATACCTAACCCCAGTACATAATACCGTGGCGGCCCGAGAAATTCTATCGGCTAATCCAGGACCAGAGGAGATCCGTTTGGGTATCAAGCTACTCAACAAGGGACTAGAGCAGCAAAAGGTCGCCCTGTCCGGAAGTCAAAAACTGGTCTCGGATTCTGACTAATGTCGCACAGATCCGGCATGGGCTGACGTAAGACCCCATCATGTCCGGGAGCAGTATCATCGCCCCGAACACCGGGAAGACAATTATTCAAGAACCGGATCGTCAGGACAGCACTACAAGACCACACGCAACTATAGCAACGTCGTTCCAGCGGCCGAAAAAGACGCCATTGCTGCACTGAATTCGACGAACCCTCCTCGATGAGAATCTAACGATCGAAGGAGAGAAGATAAACAGAAACGACGGGAGGAGGATCATCAAAAAATGCCACCTCCTAAATATACGAGCCGTCCGGCTGATCCTCACCGTGGTGGGAACGATGGACGAAGGAACGACGGAAACCACACTGGAACAAGCCGGCAGGGGGCTCGTCGTAGTCAAGATCCTCCCCGAAACCGGAACAATGACGCTCCGGACGGAGGTCGGCGATCAGCCGGAAACTATCTAGCTGCGCCACCCTCTCCACCACACAGTCATCACAATGGCTCCCATGGAGGGCAAGGAGGACGACATGGCGGAGGAGGTGGTGGCAGAAGCCGAAGTCCGGCTCCAAGGCACCGCAACCACAGCCGACATTCGGGACGATCTCTATCCCCGAACGATGCAAGGCACAAGATCAATTCCAACATAGAGGCGCGACGCTATGAAAACGATGACATGTACGTGTGCCCAAAGTGCTTCGGACCACGCATCAGAGCTACAAGATTCCCGGAAGGATTTGCTATCTCAAGGCACATTCAAGCCTACGACGGCATTGCTCGGCCAGACACTTGGTTACAGGATTTTTTCCAAGCTTGTTGCATCGCCAAAGGCGGAAACAGCCTGGTCGCAACCTGATATCTCCCACTTATGTTGCGGAAGACGGCGCGATCATGGCTCAATGAACTTCTGGAGAACACCATCCATAACTGGTATGACATGCAAAATGCATTCTTTCGTAATTTCGAAGGCACATATCGGAGGCCCTGTTCAGTCGGAGACCTACAACGTTGCACCTAGAAAGCCGGAGAAACTTGCCGAGATTATCTCGGATGATGGATCGACACCAAGAACTCCTGTGAAGGAGTAAACGACCAAACCACGATTGAAGCTTCCATCGCAGGGCTCCCAATTGGTCTACTACGTCACCGCTTGAAGTGTGATAAGGTCACTGATTTGGGAGAAATGATAGAAACATCGAGCAAGTATGCGGATGCTGACGACGATGCAGAGGGATTACTCAACGTCCTGGCTATACCTCAGTCAGCAAAAACAAAACAACAAGCTCAGAAGCGTAAGAACACCTCGGAGGAAAAACCCAACGCAGAAACAGCGGTGGTTACTACTGTTTCCGGGTCTGGAGGATGAGGAGGACGTGGCGGAGGCCGCGGGCGTGGCCATGGGACTTCAAGGGTCCAAGGTAGAGGAGAACAGCAACCAGGCAAAACCTACTCTTGGGTCGATATTGCCAATAACCCATGTGTGCATCACCTAGACGCCAATGGGGGCTCGTCCCACATCAACGCCGAATGTCATTTCAATGATGACATCAAAAGAGATGACACCGCGGGCTACAAAGCTAAGTGGAAGAAGGGAAAGAAGAATTCTGAAAAATAAAAAGAGACCAAGGAAGATTCCGACATGGAGGAAGCTGATGCTTCAATCCCAAGTCGGAAGGAAAGAAAACTTTTCCCACCAAGAAGGACACTTATGTCACTTTCCTCGGATCTCAACCAGCAAAGGTCAAAAAAGCAGTTCTACATGAGCTCAATGCAACAGTTCCGGCTATCCCACAGTATCTGGACTGGTCGGAAGTGGCAAATCACATTTGACCGCGATGATCATCCACCTAAGTTACACAGGCGAGGAAAATACGCCTTAATCGTCAACCCACTTATTGACGGTTATGGTTTCTCCAAGACCCTCATGGACGGTGGTAGCAGCATCAATATTCTCTATATCGAAACGCTACGCCGGATGAAGATCTCGGATACCCAGCTGAACCATAGCTCTGTGATTTTTCACGGAGTTGTCCCAGGAAGACAAGCTAATTCCCTGGGACAGATCACTTTGGATGTTACCTTTGGAACTCCAAAGAATTATCGGACAGAGGAACTTTCCTTCGAAGTGGTCCTGTTCAAGAGCGCATACCACGCTATATTCGGACGTCCGGCTTACTGGGCTTTCATGGCTCGTCCGTGTTACATTTACAATATGATGAAAATTTCAGGTCCCAACGGCGTGATCACCATCAGGGGAGACCCGAAGAAAGCGCGAGAGTGCGAGGATGGAAATGCCGCCTTTGCCGAAGCCGTCTTTGCCGCCAGGAGTACCAGGAGATCAAGAAGAGCATAGATCCGTCCGAGATGCCCGCAACGAAGAAGGAGGTGACCAAGCCAAATCCGGAGTTCAAGGCATCATAAGAGACGAAGAAAGCACCGTTGAAGGACGATGACCCCTCCAAGGTAACCCAGATAGGCGTAGGCCTAGATAGCGCATAGGAAAGCGTGCTCGTCAAGTTCCTCCAAGCAAATCAAGATATCTTCGCATGGCAGCCATCTGACATGACTGGAGTACCTAGGGAACTTGCCGAGCACTCTCTAAATGTAAACCCAAACGCTAAACCCGTCAAACAGTCCTTACGACGGTTTGGCGATGAAAAGCATAAGGCAATAGCTAAGGAACTAGCGCGGCTCGAGTTAGCCGGATTCATAGAAGAGGTCATCCACACTGAGTGGTCGGCCAATCCTGTAATGATCTCTAAAAAGGACACCACTGATTTAAGGATGTGTGTTGATTATACTGCCTTGAACAAGGCTTGTCCAAAAGATCCGTTCGCTTTGCCTAGAATTGATCAAGTTATCGATTCTACGGTAGGCTCGGAACTCCTCTGTTTTCTCGACGCATATTCCGATTATCACCAAATCCAGATAAAGGAATCTGACAAAGTTAAAACTTCATTCATAACCCCTTTCGGAACCTTCTGTTTTGTTACGATGCCCTTTGGGCTGAAGAACGCAGGAGCTACGTACCAGCGCACGATGCAGCGTTGCCTCCACGACCAACTCGGACGCAATGTACATGCATACATGGATGATATCGCAGTGATGTCCAAAAAGAAGGAAACACTGATTTCTGACTTGGAGGAAACGTTCGCCAATCTACGAAAATACAACATCATGCTTAACCCGAAGAAATGCTTCTTTGGAATACCAGCCGAAAAATTGTTAGGTTTCATCGTGTCTCAAAGAGGCATAGAGGTGAACCGAGATAAAATCAAGGCTATACTTAATATTTCCAGGCCAACTCGCCTGAAGGACGTACAAAGATTAACTGGCTGCATCGCTGCAGTCAGTCGATTTGTAAGCCGGCTTGGTGAAAGAGCCGCACCATTATACAAACTCCTGAAAAGGACCAAAGATTTTGTTTGGACTGATGAAGCTGAAGCCGCACTACAAGACCTGAAGAAAGTACTCTCATCTGCTCCTATCCTTGCAGCGCCGGAACCTAAGGAACCGATGTTGCTCTATCTTGCTGCGACAAATAAGGTCGTTAGTATCGTCATTGTGGTGGAGAGACCAGAGGAAAATCAGGAACACCTGGTGCAGCGTCTGACTTACTTTGTCAGCGAGGTTCTGACAGAATCAAAACAGCGGTATCCGCACTATCAAAAGTTGGCTTACGGTGTTTTTCTAGCATCTCGTAAGTTACAACACTACTTTCAGGAGCATCCACTTACCATGGTGAGCACAGCTACCATGAGAGATATAATCAACAACAGCGACGCCACAGGACGCGTCGCCAAATGGGGCATAGAGCTCTCAACTTTCGATATTGAGTACAAACCTCGGACAGCAATCAAATCCCAGATCCTTGCTGACTTTGTCGCTCATTGGATAGAGACGAAGGAGAATATGATCCTCCCTGAGTCGGAATATTGGACCCTCTTTTTCGACGGGTCTAAGGCTTGAGGGGGCTCGGGGGCTGGCGTGGTGCTCAAATCACCCCAAGGAGATAAACTTTTATACGTGTTGCAGATCCACTTCACAGCGACAAACAATATTGCTGAGTATGAAGCACTGCTACATGGAATCCGGATTGCTAAGGACATTGGCATCCGACGTTTGATGTGTTATGGAGATTCGGATCTTGTTGCTCAACAAGTGTCGGATATTTGTAATGCAAATAAACACATGGCATCATATAAAGCTGTCGTGGATGATCTATCTAAATCATTTGAAGGGTTTGAAGTTCAACACATCCCTCGAGCAGAAAATGAGGAAGCAGATGCACTATCTTGGATAGGTTCTACGCGGAAAGAGGTCCCGGATGGCGCTTTTTTAGAGCACCTCAAAGTTCCCTCAATAAAGGGAGTAGATGAGGAATATCCGACCAAATCTGACTCACCTTTAATAGCAGTTCTGGCTGTAATTCCCAGCTGGACTCCACCCTACCTCGATTATTTGTTAGATGGCAAATTACCCGAAGACGAGGTGCTGAGCCGGCAGATTATCCGACGAGCTAAATCCTATACTATTGTTAAAGGTGAGCTCTATAAACAGAGTGTTTCTAGGGTTTTTCAGTGCTGTGTATCTCCAAAAGAAGGAGCGGAAATCTTAAGGTAAATCCACGAAGGCGAGTGTGGTCACCACGCTGCAGCCAAATCTTTAGTGGCAAAAGCTTTTTCGACACGGATTTTTCTGGCTTACAGCTCAGGCAGATGCCGAACGATTAGTCAAGACGTGCAAAGGCTGCCAAAAGTACGCCAAGCAAGCTCATGTTCCGGCTGATCAGTTGCGAACAATACCTATAACATGGCCCTTTGCGGTCTAGGGGCTTGATATGGTAGGACCTTTTAAACGAGCTCCAAGTGGATTTACTCACCTCTTAGTGATGGTGGATAAATTCACCAAATGGATTGAGGCTAAACCCGTCACAAGTTGTGACGGAGCAACAGCCAAAAGATTTGTCGAGGATGTTATAATCCGGTATGGTTATCCGCAAAACATTATCACGGACAACGGGAGTAACTTTTCTATGGGAGAATTGGCTAAATTCTGCGACGAGCAAAATATCCGCCTTGACATTGTGTCAGTCGCACATCCACAAGCTAACGGACAAGTCGAAAGAGCAAATGGTTTAATCTTACAAGGCCTAAAACCGAGACTCAAAGCACCACTACGACGTGCTGCGGGGGTTTGGGCAGAGGAATTACCCTCTGTAATTTGGAGTTTACGAACAACTCCAAACAGGTCAATAGGATACACACCTTTCTTCTTGGTCTATGGTGCAGAAGCAGTTCTTCCTAGTGATTTGATTCATACTTCTCCTAGAGTGGCCGCGTATATCAAAGAGGATGTCGAGATTTCTCGACAAAATGATCTCGACTTAGTCGAAGAAGTTCGCGTTGTTGCTGAAATGAGATCTACAACCTATCAGCAGAAGTTACGCAAGTATCATAGCCAGAGAGTCTGAAATAGATCCTTCAATAAAGTTGATTTGGTTCTCTGGCTTGTGTAACAAAGAAAGCACAAACTTTCCCCAGTATGGGAAGGGCCCTTTTTAGTTAGTCGAGTATTGCACAATGGATCGTACTACTTAACTGACATGAGGCCAGTCAAAGAAAAACCTGCTACTAAGAAGAGAAAGAGAGCTGGAGGCAGTACAAATCCAGATGAGTTATACAGACCATGGAATATTGCTCAGCTACGTCCCTTTTATTCTTAGTTTACCTTTGTTTGTAATCATACATATGTACATGTTCTGTGAGAAATAAAAGTTTTGGTTGCCTCAAATTTTTTCTGAGAAGTTGTTACCATCTTATTTCCGAATGATCATGTCATAGTCGAAAATCCCAGAATGCTTGAAAGTACTTTATGCTCATGTTCATTCTGGTTTAGATTTCCGATTCTAAAATTGCTACCCTCGGGTATAACTCTAAAAGTTTCTAGTCTTTACTTTCGTTATTTGTCTGATTGCTGGATGCGGGCATTTTCCGAGTAGTGAATTGTTGGTAGTGGAAGCCGGCTTTGTTTTCGAGTTTAAACTGGTTTAGCAATTGAGCTCCGTTGCTCGGCAAAGTTTCCGGCGGAAGATTTAGCCGGCTCATGAAAGGGACGAGGCAGAAAGCCAGATAAACGATAAGTAGAGACGAAAAAATACAAGTGCTTATGTAAACATTTCAAACACACAAATTTTTTTCAAAGTCGAAAAGTGCTGAATAGATCAAAAACTTAGCACTAACAAAGTTAAAGTATTACATATTTACAAACACATCATGTTTTTTCCGGAATAATACATAAGTTTCTGGTCTACGATGCAAGAGGAGATGAAGGAGCTGCCGGCTCGCTGGTTACTCTGCCTTGATATCGTTCCGAGATGTCCGCATCCGAGTTGGTGCGTTCATCGTCGGAAACTTCTATTGGTTCTTCTGGAGGAGGAGGCGGAGTATCCACGCGAGTGAAGAAGGGGATCTCGTAGCTGGTCAGGTCAGCCACGTGACACCCATATCCGGCGCAGGAGTGCATGATGGCTTGAAGGTCTTGCTCCTGGCCGTCTTCGTCTACCTTACAGTACCCTCTGGTCACTTGCCATATTTCCATGTTTCCATGGTGGCTCATGACCATGGTGAGAGCGTTCTGCAGCGATCCGCGTAGGACATGTTCCAGTCCCGAACAAGTTGCGGCATCTCCTTCGCCTTGTCCCGCACCTGGAAGTCCGACATGCTTGGCATGTCCGGAATCTTGAGAGCTTCGCCGACGTCCTCAAGGGACTGGCGGAAGTCATGAAGCAGGTCACCGACTTGGGTAAGCCTGTGGGTGCGGGGCTCGGAGGAGGAAGCGTCCGTCAAGTTCAGAGGACCTATACACAAAACAAGTTAAGAAAAATCCAACATTGGTAAAAGTCGAAGAAAGAGACAAGTCAGATAGATGGAACGTACCAAAAATGACGTCGTCAATCTTGGTCTTCTCCTCCCGGAGACTCTGGAGTTCAGCCCAGAGCGCCTGGGACATGTCCTTCTCTCTGTCAAGCTCATTCTTGAGGTCAGAGATTATTTTATCTTGAGCAGCAATCTTGCGATCACGCTCTTCAGTGGCCATGGAGGAGGATTCAAGGACTTGAGCTATGCTCTTTTCATGATTGGCCTTGAGCTGATCCAGCTCTTGGCGAAGCTCCTTGTTCTCCACCTCATCCTTGGACGGTCTTGAGGTTCTTGGCGAAGCTCCTTGTTCTCCTTGTTCTCCACCTCATCCTTGGCGAAGGGTCTTGAGGTTCTCGGCCTCTTCAATCATGGCGACGGATTGTTTCACCAGCGCTGTAAGTCAAAAAGAACAAAAGTTCAGAAAAATTCGACATTGAAAATAACAAAGACAAGGTTTGATTCTCGGAATGTTTACCTTTGACCTCATCCTTGGCAACTTTAAGCTCGGCATTTTTAAGCCGGAGAGCTTTGATCTCTCTCCGCTTATCGCAGACATTGGTTAGTAATTCCTGGTTATAGGAACATACTTTCTGTAAGTCAGAATACCCAAAGTCAGAAAGCTACTTAAGACTCGGGCTAATATTTTTGCTAAAATATCAGCACGAGCCTTGGGGGCTACACTAGTTCGTTCTTCGGCATCCTAATAAAGCATAAACCCGGATTGTTTATCCTACTTCATGCTTGGGGGCTAGAGGATATGATGTAAAATACAATAAAGGAAAGTTAGGAGTTGGAAATCCGACTTACATATTGTTCACGGGTGAGTTTATCCAAACCCGCGTTCACTTCAGCAGCCACCTTCTCAGCGAGAGTCAGAGGAATCACTGGAGCTGTTGGAAGCTCATCGGTCCTAATCCTCTCGTCGCGAAGGCGGACTTGGGCGAGAAGGTCAGAGAACTTGACGTCCTCTGCTTCTTGCGCTTCTTCTTCGGGAGATAGATGGCTTTTCTCCAGGCATTGCCTGGCGAGCCGCTGGATTTCTTCAGCAGATTTCCGAGACAGGCCAAACTTGGCCAGTCCCGGATTGTTGATGAGGTTTTCGGCGAAGGTTTCAGCCGAGGGATCATTACCCGAAGAGGGTTCACCCTTATTTAGATCTAACACACTCGTGGTGACGCCAGTTTGCGATCCAAGGTTCGCAGGCCCCGTTGAAGGAGCCGGATGTTCTGCAGCGTCCGGCGAGATAACCGGCATTGCAGAAGGTTGAGGGGCAGGAGTCGGAGGAACCACGACAGGGGAAGCTATGGTAAGCTTCGTCTGCCGCAGCGGCTTCGAAGGAATCCCTTTCCCCTTGGCCTTGACGAGCGGTTTTGCTTTGAGAATGTAGTAAAAGTCGGAAAACATTACATCTCGGAAAGAAATTTGAATAAGGTACAAAGGCGGAAGTTGTGATTGAATGTTACCTCTTCACGACAGGCACCTCCTTTGTGCCAACATCCACTGTCGGAGCCTTGCGCTTCTTGAGTGCAAGATACGGCAATGGAACTACCTCCACCTCCTGAGAGAACTCCGGAGGATATCCTTCGAACGAAGCAAGTTCCGACTCGGGGAGGTCAGCAAGCTGAAAAGAAGAAAACATATCAGTATTGCAGTATAACTCAAAGAATGAAACACATAAAAAGTATACTGATGGAAGCTTACCGGCACTACGGGGTTGTCCGCCGTGTGCATGTCCAGAGAAACCTCCGGGATTCTCCTCTCGATTCGCTCCTTGATCAGCCACTTAATCTGGCTTATGTAGCCCTGTGTGGTGAAGGCTTTGGAGCTGCTGCGGAGGGAATCTTTCGGGGACGACGTGATGGAGTGCATCCGTCGGGTTCCGTGGTACTGGAGAGGCTGGATCCGACGTGAGACCCAGCAATGAACTAACTCGGATCCCTTCAGATCCTTGTGTTTGATTAAGTATTCGATCCGCCTCTTAGCAAGGATCAGATCGTCGGTGAGAGCCGGAGCAGCCTCGTCCCAAGAAGGTTGGGCCGTGGCAGCTCTGCCGACAAAAGCCGGCAAAGCAGTAGCTTTGTCGGAAACCGGAATATCCCTATAATAGAAAAAAGTGGCTGGCCATTGTTTGACCGAGTCACTGGCTAGAATCTTGGGATAAGCCCGGTCGCGTCTAAGTGAAAAGCTGATAGTGCCGGTGATGTAAGGGACACCGGCAGTAATGGAATTCCTACGGACATGGAAATAGTACCGGAAGAGAGTCAAACTCGGCCTAATGCCGAGAAAGCCCTCACAAAGCGAAGCATACACACTCATCTCTAAGAGAGAGTTGGGAGGAAGATTGTGGAGTTGAACTCCGAAATGATCTATCACCTCGGAGAAGAACTCCGAGGGAGGAAAGGACAGACCTCTATCAAGGTGGGTGCCAAAGTGGACCTGCTCACCGTCGCGCGGGTTGGGGACGGTTTCCCCGAAGCCGCTCCGCCAGTCGCCGGCGACGAGAAGCCCCTCCTTCTCCACGTTCTTGAGGCCCTCCTTGTTGAGAGCGCAGGGAATCCAGATCCCGCGGAAGCTCTCTTTCTCCGCTACTGCTTCCGCCGTCGCCGCCGCCGCCGCTGCCGCCAAGCTGGAGGAAGAAGATGAAGCCATTGCTCCGGTGAGAAGATGACCTAAAAGGGGTGGCACTGGGAGCTCTGTGGGGGAAGAACGAGGAAGCTCTGTGCGCAGGAGGATTGGGAGGAAAGGAAACGGCAAAGGACTGGTGGAAAGGAGAAGGAAAAATCCAAACCCCTTATATCCACCTACCTGCGCCAAGATTCATGCAAATGCTACAGTGTAACTACCACGCGTCGTGGAAGGAACTGGGAAGGACCCACGCGATGATTGCGTCGCCTCGATCTCCACGCACGCATTGAAACGGCGCCTCGGTTCCGCGAACCGCGGACCCTGTGATCGTCTTGTGGAATGCCTGTCAGATGACGTGACTTGACCATGACTTGTGTCAGGTGGCGTTGAGAGCCATGTTCCGGCTTAGTTTGAAATCGAGCTGGAAAATCCGAGTAACCTGCTGATAGGTCCGACTTATTTTTAAGACCCGGATCGTATTTTTTGTTGTGAAGTTTCAGGAACCCTTCAAGATTCTGCAAGCCGAAGATCAAGCTAGACGATGATAAATCCGACTTTGGATCTTGGAGGCCTCCGGGGGCTGCTGTTGGGGATATACTTTCCGGGTATCCTCATAGTTCCTCACTGACCAGGGTGGCCCACTTCGGGTTAGAGCATTGCTTCAAGGACGGCCCAGTCAGGGAGAAAGACGGAGTCCAATCCGGCTACGGGAAGGCCCACAAGACTTACCGACTTAGGCCCATAATGTTACTTGTAGTTCAAGATCTACTCTGTAACCGACTCTCAATCGTAGCCGGATAGATCTCTCCTGTAAACCCTAGGCCGGATATCTATATAAGCCGTCCTAGGGAGAGCCCTTAGGGCACACCAATACTTTAGACCTTCAACTCGCACAGGTGAAACCCTTGTAACCCATATTCCGGCTCTGCCGTATTACTGGATTGCTAGCAGGAGTAGGATCCGTCCAAAGCCGGCGAATTCGAACCTGGGTAAACTTGTGTGCTCACCGTCCCGGAACACCGTACGTCTCACACCCCTCTCTTCCGCACGCCTCGAGGACCCCCTCATGGCGTACTTGTCATCAATCCGACGACAATGCATGCAGTAATGATCAAGGGTCATCAAGTCGGCGACAATACCCATCCATAAAATATGGTTGACGGAGAGCACACATGCGTGTTTCACGGGTTAGTTTCACAAAATAAAACATCCATGCAAGGAGACATATGCGTGCAACATGGATTAATGCCCATGGGTGGCAATACACAAACATAAAAAGAAGGCCGCCGGCCGGCACACCTGCCCATGATTCTAGCACGGTGGTTCACATGCACACCTATGTCACTACATACCGTGCCTGTAAGCATATGTAATATTCATCTGACATGCAACCATGTAAGAGGGTGGCCGTAATTAATGAACCGTCGTCCGTGAGTTCCATGTGAAGAAAAATGCTGGTGCATGTGGCATCGGTACACAGTTAGGACGGCATGAGTAGCTGATGGATATAACTTCTTTGTTAAACAGCCCAGGCAACCGTTAGCATCGCATGTGCACAAAAGGAGCATGCTCCCATTATCCAACGGTACATAGAGGGTGCACCGCGGCCACCACGGGCAACAAATCCGTGTTGATATATGTATGTATGTATGTATGACTCCGAAACATAACATATTGGATGGTCCGATCTGAAACAGGAGTGCTAAACCTGTGGAAGTTATCTCACTAATCCTGTCTGCTGGAATGTACAGTTATATTCTTGCGTTTTAAGCGTGCATGTCTTGCTAGTCGCAAGTAAGGAAGAAACTGCGGGAGTAAATGCAACCAAGTCACAAGTAAGAGTATCATTGACAGACCCCCGTAAATAGCGGAACTGTAAATGCAGTTTACAGGCCGCGGAAAACGTGTTTTATGGGTTGGGTTTGCGGGCTCTGTCCTGCGTCGGCAGTCTCCTGACCCGTAAAACCGTGTTTGCACAGGTTTTTATTTGCAAAAGCATAACTGGCATAAAACTCAAACAATAAGAGAGAATAACATAATAGTTTTGAGCACACAATAGTCATCCAAGTTACTACGACAATGTTTTAACCAAATTACAATAATAGTTTAAATCAAATAATTGAACAAATAACGAATGTTTTGAATGGTTCATCTCACACATACATAAATAAGAATTTAGAAGAAAAACAAGGGTAGATCATGCACAACGGCCATACAGCTGCCAGTGGTGCTCGATGAGATCATTGATGAGTTGTGCATGAGTTGCCCCATCTTTGGTTTGCCTATGGGTTTCAAGAAAATCTTCTATGCGATTAGGATTCCTTTCGGTTTACACTCGGGTGCCAAAGCTGTCACAGAAACAAGGCAAGTTTAACCATCTCTCATCTTTGACGATTATGTTCACACAACATATTGGTACCTTTGCGAAGTAATCTTCCATGAGGGAGGCATGGCCGAGGTGTTCAACTGGATGTAAACACGGCCCGTCACTGATCCTCTCCACCAATTCAGCAGCTTCGTGCAGTCCTCGAGCTCCTTGACGGCGAGGAGGAGGATGGTTAGCTCGATGTCGTCGTCTTGGAGCAGATCCTCAATGTCCGAATCATCGGAAGACGATGAATCGGACAGATCAAACTCATCGTTCGAGTTCATCGTTGAATCGGACAACGTGGCAGCGGAATGATGGCGTGGAATGGGAGAGAGGATGGGCGAGCGGGGTGTGGGGCAGTCGGGGGCGGCACGGCATGGGCGAAGGCGGATGAATCAGGTGACGGGCGACGGCGGCGACAGAAGCGGCTCGCGGCGCGCTGAATGGGAATGGGATGAGCGAGCGGGAAACTGAAAGTTCCACGCGCCCTAGCTCTCCCACGAGTGTGGGTTTGTGGCCCCTAGCCCACGAATGTAGAGGTCGGCGAGCCGATTTGGCCTCGACCCTTAAATTTTTTTTACGGATCGTTTCGTTTACGGTTTCTGATCGGCGCGATTTTTTCATCCCAAACTGTAAAATGGCAGTTATTTTATGGGTTGGCCTGTTTACCGGGTGTGTTATGTTAGTGATGCTCTAATATGCTTGTACAAGAGTTCTAAAGCAAACTGGATCATCCATGATACGGGTTGCTGCACCTGTTTATTCTGAAAGCTGGAACATTATTTATTGATTTAATAATATGCATATTACATGTAGTATTCTTTAGGGTTTTTGTAAGTGGATGGTGAAAAGCTAATTGATATGAAATCTAGCACATTTCCGTTGGGCTAGTTGTGGGCAACTGAATAAATCTATAGAATCAGAAAATATGTGGAGGTGTGGGTAAATTTATAGAACCAACCGAATAAATACTTGCAAAAAGGAATAAAATAGACATGGAAAGAGATAATCAATAAATTATATTTTTAACCGTTAATATAGATTCTGTTCTTGGTGTGAAACTAATTTGAAAAGCTAGATGAAATAGGTAGACCACAAGAAGTGTGGATAGATTTTTTTTTTTGAAAATGATCGCTTTATTACTTAATTAATGTTTACACCCGGTCTCTGTATAGCTAGGATGCACACAGCCGATCAACCACACACCAAGTGACCAAAGCAAAAGTACCAGCATTACAAAACATGCTATGAAATATAAAAAATGCCTCGAGCTATCCGCAGATCACGCTGACATCCATGTCGGGAGAAAATATCCCTCGCCGTGTCCTCCAATCGCGTACACCCCTACACAAATAAGTTGCGAAACTCCATACGTTAGAGAGTAATCCATGATCGAAAGATAGTCGTGGCTCGATAGATCACCTGCAGGAAAGAAGACGCAATATTATTAAAAGTCTTGTCATTTCTACATACCAAAGCGTACAAATAATGACAAGTGCTCCTACCCTAAACAAAGTCCCGTATTTATCATATATCTCATGCAACCAGTTACCAAATACATTGGCTACCGAACATGGAGAAGATAAACCAGAGCCTACTTGGATGATCGACCATATAGCACGAGCAAATTTATACTAGAAGAATAAATGCCGTATTGTCTTATTATAATGACAAAAAACACATTGTGTACTTCCATGCCAATTTCTCTTAACAACATTATCTTTTGTAAGAATGAGCCCCTTAAGAAGATACGGAGATACCAAGCGAATATCTTCGTTTTAAGGGATATTTTCATGTTTCAAATTTTACTATTATCATCGACTGAAATATCAGATTGAATCAAAACTCTATACATTGAGTCAACAGAAAATTTACCATTCTTCAGTAATTTCCATTTGACTGGAATATCAGTACACCAAGTTTCCATTCCAACAAGTTAATATATACACAACGAACCGGTACAGCTGTACAGAGGAGAGAAGGCGGCGGCTACAACCCATCTAGGGTTTCTTCCCTCCACCGGCGATGCCACCGGTTCGTCCCGTCTCCGGCGGCCTTAGGGCCTTGGAGACGTGGCGGACCACGGCCTCTCGCCGGCGGAAGATCTCAGTGTTTCGTCTAGACTATTTTTAGTGTCTTTTTTAGGATGTTGAGGTGGCGGCTACGTCCTGAAGTTAGAATAAGGTCCTCCCCGTCCTATCCTCGCTCTGTTGGTGTATCTAGCATCGCCGGAGGGCGCATGGAGTCATGTGTCCGACGGATCCCTTGGGATTCGGTCGTTTTTCGTATCCGTTGGTATGGTTTGAGGTCAGTCTCTTCTGATCTACGTTTGTCGTCTTCGGCGATGGTTGCTGCTCTGATATGCTGGTTCTTTGGGGCCTTAGCACGACGACTTCCTGTTCGTCTACTACAAGCTCTACTACGACAAGCTTTGTTCGGCTCCGGTGATGGAGGGGCGAGGACGGCGGCGCGCCTTCGGCTCGTGCCAGTGTTTGTAGTTGTCGCTAGGTGATACATTGACCTATTTATAATTTTATTACTTTTATGACTCTTTGTACTGTTGTTGATGATTATTAATAGATCGGTGAAATTTCGCAAAAAAAAAAGTTTCCATTCCAACAGAAACGTAGACAGATAACGTGATGTTGAGGCATCCGTCTCCACAAGTTTTATTACCTATGTGCATTTTGCTCCTAGTATGAAATCAAATACAGTACTCTCCCCGATTTAAATTAATTGATTCAACTCAGCCTAGATAAGCATGCATCTAGTCTAAATATTTAACTAGACACATATGATCTAGACAAAGATGAGTCAATTAGTGACGTGAAATTCTACAGATCATAGGCACACGAGTAAGATGACTTCAAATACATGACATGATGGAAGCCTGTATAAGATCTTAAGTGCGGAAAGATCTACCTGGTTGAACTTCAAGTCACCAAATGAAACGGATGAATTACATCTAGCCGGAAAAGGAAGGCTTCCATACCATCCTCGTAGAAAATCCAACCAAATACTCCATGTATATGTAATCAAATTATTATTATGTAAGAAACTGAAGGACCAATGAGGGGCAGTGGTAGAGGCCCTGGTAGCGATGAAGCCTGACACCGCCACCAAGCTCGTGGCAGCATTTGGTAATGGAGCGGAGTATGCAAGGAGACAAATCATTTGAAGAACACAAACTCAGGCTGAAAAAAAGGATTGCTTGATTCTCTCTCTTCATGCTCGTGTCGAGTCGAGAAGACCCCAGGCAGTACTCGGAGTGGATTAGAAGAAGTATGTGTTAAGGATATGCCTTAGATACAAATAATAAAATGTACTTATTATCATATCTATCTATACTATTAAATACCTTACGGACTTGATGGTATGGTACGTCGGCGTACGCGGTTGAAACGTTTCCTGTGCTGTGGAGACGTACATGAGCAATCTAGCGTAGAGGTTCGTTTAGACGGGAAATATAGAGTCCATCTGTTGCTGTTGAATCTGTCCGAGGCAGAGACGTGTTGGGCATTTTAAAAGCAGCAGAATTGACGTGCTGCTGAATCCCGACGCGGTGTTCCGATTCTAGCGATCGGGGAGGCTATGTACTTGCTCAGCCAGAGCACGGCGAGGATAGACGCCAGCGTGTGAAGGCGCTGCTCGGCGCGGTACCGCGCTGGCCCAAAAACCCCGACTAGACAACGAACCCGATTACAGGCTCTCCCCTACCGTGACCTTGACGCGTCCGCGTTCGACTCCATTCTACCCTGATAGGAGTTTCTGTTGGATAATTAGACACAATTTTTATAATTAATTTCAGAATATTAAACATGATAATATCAGCTACTCGCACATGTAACTCGAACATACTAGATGTACTAAACAAGAAGATGAACGGAAACAAGCAGCAGCTAAACATGTACTCGCAGAACATGATTAATAACCAGACAGCAGCACGTCGCACGTACCGTTCGATTGCAGTAATCGCAGCAGTAGCCTTGGGGAAGATTGGTCGAAGCAGACGGCGGCGAAAACGACGATAGGCTACACCGCCCGACTTGGATGAAAGACGAGCCGTGATGCAGAACTTGAGCAGTCGCGCATGACGCTTCCCAAAAACCTTATTCGCCCTCTCCCATACAGAATCGCAAAGACGAGTGGTTCCGGAGACCTGCTCTCCCGTCCGCCGGTGCACGACGGCAAGCGGGATGAAGTAGACTACGGTGACGGCGCAAACAGAGAGGTTGGCAAACCCTAGATTGGTTTTCGGTGTGTCCGTGGTGCACTGGGAATCCCGCATAGGGCACGTCATGGACCAAGCCGCCCTCGGCTCGGCGAGATTCCCGCAACCCGCGGCGCGCGCGCGTCGTGACGAGACGAGCGGGCGAGCGGCGTCGTCAGAGGAGGAGCGCGCGTGTAGTTCTCCTCTTCTCACTCACTTTACTAAGTGGTGAACCACTCCACCTTATAAGGTGGTGTAACTCTCCTCCAACTTTCCATGTGAGACTAAACTTTAGCTCCTACTCCACTCATATGTGAGCTGCCACCAAATTGGGCCAAATCACACATGGGCTTCCACACATATGGACTTTAAAATTTAAAAAAAATCTGAAATCTATATGGGCTTATTTCCAGCCCCCGTCCAAGCTATCCCCTCCCGTGTCTCTGGGTCCTCCGTCTGCTCGTGGTGACCATAGATAGGACTGCCATGGGGCGGCGAGGTTAGGCTGAAGGGCATTCTTCCATGCCGTGTCCATGCACCACAGCGCCGTCAACCCCTTCCACACCGTCTGGAAGATCTCGTGCTTTGCCGTCAACAAGGACGCGATGTAGCTCACCCATGTGGATCCGAACAGAACAGAGATTGGTGGTGCCGTGCTGCGCCTCAAGGTTCGGCCCTTGGATTCAAACTGCCTTGCCTCAGGTAGCCAGGCGTGAAGAGCATGGAGTTTGACAATGTGCGATTTTCTATCTTGTGATTCTGTACATGAAATTTGGCGGTGTGCAATTGCATCTCCAGATTTTATTAATGGATTGACACTTGGAGAAGTAGAGAAAAAATGTTCAGAGGTTGCAGATTGGATGGTATCGTCCGCCACTTCAACTTTGGTGTCAGTATTGACTATTGAGTGACAATTCATTCCTCCAAAAAGTGAGCCAACCATTGAAATCTAATGTTGGCAGATCGAGCTAATTGGAGTTACCGCCTATATGGCTATATAATGTTGGAAATAAGCATGACACATCCGGGCACGGAGCCGTGCGGTCGTATACGTATACAGCTTGTATACATATAGGTTCCGATGAGTACACGGTGCGTGTGTCTATTCGGTATGATGCATGTAACATAGTAGGACTAGGAGTTAGAAACCGAGTTGATCTTGTTAGTCTAGTCGGTTAAGCTTATATATATATATATTTATGTTGTCATATATAGAAATTTATGTTTTGTATACTAATAATTATGTTCATATTTATCAGAAACGTAAAAAAATCGACATAAAAATATGATTTATGAGCGCGCGCATATATATATATATATATATATATATATATATATATATATATATATATATATATATATATAGAAAAAATACTTCTTACTCCCGGGTGTAACTACACCCACCTCTCATATACTACCTTACGGAAGTATTTATAATACTTTATCTATTTGAGTATGTTCATATACTATATCTAAAATACTTACAAGCAAGTTAGGTGAAAAAATTGTAAGTGCACCCATAGTTTGAACTATATATGTAAAATACCGTCATATTTGTACGTACAAAAGGAGTATGTGAATAAAAAATACATACTATCAAAAAAATAGTATATATACTGTCCAAATATTTTTATATACTTCATACTACGCGTACATACCTTCCGGTATGGTAGATACTGTCTATATAGTGTGAAACACGTGTGGTTGTAGTTACACCCGGAGTAGTATGAATATGTCATATATATATATACATATATATATACATACATATATATATATACATATAGTCTGCCTTGTAAACACAAACGGTGAAGTTGTGAATCAATAGAGAAGAGTAATGCTCGGTATGAGCCTCTGGCCAGATCAGTTTCCTGTGTTTTTTTAATCGTACGTGAAGTAGTACTAGCTGATCAAAAACAACGATCAGCTAGCATCGGCTCCGTTTGCTGAACTATAAGCGGTAGGAAGTATTCGTGTACGTGCGTGTCTCGCCGGAAGGTCTTTGTCGTCGCTCGCCGGAAAGTATTCGGCAGCAGGGGCTGTTGTAGGTAGTCGTCCCGACGAAAGTATTGTCGGGTGTGAGCCAACAATTGGTATCAGAGCCTCGTGAAGGATCTTCTAGCAATGAGAGGCCATAGCGACGATGGATGTGGGTGAGTATTCCGGTGCGGCTGAAGGATTTGTCGCGCAGGTGATGACGCAGTACTCGCAGTACAGCCGCGAGAATTTCACGATCTAGACGATCGAGATAGAGTGAGCGTTAGAAGGCGCCAGACTCTAGGAAGCTGTCGATCCAGGCGGCGACGAATTCATAAAGGACGTGTCGAAGTACCACGTGGACTGTTAGACACTCACGGCAATCTGCTCGGTGATGCCGATGGATGTGAAGCAGTACATGATTTCGAAGAAATCTGCAAAGGAGGTGTGGTATACGCTCAAGACGCTAAATCTTGGGCATGAGCGCGTCCGTGAGGCGAACCTACAAACCTTGCAGAAGAAGTGCGAGAATCTGGAGATGAGAGGAGATGAGACTCTAGATGCGTTTGCTTCAAGGGTTGCTACACTGGTCAATGGGATTCGCGGACTCGGCGAGAAGCTGGAGGAGATCTCTATCGTGAGGTGTTTCCTCCGCGTGGCGCCGCTGCATTACTCGTCCGTTGTCTCGGCGATCGAGCAATGTGTTGATCTCAAGACTCTAACGATGGATGATCTAGTTGGGCGGTTTAAGGCTCACGACGAGCGGATGAAGATCACCTACGACGACGCGAAAGTGGATGAGCATCTCATGCTTATGGCTTGAGCATTGTTCGCCAAGGAGAAGAAGGGCGATAAAGCATCCGGCAGCAGGAGTGATAAAGAAGATTCTCGCCTAGAGAAAAAGTATATCGCAGGAGAGGATGAGGAAGAGGCTCCGCCGCAGAGGAAGTTTGACATAAAGAAAGTAAGATGTCATAACTGCAGCGAGCTCGGTCACTTCAAGAAGGATTGCAAGAAATCGTCGCAGGAGAGGGCTCTCATCACCCAAGAAGGAGATGATGGACCGATGATGCTAATGCTCGAAGTAACTAAGCTGAAGGATGAGGAGGATCCTCCATCACCGGTTACGGAGTTTGTGGCGCAAGTGGATCACAATCTACCGTGTGTGGATCACGAGGAACAGAGTGCCCCGTTGCCACGTGAAGCCATGGTTCAGGCAAGTGCAGCTTTGGGACTCGTTCATGGCGGTGTATGCAGTCCAATTTCACCGGTAACCCCATCCGACAATGAATTCTTCATGCTTGTAGCGGATGATCATAGTCAATACATGTGGATTGTGTTGCTGAAAAGTAAGAATCAAGCTCTACATGCATTCCAGAAGATCAAGGAAGACAGAGAGGTCGAGGCGGAGGGGGAAGAAAAGACCCTGCACATAGCTCGAGGGGGTGAATATGAAACCGTGGTAGCCATGGCGAGGAGAATGATGAAAAGCAAAGACTTGTCAGAAAAGTTCTGGGGTGAGGCAGTCAACACGGCTGTCTATTTGTTATACAGGGCACCGACCAGGAGTATGCTTGGTATGACTCCATACGAAGCATGGTAAGGACGAAAGCCTCGGTTGATCATCTTCGCACGTTTGGGTGCGTGGCATATGTCAAGACAGTGTCCGAGGCGGATCGGAATATTCTAATGATCATGACGGGCTATGAAGGATCAAAGGCATACCGTTTGTGCAATACCTTGACCAACAAGGTGGTTGTCAGAGGTGATATAGTTTTTGAGAAAGACAAATCATGGAGTTGGGGCTTCAAAGAAACGGTATATACGGAGAAAATTTTTACCATTATTTGTGGTAATCTTGAGCATGCACTCGAGCAAGTTCAGTTAGAAACCTGCGGTGATTCCTTCTCCATGGGTGTAGCGAAGTGTTACAAGGAAGTCACGTCGACTGGAATTCATATCACGGCGTGTAAAGCGCCAGAAGGATTAGAGGAGCTTGGCCTAGTGAAAGGTTCCGGGGCTGGCGGCCCAGAAACGCCAAAAGGAGACAGACTAAAAAAAAAAAGTCCCGCCAAGAGAATCTTTAGCAGAACGTCCGGAGTCAGCCTCCCTAGAAAATAGGCAAGAAGCAAGGCCCAATGGCAGTAACATGACAGATGTTGCTGATCAGTACGGACCAGAATTAGAGGCTCCAACTGGAGGCCTAGCAAGGAGTGAAGAGGTGCTGATTGCACCATCACGTGAAAGTCTAGAAAAAGTCTGGCCAAAAGAAATAGAGCCAGAGACCGGCACACATGGAATGCTTGGACTCCCTGCATCACCAGCAAGTCACGGCCATGAAGAGTCAGAAGGACAAGCACGTGGAGATTGGGCACAAGAGGTTGATGCATGTTCTTCAGGTGAGGTGTGTTTTAGCTAAGACGTTATACTTTTTTGATTGAATTATAATAGAATTCAATCCCTAATTGGGCGTACCTTCGTTGACATTGAAACGCACTCGCTTGAAGCCTCTACGGAGGCGGGTTTGTAAGAGAAATAAGAGGTGAATTAGCGCAGTTAAGAACTTCCTAAGGGCTACCACCGGTGGCAACCTAAAATAATAGATCAATTGGAGCTTATTTGTTAAAGCCACCACCCTGGTATCACAAATCCAACTTAGTTTAACGAATAGAAACAAAAAATTTAAGGGAAAAATATTAATGGCCGCCGCGCTCGTGTAATTTGCTAATCAAAGTCTCCATCCAGGTGCCTATGTGAGGCTAGCTTGTACGTGAGGCTAGCTAGCTTTGCATCGTTGCATGAAAATCCAGTATGCAGTTTTGCATTATCCGAAGGTCGCATGCCGAAATGAAATATGTTAGCTTTGGCTGGTGTGCCTACTTCGCCAACACTTGGAGGCTCAGAAACAGAAGCAAGTCTATTGTCGGGCACATAAGAGTATGTTGTACCGTCTCTTACTGCACTGGAGCCGAGATGACTATGACCGACACGAGCACGCATGCGAGACGTGTTGGATAGCTATTCGAAGAAGGAATTTCGGATAGTTAATAATCTGGTGAAGATGGAGCATAAAAACAGTGTTTGCTCATCAAGGAATTGGTGAATACCGAAGGCACGGTCATGGACGACATCGACAAGGAGGACGCGGCTAAGGAGGGTCGACGTGAAGTCACGAAGAAGCCGACAAAAGCAAAGTCGGTGATATGGGTGCTGAGGAAGGGAGCGACGAAAGCAATGCCGAGGATGACGCCTACGAGGAGCAGCTGGCGTATTTTGGACCGAGGTCGAAGCGAAGCGTATGTCGTGCTTAGGGGGTGATTCTTGGAAATAAGCATGGCACGCCGGGCACTGAGCCGTGCGGTCGTATACGTATACAGGTTCCAATGAGTACACGGTGTGTGTCTATTCGGTATGCATGCATATAACATAGTAGGACTAGGAGTTAGAAACCGAGTTGATCTTGTTAGTCTAGTCGGTTAAGCTTCCTATCATATATATACTAGCTAAATGTCCGTGCATTGCTACGGAGCAACGGAAACGCATTTTATGTAGCATTGATCAGATGATTGTTCTAACTTGCAAAAGTGTGTGGTGTTTGTTAATAGTTTCTCATAATTTGTTATATACAATGCATACTTACTTTTCTTATTTGAGCAGTTTGGCTTCAAGTCTCGTGGCATCACGAAGCGCCAACAAAGCATATACACTTTAGGACCGCAAGTTATATTTTCGTCGTCCTAATTTTTCAGTTGCAAAGCATATTAAAAATTCCATCCTTCAGCATCTCGAATACTGGCAATCCATGAATGTAAAATTTGAGGATTATTTTTTTCTTAATTTTCTTGTCAATATTATAAGGATTTTTTTTAAAGTCTTGTCAATATTACAAGTAGGTTATATGTTTTCATAGTACTGGTTACATTATCTTTGATACTATACAAATCTCCTTGACCATGGGCACACACACAAAAAATGCCGATAAAGAGAACAATCTATGAGCTTACAAGGGAAACACATAGTTAGAGACTTGGAGAAATCACAAAGTAAGTGGCACCCCTCGATTGATATTGGGAGCATATGAATCACTTACATTACACATCTTGTTGGTATGTACAGAGGGCTATAATTCTTCTATGCATTTGGTGTATCATGGACTTAAGAATTCATTTTATTAGTACATCACATGCGATTTCAGAGATTGAAACTTTCATGTATGGACATCACTGCAATATTGACATATTGCATACGCTGATGTTTTTATAATTGTCCAGACTTTGGTTCTATGATGTAATTCATTGGTTCACGCAAGATTTTTCTTGTTTTGCACCGTGCTCTTGGTCTTGGATCAACCTCCAACATACTCACTAACAAAATAGAGTGAACAAATCAAGGAAGACCTGAACTCCGTTCAGTGTGAAAGCTCAATTTTAGCAACCTGATCTGGATACACACACTCACTCCACCCCAGCCAACATGTACACACACCACCGCTGCAACGCACACGACGCCCGCACGGCCGCACGCACGCTGTCACGCGGAACACCGAACGCGACCCGAGCCCGCATCCCCGCCGCCAGACGCCTCCCTCGCCCTCCTCTCCTGCAGAGCCGCCGCCAGGGGCGCGCCCTCGCCCCTCTGCCCAGCCGCTGCAAGCTCCCAGGTCCGGCCGCCAGCTCGCCAAGCCCAAGGCGCCGTAGGTCGCCTCCCCGCATGCGCCTCCATGACCTCGCCTCCTCCTGCCCCGAGCGCCGCCGGCCTCGCCCCCTCATGGCGCCGCCCCGGAGCTCCAGCTCGCCTTCCGTTTCCGGCCGGCCAGGACCTCCTCCAACCGCGCCGCCCCGGTCAATGGTACCCCGAGCCCGACGCTCTCTCCTCCCAACACTGAACAAATCAAGAAAAAATATGAAGAATTGATCTGGATCCAACAGTGGTTTAGCAGCGGAGGTCAGCAGCCTGGAGGTCCTGTGCGACCCCAGCACAGACGCCTCCCATGCTTCCTCGAGCGCGCATCCTTGGACGCCGCCTCGACGGGAGAAAGCACGGGCGCTGGGTGCTACCATTAGGCTGGGACTGGTCTTCCTTGTCCATCTCACTCTGGCGAATTTCTTCCACCTGGGAGGGGATGAGGCGCCGAGGGAGAGATGGGATGGCTGTCGGTGATTAGGAGGAGGACGGACGGAGGTAGGTAGGAACGTATCAGATCGCTGAGGCGGTGCACTGTGGACAGAGCGAGTGGCGGTGCACCGCGTCCAGACCGAGCGGCGGTGTGGGCACGAGCTCGCTGTTGGAGAAGTTGCCTTGACTCAGGAAGGAAGAGGCAGTGACTGTTTATTTTTACTCATCGGTGGCAAGGGATTTTTTTGACGGGACTAACTTATCGGTGGCAGTTGGGGTAATTGCCCTATTGGTGGGAGGGTAAAACGGGAAAAAAGAATCGGACGGAAAATCTGGAGGTGACAAACCTACCTCAACGAAAATTATAATATAGATATGCATGTAGTATGCCTTGTAAACACGAACCGTGAAGTTGTGAATCAATAGAGAAGAGTAAGGCTCGATATGAGCCTCTGGCCAGATCGGTTTCCTATGTTTTTTCATCGTACGTGAAGTAGTATTAGTTGATAAAAAACAACGATCGGCTAGCATCATCTCTGTTTGCTGAACGTATAAGTGGCAGGAAGTACCCGTGTACGTGCGTGTCTCGTCGGAAGGTCTTTATCATCGCTCGCCGGAAAGTATTCGGTGGAAGCGGCTGTTGTAGGTCATCGTCCCGATGAAAGTATTATTGGGTCTGGGCTAACATATAAGTGATGGTGACATCAAGTTTTAGCATGGAGGTCACTCAGTGTTTTTGAAGGATTTACGAGATCGAGACGTCCCAGGGTTTGCACATTACAAGTGAAACACAAATTTGGTGACACCCGTGTAGGAACAAGGGGGCTCTTCAAACAACTTGAATGCTCAATTTGGGTTGTGACATGGGTATGATTACTCGGATGCTCACTATTCGCTATCCTGCATTGGGTAAAAGGTCTACGACCCATAGAGATTCTAGATACAAGCCCAAAAAAGCACCGACAGAAACTTCTTATTGTATTAGGAAAGAAACCATGAACCGACATTATGTTGGTATTGTAATCACGCGTGTATGAAACCTATCCGCATACAACTCGAAACCCGGCCTATTATATATCGGGCGGGAGAAGCCCAAGTAAGGGTACCGAAATAGAACACTGGGGATTTCATCGGATGTCAGGAAAACAATAAAGACAAAGTCGCCTGAATATTGGGGAAACACTCTATTACAAGTTGTCTACTATATTTCGGTACCTATTTCTCCCCTATATATAATAGGCGGGTCTCAAGCTGTATGCGGATAGGTTTCGATTACAATACCAATATAATGATTGCTTCTTTGGGCTTGTATCTGGAATCTCTATGGGCCGTAGACCATTTACCCAATGCAGGATAGTGAATAGTGAGCATCCGAGTAATCATACCCATGTCAGGTTGGGTTAGCTCCTTTATACATGTGAAACATCTAATTTGTACCTACGATGGTTCTCTGATTTGGTAGTATTGAGTTCTGAATCTCCATCTATCTGTCTTTGTATATGAAAATCTTTCTTATTTTTCGATGATGATGACGATAACGAAATTAAAGGGAATCAAACTAATTTGTTTGGTTCATGTGCAATATAAGAAGATTTCTATGTTTATAATTTTACAACATTGATTCATACAATGTTATCTTTGTAATGGACACTCATCTATGCAGTCTATGTAGTAATTAGTAATTAATCTGGATATGCTCTTTAGGCACTATATGCTAAATTTGAATATCTTTTTAGGATGAACATTGCTTTCAGTTGGAGTTTGGAGAAATTTAATTCAACAAATTTATTTTTAGCAGGCTCTATTTCATTATCCGTAGCAATGCACTGGTATTTATCTAGTCTCAATTAGTTCATAATAGTTTTATAACTCTATCAATTGAAAACATTGGTACATGTGTGGTTTGTAAACAACCAAGTCTCTAGTAGTCTCTGTTCAACTAGTTCATTGGTCAGCTGATGATCAATGTTTTGTGATCATGGGCATTTATATTAATTGATACTGAGGTCATATCATTAGTGAATGATGTGATAGACAAGCTTACCCAACATAAGTATTGCAACATGATTAAGTTATAAAGTTCATCATTGCGATAATTAGGAAACAAGGTATCCTACTCCTTAGACCGTGAGATCGTATCTAATCACAATCACCCAAGGCTACCTTGATTGCATCAATCATCACACCGTAGCAGGGTGATCACAAAGGTGTCTATCAGGTATTCCAAAGGGATGAGTTGAGGCGTAAGTATCCAGATCGAGATTTGTTCTCCCACGTGTTAGGAAGATACATTGGGCTCACTCGGAGAGATTACATCCAAGAAGCTGCAGCGTATGACTAGGTCATGAGGATGCAATATCACGGGAACAAGTTAACTAGAACTTGTCGGTAACGAGATTGACTAGGTATATTGATACCGATGATCAGATCTCGAACAAGTCATGTATCAAAGTAATAAAGAGAATTTGACTCGATATTTATGGTTCAAACGACATTAACATCATGTAATGTGAAGGGGTCATTATGGGTATCTAGATCCCGCTGATGATCATTGGTTCGAGAAGTGCATCGATCATGTATATGATGTTCCCGATGAAGGAGTTCGTAGCATAAAACACAATTTTTTCTAACTAGCGCCAACAACAAATGTCAGGATCTATCTAAGAGTAATGTTATAAGGGAGAAGATTTCGGTAACATACCCTTATAGATCGAAAGTGTTTAATGTTCTGCGGGGAACGTGGATGATGTAGTCATACTTGTAGCCGACCTCCAGGTCGGAAAACTCTTTGCAAGTCACCTAAGGTCCTTGCACGGCAATCTAGGTGCCACAAGTGGTAGCACCCCATGGTCTCTCACACGTCTAGTGCTTGATGACGATCTCCATTCCCCCTGATCCAGTCGAGATGCGAAAGTAGATCTTCTATCCGAAATCTCTTCATCACAAAGGCGTGCCACGACAAAGGAGTCTCCCACACATGCATCCCTTACTTTGGGCCATAGTTGTAAGAGAGAAGAGAGAGAGTCTCTAAGGAAATTGCTTAGAGAATATTGTGTGTACTTTTCCATCCCATATAGACCTTTATATATAGGGGAAAAGAGGGCACCCCAACTATTAAAGTACCAGGATGGTACTAAACCAAGGAGGAGAGGAGGAGCCGGTGCCATGGGGCCGTCCGGGTGGGCCGCCCAGCCTCACACACTGGCCAAGGCTGGTCGGGTGGGGGCCCTAGGCAGCGGTGGCTTGCCTCCCTTGGTCGCTTCCCTCATGGGCCTTTTTCCTTCGGGGATTCGGCCCATTAGGGAAGTTGTCCTTTCAAATTTAATTGCAAATTTTTATTTTATTATTAATTCTAATAATTAATATAAAATACATATTATTAAATCCCTTTTGACCCGAAACACCTTTCGGTTCACTCCGAACTCCTTCAGATCCTCCCGAAACAATTCTGGTTCTCTCACGAAACACTTCTAACTTTCTTTTCTCTTTCTTCCTGTGATTTCGATGATTCCAAAATGATCTCTAAGCGTCACTGAACCCTTAAGTATGTTACCCTACAGTTCAGGAATATCACAGACATGATCGAGACACCTCTCATATCAATAATTATTAGCGGGACCAGGATGTCCATAATGACCTGATGGCTCCTAAGTGCAGGAGATCAGTTGTAGTATGTTTCAATAAGAAAGGTTATCGAACCCACGAGGAGTTGAAGGTATTGGTCAATAAGTTTGATAAGTAAAACAATAAAAGGGTGAAGTGGTTTTGGTGTTTTGGGTTTGTAGTTTGTAGTAAAATAAAGTATTAAAAGTAAATAGCAACAAGTAAATGCAATCAATGAGAGAAATCCCAATCCTCTATGCGGCAAGAGGACAAGCTCAAGTGTGTGTGAACTTATATGTGACAAGCGTTCCCGAGGGTGGCATGGATTTACTTAGCATTTAGATTTTTACACAACATGGTGAATATATTATCAAGTTTCATTCCTTTAGGATGGAGCCTAAATTAGGTGCAACCATAGATATGAGCAAATACACCCCTTATGATGGGTCCTAGAGCCATTTTCATGAGCAAGTATAGGAATCATTAAGACATAAATGTCCCACCATAGTAGTTAGTTCATTGGTCCCTGACAGAAATCCCTCTAATGCAACTCAAAGTATTGGAAAACAGTTTCTATCATTCCGTCCCTTCCAACCCTCATCATTGCATTAAAGTGTAGCCCTATGAGCCCACATAGGTGAAGTAATATGCTGTCAATTTTCGCATAAAACCATCATAGAACCACATAAAATATAAAAACTTGACCAAATACTCATTGCATATTATATGGAAATCATAGCCAATTCATCCTATGCCCTCAAGAACATGAGGATCTACTCACAAGTGATAAATATGATATGGATCAGTGGCATATGGATTGCATCACAATATGAAAATATAATATCTCTACCAAATAAAGACAAGTTGCCAATTACAAGCATGCAAATAACACTTAAACAATATCTAGGGTTCAATCAATAAAAAACTATGAGGGGGATGATGTGGATCTTGGATATGGAGGTGGTGATGATGATGGTGCTGATGGATATATTTATGGAGAGGACTCCCCCTACACCAACGAGTGGTGATGATGGCGTCAATTTCCCCCTCACTAGAGGCTCCGGTACTGCAGGATCTGCCCTCTCCCGAAGTAAGAGTGGACTTTTGCCTCCACCACCGCCTCTGTAAATTGTGGGGAAAATATGGCATAGGTTTTCTGGTGAGACGGAGGCATCTGTAAACAGGAGGATCTGAGGAGACGCTCATGGGCCAAATAGGCCTAGGTGTTACGCCCAGCAAGGGAGGGCACACCACCTGGTCTCTTTTGAGCCAGCAACTCCTCTCGCTTGATTCTTTCGCTCGCGGTCCTTCTCTAGGTGAAAAACTCATCATGTATTTTTCCTTTGATTTTTAAGTGTCTAGAAGGTCCTTGAAACAACAAAATATGAAAAACCCGAAGGTTTTATGCCTACTAGAAATTAAATATCAATGAAAGGGACTTTGTAGGAAAGTCTCATAAATCAACTAAAAAGGCATAAATAATGATAGATCACGGCAAATATCATTCAAAACAGATCATATAAGTCACTATATTGATGATGTAAAATGCACGTATCAACTCCCCCAAGTTTAAACCTTTGCTCGTCCTCGAGCAAATAAGTGAATAGATCATATCATGTAGAAATGAACTTATGGTTGATAATAAAATACGAGCATTACATCATCAACTTATGCATATTGGCTTGTATTAAAAGATCTATAGACTAAATAATCATACAAATGTGGGATACATAGATATGAGTTCTAGAAACTACCCTTTGCTTTTGAACAAAACTAACCATTGTATATTGGACAATTGAACAAGTCTCACATTTTTATTTTCTCTTTGATAATAGTATCTTGCATGGTTTTTTACCTTGCTATCTTTGATTTCACTCTTTCCTTTGCAATGAAGATAAACTCTCATAGAACAACTAGTTAAAAGAAGAGAGTTATTAAACAACAACATAGACATGAAGTTTGACTTCACCAAACACTTTCACCACTTTTTAAATGGCATCATTTGATGGTATTGCCTCTTAGTAACCAGTATAAACCTTATTCATGGATCTTTCAATCATGTCATATGCTCTACTCAACCTTTGCCTTTCACTTTCCATGGCTAACTGAATCCTCGGGTGCCTGCCTTTCATACACTTTTCCATAGAGCATATGTATTGAAAATATCCATGACCCTTAGTTTACTCGCTGGTTACTAAATAGAACAAGAGTATATCATGTCCCCTTGCCATCATCTCTTCCTAACAATTTGTTCTACAAAACCATATCTCTACTCCAAATTCAAGGTATTCGTTTTTATATATATATTTGTTAACATCACTTGCATGGATCTTTTCTTTGTTGCAAGTTTTTGCTTGTTTGAGAAGTTCTATACTTGTCAAACACACTCAAGTTAATCTAATTGAAGACAAGATGTAACTAAAACTTCTAGATATGAGGTGCACATATGCATGAGTATTACCCATAAATCTCCAAACAAGAGAATCATGGATGGAACCATACTTTATATTTTATTCAAAAACCACTCGACCAAGGATTCATGATAATGCTCTAAGAGCTTTTCATGCCATGAGAAAATCAATACCTAATAAATAAAAGCAAAAACCAACCTAAAGATGACGACTAGATAAAATTCCCCCAAGCTAGAGCTTTGATGTAGATACTAGAGAAATGGCTTTCATGAACTCATCATCAGTAGTGTTTCTGATCTTCAGGCTCCATGCAAATTCTTGTTGACTTCAACTTGCTCCTCCCACTTGGCCTTGTAACTCTTAAGCTCTTCCTACAGCCTTTCAATAGTCTCTATGCAAACTATGGAGTTTGTTTGCATGCTCCTAATATACTTTCTGTTCACTGCCTCTTCGTAGTCCTTCAACAGTTTAATGACGATGAGATCCAGATGAGTGCCTCTCTTCGTTAGCAATTTGTCGGTGAAGGAGGTCAATCTGTGCTTGAAGATCTGGCTCAGCCAAGCTCCTGAATTGAGGTTTTTCAACCTCCCTCATCCTCCTTGATCCATCTTCAAGTTGAGTCCTCTAAAGGCCATTGTCCTTAGGGTCTTCTTCTTCCCTTTGCAGCCAACTCCTTGGTGGGGAGCTCTGATACATTGCAAATGTATCTATAATTTTTGATGTTCCATGCTTAGTTTTATCCACTTTCTTGTGTTTTGTCCACACTTTGGAGTACTTTTCATATGATTTCTTGGACTAACCTATTAACAAGAGCCACAGTGCCAGCTGCCTGTTTTCTGTTGTTTTTGGTTCCAGGAAAGTCAGAAAATGAATATTCTCGGAATTGGACGGTACAAAATCCAAAGTGCCTATTTTTCCGGAAGTCATCGATGCGATCACGAGATGAGAGAGGGGAGGCCACCACACCACCTGGCTCAGGCTAAACTGGCCAGCGCCAGGTGGTGGTGTGGCCAGCCAGCACCCTCGGCCTCTCCTTCGCCTATATATTGCCCTCGGACGAAAAACTTGGCACCGATCAAAATCCACGAAGAGTTCAGAGTCGTCATCTCCATCCCTAGATCGGGAGGGATCTGAAGCTCTTCCCGGCACCCTGCCAGAGAGGGGAATTTACCCTGGAGGCCTTCTTCATCATCATGCAAGCCTCCGGTGTGATGAGTGAGTAGTTCATCCTTGGACTACGGATCCATGTAGTAGCTAGATGGCTGGTTCTCCTCCTTTGTGCTTTCATGTCTAGATCTTGCGAGCTCCGTTCATGATCAAGATCATCTATTTGTAATTCTGCATGTTGTGTTTATGGGATCCGATGGATATTGAGATGCTATTTCAGATTGATTATTGATTCTATCATGTCTTTGTTATTTGTGATCTTGCATGCTTTCCGTTGTTAGTAGCTATCTTGGCCAAGTAGATGCTAGCAACTCCAAGAGTTAGTATTTATGCTCGATAGTGGGTTCATGCCTCTGGTAATCTGGGGAAGTGACAGAAATCTCTAAGTTACTAGATGTGCTATTTCTACTAGGGAGAAAACAACAATCCTTTGTTCATAGAACAATCGTATTGTTTACATTACACGCAATTCGTAAAGCAATAGTCTATTGCTTGCAACTTATCTTGGAGGGGGTTCAGATGATAACCTAAAGGTGGATTATTAGTCATAGATGCAGTTGGATGGCGGTCTATGTATAATGTTGTAATGCCCAATCAAGTTCCAAAGGAGTTAAGATGATTAGTATACGCATGTATTTCTTTCTCGATGTTTGTAAATTGCCCCGCTGTAATTTGTTCACCCAGCATGTTATCTATCTTAAGGAGAGCCACCTCTAGTGAACTATGGATCCCGGTCCTTTCTTTTACATACAATCTATAAATTGTTTACTGCTTTGTGTTTACTTTCTGCAAACTATTACTTCCTTCCATTCGATACGTTTAATCCTTTATTTTCAGCAAAACCGGTGAGATTGACAACATCATCGCAAGTTGGGGAGAGATTTCTGTGGTTGTGTTGTGCAGGTCTCCACGTTGCTGCTGGCATCGGTAGTGTGCCCTGCCAACGTTCAGCTAGCTACATCTTTGCGGTGTTTCCTTGCTCTTACTGGATTGACAATCTTGGTTTCGTACTGAGGGAAAACTTGCTGCTGTGCTCATCATACCTTCCTCTTGGGGTTCCCCAATGAGCTCGATATATTTTGGGCCATCAAGCTCCACCACGAGGTCCTGGTGGGTGCACACGGGAATCCTCCCATTGGGGTGCTCCACCGCCAAGACATGACTAGTTGTAGAGATGAGATCTGGAAAATAGGGATAGAAAACAATGTTTGCTCGAAAAGACTCGATGCAATATTAGATCGGCATAGAGGGGTATATATTGATAGTTTTAGGGTAAGACGAAGAGATGGAGTCGAAACGGACTTTGGAGGGGCAAAAGAGTTAGGGTGGCGCACCCAGTAGGGGGCGACACCTGGACTCTTTCCCCCTTCGAGACTCTGTTTCGTCCAATTATCTCGCTACACACTTTTATTTTCCAAAAATACTGACTTTCCTAAAAGATCAAGATATTTTGAGATTGTTGCGCACCTGAAACTTAAATTTTATTGATTTCTGATATCTGGCATGGGATATTTCTTTGCGATTATGGCATCGGGACTCTGGAGATTTAACTCTTCCACCTTTCCAATGAATTTTTGGCTTGCAATATAATGTTTAAGACATTGTCCATTAACAACATGTGGTTTACCTTTGTAGTCTCGATGAAGATGGATGGCTCCAGAGCGATACACCTCCTGCACAACTAATGGACCTTGCCACTTTGATGCTAACTTCCCTACAGAGAACTTGAAACGAGAGTTGAACAGTAATACTTGATCTCCTACTTTAAATTCCTTTATCTTTTTTTCTATCATTCCAAATCTTCACTTTTTCTTTAAATAACCTAGAACTTTCATAAGCTTCATTCCTCCATTCATCTAACAAGTTTAGGTCTAGAATTATTTTCTCTCCAGCAGTTTTGAAGTCAAAGTTGAGTTGTTTAACAACCCATCTAGCTTTATGTTCTAATTCTACGGGGAGGTGGCATGCTTTACCATAAACCATTTTATAAGGATACATACCCACGGGATTTTTAAAAGAAGTTCTATAAGCCCACAAAGCATCATTGATTTTGGTTGGCCAATCAGATCTATCTCTATTGACTGTATTTTCTAAAATAAGTTTGATTTCCCTATTACTTAGTTCAACTTGACCACTAGTTTGAGGGTGATATGGGGATTGACGAGGGGTAACCTCGACAATCCCCATGGTGATGGACTTAGGGTTTCGTGGAAAAGAGAACACTTCATCGGCTGATCAGACAAATAAGGGAGTCAAAGTCCTCTAATTAGTTGTGGACAATATGATTACATATCGCTCAAGGCATTTTAGGTACCTCTCTATTGGCTCCTCCCAGCCTTTATATAGGTTGGGTCGCGAGGCCATATACGGATAGGTTACAAGTTACAATTACAACACTAGTACAATGTCGGTCCCTACTCTTTTCTTACCTAGTAAGACATGCCATCCATCGGATGCTTCTTGGGACTTCCTTGGTTCTTCTTGGGCCTTGCGGGTTGTAAGCCTTTATATAACCAAGGTAACTAATCATAATAACCCAGGTAATCATACCCATGTCAGTAGCCCCCGAGACTCCATCCGAATCGTAGATTTGGATTGAGTCTCAAAGACAATGTGAGACGAAGTTTTCTTTATAAAGTATTCTTAACATATTTTTATTTAACTGTCGTAGGGATAATGGTACAACGAGTCTAATGCATCCGATGGATGGGGAATCAATTAATTTCTCTTGGGAAAAAACACGGTGAACCTACGTCAAATTCAAGTCCCCAGGCTTGAACTCGGTATTTGCTGGCGTAATTCAGTTCAAGCCGTTGAGGTCTTATCGAATACTGAATTCTAGTACTATTATTTTGGGTACCCAACGCGTTTGTCATGATTTTTCACCATATCGTTGATACAGATAATTTACTGGCAGAGTGCATTCATGTGCGGTTACCAGGCCACACAAGATGGATCCTAGGGTATTATCTTCATGTCATGGACACGACATTTAGACTTTTTATTGCGTCGGGCACGGTCCGAGGATTTTTTGAATTTTATTGACTGCATTGTTTAGCTATTGGAATAACTAAAATTGTCAGTTTTCTCGGATATTGTATAAGCGCTCCTGATGGTAATAACCATATGAGGATACAAACATGTAATACTCATAGGTTCATATGTTTTTCGACTCTGTTGGAATTTTTGTTTTACTGGGTGCGCTTTCATCGCATGAGGATAATATTTCTTTGGATCCTACTGGACCATGCTATTTCTATCGGGTGCGCGACAGCGCTCCCGATGGGAATAGCCCCCGAGACTATGTTGGGATGCTTACATCGGGACATAGGCTCACAATATCGCCTTTGATCGAAAACATTTTTAAACTCAAAATTAATCGGGAGCGCAGCCAGCGTCCCCGATCGGAGTAGCCCTCTAGGCTATGTTCGTATGCATGCATCTGAACATAGGCTCGAAGTCCAAACCCGATAATTTATTATGAAACAGTTGGTTGTACGTACCTAAATACTTTTTTCATTCTTAGCTATTCATGATGTCATTGCTAACAAAGGTAGCGTTTCGCGGTGTCCGAGAAACAAGTCCTGATGGGACGTTGTGATAGTGGGCCATATTTTAGTAATGATGATGCTTGAGCGGTGCGTCAGCGGTGATTTTTAACCGCACGACCCCCTTTATACGCGAGAATTGCGGCATCGTGCGGATTTCCTCTGTGTTTACCGTGGTAATAACTGCCCATGATTTTTATCCTTTTATCAATCTTTGCCACGTGTCTTCATCCTCTATGTCTTGACATTCCGTTGCCCTTATCTAACGGCTAAGCTTCGTGCTCCTTTCCCTTATAAACGAGGGAGAATACCTTTACTATTTTTACTATTCCCCTTTGCTGCATACTTCTTCTTCTTGCTTGTGTCACGCCTGCGCTCTCTCTGTTCTTGCATGTTCTTCTGTCCTTGCACACTCTCCTCCTCCCCTCGAGAGCCGCCATGGGAAATTCCAAGGTAGGGACTTCTGCTGCCGCCGCTAAGGTGACGAAGAAGAGGGCCATTGTATGGGCTCCCATGAAGTGCAGTCAGCGAGATCTCTGTGACGCCCACAACTACTACCTTCTAGACGAAGGCACCTTCAAGCTTCCGGGAGATGAAGCAACTCCCATGCCTGAGCTTGGATGGTGGGTAATGTTTCTTTCCTTCCTCTACTGTGGCCCTTCTCTTCCTGTTCACGAATTTCTTCGTGGCTTGCTCTTTGTTCGCGGCGTGCAACTTTACTAGCTCACCCCAAATTCCATTCTTCACGTCGCCTGTTTTATCACTCTTTGTGAGTGCTTCCTTGGGATCCATTCCCATTGGGGCCTATGGAAGTACTTTTTCTATGTTTGTCGTAACGCCTCCAATGACTTTGTCCATGATGTCGGGGGCGCCATATTTTCTGTTCGCCCTGAAGTTGATTATTTTGACTTCAAAATTTCGGATTCTGTCCAAGTAGGGCTACCCTATGATTGACACCATACTTAGCTAAAGTTTTTCTAAAGACTCCATGTATAAAGTGAGAACCACCATCAGCAATTAAAAATCTAGGTACTCCAAACCTAGGAAAGGTGATATCCTTAAGCATCTTCATCACTGTAGCATGATCACACTTTTTGTTGGAATTGCTTCCACCCACTTTGTAACATAGTCCACTATAACCAAGATGTGATTGTGTTTTGTTTTTGATGATGGGAACGGTCCCATAAAGTCAATTCTCCATACATCAAATGGTTCAAGAGGCAGTGAATAGTTCATATGCATTTAATTTATCTTACCAATGTTTCCAACGCATTGACATTTGTCACAAGCTTTAACATAATTATCACAATCTTTAAATAAAGTAGTCCAATAAAAACCAGACTATAATACCATTGTAGTTGTGTGGTCTCCTGTGTGATGTCCTCCATAAGGACTATCATGACAATCTCTTATGATATCCTGCTTCTCAAATTCAGGCACACATCGTCTAATAATATCATCTATACTTTTCTTATAAAGGAATGGATCATCCCAAAAGTAATGTCTAAGATCATAAAAGAATTTCTTTCTTTATTTTTTTAATATAATTTCTTTCTTTGTTGGGAAGTGAAGTGTGGTGGCATAACTTTCCAACAATAAAGTTGGAATAATCAACAAACCATGGGGAGGCTACTCTAGAACTAGACACATTAATGTTTGCTAGTTGTTCATTAGCAAAGCTATCATTAATAGGAATAGGATCTGCTGGAATGTTTTCCATTCTAGATAAGTGATCAGCTATCGGCCTCACCTTTCCTATCAATGATGTGTAAGTTGAATTCTTGTAGCAAGAGAACCCATCTAATAAGTCTAGGCTTAGCATATTTCTTGTTCATAAGATACTTAATAGCAGTGTGATCAGAGTGTACTATGGCTTTAGAGGCTACAATATAGGGTCCAAACTTATCACATGCAAAGATCACAACTAGAAATTCTTTTTCAATGGTAGCATAGTTTCTTTGGCGCTATCAAGAGTTTTACTAGCATAGATATGACATTCGGTTTCTTATCAACTCTTTAGCCTAAAAAGCACCTAGAATATAGTCACTAGCATCACACATGATTTCAAATGGCAAATTCCAATTAGGAGGTTGAATTATAGGAGCAGTTATCAAAGCATTCTTTAAGACATTAAAATACTCTACACAATCATCATTAAAAGAGAATGGAACATCTTTTTGCAAAAGATTAGTTAGAGTCTTTGATATTTTGTAAAAGTCTTTGATAAATCTTCTATAAAAACTTGCATGTCCAATAAAACTTCTTATACCTTTGATATCCTTTCGATATGGTAGCTTATCTATGGCTTCTATCTTGGCGCGGTCCACTTTAATGCCTCTTCCTAAAACTCAGTGTCCAAGAACAACACCTTCTGTCACCATGAAATGGCACTTTTCCCAGTTTAGGACTAAGTGTTGGTCCTCACAACACTGCAAAACTTTGTTAAGATTGAGCAAGAAATTATCGAAAGAGCTACCATACACAAAAAAGTCATCCATGAATACTTCCATAATTTTCTCAATATAATCAGCAAATATAGCATTCCTGCATTTTTGAAAAGTAGCAGGAGTATTGCACAAACCTAATGGCATTCTCCTATAAGAAAAAGTACCGAAGGGACACATGAAGGTCGTCTTTTCCTGGTCATCTTTGTGCACTGAAATCTAGGAGAAACCTGAGTAACCATCTAGATAACAAAAGTGTGAGTGTTTAGATAATCTTTCTAGTATTTGATCAATGAATGGAAAAGGATAATGATATTTACGAGTAGCTTTGTTTAGCTTTCTAAAATCAATGCACATTCTATAACCAGTAATAGTACGTTGGGCTACAAGTTCATTTTCATCATTTGGAACCACGGTGATTTCACCCTTTTTAGGCACACAATGAACATGACTTATCCATTTACTATCAGCTATTGGATAGACAATATATGCCTCAATGAGTTTGAATAGCTCTTTCCTTACCACCTCTTTCATTTTTGGATGAAGACGGCGTTGATAGTCAACAACGGGGTTTGCATCTTATTCCAAGTTAATTTTATGCATGCATAGATCAAGGTTATACCTTTCAAGACATCAAATGGATAGGCAATAACTGGCCTATGAGCTCACAATACTTCAAGTAACTTTGTTTCTTCTTCACCTGAAAGGTTAGCACTAATAATGACAGGATATATTTTCTTCTCATTAAGGAATGCATATTTCATATCTTCAGGCAAAGGTTTAAGTTCAAAACTAGGATCCTCTTTTGGTGGGGGTAGTTCTCCTAGATCATCGGGTGGAATATGTAATTGCAGTTGTGGTGGTTGCTGATATATTATTTGTTCTAGTGCTTCTTTCTCTTCATCACTAAATGGCTCCTCTTGATTAAGCACATATCGTTCCATCACGTCCAATAAGAGACAGCCACCGAAGCAAGAGTTTTTACTATATATTTTGAAAAAAATTCTTTTTATAAATGCTTATCAGTAAATTTCGAAAAGTTAAATTCTAGTCTTTCGCCATGAATACCTTTTCTTTTGGTAAACTAATTTCAGCATCCACATTATGTAAGAATTGTCTACTAAATATGATAGGACAAAATGAGTCTTGGGAGCAACCAAGCACAATAAAATTTGCGGGGTATTTGATCTTTCCTACTAATACTTCAACATCTCTAACCATACCTAGTGGACAAATATACTCTTTATTAGCAAGTTGGATAGTTATACCCGTCTCTTCCATGTGTATGGGATCAATGTCAGGCTTGATTTCAAGATACAGAGAATATAGTATCACACTTATACTTGCTCCAATATCACATAGATCATGATAGCATGAAGTTCCAATAGCGCATGATATAATAGGTTTACCAACTTTGGTGGTATTACCTTGAATTACCTTGGTGGAATCTTCACATAAATAGACATCACACGAAGTTTCTTCATTCAGTTCTTTGATGGCCGAATTTCGATGCTGAACTTCAATTTGTTCATATGGTTCACTACATCTTCTAGCACTTTTGTTCGCAACAGTAGTGAGTAAATTTTCCTTCACTCTGCTTGGATATGGACGAGTTTCAACATAACCTTCAATTTTGGCAGATGATACTTGATTAAATTGTTTCACAATTTTAGGAACAAGTTTAAAGTATTTAAGAGGCTCAACATAAACATCAAATCCTTTTTAGGGACATTCAGATGGTTAGCAAAAGATTTAGTAACTTCTACTAAAACATGAGGATCAAGGCCAAATCGGTTACTTAGCTCTTTAAACAATACAAGTAGTAGAGAAATTATCTACACATGTGACATGGGTATACCCTACATGTACTCGAGTTTGGTATATACGGTCCAGATACGGTGGAAGCCCACGGTGTTGCGATGACCTAATGAAGACTTCGAGTGGCCCACGGATTCTCGATGACTTGCGAGACAAGAAGAAGTCTAGAGATAGAAAGTCTGAAGGGAAAACCCTAATCTATAACCGACTCGACCTGCTACCCAAGACCTAGCCTATCTATATAAAGGATAGGAGGGGGCGGCGAGGAGGACACACACAACCCTAGTTTCCACAACTCTCGCCAGATTGCATCCGCGCGCCCCTGTAATCTTTGATTCCTTCGTTAATTCCAAGAGCAGACAAGCAGGAGTAGGGACCTCAACAAGGCCTGAACCTGGGTAAACCTTGCGTCCCTGTGTGCTTGTTTGCTAGCCGATTGATGCTTCCAGCGCTCCTTCCTTCTCCAAAACTCAAGTCCATAACAATGGGCATTGACGAGTTAAACCCTCGTCAATTGGCGTCGTCTGTGGGAATAGGGAGTGCTGATGTTGCGGCTTCTTCGGCCTCATCAACCGCGATCTACAAGTCCGCAACAGCGGAGATTCGCCAGCTCTTCGGCGCGTTCGACTTCACCGTCCACACGCCTGCCACTCGCCTGGCCTTCAAGTCCGTGGGCGATGGAATCAGCCTGGCGATCGGGAGCTTCCACTTCCAAGTTGGTCAGATGGGCACGCTTTGCATGCATGACCAATCAACGGCATCCGCGATTGCTCCATCATCGTGGTTCCCGCCACCAATCGGTGCCCTTAGTGAGCTCAACACCTCAGCAACAGCTGAAAGCACGGATAGCGATAGCAGTCGCGGATCCGATCTAGGCGGCCTAGCAACAGAAGATGGGATTATTGCTCCGGATCCGGAAGTTGCGGGAGCAACAGCTTCCCCAGCCACTTCATGTGTGTCATCATCAACACTGGTGACTCCACCGCTAATTGCGAAAACGGTTGCAATGGATCTAGCACCGATCCACCTAACGGTGGCATACCTAATGGCGAACCTCCCAACGGCGTCCCCCCAAACGGTGGCAATGGCGCACCTGTCAACAACGGAGGGCCAGTCGAACCTCCAACCATGGTGAACGAACACACTGGCGAACGTGTCGTGATCAGGCTCAATGATCTCGAGTGAGCCTGTTGCCGAGAAGCTCTGCGAGGCAATCCTCTGCCTCCAGGAACGTCACAGGAGATGCCGATGGGCTACCATTGGCTACTTAAGGAGGAGTAGAGACGCCAGCTACAAACGATTGCGCAACTCGAAGCACGTAAAGAGGCGGCAAACGAGTCGAACCTTCGACGGGCCGAGCTCTCCTCCCACAGAGGATCCTCCTCCAAGGGCAACGAGTTCATGGCCAACAAGAGGCGATCTCGAATGGCCCACCTCACCGAGCAGGAGCACATAGAAGCTACAAAAGTCCTCGACTTCAGCTCTATGACAGTCGATACCCAGGGCAACATGGACCCAAATACGTCGCAGGCAGCGGTGACAGCGGCCACCATGTAGCTACTCAACAACCAGCCGCTGGCTAGAGATCCCCGAGCCGCCATGCACCGATCTATGACCGCGGGCTTGGGGTTAATCGAGGCTACTCTCGACAAAGAGCCGACGCGCCGGAGCCGAAGAAAAACAAGGCTCTGGCAAAACGCTATTCCTCACCCTCGTCCAGCGACGACAGTCACGATCTATCTCGACGCTGCCGCTCACGGCGACACGACCACGACTATGATGCACGTGATGACATCACGTAGCACAAAATCGACAAGTCAAGGGCACGACGTGCCCGCTCGACTGAATTAGAGGACGAAGACGTGGAGCTCTATGGCGCCAGATGCTTCAGTAGGGCCATCAGACAAAAGCGAATGCCCAAGGGGTTCAAGCTCCCATGGGAGAACCCAAAATTCGACGGCCTACAGGACCCAAAAATCTGGTTGGAGGACCACATCTCCTCCGTCAGGCTCCATGGTGGGAGTCGAAGCACGGCCATGCAATGCCTGCAGCTACAGCTGCAGGGCGCCGCCCGAGCGTGGCTCAACAACCTCCCGCGCGGATCCATTCGCAGCTGGGATGAGCTGGTCTAAAGCTTTGTGCGCAACTTCAAGGGCACCTACAAAAGGCCCGCGTCAATCGAAGAACTAAGGTGCTACCTGCAAAGGTCGGGCGAATCGCTACGCTCGTACATCTAGAGGTGGTCCATCATCAAGAACTCCGCAGAAAATATCTCGGAGGATCGGGCAATCGACGCATTCAACAGCGGCGTTTGCCGCATAGAGCTCAGGGAGGAGCTGAGCCACTCGAAGCCCAAAACAATTGACCACCTGATGGAAATCGCGAATCGGTGGGCAGATGGAGAAGACTCGGTGAAAAACCGCGTTCACTCTGACGACGAAGCAGAGATCGAGCGCAGACATGATCGCCGAAGGAAACGTCGAATGCGCATCTACGATGACCGCGACAACGTCAAGATGGTCGCAGCCGGCTACACTGGCAGGCGCGACGACAACCGCAACAACGGCTATTGCAGCGGTGGACACCGCGACTCTGGGAAAACCACGCAGGTATGGCAACGCCGCACTCGCGAAGAGGCACCCGTGACAACAAACGAGGACAAACTATCCGGGCCGTGCAACATGCACTTCTACATCGACAAGCACGACGGCAAGAAGAAATCCAGCCACCTTCTCAAGGACTGCCGCGAGTTCCTCAAGCTCCACGAGGGTTTGGCGCGGATGAATCGCGACGCAGTCAACAGGGGCTACAGAGTCGCCCTAGGTGCTGTAGCACATGGAGCTCCTCCTCCACCACCTGGAGTGCCACCACCCGCGGCCGCACCGGTCGATGATCAAGGTGGCAAGCCATACCCACGGGCTGTGGGCAACATGATGATCCAAAAAGGATGCCCCTCGAATCGGGTACAGAAGGCCATCACTCGCCAAGTCAACTTGGCGACAAACTCACCACCATCCGCCACTGAGTACCTGAGTGGAAGCTACTCATGCATCACCTTCGACAAGCGCGACCACCCGGACCAAGTACCTCGCCTAGGCCACTATCCCCTCGTACTCGAGGCACATATCGGACGCTTCGACATGAGTCGTGTCTTCATGGATGGTGGAAGCGGCATTAACCTTATGTTCGCAAGTACCTTGCGAGCGATGAGGATCCCTCTGACCTGCCTAGAGGTCTCAGACACGACATTCCATGGCATCGTCCCAGGCAAGGGCATATATCCCCTGGGCAAAATCATCCTCGACATCATCTTTGGCATGCCGAAAAACTTTTGATGCGAACGCATCAACTTCGAAGTCGTCGACTGGCCCTCACAGTACCACTGCATCCTCGGACGCGTCGCGTTCGCCAGGTTCATGGCAGTACCACACTACGCCTACCTGCAGATGAAAATGCCAGGCTCATACGGCGTCATCACAATCAACGGGAGCTTCGAGAGGTCCAACAGCTGTGACAGGGAATTCAACAGAATTTCCCAGTCCTTCGGCATGCATGAGGAACTTGCAAGATTGAAGGAGTCGACAGACAACAGTCTGCCTCCCCTGAGCCGGCCAAGTTCACCTGACCTGTCCTTCGACTCGTCAGTGCACATGAAGAAAGTTCAGGTTCACCCATCGGACCCGACCAAGACGACCCTCATCGCCAACAACTTGAGTCCCGCATAGGAACTCACGCTCGTCGAATTCCTCCGTGAGCACTGGGAAATCTTCGCCTGGTGTCCAGAGGACATGCCAGGAGTTCCCATGGAATTTGCCGAGCACGCACTCAATGTCAACCCAGACGCAAGGCCAGTCAAACAAACAATTCGGCGACTATCTGGGCCAAGAGCAAAAGCGGTCGGAATGGAGATCAACAGACTCCTCGACGCCAAATTCATACGCGAGATCAAGGAAAGTACTTGGCTCGCCAACACGGTGCTGGTACCCAAAAAGGACACGGATATGCTACGGATGTGCGTGGATTTTACCTCCCTGAATAAGCACTGCCCAAAGAATCACTCCCGTTGCCACGAATCGACCAGATCATTGACTCCACCGTGGGATGTGAGCGTCTCTGCTTCCTCGACGCCTACTCAGGCTATAATCAGATTCGAATGAAGGAGGAAGATCAAGAGAAAACAACGTTTACAACGCCTTTCGGTGTGTTCTGCTACAACACAATGCCCTTTGGGCTAAAAAACGCAGGAGCCACCTATCAGCGGTGCATGCAAGCTTGCCTCAAGAATCAACTTGGTCGCAACATCCAAGTCTATGTTGACGACATCATCATCAAAACCAAAGAGGAAGCCTCACTCATCGATGATTTACGTGAAACCTTCGCCAACCTCGACCACTACTAGATCAAGCTCAATCCAGACAAATGCACCTTCGGCGTACCATCTGGGCAACTACTCGGGTATCTCATTTCTGCGAGGGGGATCGAGGCAAACCCGAAGAAAATAAAAGCCATACTGGCCATGGAGAAGCCGAAGAACGTAAGAGGCGTCCAACAGCTGGCTGGGCGAATTGCGGCGCTCAGTCGATTCATCAGTCGAATGGGTGAAAAGGCACTGCCCTTTTACCAACTTCTCCGCAAAACTAACAAGTTCGAGTGGACTAATGAGGCGCAGGAAGCATTCGAAGACCTCAAGCGTCTACTATCTACCTCACCAGTATTGGTGACCCCACGCGAAAGGAAACCACTATTGCTATACATCTCTGCCACTAACCAGGTGGTCAGCACAGTGCTCGTGGTGGAGCGAGCCGAGGAAAACAAGGTCCATGGGGTGTAGCGCCCAGTATACTACCTCAGCGAGGTTCTCACGCCAACAAACCAGCGGTACCCGCAGTACCAGAAGTTGGCATATGGCGTCTTCATGACAGCCAGGCGACTGTGTCACTACTTCCCGGAGCACGCAATCATGGTGGTCAACGACGCCCCGCTTGGACACATCCTCAACAACCCCGACGCCACTAGACGAGTCGCGCTTTGGGGAATCGAACTGTCTCCATGAGACATTACATATGAAAACCGCGACACGATCAAATCGCAAGTACTCCCTGATTTCCTCGTACACTGGATGGAGAACCAGCTCCCCGAAAAACCAGACATGTCTTACCTCTGGACAATGCACTTCGACGGATCCAAGCATAAGAACGGGGCTGGCGCAGGCGTCATACTGACATCGCCCCAAGGAGACAAGCTGAAATACATCATGCGAATGTAGTTCACCGCCTCCAACAATGAAGCTGAATACGAGGCCCTGTTGCACGGGATGCGGATGGCAAAAGCTTGCGGTGCCAAAAGGCTCATCATCTACGGCGACTCCAAGCTGGTCGTCAACCAGACAATGCACGAGTGCGATGCACTGAATGACAATATGATCACCTACCGCGACCTCTACGACACACTCGAAGGGGACTTCGACGGCTATGAGCTGCGGCACGTAGGCCGTGAAAGAAACGGAGAGGTAGATGCACTCGCCAACATTGGCTCTACCTGCGCCCCCATACCACCTGGGGTATTTATCGAGCGTATCTGCGAATGCTGCATCAAGCCAAAGGCCGTAGAGAAGAAAACAAGTGCAACAACAGACTCGGGGGCTATGCCACCCAATGAGCCAATGGCACTCGATAACTTGGAGCTCGAACAGGACTTGAAGGACCAATGGCGGTCATGATGATCGAGCCATCTTGGACTCAACCCTACGTCACATATCTTCTCAGCAAGAGGCTACCGGATGACCCGACTAACGTGCGACACATCGCATGGCGTTCCAAGGTATTCGCCGTCATCAACGGTGAACTATATAAGCGCAGCATCACAGGGGTACTCTAACGGTGTGTCTCCAACACAGATGGGAGGGCTTTCCTCCTCGACATCAATGAGGGGACTTGTGGACACGACGCCGGCAGTCGCGCCCTCATCGCCAAAGCTCTACGAGCTGGATTCTACTGGCCCAAGGCCATGCGTGACGCCAAGGACATCGTCCAAAAATGTAACGCTTGCCAGCGATTCGCGGACAAACCACACGCACCTGGCGCAGAGCTCCGGCCAATACCATTGGCTTGGCCTTTTGCGCAATGGGGACTCGACATGGTCGGCAAGCTCCCAAAGTCCTCACGAGGAGGCTACGTCTACCTCTTGGTTGCAGTCGACAAATTCACCAAGTGGATAGAGGCCATGCCGGTGACTAACCAGTCAAGAGCCAGTGCAGTCAAGTTCTTCGAGTCCATTGTCTATCACTTCGGAGTGCCACACAACATCATCACGGACAACGGAACAAACTTCACCTCTAAGGAGTTCCTGGGTTTCTGCGAAAACCTGGGAATCAATGTAAGCTATACCTCCGTAGCTCATCCACATACCAACAGTCAAGTCGAAAAAGACAACGGGCTGGTCTGCGGCGGAATCAAGAAGTGACTCCTTAGACCACTCGAACAAGCCGCAGGATGCTGGTCAGACGAGTTGCAATCCGTACTCTGGAGCCTACGCACAACCCCAAACAGTGCCACGAGATACACCCCGTTCTTCATGGTGCATGGTGCTGAAGCGGTGCTACCCGCAGAGGTACGATACAAGGCACCGCGAGTGGTCGCTTACAGCGAGCAGGAGTCAACTCTTGCACTAGAAGACTCCGTCGACCTCATTGATGAGGCACGGGAAATCGCAGTAGAAAGATCGATGATCTACCAGCAGAACCTTCACAACTACCATAGCAAAAGGCTATGCCCCAGGTCCTTTGTCGAAGGAGACCTGGTCCTGCGACTCAAATAGCAAGGGCATCTCAAGCTCGAGTCCCTTTGGGAAGGACCATACGTGATTACAGAAGTAATCCCAGGTGGCGCCTATCGCCTCAAAGATTTTGAGACAGGAGTCGCATACTCCAACCCCTGGAACATCGCGCAGCTGCGGCGCTTCTATCCTTAGTCGTCTTTTCTTTCTTACATTAAAAATAAGGCTATTCAGCCAAGGCTACTTAGCCACACATTGTACCTCGTACTGTTCTACGAATAAATAAAGCTAAGTGCCCCAAACTCTACGTTTTTCTATTATTTTTCGCCATCTATCTACTCGGGGGCTATGTCACCCTTTACACATATGTTCTATGAACCAATCGCGAAATCGTGAGTAGCTGACGCATTAATCGAACCCTTGACAAACACCAACCCAGCTGCAACGCACCTGACAGGTTGGCAAGGTGCTGAGATAAACACAAGTCAGGCTAACAAAAGGGAATCGCATAGTGCAACGCACTCGCAAAACATACGAGCTAACAAGCTCTTTACACATCAATGTCAATCAATTATACACAGTATATATATGAACTTTACAACATTGGTACATTTATGTGCAGGATACAAAGTTAACACTACTGTTGCAACAGAAGAACGTTTGTCTGCTCCTCGAAGAAGTCGACAATTTCCTCCGCTGGGCGATCCACCGCCTGGTAATGAGGAACCATATTCTAGGTCGAACCTGCCGGCGGAGTCGGCGGACCAGCAGCAACATCTGCAACATCAACATTAGGTTTATGTAGTCGCACCAGTGACAACGCAGCCTTGGCACCAGCCACCAACTGTTGCCGCACACACTCGCAGACTGCACTAAAGTCTTGAAATTTAGCAAGGAGAGCCAGTAGGCTCGAGGGAACGACATCCAGCAGAAACATCATCTGATAAATATTCCTTAAGCATGATTGTGACTTCTTCAAAAAATGAAGCACTCGCGATGCACGATCCTGCAGGGTCGCAAGTGCGATTGCGCGATCATGATCCACCCAGAAGTACCCACTTGCCTGAAGCTGTTCCTGAGTCAGGTCGTTCATACGAATGGCGATCCTGTCCTTCTCATCCTGCGGATGACGCGCGCTGACAACTATACCAAGCAAGAGGCAAAAGTATGAAGATAACGACCTACCGCGATTAACTATAAGAAAAGATAAGGAGGCAGAAAGCTAACACTTGAACTGGTCACCCAGCTGCGCCACCTCCCCTAGTAGATATTGCTCTCGAGCGGTGGCCTTCTCCGCCCTCGACTTCCATACATCCGTGTTACCGCGGAGGACGGACAGTTCGTGTTCCAGCTGCTTAACGTGATCGCGCAGTCGCGAAAGCAGGGACAGCTCATCCACCCTTGAGTGCGACTGTACTAAGGTATCACCAGCGGATGGCGGATCCCGAGGCTCACTCGAAGGACCACTCGATGTACCCTATCACAAGCCAAGCAAGAGACAATAAGGGACCAAGCAACATATGGACAAAAACTCAAGTGCATCCAAACATATCAAAAGTATCAAAAGAGACACTTAGCGAGCGGCATGTTTTCAACAAAAAGGAGTCGCGCTATCAACTATTATAGATATCACTACTGAGGAGCAGCTTGCTTCTTCGACTTGGACTTCGGTTTCGGGGGCCTCATTGAGTCCGTGTCAGTATCAAACGCCACATACTTCCCGCCGGCCCCTGACGCCGCAGCCTTTGCCGCCTTCTTGGCTCCCTGCAGCTCCTTAGAGTACATGGCGACTGTGTTGATGAGTTGCAGCCCGTACTTGCCACAGGCAATTGCAAAAGGAGCAAAAACTACCTGTTGACCATCTGCACCAACAGGCATCGCCTTGAAGACCGCAGCGGGATCCACCTCCACGCCATGGGCTTGAACCATCGCGAGTGACATGGAAGCGCCAGCCGCACGAAGCGAGTTCTTGAAGCCTATAGGAATACCTCCAGCAAGGGACTCCACCAGGTCATCCACGTTCTTGATCAGCTCAGCTTTGGGTGCCAGCTCCTCGCAGATGCGACTGAGTACTACACCCTTAGCTTTGGCCAGCGTTCCCTGAATGGAAGCGCTGCGGTCTTCGACTGCCACGACGGCGCCAGCCAAAGCATCATCACGACAAAGCGCCTGGGCATCGAAGCTCTGACTGCCAGCATCTACATAGAACAAAAACATCAGCACAAAAGCAATACATTGAAGAAAAAGCAGTCAAGACATAAAAGGAAAAATACCTGAAAGAGACTTGGCAATCCAGAAAAGCTGTTCTTCGAACAACTTCTCCCTGGCAGCGATGGAGGCACGCAAATCCTCTTCGCGTTTCTGCGATTCATCAAGCACAGTGACTGCCTCGTCGCGACTCTTCACCGCCGCGGCGAGTGTCTTTTCAAGAGAAGTGGCTTCACGAAGAAGCACGTTATGCTCAGCTGCAAAACATACAAGATAGACCGTTAGTCGAGTATACAAATAATGAAGAAGAAGAAGCAAAAACACTAACTTTCAACCACGCGATGGCGATTGTCCAGCAATGCATGTTGGTGACCCATTGCAAGTACTTGCTCCGCTAGGCGAGCAGCTTCCTTCATAATAAGCTGCAACAGGAGAAAAACAAAAGGATCAGCAGATAGCATGGATGACTAATTCGACTGAATGTAAAAGAAACATCACACGTACATGCTCCTCCAGAGACTCCGAAGTCGATTGCCGCACAGTCGTCCGGACAACCATCTGGTGCTCCACAGCGTGTGGAGAACTTGATGAATTGTGCCCGGAGTGGGCCGCCAATGGACGGGAAGGAGTTCGCTCAGCCACTTCCTTGGCCTTGGAGTCCGCGACTCCAGATTCTTTCAAAAATTGGACGTCGCCAGAAGATGACGACGCCGGTTGACTATGGAACAAAACCAACATTAGGAGATGCAACTCCAAAAAGAACCAAGATGAGAATTGTATACTTACCAGTCAAACTTATCAAAATCGAAGGTTTGGTCCTCTGACTCTGACGACTCCTTCGGTAGCCTCATCTTCTTGCTTGCAGATGGCGCCATGGAACTCACAGGAATAGCAGGAATTGGCGACTCCACACCAATAGCTGGGCCTTCTGGAGTCGAAGGAGACAACGCATCCAAATCTTTGCTGCGCGAATGCTTGCGAGTGTCTAGACTGCTGGACTCGGGGGGCTTCCTCCTCCTCTTCAAATGGGATGGTCGACTCCGACTCATCCTCCTCATCTACTTCTCGAGGAATAACCCCCTCAAGAAGAGGGGGCAAACTAGGAGACACCTTCCAATCCTGCATACAGAAAACAAGTCAACACACGTCAAGAAAATCAGAAGCACTCGACAAATAAAGCTACTTCGTAGCACAATCATACCTCAGGAGGAGGGTTAGAAGCATCGAATGGAGGTACGACTGGTTCATTGGGGAGTACATCCTTGGTAGTGTACTTGGTCAGGAGTCGCACCCTCTTATCTAATTCACTCGCGGAAATGCCATCGGTAGATACGCGAGTGACATCGTCCACACTAGCCCATTGGAACATAGGGTGGATTCTGGCCTGCAGGGGCTGGATGCGACGGTGCAACCATGTGCGAATGAGGGCGCAACCTCCCTCTTCTTTACCCATGCGACTCTCGAGGTTGCAGATGCGCTCGTACAACACATCTGTCTCCTCGGACTCGCCGGGCATCACCACGTTCTTCCAAGAACGCCTCCTCTTGCACAGCGTCGTAGGATCAAAGGGCGCGAGTCTGAAGTGTTCTCCGTCGGCCTTCTGGTTGCGGATGTAGAACCACTTGTCCCTCCACCCTCGGACGGACGCCATGAGCTTGATATCGAAGTATGTGACGGAGGAGTCGACATGGATCCCGCAGCCTCCTACGTCGTAGACTACGGAGCCAGATGCCGACTGACGCTTCAGCTTGGAAAGCCATTTGAAGAGACCAAAGTGTGGCTCGACTCCGAGCCAGAACTCGCAAAGTGTAATATAGCAGGCGATGTGGAGAATAGAGTTGGGGGACAGCTGATGCAGCTGGAGCCCATAGAAACAAAGGAGACCCCTAAAGAAAGGATGCAGGGGCAGAGACAGACCGCGGATGATGAACGCTAGGAACATCACCCGAAAACCAGCAGGAGGACAAGGGGTTACCTCACCACCTAGGACTCACGAGTCACCAACCGCGGAAGACAGAACTCCATCTTGGCACAGAAGACGGAGCTCGGACGATTTGATGATGGACGCGCGCCACGCACCATTGGTGACGCGAGTGCCCGCGCCCTTCTTCTTCCTGGCGACGGCGGGCGCACATCGCGATCGACACGTGGAGGGCCTAAAGCATGAACCGTCCCCCACTACCTCCATTACGCGCGGAGATCGAGGAGGCGCAGTTCAAACGAAAGATTACGCACGCCCGGTCAAGTCAGGGTCAGAAAATGGGACCCACCGCTCGTCACGTCCCGTCAAAGCCGCTCACACGGGAAACTGAGGTCATCACATCATCAGAACTAATGTCACCAAGTTGAACACTAGAAGACTTCGACTACTTTAGTCCTTGCTCGAGTCTTCGACTCCACCAAGCACTCGGGGGCTACTCCCATAGGGAGCGCTGGTCGCGTACCCTACGATTTTCTTTTCTGCAGGAATATGGACATTCAAAGCATACCCAACCACTCGAATCTACAATTCGATTATGGATCATGGGTTACTCCCATAGGGAGCACCGGAAATAAATTCGATTGAAACAAGCAAACAAAAGACGACATCAGTCCAAAAGTTCTTTAGTCCCTGCCTGAGTCTTTGACTCAACCAGGCACTCGGGGGCTACTCCCATAGGGAGCGCTGGTCGCGCACCCTATGATTATTTGTACATCGTACTGTGTGTTGATAACATCCACACTCGAAGTCTATGTCGACACCGCCTCATTTTTTCCCTACAAAGAGACTGCGTCTCCTGGGTCACCCGAATTATCTCCACGATGACAAAATTCGGATGTCGCGCTTGTAGCGTGAAGATAAGACCTGAATAAGGCCTGGCAACGCATTTGATGCGCACTACCAGAAATATATATGTGCCTACAGGTACGATGAACATGCCTTGACGGACGCGTCGAGTGCTCACACCCTTATACTAGAATTCGACTCATGTAAGACCTCCGCGGCTTGAGTCGAATTACGCCAGCACTTTTCCGAATTCGAGTCCGGGGACTCGAGTTCGAGTAGATTGCGTTGTTTTGTCCTAAGGTAGTTAACTGATACTGATACATCAGTTAAATCAGGCACGCATATCAACAATCCCTATGACATAAACAGAACACTCGGAAAATACTCAGTCATGCACTTGAAAGGCTTTCAGAAAGTTCCCAAATAATCTGCGATTCCACTTTGGGCACTGGGACATCTTGACATGGGTATACCCTACAGGTACTTGAGTTTGGTATATACGGTCCAGATACGGTGGAAGCCCATGGCGTTGCCACGACCCCATGAAGACTTCGAGTGGCCCACGGACTCTTGATGACTTGCGAGACAAGAAGAAGTCTAGAGATAGAATGTCTGAAGGGAAAACCCTAATCTGTAACCGACTCGACCTGCTACCCGAGACCTGGCCTATCTATATAAAGGCTAGGAGGGGGCGACGAGGAGGACACACGGAACCCTAGTTTCCACAACTCTCGCCAGATTGCATCTGCGCGCCCCTGTAATCTTCGATTTCTTCATTAATTCCAAGAGCAGACAAGCAGGAGTAGGGACCTCAACGAGGCGTGAACCTGGGTAAACCTTGCATTCCCGTGTGCTTGTTTGCTAGCCGATTGATGCTTCCAGCGCTCCCTCCTTTTCCAAAACCCAAGTCCATAACAATGGGCATTGATGAGTTAAACCATCGTCAACATGAATATTCATATTCAAAATAGGGTTTGTTACCTTTATGAATATCCCAAGCTTTAGTATTTTAGAAATAGTATCCAATAAGTCCCATGCTTCTTTTTGAGTTCTATTAGTGAAACTTCATTTAGAGGAATTATCCATAAAGTTTCTAAGATGTCGAGGTAATCTCACATAGAAGTTGATTAATATAATGCTTTCACGAATACCATGACAAGGATTCTTATGAATGAGTTCATTCAATCTCAACCAAGATTGAGCAATACTTTCTCCAGCATGAGGCCAAAAGTTTAAATATAACAACGATCATCCTAAGCTTCTTTAGGAGTATATTACTTGAGATAGAAAGCCTTCCTCAGATATTCCCAATCAAGACGATATTTACCATCCATAGATCTAAACCATATGCAAGAATTACTAGAAAGAGATAAATATAATAACTTCCTTTTCACTTCATCATGAGAAATACCAGTAAGTTTAAATAGAGAACATAGATCTTCAATGGAGTGTAAATGCCCCATAACAGTTTGGCCTCCATCCCCTACAAAAGTTTGTTTCATAGCCTTTTGGGCAATAACAATAGGGATTTGATATGCCACTTTTTGTTCAGGAGGTTTTCAACCTTGTTCTTAATAGCACGAACATATTCATATAGAGTTAGTTTCATATCCTCGTGGCCTAAGAAATCCATGATAAAAAAATAGAAAATAGAAAAAACAGCTTTCAAGTTTCCTTACCAAACAACTTACCAATAGCGCGACGCTCCCTGACAATAGCGCCAGAAAAGTGCCTTGATGGATCCCAAGTGCAGGAGATCAATTGTAGTACTTTTCAATAAGAAATGTTGTCAAACCCATGAGGAGCTGAAGGTATTGTTTAGTAAGTTTGACAAGTAAAACAATAAAAGGGTGCAGTGGTTTTGGTGTTTTGGATTTGTAGTTTGCAGTAAAATAAAGTACTGAAAGTAAATAGCAACATGTAAATGCTCTCAATGAGAGAAAGCCCAATCCTCTATGCACCAAGAGGACAAGCTCAAGTGTGTGTGAACTTATATGTGACAAGCATTCCTGAGGGCGGCATCGATTTACTTCGCATTTAGATTTCTACACAACATGGTGAATATCTTATCAAGTTTCATTCCTTTAGGGCGGAGCCTAAATTAGGTGCAGCCATAGATATGAGCAAATACACCCCTTATGATGGGTCCTAGATCCATTTTCGTGAGCAATTATAGGAATCATTAAGACATAAATGTCCCACCATAGTAGTTAGTTCATTGGTCCCTGACAGAAATCCCTCTAATGCAACTCAAAGTATTGGAAAATGTTTTCTATCATTCCGTCCCTTCCAACCCCCATCATTGCATTAAAGTGTAGCCCTATGAGACCATATAGGTGAAGTAATATGTTGTCGACATTCGCATAAAACCATCATAGAACCACATAAAATATAAAAACTTGACCAAATACTCATTGCATATTATATGGAAATCATAGCCAATTCATCATGTGCCCTCAAGAACATGATGATCTACTCACAATTGATAAATATGATATGGATCAGTGGAATATGGATTGCAACACAATATGAAAATATAATATCTCCACCAAATAAAGACAAGTTGCCAATTACAAGCATGCAAATAGCACTTAAACAATATCCGGGGTTCAATCAATAAAAACTATGAGGGGGACGAGGTGGATCTTGGAGATGGAGGTGGTGATGATGATGGTGTTGATGGAGATGTTGATGGAGAGCCCCCCTACACCAAGGAGGAGTGGTGATGATGATGGCGTCGATTTACCCCTCACTAGAGGCTCCGGTGCTGCAAGATCTGCCCTCTCCCGGAGTAGGAGAGGAATTTCGCCTCCACCGCCGCCACTGTAAATCATGGAAAAAATATGGCGTAGGTTTTATTGCGAGACAGAGGTATCTGTAAAAAGGAGGAGCTGAGGCGACACTCATGGGCCAAACAGGCCTGGGTAGCACGCCTATCAAGGAAGGGTGCACCACCTAGTATCTTTTGAGCTGAGTAGCTCCTCTCGCTTGATTCTTTCACTCACGGTCCTTCTCCAGGTTAGAAACAGACCAGTTATTTTTTCCTTTGATTTTTAGGCGTCCAGGAGGTCCCTAAAACAGCAAAACACGAAAAAAAGAGGTTTTCTGCCTCCCAAAAATTAAATAAAATACCAATGAAAGGGACTTTGTAGGGAAGTCCCATAAATCAACTAAAAGGCATAAATAATGATAGAACATGGCAAATATCATTCAAAACAGATCATATAAGTCACTATATTGAGGATGTAAAATGCACATATCATGACCCCTATGCATTCCACGATCTTAGTGTCATTTGAACCATAAACATTGAGTCCAATTCCCTTTGTTACTTTGATACTTGACTTGTCCGAGATCTAATCATCGGTATAACTATACCTTGTTCAATATCGTTACTGACAAGTGTTGCTTAACTCGTTCTCGTGATATTCCATCCCCGCAACCTAGTCAGATGTTGCAACATTATAGATGTAATCTCACCGAGTGGGCCTAGTGTATCTTTCGGTCACATAGGAGAACAAATCCCGATCTTGATGCATACGCCTCAACATATCCCTCTAGAATACCCAATATATACCTTTATGATCACCTTGTTACAGTGTGAAGGTTGATCCAATCAAAGCAGCCTCGGATGATAGTGATTAAATATGATCTCACGATCTAAGGATTAGGGTACTTAGTTTCTAATTGTTGCAACGATGAACTATGTGATTTGATCCTGTTACAAAACTTATGTTGGGTAATGTCCATCACATTATTCACTAATGATATAACCTCATAGTAAATTAGCATAAATGATCATCATTTTCCCAATGAACTAGTTGTATAGAGGCTACTAGGGACTATGGTTTGTTTGCATACCACACCTATATCAATGTTTCCGCTTGATAGAGTTATAGCATGGTAGAAAACTATTATGAACTAATGAGATATGATAATAAACACCCTTTATTATTTGCCTCTAGGTCATATCTCCTTCAGTCTCCCACTTGCACTAGAGTACAAATAATCTAGTTTGCATTTGTTACTAATCATAAACCATATCACCTATGATTTTATTGACCATGTTTGCTCATGGAGAAACCTTTCATCTATTATCTGTATCTTTCAGATCCTTATGTTCTTTGCAAATCTTTTAATTTTACCTTGTTTTGACAATATCATATTATCACATAATATTCTTTGAAGTATATGTTTGGTGGCAGAGTGAGACTTTGTTTCGTTGTGTTTACCATGATAGTTGTTCATTCAAGTGGATTTTCACTATTAGTCATATAAATTAGAAACACACTCAGTTGAAGTCCAACTTCTTAAACCATAACAATTATACTAGCCACTTCAGAAGTAGCCATACACTTCTATATCTATGTAGGTCTAATCGGCAGTGCATATCATGAAACTTCGATGCCTAACCTCGCTCCTTACAATTTACAGATAAACTTAACTCTGGTTCATTGATTAACTTAGGAATCACTTCGAAAACATGTTCTTGCAACTAAGAGATTGTTCCTCTAACCAAAAAACCGGGTCACATTACATCGAGTATACAACATGGTTATGGAAAAGAACCTATTACCAAGGCACAAGATATGCAACACATCTCTCTTCTTTGTTTTAAGCATGGTTGTCCATACCAAGATTAACTCAATGCTTCTCCTAGTTTCACAAGTAAGAACTTCTTTCTTTACTTGTTACATTCTAAACTTCTTCCATCAAATATTTAATCCAATTCATGAAGCATTTCAACACTAATGGTTATTAAACATATTAATCTATCTTAATAGATTTTAATGTTTAATACTCGATCAACTTCACCCATCAAATATTTACTAACTTAAATAATCATTAATACCAATTAAATCATTCATCATATGTCATCCACATATATAAGAATGTTGTCATGCTCCCACATAAATATGTTATCCATGCATTTGATTTAGGATACTCACTTAGCTCCCACTCAAAATATGTCATCTACATATTAAGATTTAGGAAAGCTATTTATCTCACACTCAAAACTCATGTAATCACATGTCCTCTCGATATTTTGGTATTCCAAAATTCCTTGATCATCCATCAACTAAAGGATTCTAGTTACGAGATACTAGCATCCATTTGACAAAACTCTTCTTGTTGTACCAATTACAACTATTCTTCAATATTGTCATTGAAGAGCACACATTTTTGATAATCTTCTACCAATCATCAAAATTGGAGTAATTGCTAGTTTAAACCCAATAGACTTTAAGCATCGCTACATATCATAGTAATTTATTTGAATTTGTCAAAACATACTTTGTGAAAAATCGATATTTTATGTCTTCCTTTAAGTTTCATGTCTCCCTTATGACTTTGCAATCAATCAGAAAAGATCAAGTAACGTCCTTACTTAACAAGATCAAGTAACAAATTACCTTGCAATCTTAAATGTAACTCAATATAGGATTTTTATGACTCTTAGTCATTTCTCGTACTTAGGTCCATCATGGCTTCTTCGTATCTCGTAGGTATGTCTTGTTCCATCAACATGACAAGTGAATGAACAATATAATTCTGCAAACTTGCAGAATGTATTCTTGAATCCTACTTTCCTTAGTAAAAGTGAAGGAGATATGCTCTAGAGGCAAATAATAAATGGATTTTATTATCATATCTCAGTTAGTTCATAATAGTTTCACACTATACTATAACTGTATCAAGTTGAAACATTGATACATGTGTGGTATGTAAACAGACCAAGTCCCTAGTAGCCTCTATTTATACTAGTTCGTTGGGCAATCGATGATCAAGATTTCCTGATCATGGAGCATTTGTGCTAGTTGACAATGAAGTCATATCATTAGTGAATGATGTGATGGACATTACCCAAGAGAAGTATTGCAACACTATCAAGTCACATGGTTCATCATTGCAATAGTTAGAAATGAAGTATCCTTCTCCTTTGACTGTGAGATCATACTAATAACTATCACCCGGGGCTACTTAGACTGCATCAAATGTCATGACCGTAACTGGGTGATCATAACTGTGCATGTTGGGTATTACAGAGGGATAGGTTGAGACCTATGCATAAAGATCAGGATTTGTTCACTCGAGTGATGGGAAATACACAAGGCCAACTCAGTGAAATTACATCCATAATGTTGCAACATGTGACTAGGTCACGAAGATGGAATATCACGAGAACGAGTAAAACAACACTTGTCGGTAATGAGATTGAATAAGGTATAGTGATACCGATGATCATATCTCGGACAAATCAGTATCGAAGTAAGAAAGGGAATTGTACTCGAGGTTTGTAGTTTAAATGGCATTAAACATCGTGGAATGCACATGGGTCATTATGGGCATCCCGTTCCCTCTAATGATCATTGATATGTGAGGCGTCTTAATCATGTCTGTGATGTTCCCAAAGCGTTGCCGTAACACACTTAAGTGTACGATGATGCTTGGAGATCATTATGGAAACATTGTAATCACATGATGGGAGAGAAGAGAAAATTGAAAACGTTCCATGAGAGAACCAGAATTGACCCGGGAGGATCCGAAGGTGTTCGGAGTGAACCGAAAGGTGTTTTGGGTGAAAGGGAATTTAATAGTATGTATGTCATATTAATTATTGGAATTAATATTAAATATATATTTAAAATTAAATTTAATGGGTGACTTCCACTAATGGGCCAAATTCTCGAGGGAAAAGGGCCCAAGAGGGAAGCCACCCAAAAGGGCCAGGCCAAGCCGCCCAAGGGGTCCAAGTCACCTCCCAATGGGGCCTACCTAGACGGCCTAGGGCTATCCATGGGGGTGGGTCCTAGCCGGCTGACCCACCTACCCATGGAGAATAACATTTTGTGGCCCGAAAGTTGGGGTGGCCAGGCAACGCGGTACTCGAGTTCCCTGATATCATCCGCGATGACTATAGTTGGCGTGCCAAATACTTAGAGGGTCCTTTTCAGCACGAATTCAACTTTATGTTTCAATACAAAAAATCAGGCTAACGGCCGTCAAGTTGGGTCCCCCCTGTCAGCTTTCGCCGTTATGTCGCTGCCATGTAGGCTTGCAGCGTTGGCACATGCATCCTTTACGCGTCTGCTTCTTCCTCCGGGGTGAAAATCTGTGGTCACGGCCATGGCGCGGAGCTAGGACTTGGACAAACCTGCTCGGCCCGTTCTCCTCCCCATCCCGAATCAGAGCTCGCCCTCACCATGACCGCACCATTGGCACGACGCGGGGACGGGAATTCATTCCCGGGTGAGATATGTACCCATGCCGACCATGCTCGGTCCTGTTGGTCTCCTCCAGAATCCGAGCTCGCCGTCGCCGTGGTCGCACACGCACCAGCCACGTCGCCTTCCTCTCCGAACCCCAAAGACACATCCACCCAGTTCGACATAACGCCAACAAGGTGAAAATGCATCAAGTTTTCTTCTTGTGATTGTAGAAAAACATGTATGTACCGTGGCCGTAGCATACTCTAACAATGTACATATATATTGTTTACTAGATTTTCATTTGAAATTAGTAGCTCCGTGATGACGAAACATAGAGAACCTAAATGGAATGACGATGGCGACCATGTTCTGTACTTTGCATTGCATCAACAAGTGCTTGCTGACGAAGCAAGTTACCAAGAGAGTGGAGTTCATCAGCCATTGCCAAAAAATATGTGAACAAATCAATGAGCGATTCAATGCAAATAAGCGCAGAAAAGCTAGATCCATGTCATCAATCATCAATAGGTGGCACATTCTAGTGATGCGTTCAAATGCGTACACGATGTATCATTTGCTTGAAGTGGTTGTTATCCTGAGCAAAAATGTGTGGTATGCACATTACATTTGTATGTTCTATGGTGCAATTCTATTGTTATGGGCATGGAAAGAAAAGCTGGGCTTCACTGAATATTATGCAGTTAGGCCTAACTTAGTCTTACACAAATAAGCACAGCTTAGTCTTTACACACATAGGCGTAACTAATGATAAATATAAAGACAAATAGTTCATCGGATCTGCCAGTATGAGCACTAGGTCCCTGGAGCTGGTGGTATCGTCGGAACGAACCAGAATGCTGCATTTGGCCGTCTTTCATTCTCCTTCAAATAGTACAACCCCACTGATGAGCCAATTGTAGGCCCCCTCCCCCCGACGTGGATTCGGCTCCAGGTCGGATCTGGAGTGTCAACATGATAGGCGCGTGAGTGTGCAGCAAACACATAGTCTGTTATCAACACTGGAAGTGCTGGCACCTTAGCAACAACACCAGCATGTTCTTCCTGGACTCCGGCAGCAGCCTCAGCAGGTATTTTGTCAGCTTCACCAGCAGCAGCATTAGCAAGTATTTCGTCAGCTTCACCAGCAACAACATCACCAAGTATTTCGTCAGCTTCACTAGGAGCAGCAGCAGCTAGTTCTTCGTCAGCTCCACCACCACCACCACCACCACCACCAGCAGCAGCAGCAGCATCAGGGGCCAGGGCTGCCTGAGCAATTACAGGTTCAACAGTTCTAGGTGCTCCGACAAAGAAAGGGTAGTTGATCCCAAGAAACACAGATTGTCCCTTCAGATTGTTGACTCTGCTCCAGACTTGCTCTACTGGGTCTTCCTATGGGCATGCGGACCTCGAGAAAACGTGACACCGCAGCGATGGGTATGAAGAAAGTTGTGTCCCCATATGTTCTATTGTATCACCAACGCTGTTTAGTGCTCCCCTGATATGAATCCACAAGAGTTCATCATGCTGTTCCGTGTTGTCTCCGAGAGGTGCCAGGAACCAGCGTCGTGTCCCAAGTTCAGCATCTGCTACTGCATCTTCGATGACCGGAGCTGGAATTATGCGCGGGGTTGCGTGGGTACCTTCGTGTTACTAACAATTAGTAAGCAGAATTTTGAATGGGATTTTACATGCTATATGACACCATGACTCACCCCAAATGGACGGCTCCCAAACACGCACGTCGCCGCTAGGTTCAGTGACCGCATAAATGCATTGCGGTCTGTACGAAGAGTAGCCGTAGGTGAAGACGGCGTCGACATACTTCTCCGGCCGCAGGAAGTCGTCGTGCAAGACTATCCATTCCTTGTCTTCTGGGCATCTAATGAATGCGATTGCCTTGTCGAACACCGCTAAGAGGTCGTACTCCCAGTTCTTCCACGACCGCTCCCGCGGTCTATGTAGGAGCTGTACCTTCATGAGCTCAAGTTCTGCCATGTTGAACCTGTAAGCGAATTCGGAAATGGGCGGCGACCACCCGCTGTTGAATGCAGTAATGCCGACACCCTTCAAAGATGGCACTGCAAGTCTCTTCAATCTGTAGCAATTTTTTAGAGTCCAAGTACTCCCATCCTGGGATAAAAGGACCAGCCACTCGCCATTGCCACCCACCCAGTTCTGGTCATCTCTCATTTCCGTCTCTTCTTCTTCCTTGATATTCACCACTACTGATTCCGACCACTTATCCAGCAGCATCAGTTTTGCATGAATATTCTGCAGAGTTTGTTGTCAGTTGGTACAATCACCTAGCATGGATTCCACTGCAGATACAATTTGACAACTGGACCTTTAGATTAAAGTACACAAAATATCGCCTAAATATGAGTGTCTCCTCAGATATCGCCTAAATTGTGCTTGTGTCACTACGAAGATACTCAATATATGGAGTAGGAGCAGAGCCCCCCAGAACAAACTCCTGACGATGATCATAATTAAACAACTCGGGGCATAACAGCCTTAAATTGTCTAATCTATTTGTTTTTATTTTAGGAAACAGAATATCACCTAGCAGGCATTCCATTGCAAAATCAAAATTGACAACTCGTCTATCACCTAAAGTAAGACTGTGTCACTACGAAAATACCAGAATATCAGGTACGAGCAGAGCTTCCGCTGTACAGAATAGTCTTAAATGGTTCGATTTGTTCAAACCGCGCGTGCACACAACACGTTCGACGAAAGGAACATAGGATTCCGATGAGAGTTCAGCACATACGAATCAACGATATGACTGAACGAATAAGCTAGATACTGGAACCTACGTGACCATCGCGGTCGTCTGGCCATTTGCTGTTATCGGGGTAAAGAAGGCCTGGCGTGTCGAACGGTTGTTCGTCCATGTTTCGCATCGTCACGCAGTTGCCAGGGATGCAGCGAGCGAGGCGGCCGGTTGAGATGATGTCCAACTCCGAGGCGATCCTGTGCATGTTCGTGGCGCTAAGGTTTGGCCATCCCCAATCCTCACGGTAGCGGTCGCCCTGGCCATCCGCGTCGTCATCGCATGCCTTTCGCTTCAGCTTGCTGCTACCCCAAGCTCTACCCATAGCGGCAAATGGAGTCTGGAATCCGGTAGATTAATGGAGGCGTTGTGATGAGGAGGCGGATGGATTCGAGAGTGGGTGGAATCAGGGATGGGGGCAGTTGTTCGAGTGGGGAGCGAATATGCAAGGAACCGCCGCCACCGCCGGTTCTCGTCCGCGTGGAAGAAAAGAACAGGGGCGTAATTATTGAGGCCGGGCACCGGAACCGTCTAGAGGAAGTGAAAAAATAAATCGTAAAAGGGAAATGTGCGGCCCGCCTGTCAGTGAGTGAAGGTAGGCACGCGTAAACGTGCCTACGTTTGAATTGATTCCACCGCATGTAAGTGGCGCAGAACAACTTTTAGGAAGTGCTAGCGTCGACGTCTAAAACCACCGTTTTTCGCCACCTTCACCCTACTACGAACGGTCATGCACCATTCCAGATATTGGTAAGGGCGGTTCCAATCTTTCACTTCTCCATCTCATTTCCTCCTCCACGGCCTCATCGTCTTTCTCCTCCACGGCCTCATCCATTTCCTCCACCACCGTATCACCCTCTTCCTCCGTATCCTTTCCCTCTTGCCTGTAGTCATGGACGCTCCGGACGTCCGAAACGACGACAGGAAAGGAACTGTGCACTTCGACATCGAAGTACATGGCGGGAAGAAGATCGATGTCGTCTACACCACCGACCCTCGGACGGTGAGGAACACTCTGAATAATTTCACGAGTTGGCTGCAGTTCGAAGAAAACATGTTCGTAGGTCTCGATCTCGAGTACAGCCGCGATTGCCGTAGGATCGTCGTGGTGCAACTCTCCATGAAGGGGCACGTCCTCGTATACCAGCCTTTTTGCGAGAAGGGGGCTGACGGGATCTGGTAGACTTTGCTGTCTTTTTGTTCCTGAACCATCTGTTTGCAAAATTTATTGCTATATTATTTGTCTGAATTCATTTTCATGCAGGTGGGGCGAAAGCATTAGGGATCTGTTTCATGACTTTCTCGTGAACCAGCACATAACATTTACCAGTGTTGACATCACGAATGATAGTAAACTGCTTGAAAGCCTGACTGTCAATATTAGAATCCCAAAGGAGTACAAAGTGGACATCCAGAAAATTTACTGGATCCTAGGGATGAAGGGCAGCAAGACCGGGATGGCAGCTCTTGCCTCCGAACTCATAGAACCGTGGTACGCTGACATGAAGGACAAATTGCCGAGATGTTCGTGGAGGCGTTTAGGGCATGATTACTGGGAGGATAAGCCACTTTCTGAACCTAATCTGAAGTACACTGCAATTGACGGGTATGTTAGCCGCGAGCTGTACCGCCAGATTGTAAAATCTCGTTCCAGGCATCGCATCATTAAACCACCACCAAGGCAGGTTGTTTGTCCTAGATGCCGGATCGTAGATGAATCTACAAACCGGGGCAAGCGACCGAAGGCATCCTAGGATCGGTTGCCTTCTCCAACAGGCTGGGATGTAGACTATTAGTGCATGATTGTTGTGTTTATGAAAACATGTTATTTCATAAGTACACTATGTGAGCAATTACGAACTGCTGTGTATTATCTTTGTCAAACTATAATCTGGTTTATAACTGTATCCTCCTCTATAATCTGGGTTTGGTTATGACTTATGACTGTATCACACCTTATGCATGTCAGTCCTGGATTCTGCCGCATGCAAATGGCATAGACAGAATTTGTAAGAATGAATGTTGAGCATACAAAAGGGGGAATGTAATTCATACAAGTTAAGTAGCTAATAGCACAGGGATCATACGAGCTTGGTTCTTACACATAGAATGATTAGAAAATACAGGCGAGATAAAACTAGGAACGAAATGCGAAACTAGTAGTGGTAAACAACACACTCACCCACCCGCCAGATCCTGTTGAGCATCTCGTAGCAGACATACGCGTCCCTGGCTGTGTACTTGATCGCATCGTAATCCAGGTGCCTCCACTCCCATCGCTCGTGAAGGTGCTTCGGGAACTCGATTTTCATGCCGGCGTACTCGCGGTCGATGATGTCGGAAGCGAGTCTAGCCATGCCGGTTTTCCCCGTACTGCCATCCGGGTACCTCCACAAACGTTGAAGATCGACGTGATTGACGACATGAACGAGGAGATCCCGTTCTAGCTTCAGAGTGTCATTCTTGATGTCGACGCTAGCGAAGTAGATCTCCCTCCTGTGTAGGAACTCGCGAAGCTCTGGGCATACAGATTTGGCCTTACATACGTGATATAGTAGGCTGTGGTTGCGCATGGACAGCTGCAAAAGCGCCGTCCTCTTCCTATCTCTGGTATACTCGAGGTCAAGGCCGACAATCTTGTACCTATCCATCGGATCTTGCAGCCACCGCTCATACATTGCGATGACCTTGGCCACCTACCCTGACGCATTTGTGTGGATGACCGTCAGCTTGGTGGTGCCATGGGCTGTGACGGTGTACTCGTCAGTGTAGTCGCTCCCATCGCCGAACACGCCGTACTCTGCGTCCATGGCAGCAATTAATGCGGCGGCGGTGGCCTAGTTTAGGTAGAGGTGGCTGGGACTGGGCGTGGATGTGGAGTGCTCTGTTGCGGTGGTATGGCCAGGCAGAGGCGGTGCCTGCGGCAGCGTCGATGGTTCTTGCGGTGGCGGCGCCGGCGGAAGGAATGAGTTGGGGATTTTTGCCTGATGTCTTTGAGGAGACGTATACGATGCTTAAATTCCGTTTACCAATATTCCGGTCATACCCATGCGGAAGCAAGTTTTACCAGGCGAGCACCGATGGTTTCCAATCCTAGCGATTAAATTCGGCGTCCATCTCGGTAGGCGATGGGACGGGTGTGCGACGTGGCTTTGGCGTGGCAGAGACCGGTCACGTAGACCACCGTCCCGTTGCCGATCCGCAGCGGGTGCGCGGTGCTGACACGACGTAACGTGACAGGACAGAAGAAAGTGTACAAGTTTAAGAAGTGTAAGCATAGACACGGACCTAGCATCCCTGGACCCCGGGGCAGCCGCCTAGCGGATCAGGCCTACCGATTGCGCAAAGCTTGTCCTGAATTTGCCAAAATGAAGCTCGTTTGCCCATGCTTTTATAAGTTTCTCTGTAGGCCACTTGTGTAAGCATGCACGATCAAGCAACTTTGCAACACACGTGTCGGTGGAAAGGCATTATGTTTCAACACACCACATAGTTTAGGGATTTAGAATAGCTACATTGTGGAGCTCTAGCCAAATTGCATGGTAAAGCCAAATTCATCTTTTTGTCAGATTTAGCTATAGCAACATTGTGTCTCGTTTGTCCTCACTTTTGCCCTCCTGATATTCCGAAGCCCTCACATGCGCTCGGAGGGGGGGTGCCGTCTGGTCAAAGGCTTGGCTGTTACGTGCGCCATGACGCCTAAAGTGGCCTTTTTAAAGAGCGCCTTTTCCCCTCTCTCTCTAACAGTTGTGTTTTTTTTTGCCCAAAAAGGTAGGGAATCTAGAGCAGCTTCTCTCTTCATTCATTGTTCCTTTTGCGATCGTTTTACCCCAATATGGTAGCAAATCTAGAGCAGCAAAACAAACCAGCACCATAAATAAATTCAGTACATAGAGCAGATGTAGATAAAGCAGCTAATATAGGTTATATAGTACGGTACTTAACGAGGTTCGACAATTAGGCTGCTCAGCAGCAGCAGCGGACTACTTTAACACAGACAAGACAAAATAAGCTGCTTTATAGCAGCAGCAGCAGCTGATCAGTGGCCCCTCGTGGCCTCTGCTAGGAGGGCATCCGCCTCCTTCCTCTAGCGCCTCCTCCACTTCTTGCTGCCCGGCCCCTTGACCTTGGGCACCTTGGGTCTGATCGGGGGCATGCGACCCTCCTCGATAGCCACCTTCTGGAGGTTGCAGAGGTGAAGACCGAGCGCCTGGTGCTTGGCCCTGAAGCCGTGGACGTTCACAGACTCGCCGTAGGTCCTCACGTCCTCGGCATGCTTCACGAGGGAGTTGAAGTCCGTTCCGTGGAGCCTCCTGGTGGGGCAGAAGGGGCACCTATACACGTCGCCGGCGAAGAAGTTGTTATACTGACCGGACTTTAGCCTCCTCGGCACATGACGAGTCTTGGTGTCCTGCGACTCGTCGTCGCTGCGGAGGTCGCTGCTATCCTCCTGTTGGAAAAAAATAGAAGAGTGAAATAAGGACATGATTGAGATACTTTGATTATCGGGATTGATTTTTTGCATAAATTAACCGAATGAGATCTCCCGATTATTCCCCAAATCTCAAACCAAATCGAATACCGATCCCAACTACGAACAGGGGGATTCATCAAAAATCGAGATCTAACACAATAGGATTAGCTACTGTAAAAAATACGAACAACCAAGCCCTAATAACATACGATCTAGCATCCAACGATGGGAACAGGGGAAGAACAAGGGAAGGGGAGAAAACCCTGGTTACCTCAGACCACGGGTCGGCGATGCTGGTGTCGTAGGGGTTCTCTGGCCTTATGTAGATAACCTCCTCATAGGGGTCCCAACCGAGCGGGATCTGTCCGAGACCAAGGGGCCTCGCCGGAGGCTACGGAATCTTGAGGGACAGGGACGGGGCTCGCCGCTGCCTTGAGGTACCGATGGCCACCGCGATCTTCTCCATCGGGCGTGGTTGGGGTTTTGTTGGGCGTTTGTAAGGTGATGGGACAGTGGAAGCAGTTGAGTGAGCGAGCGTGATGAGTGGGAGTGGGAGTGGAGGCCTCTATTAAAGGAGAAGGAAGCGGCGTTGCGTTGCACCGCATAGGCTAATGCACCGCATGACCACACGTGTCCGCTTCTTGCCTGCACCGCACACGCGTACCATGAGTCACGTTTTTTCCCCTCGTGTCTAACCATGGCGATTCAGTTGTACTCAGTTTTGCCCACCAACCATTGAGCCTCTGTGATCTAGCGGACAGGATAACCCTTATATCTGTCGGGGGCACCCCTCTATCCATGGAAAATAACGAGTATGCCACCGGAACTTTAACAACATAAACAGATGAACTTGAATATATTTTGAAGGGTACGAAAATAGAAATTCACATAGTTTAAGGGTCTAGATACGGTAAGAGAACTAAATATTATTAGTGGCCGGGCCAACACAGTGACGAGGTTGGTCGGCTAGGAGTTGTTGATTCCTAAGTAAGGGGACACTAGGTCGTTCTTGACATACTCCCTTAGGAACTTGCCATAAGCAGCGTGCTTAGCCTTGGTCGCCGACTTGTGTTTACTAGCCGGGCTTTTACCGATGCCAACCGCATGCGGAATCAAGCTGGCAATCCTCGGGTTGACTCCTTTCTTACAGAAAGGGCACCTGAGCTCCCCAAGTCAAGTGCGGAAAGGGATTATCCCGCTCTTGAGCTTCTTCATGACATGGCGGCTCTTGTTGTCCCTGGTCTCCTTGTCAGAGTCCATCTCACTTGAATACACCTGTAATGTATGGAATACAAACCGAAATGAGCAAAATAATAAATATATATTCCTTCCACCATTCCAAGTTACTTTCGATGCAATAACATGTCTATACAGGTTCAGCAGTTCATTACGGCCGTCTCCCCAGCTCGCTCCTAAATTAATGTGGTTTGTGTTCTTGGTAACTTATTAATAAATAAATAATGTGGATTCATTCAGAACAGACTAGATCTCTCCATGTACTGGTTAAATGCGTTGCATCTAATCATTAGGACTAGATTTTTTTATGACGCCTGGATAGATTAAGCTCGAGCAGAAAATATGAAACATGTAGAAATAGATGTACCTCCGAGTACACGAGCGGAGCGTGTTCGTCGAACTCCACGCCCTCATCAGCGTCTCCGAAGTCGTCAGCACCGGCGTGCACATGGTCCCCCAAGGGGTTGAACTGCACGTCCTCCTCGGCCTATGCTGCGTGATGCTCCTCCAGATCTGCCGCGTGAAGCACCACCCCGGTGGCGATGCCCGGACACTCACCCCCACGCACTGGTTTCATGGAGAAGGTTCGTGCAAGTATGTTCAAGATTGTGGTGTTTTGCTAGATAGGGAAGAGAGAGTAGTGGATGAGTGCGAATGGAGGACCCGATAGGCTGGGTTTTTAATGCGGGAACGTTTAGGCCTCCTCGAGGGCCCCGGTTGAGAGCTCTTTCGGCTGCGGCTGCCGCGTGGAAGGTTCTTGTGGTGGGGGCCTGACGGAAGTGAGAGTGCAGGCGCGCTGCATAGTAAAAATGGTATAGCCAGTGGTCCGTGGATGACCAGTTGCCGTGTAGTAGACTTGTAGCCTTTGCAGACTAGATTAAACATGACATGACCACTCGACCACTTTTTCCATGGACGGCATCGTGTTCATTCTTGTAGAAGTCTCATTGAGGGAGACGTCCGTGCTGTCTCACGCTGTCCTGTGAAGGGCACGACGTGTGCAACGAGCCTCGTTGGATCACACAGGATCAACGGTTGGTGCGCATGATCCGCGTGATAGCTGTGACAACCAATCAGGGCGTAGCAGACAGAGTGGGCACAGGTTTGGGCTTCTACGAGAGAGAGAGAGAGAGAGAGAGAGAGAGAGAGAGAGAGAGAGAGAGAGATAGAGAGAGATAGAGAGGATGTTTGTTCTTATAATAAAACCACAAACAAACATGTATCAACCACTAGAGTCATTGCATGCGTGTTCTTATACTAAAACCAACATGGATCCACCAGTGGCCATTGGATGTGTGTTCTTTCCACAAAACACACATGGATCAACCACTAGAGTCATTGCATATGTGTTCTTATACTAAAACCACAAACCAGTACTAGAGTCATTGCATGTGTGTTCTTTTCCACAAACCACACATGGATCCACCAGTGGTCATTGCATGCGTGTTCTTTCCACAAACCACATATGGATCAACCAGAGTCATTGCATGTGTGTTCTTTCCACAAACCACACATGGATCAACCACTAGAGTCATTGCACGTTTGTTCTTATACTAAAACCATAAACCAGCACTAGAGTCATTGCATGTGTGTTCTTTTCCACAAACCACACATGGATCCACCAGTGGTCATTGCATGTGTGTTCTTTCCACAAACCACATATGGATCAACCAGAGTCATTGCATGTGTGTTCTTTCCACAAACCACACATGGATCAACCACTAGAGTCATTGCATGTTTGTTCTTATACTAAAACCACAAACCAGCACTAGAGTCATTGCATGTGTGTTCTTTTCCACAAACCACACATGGATCCACCAGTGGTCATTGCATGTGTGTTCTTTCCACAAACCACATATGGATCAACCAGAGTCATTGCATGTCTGTTCTTTCCACAAACCACACATGTGGACCCATTACAGTCATTGCATGTGTGTTATTTCCACAAACCACACAAGGATCAACCACTAGAGTCATTGCATATGTGTTATTTCCACAAACCACACATGGATCAACCACTAGAGTCATTGCATGTGTGTTCTTATACTAAAACCAACACTAGAGTTATTGCATGTGTGTTCTTTTCACAAACCACACATGGATCAACCACTAGAGTCATTGCATGTATGTTATTTCCACAAACAAATATGGATCAACCACTAGAGTCATTGCATGTGTATTCTTATACTAAAACCAACATGGATCCACCAGTGGTCACTGCATGTGTGTTCTTTCCACAAACCACACATGGATCAACCACTAGAATCATTGCATGTGTGCTATTTCCACAAACCACACATGGATCAACCACTAGAGTCATTGCATGTGTGTTCTTATACTAAAACCACAAACCAGTACTAGAGTCATTGCATGTGTGTTCTTATACTAAAACCAACATGGAACCACCAGTGGTCATTGCATGTGTGTTCTTTCCACAAACCACACATGGATCAACCAATAGAGTCATTGCATGTGTGTTATTTCCACAAACCACACATGGATCAACCACTAGAGTCATTGCATGTGTGTTCTTATACTAAAACAACAAACCAGTACTAGAGTCATTGCATGTGTGTTCTTTTCCACAAACCACACATGGATCCACGAGTGGTCATTGCATGTGTGTTCTTTCCACAAACTACATATGGATCAACCTGAGTCATTGCATGTGTGTTCTTTCCACAAAAAACACATGGATCAACCACTAGAGTCATTGCATGTTTGTTCTTATACTAAAACCACAAACTAGCACTAGAGTCATTGCATGTGTGTTCTTTTCCACAAACCACACATGGTTCCACCAGTGGTCATTGCATGTGTGTTCTTTCCACAAACCACATATGAATCAACCAGAGTCATTGCATGTGTGTTCTTTCCACAAACCACACATGGATCAACCACTAGAGTCATTCCATGTTTGTTCTTATACTAAAACCACAAACCAGCACTAGAGTCATTGCATGTGTGTTCTTTTCCACAAACCACACATGGATCCACCAGTGGTCATTGCATGTGTGTTCTTTCCACAAACCACATATGGATCAACCAGAGTCATTGCATGTGTGTGCTTTCCACAAACCACACATGTGGACCCATTACAGTCATTGCATGTGTGTTATTTCCACAAACCACACATGGATCAACCACTAGAGTCATTGCAGATGTGTTATTTCCACAAACCACACATGGATCAACCACTAGAGTCATTGCATGTGTGTTCTTATACTAAAACCAACACTAGAGTCATTGCATGTGTGTTCTTTTCACAAACCACACATGGATCAACCACTAGAGTCATTGCATGTGTGTTATTTCCACAAACAAACATGGATCAACCACTAGAGTCATTGCATGTGTGTTCTTATACTAAAACCAACATGGATTCACCAGTGGTCATTGCATGTGTGTTCTTTCCACAAACCACACATGGATCAACCACTAGAGTCATTGCATGTGTGTTCTTTCCACAAACCACACATGGATCAACCACTATAGTCATTGCATGTTTGTTCTGATACTAAAACCACAAACCAACACTAGAGTCATTGCATGTGTGTTCTTTTCCACAAACCACATATGGATCCACTAGTGCTCATTGCATGTGTGTTCTTTCCACAAACCACATATGGATCAACCACTAGTCATTGCATGTGTGTTCTTTCCACAAACCACACATGGATCAACCACTAGAGTCATTGCATGTTTGTGCTTATACTAAAACCACAAACCAGCACTAGAGTCATTGCATGTGTGTTCTTTTCCACAAACCACACATGGATCCACCAGTGGTCATTGCATGTGTGTTCTTTCCACAAACCACATATGGATTAACCAGAGTCATTGCATGTGTGTTCTTTCCATAAACCACACATGTGAACCCATTACAGTCATTGCATGTGTGTTATTTCCACAAACCACACATGGATCAACCACTGGAGTCATTGCATATGTGTTATTTCCACAAACCACACATGGATCAACCACTAGAGTCATTGCATGTGTGTTCTTATACTAAAACCAACACTAGAGTCATTGCATGTGTGTTCTTTTCACAAACCACACATGGATCAACCACTAGAGTCATTGCATGTTTGTTATTTCCACAAACAAACATGGATCAACCACTAGAGTCATTGCATGTGTGTTCTTATACTAAAACCAACATGGATCCACCAGTGGTCATTCCATGTGTGTTCTTTCCACAAACCACACATGGATAAACCACTAGAGTCATTGCATTTGTGTTATTTCTACAAACCACACATGGATCAACCACTAGAGTCATTGCATGTGTGTTCTTATACTAAAACCACAAACCAGTACTAGAGTCATTGCACGTGTGTTCTTTTCCACAAACCACACATGGATCCACCAGTGGTCATTGCATGTGTGTTCTTTCCACAAACCACACATGGATCAATCACTAGTGGTCATTGCATGTGTGTTCTTTCCACAAACTACATATCGATGAACCAGTGGTCATTGAATGTGTGTTCTTCCCACAGACCACACATGGATCCACCAGAGTCATTGCATGTGTGTTCTTACCATGAACCGCACATGGATCCACCAGTGTCATTGCATGTCTACTCTTTTCATGAACCACAACTAGAGTCATTGCATGTGTGTTCTTCTCACAAACCACATATCACCGGTGTCATTGCATGTGTGTTCTCCCCATGAACCACACATGGATCCACCAGTGGCCATTGCATGTGTGTTCTTTCCACAAACCACATATGGATCAACCAGAGTCATTGCATGTGTGTTCTTTCCACAAACCACACATGGCTCAACCACTAGAGTCATTGCATGTTTGTTCTTATACTAAAACCACAAACCAGCCTTAGAGTCATTGCATGTGTGTTCTTTTCCACAAACCACACATGGATCCACCAGTGGTCATTGCATGTGTGTTCTTTCCACAAACCACATATGGATCAACCAGAGTCATTGCATGTGTGTTCTTTCCACAAACCACACATGGATCAACCACTAGAGTCAGTGCATGTTTGTTCTTATACTAAAACCACAAACCAGCACTAGATTCATTGCATGTTTGTTCTTCTAGAAGGCACGCCATAACACAGTTGTTCTACTTGACGATTGTTACATACCGTTCGATTGGGGCGCTTGGACGATTGGGATGGTCTTCGCGAGAGCGATCCTCGAGTAGGCCGTTCTGCGGCATGATTGGCCACGCTTGCTCTGGACAAACTGGCATGTTGCAAGTGTTACGACTCACGAGTTCAGTGTGCCATATCCCAGTGTGACGTCCCCGTTACTTCTCTTCCTCCCCGTACCTCTCTTCCTTCCCCTCGAACCCACTTTCCCCACTTCACTTCCATCCTGCCGTAGACGCAAGCCGACGACATCCGCCAATTCTCTGGTCGCTACCTTCATGGTAAGAAATCATTTTACAAGCTTTTGAACTTATCCTACACATTCCTGCTATTCGCCAATCTAACTGCTGATCTTTTTTCCGATTTCTTGACGAACTTCAGTTGTGGCAGATGTGGGAGCCCAAGAATCTGGAGATCCCCGCACGCAACTTCGCAGCGGCGTTCCCGCTCGTGTGCTCCCACCCAGGATGCTTTCGCTGTTACTCCTAACGTGAGCTCCCGCTCCACGAGCTCGCGCGCCCGCACGGCACGTGCGCCTGCACGGAGCCGAGCTGCAACTACACCGGCCCGCCGGCAGAGCTTGTCGTCCACCTTGCAGATGGGCACTCGATCGAAGTGATTAGGATCTCGTACGGGCAAGCCCAACTTCTCCAAGAGCAGGTGCCGTTCACTGACTCGGCATGCCGCTGCTAATTTTCTAGGGGGGACGGCTCTGTTTTCGTCCTGACCATCACCTCCGGTGTTCCGGGAACCAGAGCCGGGCCCACCGTCGTGGGTGCCGTATGTGTCAGGTCGGTCTCGTGCGCCTGGCCTGTATACACGATGCGCATTTTGGCGAACGCCCAGCCGCCATCGTCGGATAGCATTCTTGTGCTAGCCGAGGCGTCGAGCTGCCCGACACCGCGGGAGGTGGAGTATGTGGACCTAAGGTCGATCCTATGCGTGCCATCTCAGTGCCTTGTCGGTGCTGGACCGAACAGGCAGATGCATTTCTACATTTGTATCGAGAAGACCGATAGACAAATGTAGTACTTGTGCTGTCGTTACTGTTAGACTTAAGCGATGCTTCTCACGTGCTTAGAGCATACGTGTTGTGCGAATGTACCCCAGTTGTAGTTTTCAGTACTCCTTAATACTTCGACGAGTTATTATATTGGTCCAATCAGCTTGCTGTTGTCACGTTGCAAAGTCCGCTTGCTCTGGACAGACCGGCAATATCGTGTGCTCCCGCTCCCGCATGTCAGTGTTCCGAGGGCCCACCTGCCAGTGTCCTTCCCCTCGAAGCCACTGTCCCAACTTCTCTTCCATCCTGCCACTCCCGTCCGATGGTTGTAATCTGATGATTTTCATTGGATTGTTTACAAGTAATCTACGTTGATAATGCAACATGCAAATGGCACAGACACAATTTCTAAAGTGGAAGCACTCACCGGCTGCTATTGCACAAATTTCTTAATATAGCTCGACAAACACATTACAATAATTGTACTCACATTAAACACAATCAAAATTGCAACCATCCTAAACAACATCTAAACCCACATCACACAGCTGTCGTCGGAGTCCACCTCGATTGGTGACACCGTCGTGCCCACTCCTGCCTGTGGCTTGCCCTTCGCCAAGGAGGCAACAATGGCGTTCTGCACAGCTTCGTCCCCGTCACCCTCCACATCAGAATCGACAATGACGAAGGTGACGGGGTTGGCGTGGACCGAGCGCCGTCGCGCCTGGCAGCTCCTGCTCGAGCTCGATGCCGCATCAGTCCTTCTACAGGTAGGAGGGGCCGAGCTCGCATACGTAGCGTCGTCGCTCCTCTCAAGAAACCATGGCCATTTGATACTGCGACGGTAGGATCTTGGGGTGGATCCGTCGCAGCGAGCCCTACCGGAAGCGGTGGAGCAGATGGATCTGCCGACGTGAGCCATGACAAGTTCCTAGGAGGGAGTAAGATTGTGGGCCAGGCGTGTCTGGTTCCTGAGCAAGACCTCCTAGTGATATGTACGCGGGCAAGGTACCAAAAAATTTCGTCCAATGCCACGAAGGCTTTTGAACCACGAAGGCGCGAGTTTCTTTTGATAAGTCCACACGCTAGGTCCCCCACCTGTCAGCCGAATGTGGACGGTAGGATTCTGCCCGAGTTATTAAGTAGGGATAAATCACGCTTCACCACTACCCTGACATCCAAAGGCTCCTCTTTCTTCTGCCCTCGCTCCCCTCGCTCATGGCTCGCAGCTCGTGCAGTTCATCTCGGGCGGAATCAGGGTCAGCTCAACACCGTCAGGCGGGTGCCCCCATCAGGTACCAGAGGGAGCCCTACGATTACTACCCCAATATGCTGTGTTTGTGTGGTGAGAAGATGCCGAGATGGATTTCGTGGACCGACGAAAATACTGTAGGAAAATTCAGCAACTACAACATCAGAGCGGTAAGTTCCTACTGTAGGTACAATGGTAACCCGGATCCGGAAAGCGTAATGTAATTCTTTTTTGTTTTCTTCGATCTACTACGCAGGAAGGGAGGGGGACTGGCTGTGAAAAGTTTGTGTGGATCGAAAAGCCACTGACAGGTTTTCACAAAGAGCTTGTTCAGGATCTGCGTGATGCTGTGTGGGACAAGAAAGAGGAGATTCGTGCGATGGAGCGAGAGATCCGGGAGCTTCGCCAGGTGCAAGGGAGGTAGGGGAAGGGAGGTGGTGAGACAGACGGGCTCAAGATTAGGCCAGATAGTGGACACAATTTCCTCATTATCTGGGCATTATCTGTTGCATTTGCAGTTTATGTTGCCATGCCGTTGTCCAGCAGCTGAAATAAGTTGCTGCTTCGTGGAGTGTAGTGGCCAGCTTAAGAAATTGTTTTCCAGCCCAAAAACTTATCATAAGTGTAATGCCAACAACAGGGATTTATTAAGCGCTTATAAATAAATCATGTCTGTGCCACTAACACCCATCGATTTTGGAGAGGATTTAACCGCTCAGCTATCGCGATTGTTCAGATAGTAGTGGCACAATCACAGTTTTGGATTCAACTAGTGGCCTCGGCCGTATCAAATCCTAAAGTCGCGATACATTTTACTCCGAGTACGAGAGGCAGATTGTTTTGCCCGACAAGTTCCACGCACACAACTCCAGAGTTTAACCGAACTACATATATAGTTTCAAGTTCAATACATCATTAGGCTGCTACACTGCTAGCCCTCTTTCTCTACTTGGGTGCCAACTTTCTTCCTCTTCCCTTCATGTCCACTGGCTTCTTCATCTCCTGCCTTCTTCCTCTTCCTGGGTGCCAATTTTCTTACCTTCACGTACCCTACATCTGCGGGCCGAGGGAAGTCAGGCCAATCAGCACCAGAATCTTGTCCGACATCATCACTCCACTCGTTTTGGTTTTCTTCCCGCATCAAAATCACTGAGTCGGCTGTCTTGTTTCTTACCTTGCGCTTCCTGTAAAAAAACAGTACATGGATTACTACCTTATATCTACAGACTATAAACAATTTTTGTGTGTGAATGTACCATCTCATACCTAGGTTTGGGAGCATTAAGGGGACATCTAGTTGCTCTATGCCCTATAAGATGGCAGGTCTTGCATCTGTTTTGCCCTTCTTTGTAGCACAGAAAGCCGAACCCTTCTTCTCGAGAAAATTCTTAAACCTATTCACCTGGGGTCTTCCTATGCCCCTTTTTGTAACTGGCTGGAAAAGCTCGAAAGACAGTTGGACTTGAGGCCACTTAGATGGGTCTGTACATGGCTCGACGGAACCAGCGTACGTAGCTCTAAACTTTTCTATAGAGTAGTAGTCTGACAAATACTGATCCAAATGTGGTAGAGTTCTTTTCTTCACCAAGAAGGCCAAGGCGTGGTCGCAAGGTTTCCCCGTATGCTGCCACTCTAAGCAGGTGCATTCTCGCAGCTGGATGTTCACAACAACCCTTTTGCCACTCTTGGACATATCGACCACCTCACAACTTCTGTTGGTTGACGGGAGAACCTTAAGATGAGCAAGTCCTCGGCTTCTCTTGTGCAGTTGCTGTATAACTGGCGGTAGCATATGTCCTCTAAGTCTCCTACCGATCTCTCTCCTTATATTTAACAGCTTCATGATCATACCACGTATGCTGTCCATCAAGATATGAACATGACGCACTTTTATGTCCTTCACCTAGTTATTCAGGCATTCTACAAGGTTGTTGTTTATGTAATCAACTTTGATGTCAGGGTTGAATTGACTCCTCTTCCATAGCTGCGAATGATGGATGGCTAAGTACTCTGGAAGTTCAGGGGCTTCGGCAAAAATCTTGCTCATGAAATAATCGCTGCTACTAGGTTTGTAAACTCTAGCAGCAGGAAACATGTAACGAAATACGCTGCCTGCATAGTGTGAGTACAAGTTGAGCATCATATGGGCATGGCATTCTCTACCTTCAGCTTGCGGGAACACCTCCTTCACTGCATTCGTCAGCCCTTTGCATGCATCCGTGGATATAGCCAATGGATCCATGTGGCCTATTAATCTCCTGAGCTGCCTCATAAACTAGACCCAGTTTTCCTCCGTTTCTGTTTCAAATAGCCCGAATGCCACTGGGAACATCCAGTTGTGACCATCAAGTGTTGTGGCAGATGGCAGGCAGCCTTTCCATTTGCCAGTTAGGACAGTGCTGTCTACACTCAGATACGGCCTACAGCCGCCCTTGAATCCATCGATGCAAGGTTTAAGCGCCATGAAAAATCTTTTGAAATATATTTTACCACCTTCTGATTCGGTGTCAATCTCCACAACACTCCCCGGACACCTAGCTTGTACCTCCGCCTTGAAGTTGTATAGCATCCTGAAGCTATTGGTCCAATCCCCGTGCAAGACCCCCAGAGCTTTCTCTTTACCTTTCCAAACCGTGTAATACGGAAGGACAATGTTGTATTTAGAACCGAGGCTAGTCTGAATATTCTTCGCGGTCTCCTTAGGGTTATCCTTTAGTATGGACATAGATTGCATAGCCACCCACTCCGTATCAGCCATTGAGGATTTCAGTTTGCTTCCTGTCGGACACATGTGTGCAGGGCCCATTCTGTTCACCTGCAACACAGATTCATTTAAAAGATAAGCGGAGTCGACTAGTTGCCAGAAAGATATCGCACATCAATTGTAGTTATAGAGTGAAAAGAGAGAGAGAGAGAGTTCTAATGGTTTGCTGCATTCATTGCCCCAATACCCTAATTGCAGTCGACGCAGGTAAGGATCTTGCTGTGATCCTCCATGGACAATGTACCTCGGCCCGTCCATTCATCCACGTTAACTTGCAAACGGCCTCATACCTCTCGGCAGAGTTCTTCAGTGGATAAACGTCGAACTCCCCCTTGATACAAAAATGCCAGAATGACATCTTGAACTCATGCATGCTCCTGAACTCGATGCCGACCGAAATTATAGGATACTCGTGGTCATGTTTCATTTCTTCTACTTCAACACCCAAATCATCGACTGGAATACCAGCCTCATCGTTAAGTTCCTTGTCTAGTTCATCATCATCAGATTCTTGATCCTCTACAGTGCCTGCTTCTTCATCTGATTCAGAATCTTCGCCATCGTCTCTAATGCCTAGTACTGCACACATCATATTCACTCCCATGGGTGGGGCTGCACCATCGTCTCCACCCGGATGGACAGGAACATTGCCCTAGTCCACCTCACCGGCAACTCTGTTTTCTCCAAGACACTCGGTTGGTTGTGATGCAACCACATGGGGTGGTCTTACGTTTGCACGCATCCCAGGTACTTCAGTGGACAAACAGCAGTCAGAATCAATTTCATCTTGAGTGTACAGAACCCTCTTGCTCTTCCTGTGTACATCCTCCTTCCTGATGTAATCTTTCCTGATGGTATCAGTAGGGCTTGACATCCGCGTTCCATTCCCCATCAAACTAGGCCTTTTGCTGCCGCTCTTGGGTGTGATCTCCTTACTGCCTCCCCTCACGGGTGTTGGCTCCAGGGTGCTGGCATTATTGCCTGACCTCTGCGGCGTGTTCTTCTTCGAATTAGCCCTTTTGCTGCTACTATTGGGCGTGTTCTCCTTCGTGCTGGCATTATTGCCTGACCCCAGCAGCGTGTTCCGCTCCAAATTAGCCCTTTTGCTGCTACTATTGGGCGTCTTCTCCTTCGTGCTGGCATTATTGCCTGACCTCAGCGGCGTGTTCCGCTCCAAATTAGCCCTTTTGCTGCTACTATTGGGCGTGTTCTCCTTCATGCTGGCATAATTCCCTGACAGCGGCGTGTTCCGCTCCAAATTAGTGTTTTTTCTGCTCCCACTGGGTGTGGTAGCCTCTGTGCTGGCCATCTTCGCCTCTTTGCTACCACTCTTGGGAGTGTTCACCACCGCATAGCCCTCTTAGCTTTTTTGCTGCTACCGTTCGGTGGCATTTGACCGGATCTTAGGGGTGTACTCTGTGGCATGGTGCCTTTTGTCGTGCGACTCTTGGGCGTCCTCTTCTCTGGCATGGTCTCCTTGGTGACGTTCTTCTTCAGGGTGCCCTTTCTGGGGATGCTCTTCCTGCTCCTCTTTATGACGCTCCTCTGTAAGACTCTCCTCTGTTCAAAGCCACCCTCAGTCGCACCAGCCCTAGTGATGCCATGGATCATGTCATGCATGCCTTCTAAAAGTCCATCATCTCTATTATCGAGTTCCAATTTCTCTCCAACTGTGAGCACTACCAAGTGGAAGTAAACTTCACCTCTATAATGTTTCCTTGTAAACGGTACTACTAAATTCCTGGTATCTTTCACTTCGATAGCCTTTTTGCTCCTATAACCATAATATAACAAACGTGCTTCCTGGGAGGACCCCCACAGCACCTTCACACGTAACGATGCCATCATGTCAGATAACTCTACCACTTCAGGGTCGTATCTGCCAAGGATTACATCAAACTCGTCATAGAATTTTTCTGTGCCATCATCTAATTTTGCAGTATAATCCGCGACACCGACACAAACGATTACTTTGCCATCATCAGGTTCTTCAGGATAGAAACCTCCGAGAGGTTCGAGAGATGGAGCAGCACCATCAGACCCAGCCCCAATGCCACCGCCGCCATCACCAGCGTCATCGTTAGCTGGATCAACCTCGGTGGAAGTACCAGGACATGGAGCAAGGCGAGGGCCCTTAGCAACAGCAGCTACATTACATGGTGGACAGGCAGGGCCCCTTCTAACGGCAGCCACAATAGGATCAGCTGCTGCCATGCCACATCGACGATCAGGAGCAGTTCCCACAACAATAGTGTTTCGAGTGCTAGTAGAGTCCAGACCATGAGATGGCTCCAGACCAGCAGCTCGCTAAACCTGAGCACGGGTTCGAGGAGGACACAAGGCATTAGTCTTTGCAACAACAGTGGGGCAGCCTCCGGAAGCCTTAGTTTGCTCAACAACGGCAGGGATTGGGTCAACAGCGTCCAGATCAACAACAACACGAGGACGACTAGTACCAGCAGATTCTAGAGCACGGGTTCACACAACTTGAGGACGGTTTCGAGGAGGAGTAGCACACAAGGCGGTGGTCTTGGCAACAACAATGGGGCGGCCTCCGGACGCCTTAGTTTGCTCAACAACAGCATGGATTAGGTGAGCAGCAGCCGCAGCAACACGGGCACGGGGACGGGGACGACTAGTACCGGCAGATTCCAGAGCAGAGTTTTCCACAATGGGAATACGGGGACTCCTACGAGGAGGTTGCCTGACAGAAGCATGTCGCGGACGAGGAACCACATTTTGCTCAACAACAGCAGGGGTTCGAGTTAGACCTCCCTGTCCAATAATAGCTAGGCGACTCCCAGTAGCAGGAGCTTCCTCATCCACTATGTTACACACCAGTGTAACCACGCGAAGCCTAACATGCTGTTTCATCAACCCAATTAGCTGACTGTCACACGCTATAGGAACCCTGAAGCCTCGTTCATCAACGATGCTGAATCGTGCAGTCTACTCTGGCCTCATTTCAGCAAGTTCACGCACAGCAGCAACCAAACCAGGGACAGTGCATAACTGCACATGCGCTACTTCCATCTTCAGACTCTGAGCCTGTTTCCACGTGCTCTTCCCATGTGCTAATTTAACGAGGTAGCCGCAGATGCTCATCGGAACCGTGTATTTGGGTTCAGCGGAGATCCTAGTTGACAGAAAATTGGAGACAAAAGATAAGAATTGTTTGTCAGCGTCATGCTAGCAAACAATTCTATGTTCGATATATCTCTGTAATGCCAATAGCCAGCTAGCAGTTATAGGTAGTGCGAATAGAAAAGAGAAGAGTAGCTCACCCGAAATTAGCCAGAAGTACTTCTTCCTCGGCAAATGGATCTGCCATACTTCGCGCTGCTCAGCTCGTCGGTGGTAGAGGAGGGCTAGATCATCGCAACGGCTGGCACGACATTCGGCATTAGAGCTCGGTACCAGTGAGTAGGCGCGGCAACTTGGCGCCAGAAGTCAAATGCCCGAAGAGATCATTCTGGTTGGACAGGGGATTTCGATGCCGCCGGTGCTAGGGTTCATGCGAAAGGAGGAAGGGAGTGGATTTGTGAATTTGGTCAACACATGATGCTCCTTTAGTATCTCGTTTCGCCTACGTGGTTGCCGCGTTGGCACTCGCGTCACGGAAATATTACTGACATGAGGGTCCCGACCGTCTACTTCATGGGGCAGTTTCACGACATGTTTGGATTTGATAGGGGTGAGACGAGTTTGCATCGAAATGGCCCCTCTCGATAGTTGGCGGCCCAACTTTTCGAAATGCGGTAATTTCAGGCAACTTAGGTACCGCCATGCGCTGGCCTGCCAACTTTGGTACCGCAGACGAACAAGCCCCTGCCCATGGCACCCCTCCCTATGGCACCTCCCACCTCCTCCTTCTTTAGTCCAACCCCGAGATTTTATGGGACGGTGTGACCAACTTTTTTCTATATAAAGGGGGCATAAGGGTGGGAAATTACACACAACAATAATTCTCTAAGGCATTTTCCTTAGGGAATAAATCTCTCTCTCTCGTTGCCTTCTGCGATGGTGCGGTCCCTGAAAGGACCGTACATGCAAGAGATCATGCACCTGTGGCACGTGATGTCTACGCACGCTTCTATTCGTGTAGACAGTGTTGGGCCTCCAAGTGCAGAGGTTTGCAGAACAACAGCAAGTTTCCCTTAAGTGGATCACCCAAGGTTTATCAAACTCAGGGAGGAAGTGGTCAAAGGTATCCCTTGTTGGGTATGCAACATAGAAAACAAAAAATTTCCTACGATGAGAACTACACGCCAAGATCTATCTACTAGGTACAAAGCAACGGGTGGACATACATCCAACGAGAACTTACCCTCGAAGACAACGAGTTTTGTTAACGAGTAGGAACTCGTGGTTGATGTAGTCGTACACTTGCCGATCTCAAGATCGAGTGGAAGTCCGAGCTCCACAACTCAGCAGCGCATCCGTACTCGCACACACGTTCAGGCCACCGGACAACCTCCACCCCCTCGCTCCAGCGATCCAGCGGAAGCAGCAACTCCTTCTAGACGAAATGCCACCGGGAACATGTATCTCGCTAATCCGAGACCATGGGGGAATAATTCTAGAGGGGGAGAGAGATCCTTCACCAGGAGGTGTGTGGCAGAAGGAGGAAGAGGGTGGCCTTTTATAGGAGGAGGGGGGTACCGCCTCTCTCCATGGTCATGCATGGGGTGACCTCACCTCCCCCATTCATGTGGTGGTAACTCCTCCACATTAAAATGCCTCTTCACATTCCCCTTTAAAGTCCCTACTTTAAATGCATTAAAATTCTCCAAGTTTAATGCTCTCTCATTTAATAAAACTCTTTTATTTAATTTATTCAGAATTTTGTTAATTACTTTAATTAACAAACATTCACATATAGCCCCTTGCAATATTTCAATATCACATGCAGAACCACTTTCTGCAATTTCACCCGAAACAATTTTCGGTTTCTATCGAAACAATTCCTGCGCTTTGTCTGAAACATATGTGCTCCAAAATGGTGTCCGGTAACTCTTAAGTGTGTCACCCTACGGTTCGCGAATAATGCAGACATGATTGAGACTCCTCTCAGATCAATAGTCAAAAGCGGGACCTGGAGATCCATATTGACTCCTGCATATTCAACGATGACTTCTGTGATCGTGAGAACCTTTAACGCTTGTAAATAATCCCTTTATCTCTTGATATAATACATGTCCGAGATTCGATCATCGGTATCCAAATACCTAGTTTGATATCGTTACCTACATGCACTCTTTTATTGTTCCCGTGATATAACATTCTAGTGATCACATCACTTGCTTGCAAGCTATCTCAATGTGATATCATCGAGAGGGCCCAGAGTATATCAATCGGTCATCAGGATTGACAAATCCCACTCTTGATCCATGAGCCTCAACATAACACCTTCGTAGTACTGAACCCATCTTTATAGTCACCCTGTTACGGTGTGACGTTTGATGTTATCAAGATACTCTTTAGGTGTTAGCAATTAACATGATCTCATGGTCTAAGGATAAAGATTACTTCGTATGATGTTATAGCAATGTAAACATAATGACTTGATCGTAATGCTATACTTCGGATGAATGTTCATCACATAATTCCACCAATGGTGTGACCTTGTTATTAACAACATCCAATATCCATGATCAAGAAACCTTGATCATCTTGTTAATCAACAAGCTAGTCTATAAGAGAGGCATAACTAGGAACCCTTTTTGTTTATTAAACACACATGTTTTGATGTTTCCGATCAATACAATTCTAGCATGCAAAATAAACATCTATCATATATAAGGAATACATAATAACAACTTTATTATTGCCTTTCAGGGCATATTTCCTTCATCCCTCTCAAGCTACCCTGCAATAAAGATACGAGAAGTCTCTTGTGTCCGCACAACACCCAATACACTTGTCAGGTGTATAGGTGCACTAGTTCGGCAAAGATATAGTGAAATACAAGTAATATGTATGATTATAAGTGGTAATTGCAATCTGAAATAAGAGTGGCAGCAAGCAAACATGTAACAGAACTGATTGTAAATGGTGTTTCAATGCTTAGAAACAAGGCCTAGGGATCATACTTTCACTAGTGGACACTCTCATATAAATATCTTCTCTTCATGATGCTACCCTGAACTACTCTCCGGTTGGACGATGTAGGGCTATAACAACACACCTTAAAGTTCGCATTCCCCATCTAGATAACCCCTCACTGTCACCTTGAGGGCTAGATGGTTCAAACAAACACCACAATCTCATAGAGACATGCAACTCAAATTATACTCATGATAAGTATTTATGTAACCTTAGCCAAAGTGCCACACGGTGTGCACACTGTCAACTTCACACACGTGGGGATAAATAGAGATTCATTAAAGCACTTGAGTAGCAGAATAGATCTATAGATTACAAAGCTCATGATCTCAATAAGATCACGCATAGAGATAGAGATGAACACATAGCTACCGGTAGAGCCCTTAGCCTCGAGAGAGAACTACTCCCTCCTCATCATGGGATTCAACAATGGTGATGGAGATGGCAGTGGAGTCGATGGAGATGGATCCGGGGGCACTTCCCCATCCCGACAGGGTGCTAGAACAGAGACTTCTGTCCCCAAATCTCCTCTTCGGTGGCGGCGGTGCTGCGGAACTTTTCATGGAATTCTGATCTAGTACTTTAGGGTTTTCATCTCGGGGGAATATATAGGCGAAGAGGCAAGGTTGGTGGGCGCCTGAGGTGGCCACACCACCCCTTGCGCGGCTAGGCCTGGCCCGCGTCACCAGGTGGTGTGGGCCCCTCGTGGCCCCTCTCTGTCTTGTCTTCTAGCTCCGTGAGTCTTCCGGTAAAATAGGAACTTTGGCTTTTGTCCCGTCCAATTCCGATAATATTTCTTTACGAGCTTTTTTGAAACCAAAAACAGCAGAAAACAGGAAACTGGTACTGCGGCATCTTGTTAATAGGTTAGTTCCAGAAAATGCATAAAAGTATCTCAAAATATAGACAAAACATAAGATAGTTGATATAAAACAAGCATGGAGCATCAAAAAATTATAGATATGTTTACGACGTATCAGCACGCCGTTGTGCCGTAGGGATTCCAGCCAGAACATCTACTTCCACACTCTCGGCAGGGATCAGAGAATCGGAGGTTGTCATCATACACCGTATGTGTGCGAAACCACGGGGGTGCTACCACTAGTGCCACCCAGGTTGTCGTGACCCGGATTGGTGCACGAGGACTAATGTGTGACATGCAAAGAGCTTCACGACCTTGAGGTCGGCTACGAGTATGACTACATCATCCATGTTCCCCTTTGAATGTTAAGCACTTTCAGTCTACAAGGGTATGTAATCGAAACCTCCTCCGTTACATTTTTACTCCTAGATAGATCCTGGCATTTGGTGTGTTCTAGCGTAAAAAATGTGTTTTTTGCTATGAACCCCTTTAGTGGTATCATAGCCGATCTATGTGTAGGACTGTTGTATGGCCAAAATACACGTGGATTGTGTGGGCATTGATCCTATAGTTGTTACCCTCTCACATGTACTTTCTAATATCATGGCATTTTTTGATGAAGCGGCCCAGACCGACCTTACGCGTATTCTTACGCGAGACTCGTTCCACGCTCAACATACGACTTGTACCGTATAAGTGGCTAGCCGGAGTCTGCCTCTGTTTCAATAGTTGATATAGCATTTACAATGGAGGGCCCGAAAGGGGTGTAATAGAGACAACTGTTTAATCCATGTTGTGCTTGGAAAGTTCGTAGATAGGAAACAGTTATATCCTAAAATCCCTAGCAGCCACGTAAAACTTACAAAAGATAAAGTAGAGGCGTCTAACTTTATTTTATAGGAGGATATTTTATATGGTCTTGGTTGTAGCTAAGCTTTACCTTTCTATTACTACGTAGTATATTAATAGTCATCATTTTGATGGATGACCTGCAGCTGGCGTCATGGACTTGGCACCATACCGGTGGCAAGATGGAGATCATGTCGGTGTGCTCGATGGAGATCATGGAGCAAGAAGAAGGACCATATCATATCACTAATATACATGTGATGTTGATACCTTTTACATCTTATTGTTTGCTAGTATTAGATACTCAATGGTAGAATTATATAAGGTGATCCCTATTAATACCAATAATAATGTTCTCCCTTTAGTGTGCACCACCAAGAAAGTCCATCATTATGAAGAATTCCATGATGATCAGGTGCTAGACATATCAATGTTCGCATATGGTGGGTGCAAGCCATGTATGCACAGCGTATACAGTAAGGTTGAAATGGCGAGCCTAGAATGTACATATATGGAATTGGAACATGAGATATCGAAAGATCGAGCACGAGTAACATGGATGATGTGATCAATGGGTTTTATGCACCCTAGTATCTATATCAAAGGTCATGACGATCAGGGATGATATGGTATAAAGGGATTATGTGATCACTAAAATCGTCCACAGGATGACAGTTTTAGTGGGAGATCAATTAATCATTTAATTGAATTCGTATTATGAACTTAGTCTAAATGTCTTTGCAAATATCCTTATAGATCATAGCCTATCCCAGTGAGTTTTTTCAACCATCATATTTTTTTGCATGTTGTGAAACTTTACAAGTGTCAAACTTCATAGATTATACCAACGCCTGAGGGATAACCTTGATATAGATGATCTTCTCTTCCTAATACAATACCCATTACAAGTTATTCCAATGACTCCGCAACATTTTGTGTTTCCTCCATTGTCGTTCAATGAGCTATGCTCTATTCGACGGAGAATGTACCACGATTGTGTTTCTTCAACACCAACACATACGAGATGGTCGATGAAGAAGATACTCTTCGTAAGTCAGGCTCATTGAGTGAGCCGTTGGATGAGTTTTATTCCAAACAAGATGGAATAAAACAAATGCTTGGAGAATCACTTAGTGATCATGCATGAGCATTATGATCATGCATGAGCATTATGAACGCCACACATGCGATGTGGACTACTTAATGAACGAACAACTTTGTGATAGATTGGGGTGTTGCACTCGCTTCCTCCCAACTAAAAATATGTCATCATGGGCTATATCATGAGAGATGAACCGTTCACCTTTCATGAGTTCATGGTAGAGTCGAGAACTCTCAAAGTACGCTCGATCATAGTGGATGTCATGGATGAAGAAAGTATATATTGGATATACAAGTTATAAATGTTATTCTTGCAAAAACGCGTTGCAGTTTACAAACTATTTGATACTTGTCCTGTTTCATGAAAACAAGACAGTCTTCTTGAGAATTTCCAAAAGAAATGAGGCAACATGGCATGATGACGATAATCAATATAGTTGATGGCCGACATCACTCCTTCCCTCAACATTTATCATTTGGATTAGTGGATGTGAATAAAATTTTGTAATCGTTGAGTGTGTGACTTTATTAGTGTGTCTTGCATCTTGCAAGATGGTTATTCATATAAGTGAGAGACAAACCAGTTGTACCACTAATATGAATAATATCTTTTATGGTCACATTAGGATTATGAATGAGTTATTCTCATCATTATCTAGATGATAATAGTTTAAGCATTTACAAAGAATTGGAATGTTGAAAGATATCCAAGTTTAATAATGACATCATTTTTGAATGACACTATTGTTTAAGTCACATTGGTATTTTCATTCTGATGAAAAGTGAAGTCTTTAGATATTCCATTTTTGACTTGTGCAAAACCATGCCTCGTTGGGCAAAGTGACTAAAACTCCGCATTTTGGTAAAAGAGTAATATGTGAAGAATTGTTGAATATCATACATAATGATGTATCGTATTGACAAAATAGTGGAAATCATTATTTCGTAAACTTCATTGTGGGTTTAAGTGAATATGTGTATTTACTTAAAGAAACACAAGTTTGAAACTATTTGAGTTCTTCAAATGATTTCAGAATGAAGAAGGGTATTAAATTAATAGGAATACAAAGTCTCTACGATTTGATTGATATGATTAAGTATTCGAGTTAAGTTTTGGCATAAAAGGACTTGTAAAATATTTTCCACAAATTATGATAATTGGATATTTCAAAGTGTATTGATATATCTAAACATCATAATCATATTATATTGGATACATATGGTCTAAATTATCTCTTACCGGGTTACCATTATTATTAGAGTTACAAATCACATAGCAAACACTCATTTAAATATAAGGAACATCTAAAGATTCGTGGAAACAACACCATAAGAGTTATGGCATGCTTGAGTTTCTAGAGATTTCGATAATTCCAAGTCGTGGCGAATAAACAAATTTTTGTATTGTATTCCTAGGAAACTATGAATACATCTTCAACAATTAGAACCCCCGTTGTTACCCGAGGTATTGTGTTTTCTTAAGGAACAGTTTCTCAATGAAGATGCTAGTGGAAGAAAGTAAAAGCTCAAAACAAGGTATTTGACCTTACCTCCGGATTGTCGAGTGGCGCAGCGGAATATGTTTCAGAAAATGAAATCTACAAATAGAGGCTAAACTAATGATAATGATCATGATGTTTTAGCAAATACTTTTACTAAATAAAGTAGGATTCAAGAATATATATTCTGCAAGTTTGTGGAATTATATTTTTGATTCACTTGCCATGTTGATTAACAGGACATACCTACGAACTACGAAGAAGCATGATGGACCTAAGCACGAGAAATGACCGGGAGTCATAAAATCCTATATTAAGTTATATTTAAGATTGCAAAGTAATATGTAACTTGATCTTATTAAGTAAAGATGGTTACTTAATCTTTCCAAATAACTACAAAGTCATAAGGAAGAAATGAAACTTAAAGAAAGACTTAAAAGCTCAATTTGTCACAAAGTATGTTTTGTCAAATTCAAAGGATTGACTATAATGTGTAGCGATGCTGGAGTCTGTTGGATTTACACCATCAATTACTCCAATTTTGATAATTGGTAGAAGATTGTCAAAACTGCGTGTTCTACAATGACAAGATTGAAGAAAGGTTGTAATTGGTAAAACAAGAAGGTTTTGTCGAACCATATGGATGCTAGTGTCTCGTAGATGGAATTCTCGATTTGATGGATGATCAAAGAATTTTGGAGTTACCAAAATATTGAGAAGACCTGCATTTGAGTGGGAGATAACAAATAACTTGCCTAAATCTAAATATGTAGATGACATATTTTGAGTAAGAGCTAAGTGAAATCCCTGGATCTCATATGTGATGACATATTTGAGTGGGAGCGTGACACCATTCTTATATATGCGAATGGAATATGGTGAATGCTGTAATTGGTATTAATGGTATTTAAGTTAGTAAATATTTTGTGGATGAAGTTGAACAGAGTATTAAACATTGAAATCTATAAACATAGATTGATACGTTTAATAAACATTAGAGTCGAAATGCTTCTTGGATTTGATTTCGTAGATGTTTAGAATATCCTAGATAAGATTCTAAGGAAGTCCAGAATAGAGCAAGGTAAGAAAGAAGTTCTTACTTGTATATCTAGATGAAGCATTGAGTTGATCTTAGTATTACAACTATGGTTAAAATAAAGAAAAGAGATGTGTTGCATCTCCTATGCCTCAGTCCTAGGTTCTTCTAGATAACCATATTGTATACTCGACGTAATATGACCCAAGTTTTTGGTTAGAAGAACAAGTTCTTAGTTTTAAGAACATGTCTTGAAGTGAATCCCGAGTTAATCACTGAACCAGAGTTAAGTTTATCCTTAAAGTTATAAGGATCAAGATTGGGCATCATAGTTGCATTTGTGCACTATCTATTAGGATCCACATATATATAGAAGTATATGGCTACTTCTGAAGTAGCTAGTATAGTTATTTGGATAATGAAGTTTGACATCTGCTGAGTGTGTTTCGGAGTTTACATGACAATAGTGGAAGTTCAAATGAATGATCAATGGTCATTGTAAAAAATAGGAAACAAAGTCTCACTCTATCGCCAAACGAATACTTCGGCACATTATGTGATAATAGTGTAAATGTCAAAATTTGGAGACATTAACAATTTACAAAAGGCATATGGATCTGGTAAAATAGATCAGGGACATGACGTTTCCATGACAAGCATGATCAATAAACACATATGTGATATGGTTTATGATTAGTAGCAAATGCATGCTAGATTATTTGTACTCTAGTGCAAGTGGGATACTGAAGGAGATATGCTGTAGAGGCAAATAATAAATGGATTTTGTTATCATATCTCAATTAGTTCATAATAGTTTTATACTATGCTATAACTGTATCAAGTGGAAACATTGATATAGATGTGGTATGTAAATAGACCAAGTCCCTAGTAGCCTCTATTTATACTAGTTCGTTGGGAAACCTATGATCAAGGTTTCCTGATCATGGAGCATTTATGCCATTTGACAATGAAGTCATGTCATTAGTGAATAATGTGATGGAAATTACCCAATATAAGTATTGCAACACGATCAAATCACCTGGTTCATCGTTGCAATAGTTAGAAATGAAGTATCCTTCTCCTTTGACTGTGAGATCATAGTAATCACTATCACCCAAGGCTGCTTTGACTACATCAAACATCATGACCGTAATTGGGTGATCATAATAGTGCATGTTGGGTATTCTAGAGGGATAGCTTGAGGCCTATGCATCAAGATCAGGATTTTTTTCACCTGCGTGATGGGAAGATACACAAGGCCAACTCGGTGAGATTACATCTATAATGTTGCAACATGTGACTAGGTCACGATGATGAAATATCATGGGAACAAGTAAAAACACTTGTCGGTAATGTGATTGAACAAGATATGGTGATATCGATGATCATATCTGGGACATGTCAGTATCGAAGTAACAAAGGGAATTGGACTCGACGTTTGCAATTCAAACAACATTAAAAATTGTGGAATGCACATGGGTCATTATGGGCATCCTGGTCCCTCTAATGATCATTTGATATGAGAGGCGTCTCAATCATGTATGTGATGTTCCCGAACCATTGGGGTAACACGCTTATGGGTATGATGACACTTGAGATCATTATGGAAACATCGGAATCACAGGATGAGAGAAAAGCAAAAACAGGGAGCGTTCCGTGAGAGAACCGGAATCGTTCTGGGAGGATCCGAAGGTGTTTGGAGTGAACCAAAAGGCATTTCGGGTCAAAGGAAATTTAATGGTATGTATTTCATATTAATTTTGGCATTAATATTAAATATATATTTATAATTAAATTTAATGTGCAACTTCCACTAATGGGCCAAATTCCCGAGGGAAAAGGGCCCAAGAGGGAAGCCACCCAAAAGGGGAAGGCCAAGCCGCCCAAGGGGGCCATGCCGCCGCCCAAGGGGGCCCACTTGACTGACCTAGGGATGTGCGTGGGGGTGGGGCACAGCTGGCTGCCCCACCTGCCCATGGCGCCCTCCCTTTGGCGCCTCCCACATCCTCCTTCTTTAGTCCCATCCCGGGACTTTAGAGGAGGGTGTGCCCAACTTTTTCCTATATATATAAATGGGGGCATATGGGTGGAAAATTACACAAACTAATAAATCTCTCTCTCTCTCTTGTTGCCTTCTGCAATGACACGGTCCCTAGAAGGACTATACATGCAAGAGACGACACACATGTGGCACGTCATTATGCTATAGGGATTCCAGCCAGAAGATCTACTTCCATACTCTCAACAGGTATCAGAGAACCAGAGGTTTTCATCTTACACCGTATGTGTATGAAACCATGGGGGTGGTGCTACTAATGGCTCACAGACTATCGTGGCACAGATTGATTCATGAGGACCATGGGGTGACTTGCGAGGATATTCTGGACCTTGAGGTCGGCTACAAGTACGACTATGTCATCCATGTTCCCCTCGGAACATTAACCACTTTCGGTCTACAAGCGTATGTAACCGAAACCTCCTCTGTTACAGCTTTACTCCTAGTTAGATCCTAGCATTTGGTGTGTTCTAGCGTAGAAAAAATTGTGTTTTTGCTACGAACCTCTTCAAAAAGTACTAGATGAAACATCATGATCATTATCATTTATTTATCCTCCACTTATAGAGTTTGGTTCATGGAACATATTCCATTGTGCCACTTGACATTCAGAGGCAAGGTCAATAACCTTGTTTTTAGCCTTTCACTTTCTTACACTAACACTTTCATTGAGCAACTGCTTCTCAAGAAAACAATGTCTCGAGCAATGGCAGGTTTTCATGTTTGGTTCCAGTTGTGTAATCTGTATTTGTAGTTTTCTAATAATAAACTACAAATATTTACATAGTCATCATGACTTCAAATTATAGAAGTCTCCGGAAACTTGAACATGTCATATCTCTTATGGTGTTGTTTCCACGAATCTTTATAAGTTCCTTATATCTAAAATGAGTCTTTGCTACTTGATCTCTAACTCTAAACGATAACTGTAACCTTGATAAGAGATAATTTTACACCATATGTAAATACAATATGATTATGATGTTTAGACATATCAATACACTTTGAAGTGTCCAGTCATCATAATTTATGGAACATCTTTCATAAGTCTTTTATGCCAAAACTTAACTTCAATACTTATTCATGTCTATCAAATCGTACATACTTTGTATTCTTGTTAATTTAATACCCTTCTTCATTCTGAAATTATTTGAACAACTAAATAGTTTTAGACTTGTGTTTCATTAAGTAAATACACATATTCACTTAAATCCACAATGAAGTTTACAAATAATGATTTCCACTATTTTGTTAAAATACAGTACATCATCATGTATGATATCCAACAATTCTTTGCATATAACTGTTTTACCAGAATGCCGATTTTTAGTCATTTTGCCCATTGAGGCATGGTTTTGCATGTGTCAAAAGATGGAATACCTAAGGACTTCACGTTTCATCAATATGAAACTATTACATGCACGTAACACCAACATGATCTAAACAACAGTGTCATTTATTCATGATGACATTATTAAGCTTTGGGTATCCTGACATTCTAATTGTTTATAAATGCTTAAACTATTATCATTGAAAATAAAATAAGAACAATTCAATCATAATCGTAATGTGACCATAAATTATATTATTCATCGGAATAGTACAACTGGCTTGTCACTTACTCATATGAATAACCGTCTTGCGAAAAGCAAGAAACACTAATAAAATTCACACATAGTGAATACAAAATTTATTCAAATCCACTAATCCAAATGATAAACATCGAGGGAAGGCGTGACGTCGGCCATCAACTATCTTGCTTACCATCGTTATGCCATGTCACCTCATCTCTTCAGCAACTCTCGAGCAGAAGGTCATGTTTTCATAAACTAGAATAAGTATTAAATACTTTGTAAACTTCAACAAGTATTTGCAAGAATAACATTTATAACGTGTATGTATAATATATAGCTTCTCCATCCATGACATCCACTGCAATCAAGCCAACTTTTAGAGTTCTCAACTCTGTCACGAAATCTTGAAAGGTGAATGGTTCATCTCTCATGATATATCCCATGACGACATATTTGTAGCTCGGAGGAAGCGAGCGCCACACCCCATCTATCGCAAAGTTATCCATCATTAAGTATTCCACATTGTATGTGAGGTGTTCATGAAGCTCATGCATTATCTCTAAGTGATTCCACAAGCGGGCATTTTCTTCCATCTTGATTGAAAGAAACTCATCCAATAACTCATACTTCATAAGCCTGATTTGCGAGGTGAAGAGCACCTTCAACTCATCGACCATCTCATATGCGTCGGTATTGAAGAAACGCAGCCACAACTCAGTCTCCATCGAATGGAGCATGACACATTGGAAGACAATGGAGATGTCATAAGGAGCACGATAATCATCATTCTCTTGCTCATCCGCAGAGTCATAGGAACAATCTCCTAGTGGTTCTTGTATCACGTAGAGAAGATCATTTATGTCGAGGGTAGCCCTCAAGTGGTGGTACCAATCTATGAAGTTTGACCCGTCTACTTTAAATTTCACATCATGCAAGAAATTCCCATGGTTGAAAAACTCACGGGGATAGGCCATGATCTAAAAGGATATTTGCAAAAACACTTAGACTAAGTTAATAATATGAGTTAAAATTTGTAATCAAATTATCAATTGATCTCCCACTAACACTATCATTCCTTGGACAGTTTTAGTGATTACACGATCCCAACTCACTACATCATCCCTGATCATCACGACCGATGACATAGTTGCAAAGGTGGACAACATAGTTTTGATCATAACATTCATGTGACTCATGCTTGATCTTTCAATCTCTCGTGTTCCGAGGCCATGTCTGTACATGCCAGGCTCGCCAATTCAACTTAGTGTATTGCAGTTCATACATGGCTTGCATCCAGCATATGCAAACGATGATATGTTTGCACCCGATCATCACAGTCTGCTCCATAATGATGGACTTTCTTGGTGGTGCACACTAATGGGAGAACACTATAATTGGTATTAATTATGGATCATCTTATGTAATGCTAATTTAGTGAGCACACAACAAGATGTATAAGGTATTACATCACATGAAGTTATAGTGATATGATAGGTCCTACTTCATGCACCATGATCTCCATATAGCGTTCTGACATGATCTCCTTCTTGCCACCAGCACGACGCCAAGTCCACGACTCAACCAGTTGGTCGTTCATCGATACTATGAATATTACTATACAACTTAGTAACAGAAAAGTAAATTACTTTACCTTGACTATGACCATGACCATATCACATCATATGATTCTTGCAAAATAAAGTTAGACGACTCTACTTTATCTCTCGTAAGTTTTACATGGTTGTTAGGATTTCATGACAGAACCGTTTCTACCTACGAACTTCGAACCACAACATGGATCAGACAGTTGTCTCTACTACACCCCTTTCAGGGCCCTCTGTTACAAATGCCATATCAACTACTAAAAGAGAGTCAGACACCCGCTAGCCACTTAGATGGTACAATCCATATGTTGAGCGTAGAACTAGTCTCGCTTAAGCTTACGGGTAAGATAGGTCCAGGCCGCTTCATCAAACAGTGTCGCGGTATAAGCAAGTACACATGAGAGGGTAAAAATTATAGGATCAATGCCCACACAATCAACATGTGTTCTAACCGTACAAGCAGTACTTCGCATAGAATGGTTGTGATACCACTGAAGGGGTTCATAGCAGAAAACACAAATTTTCTAACTAGCGTAACACCAAATGGTAGAATCTATCTAGGAGTAATGCTATAATGGAGAAGGTTTCAGTAACATACTCTTGTAGACCGAAAGTGTTTAACATTCTTGTAGCCAAGATCAAGGTCACGAAGCTCCTCGCAAGTCACCCTAGGTTCTTGAATGATAATCCAGGTGCCACAAGTGGCAGCACCCCCATGGTAGTGCACATGTCTGATGCTCGATGACGACATCCATTCTCCCTGATCCAGCTAGGATGCGGAAGTATATCTTCTGGCCAGAATCTCCGCAGCACAACAGCGTGCCACAGCGAAGGAGTCTCCCACGCGTGCAACCCTAACTTGGGGCCGCAATTGTAAGAGAGAAGAGAGAGAGTCTCTAAGGAAATTGTCTTAGAGAATATTGTGTGTACTTTTCCCTCCCATATAGACCTTTATATATAGGGGAAAAGTGGGCACCCCAACTATTAAATCCTGGGGTGGGACTAAACCAAGGAGGAGTGGAGGAGGCGGCACGCCGTGGGGCTGCTCGGGTGGGACACCCACCCCCGCGTGCAGCCCAAGGCAGGTAGGGTGGGGCCCCTAGGGGGCGGCGGCTTGCCTCCCATGGCCGCTTCCCTCATGGGTCTTTTTCCTCCGGGATTCGGCCCATTAGGGAAGTTACTCTTTCAATTTAATTTTAAATATTAATTTTATTATTAATTCCAAAAATTAATAAAAATATATAATGAAATCCCATTTTTACCCGAAACACCTTTCAATTCACTCCGAACTCTTTCGGATCCGCCCGAAATGATTTCGATTCTCTGACGGAACACTTCTAGCTTTCTCTTCTCTTTCTTCATGTGATTTCCATGATTCCAAAACAATCTACAAGCGTCATTGAACCCTTAAGTGTGTTACTCTATGGTTCGGGAACATCACAAACATGATCAAGACACCTCTCATATCAATGATCATTAGCGGTACCGATATTCCCATAATGACCCATGTGCATTTCACGATCTCAATGTCATTTGAACCATAAACATTGAGTCCAATTCCTTTTTTTACTTTGATACTTGACTTGTCCAAGATCTAATCATTGGTATCACTATACCTTGTTCAATATCGTTACCAACAAGTGCCGCTTTACTCGTTACCATGATATTGCATCCCCGTGACCTAGTCACATGTTGAAACATTATGGATGGAATCACTGATTGGGCCCAGTGTATATTCCCATCACGCAGGAGAATAAATCCCGATCTTGATGCATATGCCTCAACATATCCCTCTGGAATACCCAATATGCACCTTTATGACCATCCTGTTACAGTGTGATGGTTGATGCAATCAAATCAACCTCGGGTGATAGTGATTAAAAGTGACCTCACAGTCTAAGGAGTAGGATACTTTGTCTCTAATTATTGCAATGATGAACTATATGACTTGGTCTTGTTACAATACTTACGTTGGATAATGTCCATCACATCATTCACTAATGATATGACCTTATTGTCAATTGACATAAATGCACCATGATCAAGAAACCTTGATGATCATTTTTCCAATGAACTAGTTGTATAGAGACTACTAGGGACTATGGTTTGTTTACATACCATACATGCATCAATGTTTCCGCTTGATATAGTTATAGCATGGTATAAAAATGTTATGAACTAATGAGATATGATAATAAACACCATTTATTATTTGCCTCTAGGGCATATCTCCTTGACCCAAACCGTAGGGTTCGACGATGCTATGAGATTGTTTTGGAAGCATCGGGATCACCAGAAGAAAGAAGAGAGAAAACTAGAAGGGTTCCGAGAGAAACCGAAGGTTGTTCGGAGTGATCAAAAATAGGTTTTTGATCATGGGGAATTAATTAAATATGGTTTTAATATTAATTATTAAAATCTAATTTAATATTAATTTGGACAAAACCTCCTTATTGGGCCACTTCTCGGAGGGAAGGTCTTATGCGTGAGGGCCACCGCCCAAGGGGGCATGGGGGCCGGCCGACCTAGGTCTGCACGCGGGGTGGGGGCCACCCTCTACTGCCGCCTACTCTTGGCAACATCTCCTCCCCTTTGTCCCACCTTGCCAGCTGTACATTGAGGATCCCTCCCCTCTAATTATAAAAAGAGGGGACATGTGGGGGAGAGAACATAATAATAATTCATAAGGCATATTTTCCTCTTGGAATTATGTCTCTTTCGTTGCCTCTCGTGCTCGTGGTTTCAAGAAGAACTGTGTGTGTGTGAGACGACACCACCACCGGTATGCCATCGCACTGCCAGATCCTTGTTCCAGAAGATCTACTTCTGCAATCTTGGCTGGATCAGAGAGACCGGGAGTCATTGTTGAGCATCGAACGTGTGTGAAACCATGGAGGTGCTGTCAATTTTGTGGCACCTGGATTGTCATGCAAGGAGAAACGTAACCTTGAGGTCGGCTATGTCGTTTGACTATATCATTCATGTTCATCGTGAACGTTATACGCTTTCGGTCTACAAGGGATGTCACTGAAACCTCTCTGTTATAACATTAACTCATAGAAAGATCTTGGCAATAGGTGTTGCGTTAGTCATGAAAAATTATTGTTTTCTGCTGTGAACCCCTTTAGTATGTGTGCCGAATGATTTACCTTTTTCAATAGTGTTCTCGACTAGAGACTAGAGGGGCGATGACGTTGGTGGAATTCGTCCTTAGCGGTGCTCTTTGAGCTCCGTGTCTCACTTTCTGGGGTGAAAACCTAGGTATGACCTTCAGTGGTTATACCTGGCAATATCGGCTCCCTAGTTATTTTATTGTTAAAGGCATTGTGTGGAGATCGGGCCTTCTCGATGGTGAAAACCCAAAATCTAACCATGCTGGTTAGACTGGATGCTGATGATATTTGTGCTAAGTTACCTTCGTGAAGATGTCATTTCGGAGAAGATTTTTTGGAGTCAAGATGTTGTTTGCATGGATGGTGCTTTCATTGCTGCAAGTTTCTGAGAGCTTCGGCGGGGTCTTTTTCTTCTTCTTTAGTTTTTCGCTTGTGTGCAACCTTGATGTCTAGACTTTCTCTAGTTATATGTTGTTGCATAGGCCGGTATAATTTATATCTACATGGTATGAATATACTCCCTTTATTGAAAAGAAATGCTCAAGTCACCATTATTTTCTGGAAAAGCCTTTGTGAAAGAAAGAAAAGTACACTGTTGTCGTTCTCTTGTAACAGCTTAGTGGCAATTAACACCGAGCGACATATGATGGATAGTTTTTTTTTAAATGGGGATAATCCGGGCTCTGCATTAAAAATGCATATAGCCTTTTATTGCTTAGTTCAAAAATAACAAGGTTTATATCTCACAAATCAGAGTAAGTCGGTATAAAAATTAACCAACGAAAAAAGAGCATCATCCTCTGGAATTTAAACATCTGTAATTCTATTAATAGGCCGCCAAGTAGCCTAGTAGAAGATGTCTTGAGCGACCATCAGCAGCCAGTTGCATCCAGTAATCATGCAATCTTTCTTGTCCTCTGGGATTATAAAGCGACATAGCTCTACCCAATGAAGAGGATAACCTGGAAAAAATTTGGTAGAATCTTTCATGTTAAAAACAATGTTATTTCTACAATTCCATATCAAACAAACTAAAGCGAAAAAACCAATGCGAAACCTGACCTTAGTATCTTTATCGATCACATTTAACCAATCCCAAACATATTTTTTATATTGGTAGGTGGAGGAATGTTAAAAGTAGAAGAAAAAATCCTCCAGATTAACCTGGCAAAAGGAGAAAGGAGAAATAAATGTTTAACTGTTTTCTCTACATCACGGGAGCAACATTTTTTTACTTCCATTCCATTTTCTCTTAGCCAGATTATCTCAAGTTAATAAAACCCTCTTACTTAAAAAGCATATGAATTTTTTTAAAGTGGGATTTTCAACTTCCATAAATATTTGCGTGGGAACTTTGTATGATCATTAATAAGGTCAGAGTACATACTTTTAACCGTAAATTGTCGAGTGGTTATTAATTTCCAGAAAAAATAATATCAAATTTGTTATTTAAAGATAACTCCATCAATCTATGGCATAAGTGTAACCATGAGTTCCACTTATTACCAATCCGCAATCTCCTAAAACCAATGTTCAAGGGGATTGTTGACAGGACATTTGGAACGGAAACATGTTTCCCTTGCACAATAAAATTATAGGAATGATATGGTTCCCCCAGGGGAACGATTCGTTCGATCCCCCGGATCCCTGGGTTGCTCGCTCCCTACCAAGTCTCCACGACCTGTACGGAGAAACCGCTGCAGTAGTGCGTAGTGTGTGCGTCCCGCCGCCTGGCTGCCGCCGCCGCACCTAGCTCGTGTGCCCTCCACGCCACCGGGCCGCCGCCTACAGCACCACGCCGCCTGACCGCCGCTGCTACACTCGCTCACGCCGCGCCACTGGGCCGCCGCCGCAGCTCGCTTAGTGCCACCTGCAGCCACCGGGAAGACACTGCCGCCGCCGCAGCTCGCTTAGCACCGCCTGTAACCACCGGCCAGACACCACGCCACTGTCGCTCCGCCCTTGTTTTGCTCCTCCACGGGCACACGTCGCCTCGCCTCTCCATCTAGCCCGCTGGCCGGCGTTCAGGACGACGGGCTCGCCACCAGCAAGGGCCTCGTCGGACGCTTCCCCCGTTGCTCCCCTCTCTACCAACTCCGGTGGTACCGGCGATTCGAGGTGGCGCATCCCATGGATGCTACCTACGAAGGATGGATTTGCTACCGATGGTCGGCGCTGTTGCTACACACGGTTCACGACATTGCTACTGATGGCAGGTGGCTTTTGCTACCCCGGGTGTACACGGTTGCTACCGATGGTAGACTGTTTTGCTATAGACGGGAGGTGCTTTTGCTACCATGACTGCTTGGTGTTGCTACCTTGGGCAAAGCCGGGGTTGATTTTGCTACATACTCGTTTATGCTTTGCTATGTATTCGTTTCGTTTTTGCTACATTGATGTTCTCCTAATGCTACACTATATTTTTTTGCATAAATTTTTGGTACATACATTTTATAAGTTTGCTATAATAGTATAAAGTTTTTGCTATACGTTCCCCGGCGAGGTCTACCGACGAAAGTCTCTGGCGAGTCTTCGACGAGATCGGATCTGCTACACTAGCACAACTTTTTACTACAAGGTCATCGGCGAAGTCCCTGGCGAGGTCTAATTTTTCCTATTCTTTTTTTGAACCGAACCGTTTTCTCCTACATGTAGCAAAAGCAGGACTATTTATAGCAAAAGCGGGACAAATATAGAAAAAGCGGGATGAAAGACAGGAGGGAGAGATCTGGACCGTTGATGTGATTTGATCGGCCCGAGGGACACGTAGAGCTTCCCTATTATTATATAATAAAGAGGGATACTGTTGAGCTAGCAGTGTTGAGTCTAACCACGTATCTTCCCAAAATCTAGTTGTAGTATAGTCACCAATTTTGAAAGATCCCATGTTAAAGAAATCGTCTTTAACTGTCATTAGTCATTTGCAAAATGGTGAATCCGTGAGCTTACTTGTGACTTTTGATAGAATTTTTTGGGATAGCTATTTTTTAATTTAACCATCATATATTAAGCATGCAATCCGCCTCATTAAAATCTTCCAGTCCCCTTAGTACCCTGATAAGGAAAAAGAGTGCGGCGGAGACTTGCAGCTTTTCAAATCACAGTTACATCATTTATGATGGTGTTCAGCAAGAAGCTAGGGCCTCATCGACCCAATTACAAGAAATTTTACCAAGAAAACTAAACTTAGCTAAATTATGAGCCACTTGGTTTGCTTCCCTCAGGCCATGATTGAAGCTAACACTTCCGATCGAGGATGCTAGGTCCATACAGTCCACAAAAATAGCCGCCGACTCGTTCCACCAAGACTCTTGACCTGAGCATGCTTCAATGATCTCCAAGCAATTTGATTCAGCCACCACCCTATTGCAACTCATAGAAGCAGCTAGTGTTAGTCCTTCCTTCATAGCCAATGTTTCGGCCATTGCAGCTGATGCTACACATGGCAAGAAGCGATTGACAGCTGCAATAAAACATCCTTGATAGTCCCTTAGCACAGCTCCCACTACACCTACATTAACATCACAGTGAAACGAGGCATCCACATTAACTTTAATATGCCTAGGTTCTGGCCTCCGCCACTTCTCCCCTAGGATAGGTCGTGGTTTTGCTACAGCCTTAGCAACGTTCGCTGTTATAGATAGGATAGACATCTTGCACCTAAACATCGGTGGCACATCCTCATTATGAGTACAACAACGACACATCCACCATAAATACCAACATGTGATAGACACTGTCTCCCTCAGATAAATAGAATCAAAGCCTGGCAACGTGTTGTCATCATGCCACAGCAGGTCCTTGATATATTGCAAATGTATCTATAATTTTTGATGTTCCATGCTTGGTTTTATCCACTTTCTTGTATTTTGTTCCAACTTTGGAGTATTTTTCATATGATTTCTTGGACTAACCTATTAACAAGAGCCACAGGTTACTGCCTGCTTTTCTGCTGTTTTGGTTCCAAAAAGTCGAAAATGAATATTCTCAGAATTGACGGGACAAAAGGCAAAGTGCCTATTTTTCGGAAGGATCAAGTACTGTATCACGAGACGAGAGGGCCAGGGGCCGCCACACCACCTGGCCATGCGGCCAGGCCGCCCGCCAGGGGTGGTGGTGGCACCCGCACCCTCGGCCTCTCCTTCCGCCTATATATTGCCCTCGGACGAAACCCTAAGCACCCGATCAAAATCCACGAAAAGAGTCTGAGTCACTGGCCATCTCCATCCCTAGATCAGGAGGGATCTGAAGCTCTTCCCGGCACCCTGCCGGAGAGGAGATTTCACCCTGGAGGCCTTCTTCATCACCATGCAAGCCTCCGGTGTGATGCGTGAGTAGTTCATCCTTGGACTACGGATCCATGTAGTAGCTAGATGGCTGGTTTCTCCTCCTTTGTGCTTTCATGTTTAGATCTTATGAGCTCCATTCATGATCAAGATCATCTTTTTGTAATCCATACATGTTGCGTTTGCGGGGATCCGATGGATATTGAGATGCTATTTCAGATTGATTATTGATTCTATCATGTCTTTGTTATTTGTGATCTTGCATGCTTTCCGTTGTTAGTAGCTATCTTGGCCAAGTAGATGCTAGCAACTCCAAGAGTTAGTATTTATGCTCGATAGTGGGTTCATGCCTCCGTAACTGGGAAGTGACAGAAATCTCTAAGTTACTAGATGTGCTATTTCTACTAGGGAGAAAACAACAATCCTTTGTTCATAGAACAATCGTATTGTTTACATTACACGCAATTCGTAAAGCAATAGTCTATTGCTTGCAACTTAATACTGGAGGGGGTTCAGATGATAACCTAAAGGTGGATTATTAGTCATAGATGCAGTTGGATGGCGGTCTATGTATAATGTTGTAATGCCCAATCAAGTTCCAAAGGAGTTAAGATGATTAGTATACGCATGTATTTATTTCTCGATGTTTGTAAATTGACCCGCTGTAATTTGTTCACCCAGCATGTTATCTATCTTAAGGAGAGCCACCTCTAGTGAACTATGGATCCCGGTCCTTGTCTTCTACATACAATCTACAATCTTTTACTGCTTTGTGTTTACTTTCTACAAACTTTTACTTCTTTCCATTCGATACATTTAATCCTTTGTTTTCCGCAAAACACGATGAGATTGACAACCTCATCGCAAGTTGGGGACAAAGTTTTGTGGTTGTGTTGTGCAGGTCTCCACGTTGCTACTAGCACCGGTAGTGCGCCCTGCCAAAGCTCAGCTAGTAACACCTTTGGGGTGTTTCCTTGCTCCTACTAGTTCGATTAAACCTTGGTTTCATAACTGAGGGAAACTTGCTGCTGTGCTCATCATACCTTCCTCTTGGGGTTCCCAACGAGCTCTACATCGACCACGCACCAGCACTTTTCTGGGCGCCATACACAGAGCCATCAAGCATTTTTCTGGCGCTGTTGCCGGGGAGTCAAGGACATCTTCACAAGGGGAGTCCCTCATAACCAATCTCTTTACTTTGTTGTTTTCGTTTTGCTTAGTTTTCTTTTTGCTTTGTTTGCTTGTTTTGTTCTTCAAAAACACAAAAAAATAGTTTTACTTGTTTGCTTTCTTATTTGAAAACCCAAAAAAATGACTACTCTTGAAAGCACTAAGTTGTGTGACTTCACTAGCACCAACAACAATGATTTTATGAGCACACCTATTGCTCCACCTATGGCTGAAAATACTTTCTTTGAGATAAAACCTGCTTTGCTCAATCTTGTTATGAGAGAACAATTTTCTGGTATTGGTAATGAAGATGCTGCTTCCCATCTAAATAACTTTGTTGAACTTTGTGAGATGCAAAAGCATAGGGATATAGATGGTGATATTATTAAGCTAAAATTGTTTCCTTTCTCTTTGAGAGGAAAAGCTAAAGAGTGGTTGAATTCCTTAACTAGGAATAGTATTGATTCTTGGACTAAGTGCAAAGATGCTTTTATTGGAAAATACTATCCTCCTGCTAAGATTATATCTATGAGAAGTGAAATAATGAAGTTTAAACAACTTGATAATGAGCATGTTGCTCAAGCTTGGGAAAGAATGAAATCTTTGGTAAAGAATTGTCCCACTCATGGACTGACTGCTTGGATGATCATCCAAACTTTTTATGCAGGACTGAACTATTCTTTAAGGAACCTATTGGATTCTGCTGCTGGAGGTAACTTTATGACCATCACTTTGGGTGCTGCAACAAAACTTCTAGACAATATGATGGTTAATTATTCCCAATGGCATACTGAGAGAGCTCCACAAGGTAAGAAGGTAAATTCTGTTGAGGAAACTTCCTCTTTGAGTGATAAGATTGATATAATTATGTCTATGCTTGTTAATGGGAAAGCCCATATTGATCCAAATAACGTTCCTTTAGCTTCTTTGGTTACTCAAGAAGAGCAAGTTGATGTGAACTTCATAAGAAATAATAATTTTGGCAACAATGCTTACGGTAACAATGCTTATAGGAACAATTTTGATAACAACAATTATAAGCCATATCCTCCCAACAATGGTAATGCTTATGGAAATTCTTACAACAATAATAAGAGTGGTCCCTCTGAACTTGAAGTTATGCTTAAAGAGTTTATTAGTAAACAAACTGCTTTCAACAAAACTATTGAGGAAAAACTCTCTAATTCTGAAAGAAATATAGCATCTTTGGCTGAAGCTCAATCTACTTTGAATAAAATGGCTGCTAAACCTGAAACTAATGAGAATCCCTTTGGAGCTACTAATGCTATACAAGTAAGAATTGATGAAAATGTTAGACTATTAGCTGAATTACATGCTAAGTGGGAAAGAGAAGATGAAATTGCTAGAAACATTAGTGTTTCTACTATCACCACCACTAGTGTTGAGGCTAGTAATAGTTCTACTACTTTAGATGATAAAGTTGATTTTGATCTTGATGGTTGCAATATCTCTGAAGTTATTAAGTTCCTACAAAAGCTTGCTAAAAGTCCTAATGCTAGTGCTATGAACATGGCCTTTACAGAACACATTACTGATGCTCTCATAAAGATTAAAGAAGAAAAGATGAAACATAAAGCTTCTATTCCTATAAAACAAGAAGATGGTTAGGAACCCATCATTAATATGAAAGTGAATGACTTTGATTTCAAAGCTTTGTGTGATCTTGATAGTAGTGTTTATATTATGCCTAGAAGGATTTATGATATGCTTGATTTGCCTCCTCTTGAAGATTGCTATTTGAATGTCCCACTTGATGCTAATGCTAAAAAGAAACTCATGGGGTGTCTTAATGATGTTCTTATTATGGTTAACAATTCCTATGTCCCCGTTGATTTCTATGTTTTGGATATTGAATACAATGCTTCTTGTCCTATTACTTTGGGAAGACCTTTTCTTAGAACTGTTGGTGCCATCATTAATATGAAAGAAGGCACCATTAAATATCAACTCCCACTCAAGAAAGGTATAGAACACTTCCCTAAAAAGATAGAAAAGATTTTTTTTGCTTCTCCTATGAAAACAAAATTTGGTCTTAATTCTTCTTCATTTGAGAACACTTGATTCTTTCTTTGCTTCTTATGCCTAACTTAAAGGCGTTAAAGAAAAGTACTTGTTGGGAGATAACCCAAGAGTTTTAGTTGAGCCTTGGAAGTTATTACCTCTGTAATAACTGCTCCTTATCCTTTTTATTTGCTTTTTGTGCCAAGAGTAACCTCTAATGAGAGTGAAGTAATGATTGGGAAAGTTGTTGTCCCGAAACAGATTTTTGTGCTTCACCGTAAAAGTTCCTGAGAGAGCTCTGTATGTCGGATTGAGCTGTAATGTTTTGTGCTTCTGCCCCAGGTTGTTATCTAACTTCCGTTAGTTCAACACTTTTTGATTTGAGCAACATAAGGTCTTCGAAAAAATTCGTCTTTACCTGCTGGTCTGTTTTGACAGATTTCTGCCATTTTCTGCATTTGCTTCTTGTGGGTTCCTTTTTGAGTTCTTTTGGGGAATTGAGCTTTTTGAGGGAAGTGCTACAGTAGCTAGTGTTCTAATGGAAGTTTATTTGGTGTTAGAACTGAACCTTGAGACTTATTTATCTTGAGTGCACTAATGCTGCCAATGAGATTGTGTGAAGTTTTGTATGAAGAAAAATTTCCAGGTGTATGGAAGGAATGAGTAATGAGATGAAGGATGGACTAAAGCTCAAGCTTGGGGATGCTACGCGTGTCACCCCAATAAATATCCAAGAAATACAAGCGTCAAAGCTTGGGGATGCCCAAGGCATCCCCTTCTTCATCAATAAAAATTTCAGGTTTCTTCCAAACGCTTCATTTTTATTGTTTCATGCACAGTTGTGTTGTTCTTGGAGCGTCTTCTTTTTAGTTTGCTTTGGTTTGCTTAGTTTTCTGAATAAATTGGTTGGACCCCCTCTTTCATACATTGGTTTGCAAATAGTTTGGTTTGGTTTGGAAAAGAGTAGGAAAGTTCATGCTTATATGGTAAAAAGAGCTCGTTTTTGACTGTGGCCTATGCTTTGTCATGCCATGCTTGATATTGTTTTGGCTTTATGCTTAGTATTCTTTGCTGTAGCATGATTTGTTATAAACAATTGAGATTGCTTAATGTGCCTTGGATGAATCATGCGTTGTTTTAGCATATTAAAGCATAGTATAATGGTATTCTCCTTTGATGCTTTATTTGGGTTTACTTGGCGCATGCTCACACCATGTTATGACTGTCACAAGTCACCATCGCCTTTATGATCCTTTAGTTTTCAACTTGTAGTATCACTTTATGCTTTGATCAATGATGTTTTGTCGTTCTGCATGATTATGGCCATTATTGCTCTCTTAGTTTGTCGCTCCCAATCTTTTGCTAGCCTCCACAACAAAGTATGAGTTCCACTCATGCATCCAACTCCCTAAACCAAGTTATTCCAAAGAGTCCACCATACCTACCTACTAGCCTATGCTATTCCAAGTATATTCATGCTTTTGTTTACCTTTCACTTGTTATGAGAAAACTAGTGATTAAAGCTCTCACGAACTTGATGGCACACTTTACTTTTTGCCTCTAATAAAATTTAACCATTGGGTCCTTCTTTGTTGCGTATATGCTTGCGCTTTACAAGTTGAAATTAGCAGAACCATGTACCATGGGGAACGCTTTCAACATTGCACTTGTACTTTGTACCCCGTTGATATCATGTTCTTTTGCTTACGGATCCTGGCGGTGTGAAATAAAAGTGGAACTTGTAAGATCATGGAGTTTGTATGTGTGTTAGAGAAACGCCTGGGCCGCTAGCCTAAGCCATGCCTAATCATGGTGGAAACTTGCAGCATCACCATAATGAGCACTCTATGAAGCATCCTCAATAAAAACCTATGCAAATAGCAAATAAAAAGATCGCTGAGATGCTCATTGTCTGCTTGCCTTGTCATTTTGATTATGGGAAAGCTCCCGTATCATGTGCAAGGGGTACCCCGTTGGCGGTTCTTTATGATACACATATACTTACAATGATAAGATCTTACTCGTGACTGAAGTTGAGTAGCATGAGGATCGGTCTTCGTAAGTAAGGGGCATGAGATTTCGGTTTATAACTTGTCAAGCATATCCTCTTAGTTGTGTCACTTTAACCTTAATCACCTTCAAGATGCTTATGATAGGGGCAATGAGAGCTGAAAGCTACAAGTACCATAATTTTTGGAAGCTCTTTATGAGACTTGAATCCCTACTTCCTTTTACAAAAGGCCTTTATTCCACCATTATATTGAGTCTCCACCTTCTGTCTTTATGCACCTACTTTGAGAGCATAGTGGCCATTCTTAGTTCTATGTGCATTGTCCCAAGACTAGTTGATTGATGCATAACTTGTTATTGCTTGTTTGAAACTATTGTATCTAGTCACTCTTATGAACTTTGAAGGTGTCCTATGCATTTATATTTGCTACTCTATTGAGGGACAAGATGAATACTATTATGCTATGTTTTCTTTATGTGAAACAAACAAATGTTTTGCAAAGCACTGTTATTCATGAATCTTTTGTTTGTGCCTTTTCTTGTTGCATCATAGTTTTTTGCTTATTGCTAGAACTTTGTATTTCATGCTATGTTGAAGTACTATGATCCCAACTTTGAATGTTTTGCAAATACTTTGATCAAGTCTTTGATGGTGCATGTCACCTCAAAAATTATTTTTTCTTTTTATCACTTACCTACTCGAGGACGAGCAGGAGTTAAGCTTGGGGATGTTGATACATTGCAAATGTATCTATAATTTTTGATGTTCCATGCTTGGTTTTATCCACTTTCTTGTGTTTTGTTCCAACTTTGGAGTACTTTTCATATGATTTCTTGGACTAACCTATTAACAAGAGCCATAATGCCAGCTGCCTGTTTTTTGTTGTTTTTGGTTCCAGGAAAGTCAGAAAATGAATATTCTCGGAATTGGACGGGACAAAAGGCAAAGTGCCTATTTTTCCAGAAGGGATCAAGTGCCAGAATACGAGACGGAGAGGGGCCAGGGGCCGGCCACACCACCTGGCTGCACGGCCAGGCCTGGCCCGCGCCAGGGGGTGGTGTGGTGGCTCCTGCACCCTCGCCTCCTTCCGCCTATATATTACCCTCGGGACGAAAACCCTAAGTACCTGATCAAAAATCCACGAAAGAGTCTGTAGCCGCCATCATCTCCATCCCTAGATCGGGGGAGATCTGAAGCTCTTCCCGGCACCCTGCCGGAGAGGGGATTTCACCCTGGAGGCCTTCTTCATCACCATGCAAGCCTCCGGTGTGATGCGTGAGTAGTGCATCCTTGGACTACGGATCCATGTGGTAGCTAGATGGCTGGTTTCTCCTCCTTTGTGCTTTACTGTTTAGATCTTGTGAGCTCCGTTCATGATCAAGATCATCTTTTTGTAATCCATACATGTTGTGTTTGCGGGGATCCGATGGATATTGAGATGATATTTTAGATTGATTATTGATTCTATCATGTCTTTGTTATTTGTGATCTTGCATGCTTTCCGTTGTTAGTAGCTATCTTGGCCAAGTAGATGCTAGCAACTCCAAGAGTTAGTATTTATGCTCGATAGTGGGTTCATGCCTCTAGTAATCTGGGGAAGTGATAGAAATCTCTAAGGTACTAGATGTGCTGTTGCTACTAGGGAGAAAACAACAATCCTTTGTTCATAGACTAATCGTATTGTTTACTTTACATGCAGTTCGTAAAGCAATAATCTGTTGCTTGCAACTTAATACTAGAGGGGGTTCGGATGATAACCTGAAGGTGGATTATTAGTCATAGATGCAGTTGGATGGCGGTCTATGTATAATGTTGTAATGCCCAATCAAGTCTCAAAGGAGTCAAAAGATGATTAGTATATGCATGTATTGCTTTCTCGGTGTTTGTCAATTGCCTCGTTGTAATTTGTTCAGCCAGCATGTTATCTATCTTAAGGAGAGCCACCTCTAGTGAACTATGGATCCCGGTCCTTGTCTTCTACATACAATCTACAATCTTTTACTGCTTTGTGTTTACTTTCTACAAACTTTTACTTCTTTCCATTCGATACGTTTAATCCTTTGTTTTCTGCAAAACACGTGAGATTGACAACCTCATCGCAAGTTGGGGACAAAGTTTTATGGTTGTGTTGTGCAGGTCTCCACGTTGCTACTAGCACCTGTAGTGCGCCCTGCCAAAGCTCAGCTAGTAACACCTTTTGGATGTTTCCTTGATCCTACTGGTTCGATTAAACCTTGGTTTCATAACTGAGGGAAACTTGCTGCTGTGCTCATCATACCTTCCGCTTGGTGTTCCCAACGAGCTCTACATCAACCACGCACTAGCACTTTTCTGGGCGCCATACACAGAGCCATCAGTCCTCCAAGATAATCGATCCAGATATGTCCATGCCTCTTGCCTCCTCTATCATTTCATGCAGGCGAAGAATTGCCCACATTTCTTGTGAAACAAGACACATAAAAAGAAGATGTGCAATGTCCTCAGCTCCCTGATCGCATATTGGACATGCACCACTGTTGCCGATATGACGGTTTGCGAGAATACTCTTAAGAGGTAGAATTTCGTGCAGAGCACGCCAAACAATTTTTTTCACTTTACTAGGTATCTTGAGTTTCCACAGGATCTTCCATATGGGATTATTAGCCGAACTCCCTGTCAAGGCTAAGTGGTTTGCTCTAGGGCCATACTTGTGTTTCCACTGAAGGTGATAGCCAGAACGAACAGTGTATTGGCCGTGCTTTGTATACTTCCAAGCAATAAAATCTTCAAACCCGTGAGTATTGATTGGAATTCGTAGGATTCGACCGACATGCACAGAGCAAAATAAATCCTTAATAAGATCCTCATCCCAATAGCCAATGTCCGGATTAATCAACTCGGACACCTTTATAAAAACTATAGCTCCTTTTGGTGTCAAAACCCGCCTATCCGGGCTGGCTTAAATCCAAGGATCAGTCCATATGTTAATTGATTCCCCATTACCAACTCGCCAGATCATACCTCTTTTGAAAGTTGCAAGTCCCGCTAACAAGCTCTTCCAAGTGAAAGAAGAGCCAGCCTTTGGTCCTGCCTTGAGAATGTCACCATCGGGGTAATACTTAGCTCGCAATACTGTTACACAAATGGAATCGGGATCCTTAATCAGCCTCCAAATTTGTTTGGAAAGCATAGCAAGGTTAAAGGAGTTGAAGTCCCTAAATCCCATACCCCCTTCACTCTTGGGGTAACATAGTTTCAACCACGCTAACCAGTGCATTTTCTTGCTATTCTCATCATCACCCCACTAGAATGGTGACATAGCATCCATCATCCTCTTATAGACACCAATGGGAATCAGAAAGACCGACATGGCATATATAGGGATAGCCTGCGTCGCCGCCTTTAGTAAAATCTCTTTACCTCCAATGGATAACAACTTTTCTTTCCATCCATTAATCCGCTGAATAATCCTCTCCACAAAATGTAAGAAACAGTCACTCCTATTCGCCCCCACTATAGCTGAGAGACCAAGATATTTATCTGAGATAGCTTCAGTATCAATATGCAGGACTTCACAAACATCTGTCTTAACCAACACATGAGTATTAGGAGAAAATAAAATGCTAGACTTAGCTACACTCACCAGTTGTCCCGAATTTGCACAATAGGTCTCCAGTACTTGTTGCAAGGAAGTTGCATTATTCATATCAGCTTTCATGAGAATAAGGGAATCATCAGCAAATAGTAGATGTGAAACTGATGGTGCATTTCTGCACACCCTCACCCTATCGATGCCACCAACTTCTTCTTCATGCAGCAATAAACTAGATAAGCCTTCCGCAGATAGAAGGAACAAATAAGGAGATAGCGGACCCCCCTGTCGAAGACCTCTCGTAGGGGTAAACATCTCCGTTTCTTCAGAATTAAATCTCACTTTATATCTCACTGATTTAACACATGCCATCATCAAAGAAATCCATCTGTCATCGAAGCCTAATTTCCTCATCATATTTTCTAAGAAAATCCACTCTACCCGATCATAGGCCTTATGCATGTCCAGTTTAATTGCACAATATCCAGAATTCCCGCTCCTTTTATTCTTGATTGAATGGACATATTCATAAGCAACAAGAACATTATTAGTGGTAAGGTGTCCAGGGACAAACGCACTTTGAGTGGGCGAAACAACATCTGGCAAAATAACTTTAAGCCTCGGAGTAAGCATCTTGGATATGATTTTGTAAATCACATTGCATAAACTAATAGGCCTAAATTGAGTTATTGATTCCGGATCATCAACTTTTGGAATGAGTACGACCGTAGTATCATTCCATCCATTGGGGATCACTCCAGTATTTAGTGCATGCAAAATCTCATTAGTGATCTCCTTCCCGCACACATGCCAAAACTTTTTATAGAATATAGCATGTATACCATCCGGCCCAGGGGATTTGAGGTGCCCTATACTAAAAGTAGCTTTTTTACCTCTTTGACAGTAAAAGGATTTAGCAGCTTCTCATTCATCTCCATTGTTACTCTTGGTAGAATTTTTTCCAGTAGTGCTGGATCCGTAGAAAAACTTCCAAAGTAAACAAGTTAGAAAAATAATCAAAGATAATTGACTTAAGAGGTTCCGTACCTTCCACCCATGCATTAAGATTATTCCTTAAATTTTTTATATAATTTTTCTTGCGACGAGCTGAAGCATAATTATGAAAGAAGGAAGTATTTCGGTCACCCATCTGCAGCCAATTAGCTCTTGATCTCTATGCCCAGTGAACTTCTTTCTGCTCGAGTAAGATTTCAATCAGATTTTCCATCTCCTTGGCTTTCGCTTCGCTCTCCTCAGTAACGGCACCACTCATCGCTTCATTGAATTCCCTCTGGGCTTTTCTCAATCTACGTTTGGGTTTCCTGAGCACCCTTCCATCCCAGTCATGGAACGCAGCGTGCATGTGGTTTAGTTTTTGCAGCACACCGCCGGAGGTTGCATAGCCGGATTCCTCCCATGCACGTTCCACTTCCATCCTAAAACCTTCCTCTTTTAACCACTTCGTCTCAAATCTTTTTGATCTAGCATTAGCATTTGTTGGGGCTGGTATATAGTCCGTATCAAGAAGAATCGGCCTATGGTCTGATCGGATATACTCCAGATGTTGTAAGGTTGCACCCGGATACATTATCGTCCAAGAGCCGTTAGACACTGCTCGATCAAGTCTCTGCTGAATAACTCCATGCTTCCATTGAAAGCATCCCCCGAGAATCCCATATATTCTAACTCACAATTAGTTAGTGCATCACGAAATGCTTGCATGTAGCTAAACGGTCTAGGATTGCTACCATCCTTCTCACCTGAGAATAAGAACTCATTAAAATCCCCAAGAATTACCCATGGGAGGGTAGAATTATTTTTTATTTCTCTCATCTTATCCCAAGTTTTGTATTTGTCTTGCCACCGTGGCTCTCCATAGATTCCTGTCAATCTCCAAATCTTCTCCGGGTTTTCCACAACTTTCACGTCAATGTACTTAGGTGCCGAGAAAATTTGTTCAATCACTATCTCCTTCTTCTAAAGTAGAAGAACACCCCCACTTCTACCATCACTTGCATTAACAATTTTTCGGTCCATCTTGAGTCTTCTCCTCAAGCACTCAGCTGGGTAATCATCCAGGTGTGTCTCAGATAAGAATAACACATCCGCATTAACACGCCTTTGGATATCCAAAAGCGCATGAATTGTTGGGTCGTTACCTAGACCCTGACAGTTCAAACCCAATATTTTCATTGCGTCCGGACAGGCTCCTCCCGGGAACCTGTCGATCCTAGTGACGTGGAGTTAGCTCCTTCCATCTTTGAACGTTTGCTTCTTTCTGTTTCAGGGAAAACCTCTACATGAACTAATGCGGGAATAATACCATCCGTAGTCATAGCCACAGGCTTGTCAGTACCCTTCTCCAACTCAACCAACTCATTTGTCATTGTCAAGGCCCTTTTAGCACCAGGGTCAGCTGCCTGCCTATCAGTCATAGTAGTATCCACTTGTTTAATTGGGCTCCGGCCCGTATCCATAAGATCATCATCAGTTTCAATATTGTCCTTGTTCAGTTCAGCATTAGTATGCCACCCGATCAAAGGGATCACTCCACGGCCAGGGGTAGGGTTTACACCCCACCCACGCCCTCTGCCTCCAACATCAGTACGCCCACGGCCACCGCCATCACGACCCCTTCCACGAAAGCCGCCATGGCCAGCAGCAAAGCGACCATGCCAAGTCTCTCTCTGCTTTAAGAAACTCACCCCATTTTAGCTTCTCAATGTCATGCTCACCAGTACCACATTCTAGATGAGAATGACCAAGCATACGACATGCACCACAAAACTTGGGTATTTTTTCAAACGGAATCTTAAAAAATTCTCTCTTCCCCACACGTGAGATTGTAACGAAACGTGACAGGGGTTTACAAACGTCCAGCTTAACTCTGACCCTTATGAAATCCCCCAATCCATGTGGTGTTAACTCAACCTCTTCAACTTGTCCAATTCGTCGTTCAGCTAGATTCTTCACCAAAGCGACGCCACGATAACCCTCTAGCAGTCTATGGATCTGAACCCATACTGAAAGGATAGAGATGTCGCCTAGAGGGGGGGTGAATAGGCAATTTCAAAATTATTATGGTTTTGGCTTGATAGAATGTGGAATTAAACTAAATTTTACAAGAACAAAACCTAAATACACTAGGCTCAACTAAGTGCACCAACAACAAGATAATCTAAGCAAGATAGCACAAGATAAATATACCACAAGTGGTAAGCAAGATATAAGTACTTCAAGCTCGATGGCTATCACAAGGAAAGTAAGGTCGAGTATAGAGATAACCGAGGCACGCGGAGACGAAGATGTATTCCCGTGTTTCCTTACAAGTAAGGTACATCACGTTGGAGAGGTGTGGGATTCCACGAAGGATTTCCCAATGCCATGAAGGTTCACCTTCTTCTCCGAGTCTATCCCACGAAGGAATAGGCCCTTTCCTTATGGCTAGCTTTTCCTCCACTCCATAGATGCCAAGCTCCACAACCACTTCACAAGCTCCACGAAGGAGAAGCCCGGGTCTCTTCACAATCTTCCACGAAGAGGACACCGCGGCACCAACCGCCAAGCCAACTAGGAGGTCACCCTCCAAGAGCAACAAGCTCACGGTCTCTCACTCGAACAAATCGTAGTGGAGAGCTCAACACTTATGCAAGAATGCAAAGCAAGAACACCAAGGGCATTCAAATCCCTCAATCTCAAATCCCACCAAAGCAGCAAGTGCTAGGGAGGAATTAGAGAGGAAGAATAATGGTGGAAGTCAACCAATGACTCCGAGATCTAGATCCAATGGGTTCCCCTCACTTAGAGGAGGAATTGATTGGTGGGGATTGTAGATCTAGATCTCCTCTTCCAAAGCCCTCAAAAAGATGCAAGAATCATAGGAGGGAAGGGAGAGGAAGCAAGCTCAAGAGGTTCAACAATGGAGGTCAATTTCGTGGTCAAGGACACCCAAAAACGTTGGAGGAAGAACCCCCTTTTATAGGGAAAAACAAATATGGCTGTTGGAGAGAAAACAACGAAAACTCGGTTCCAAAGTCAGTTGGACCGGCCCCAGAACCGGGAAACTCGGTCCCCAGGACGGATGACCGACCTACAAACAGAAATACCTCAGTTTGCCAACCCGGAATAGACTCGGTCGCGAAAACCGGAAAATCCGGTCTGAGATCCGGTCTACCGGAGCTGGAACCGGACCGTCCGGTGTGGGGCTCGGTTGAACCGGATCCACAACCGGGATGAAACTGACTTCACGAAAAACACAATAACTTTTGCATCCGGACTTCGATTTCGATGATCTTGGGCTTGTTTTGACGAGGACAACAAGCTCTACAATATGGTGCATGAAAACATCATAGTCCAACAAAGGAAGATAGAACCAAATGAGGAAAGGTATGGAGCCTCCCTATAAGAAGAACCGGTAAAACCTTCAAACTCGAAAACGCCATATAAGATACATACGAATTCTGTTTTCGATGAACTTGGGCTTGTTGAAGAGCTAGCAACAAGCTCAAGAACCTCACATAGAGAAAATACCAAGAAGCAACAAAATAGGAAGATGCAAAGTATGCAAAGGATTGAGCTCCCTAAGACAATGTGATCAAGTTACCCAACCGATAGCCTCTCTTGATAGTGCGGCCATCTATCCTATAACCCGGTCTCCCAACAACCACCTTGAGACCGGTAAAAGGAAAACCTAGCAAGGCCATACCTTTGCATTGCGCATCCCGCTTGATCTTGATGACAATGCTTCAAGCTCCATCCAAGCCGGAATGCATCACTTGATCATTGTTGCTTCGTGAAGACTCGTAATATGCTCCCCCATACACCACTATGGGATAGCTTCATTAAGACACACCTTCACATGCCCATTATCACCAATATGGATGGCAAGCTTCAAGCAAATGATCTTCTCGAGTTGCTTATCTTGAACTTGCCCTTCTCAAACTGTGATGACGATCACCACTTGATGTCATCCTCTCATGGGCTATATGAGATTTTCACTTTTGAAGCATTCCCATGGAAAGATACCTATCCCATATGGAAAACGCAAAGGCACATATATAATGGGTTAGTTCATGATGCATAAATGACAAGGCTTACCATACCACAAGATCCATGTGGTACATTCTTTATGCTTCATGTGTTGACCAACTTGAAATCACTCTTCACTCTTTGTATTGGTCAACCAAGTATATTCTCATGCTCCATCTCAATATCTTGAGGTACATAAAGAATTATTCATTTGATTACATGCTCTAAATCTTAGTCAGCCATAGCTCAACTAATGAGGTTATCATGACACCGCCTGAGAGCCATATCTTGAATTCTTCTATTGAGATCACACTCTCAAGATCTTGAACATATCATATTCTTCTCTTCAATTTGATGATCTTGATGCCAAAACTCAAGGTATATCTTTACCTTCATGGCATCCATACTTGAATCCAACACATGAACTACAAGCATGACCTATGGAATATTCCTTCATATAAAACTCAATGAAAACATTAGTCCATAGGGATTATCATTAATCACCAAAACCACACATATGGGCAATTACCCTTTCAATCTCCCCCATTTTGGTAATTGATGACAATCACAACAAGAGGGTGTATATAATTAATATTATAAACAAGTACGCAACTTATCCGAGAATAAGTTGTATAAAAGAGGTTGTATTTGATATGATTAAGCAACACAAAGATACTAGCCCATATGAAAACTGATTCTACTCACACAAACTATAACTAATGCAAGAAATGTGAGTAGAACCAACATACATAGAGCAAACTCCTACACAATATATGCACGTGTGACGAACTTGAATTTCATTGCATATATTGTCAAGCATAACCTTTGGGAGAGTTTCCACTATATATTCAACCATGCAATACATAATAAAGATGAAATGCATGAAAGGCAAACACTTAAGAACAAACCAATCTTAAGTAGAAAACCATTTCCCTTAAAACCCTCTAAACTTCTCCCCCATTGACAACAAGTGCCAAAATGGATGACAAAGTTAGAAGGCCAATATAGTTCAAGTTCCTCCCAAGGTGTGCATTTCTCATAATATGAGTGAAATCATATGCACATATCCAACGACGAATACTTGGAGGAAATCAACTATATTGAGGATCAAATATTGCTAAAAGGATAACAAGGTGAAGAAACTTCAACGGATGAAGCAAGCAATCAAAAGATCCAAATAATCAAATGGACAAATAGTGCTCTAAATGAAATAAGGAAGCTCCCCAAGGTTCGTGCATAAATTAGTTGTTTTATTTGAATACAATATGCACAAACATGGAATCCTCACTCCCTATATATCATTTAGAACATAACCAAGATACAAGGAGTATAGATATAAATCAATACACTTGTCAAGACAAGCTTAAGTCCAAAATAAACCAAATATGAGATATGAGTGTGTGAAGATGCAATAAAAGTAGACCGAGCACTCACAAATCAAGACCTTACCAAAACCATTAAAAACTAAGTGGATAAGTGAGATGGTTGGCAAAAGGCGAGGATATCAAGGCAAGAGATTAACACTCTTATGTATAGAAGTTTCTAGGTGGGAAAAACATGAGAATAATCCACAAATAAACATCCACACATAAGAGGGAAAAAATACATGATATCCAAGAGGAAGTCATAAGATATACCAAAAAGGATATTTTTTCTTAAGTGCATATATAGCCCATGGCTCTATTTTCTCTTATGGTATATCAAAGAACTTCACCAAAGAAAAACAAAAACCTCAAAAACATCACAACTAACACTAAGGGAACTAATGCTAGTTGGGATATTTTGAGAAAGGTAACAAGTATCAAAAAGGAAGGATTCAATGCAATTTCAACAGTATTGCACATGAGAGTACCTTGAGGAATTGATATGCAATAAATAGCTAGAAGGCATATTTGGGATTGGTGAATCATGAGCATGATTTTATATACTCCCCATTATATGCATCATCTCAAATTACTCACATAAGCAATAAGGATAGAAAAGTCTTTCAAAGATCCTTGCAAGAACCGCAACATTTACAAACAAATAAATTCATGCCAAGATGCAACCTATGAGAGATTGGATGGAAGAATAGTATGCATGAATAAGATACTTGTTACCAAGATAGCAATGGTATGATGTAGTAGATAAGAATTCTTCGATCATCCTAGCTTGGCTCCAATTATAATGTGGTGACAACACCTTCCTTATAGATAATACAAGCATCCATTGCATCTCCAATGTACCTAAAACAACATTCAAATACATCTTGGTCCCCAAACTTATTGGGTCCAAAGTGGTTAGACTAACCACAACACATAGGACATACTCCATAAAAATGTGTGCATATTTAGAGATGAAATTTGAATTTCATGCACATCATAGCCGTTTAAGGATTTGATGGAGTATACCCTATATATGGGATCAAAGAAAGCAAAACATGATATAAGATATACATTTAGTAAACATGCATGCACGAGACTTTCAAGAACCAACAAAGATATAATTTGGACAAAACACCAAAATATTCAAGGCATACAAGGTGTGACAAAACACATTTGTTGTCCAAACTATATCAGAGAATCAAATCAACACAAGATTTGTTCAACAAAGTTCAACAAATGAACCAAGCAAAAACTATTGAGCATAAAAGATGAGATAAAAACATAAATTCCCAAATATTTATCTCATTCAAGCAAATAGCATAGAGAAGAAATAGTGAGATAACAAACTCCCGAAAGAGCAAGGTTTCAACAAATAAACCAAACCCTTAACACTTTTCACAATGGCACAAGGTTCCGAGAAGAAAAGGTTTGTCTTCCACTAAAAGAACATTTGATAATAATCAAAAACACCATCAAAGAGATGTTCAAAATCCAAGGAATACAAAGGGAGCCACAACAATTTTTGGAAAGAAAAAAGGCAATAGGAGGTGAAATCCAAGGTGAAGATAATCCACAAATTCTACCACACCCAAGTATATCAATTGTCGAAGACAATGAGTGTATTGGAATTTATTTCCAGTGGTATATTGCACAGATATTAAAGATAAATCTTCACAATAAAAAGCATAGGATAGGAATAAAAAGATTAATCACTATGCAAAGATAGAGATTCTTGATAGCTTCAACTAGTCACACAATCATGCAAAGCAATGATTAGAATAACTTGAAGCAAATGGTCTCCCAAATAAGATATAGAGATATGCATTTGAGGAAGGCCACACCAAGAATTTCTTACTCAAGAAATACCAAAAAGATGAGCAATAAAAGCTTCTAACAAAAAATAGGATCTTGTTTGAGCAAACATGCCACCTAGATACAAGATAATCAGCAATATCAGCTCTAAGTGGCACCACCTCATATGTTCACATTTCCTAGGATTATGATATGAAAAAGAAGCATATTACTCCCCCATAATGTGGTATTCTATTTTTTCTTAATAAGAGGAAAAACAACCTCAACTAGAGATAATTAATGGACATTTAGAATTTGAATTTCTCATGAGTATGACACACCACATAGTGACTAGATAAGCTTGCAATATCAATACTAAGTGGTAGTACTCATGTACACACATTTTAATGTTTGAGGGATGCACAAGGCATATCACTCTCCCAAAATGGGATGTTCCATTAATCACTCGAAAAGAGCCAAAAAAGATATCATCAAGATACATTAGAGGCTCAAAGCAAAACACACACGTAAATGATGTGCCAAACACATAGACATACTTGAATACACAAAATAAGCAAGCATGAGGCACAACAAATACAAACACATACTTGGTACAAAACCAAAATATGTAAAGGGGCAAGTAACTTACAATATAAAAGAGTTGAGTTCGAGTTACCGCAAAGAGGCACATTGGGTATATGGTAGGGAGATGATAATCCTTATAACTTGGCTTTATAAAATATAATATATGAAGATCCCTTAATTCTTCATGAGTTAGCCAAGTCTCCAATGCCCTCCAATAACACCTATTGATCAAGTTTGAGCTTGTTGGTCCCCAACCAAGTTGGGTCCTAAGAGGTTAGTCACAATAGGCTTGGCAACCCAAATGGTTCGTTTCTTGACACCACTTTGAGTTCCAACAAACTTGGCAAACACATTGCCATCCTTATCCTTCCCAAGAGAATAATAATCATCAACAATGATAGGGTTAGATAAGGTACCATTTGAACATGAAGAGGGCAAGTGCCCCTTCTCACGACATATGTAGCAACAAGTGCTCCCCTTTCTCTTCTTTATTGATTTCTTGTCTTGGGGAGCCTTATCTTGATTCTTATTGGGAAGTGGCCTAGCTTCAACTTGAGGTTGAGATTGGGCTTGACCTTGACCTTGTGGCCGCTTCCCTTGTTGCTTATCATTCAAGTGCTTTTTCTTCAATGGACAAGATCTTACATGATGTCCTACAACCTTGCACTTGAAGCAAATAATCTTAGACGAATTCTTGACTTGGTCTTGGCTCTTCTTATTGTTGCTCTTGGACTTGTTCTTGTTATTGGAGTTGAATCCAAGTCCACTTTTATCATTGGGGCATTTTTGCACACTCAAAATATTATCGAGTGTGGATTTGCTTTCATGACTCTTTTCCAAGTCTTTCTTCAAAGAAGTGACTTGGGCCTTGAGCTATTTGATTTCCTCTACATGGTTAGTATAAATAGAGGTACTGGAGGAAGTGGAAGCTTCATTGTTAGAGCAACAAAGCAAAGCAAGTAATCCAACACAAGTTTTATCAATAGTATGACAAGAAGGATCACTAGGACTAGCACATGGCAAAATAGCATTTTGAGTAGAAGTTGTGCTAATGTCCAAATGAGGCTCACAAGATGTTACCTTAGTGATACTTGCCTCACGAGCTAACTTTAGCCCATCATAGGAGATTAGAAGATCATTATGAGAGGCCAAGAGCTTTTCATGACTTTCTTCCAATTTCCCATAATTGCTAGTTAGCAACTCAAGTTGAGCCCTTAGCTCAACATTCTCCTTTAGGGTAGATGCTTCACAAGAAGTAGAGTTAGTAGCACTAGCATCATTAATAGATTTTTCCTTTTCAAGCTCATAAGATTCAATTTTTTGTATGAGGAGACAATTAGTGTGCTTCTCCTCGGCAATCTCTTGCTTAAGGAGATTGAATCTCCGACTCCCATCATCAAGTTGGAAATCCAACTCCTCTATGGTTTCCGTTTGTTTAGTTATGGTGTCCATAACATGTTTGATACAAGCAACGGCCTTATTATTACCACGAAGAGAGGTACACAAAAAGGTCAGCTCAAGCACAAGAGCTCTAGTATCCTCATCAAGGTCATCATCACTATCATCATTATCATTGCTATTATCTGGAGAAGATATCTTGGGATCCAAAGTAGGAGATACCTTTGATCCTCTTGCCATAAGGCACATGTGAGCATGGGAGGATGAAGATGAGGATATTCTTGAATCTTCATTCATGATTGTGTCTTGCTCCATAGGGTGTTTGATTTCCTCTACATTGTTAGATACACAACTAGAGGAAATAGAAGCATTTTGTTTATTGGAACAAGAAAAATCAAGCATATCATCTACACTAGTACTCAAATAATTTCTAGACAATATGCAAGGACTAGCAACACGGGGGGATATATAATTATCGTTGCAAGAAGTGCTTAAGTCCAAACTCTCTACACCATTAGCATTTATAGAACATGAATCATTGGTGTAAAGAGAACCAGTACCATCATTACATATGATTTCTCCACTCACCATGCCATTACCTTGTGACTTGTCACATGTAGGTGAAGTGGAGGGAATTGAAATCTCATCGCGGCCGGAGGTGGAAGCCACTTGGAGCTCTTCATGATGTGAAGGAGAAGATAGCTCCTCGGAGATACCACCGACCCTATGAGAAATGGACCCACCAAATATTTCTTTAAGCTTGGTCCACATCTCATGAGATGACTTGCGCTTTACATTTGTCAAGAACAAATTAACTATGGGGCTCAAAGAGAAAATAAGCTCATTAGATACTTGAGCTTCGAGATGTAAATTTTTCTCATCCTCTAAAGATAGATTTTGAGGATCCATCGTAGGAGAAAAACCTACATCTAGAAATCGCTCAATATTTGGACACAAGGTCCGAAGATTACAAAGCAAGCAATTTCTCCACAAAATATAATTTGTGCCATCAAAGATAATTGCGTCATTGTGCACTATACTACTAGCCGACATCTTTACACTATAGGCGGTGAAGCCTAAATAAGGATAGACCTTGCTCTGATACCAATTGAAAGGATAGAGATGTCGCCTAGAGGGGGGTGAATAGGCAATTTTAAAATTATTACGTTTTTGGCTTGATAGAATGCGGAATTAAACTATCGTTTATTTTACAAGCACAAAACCTAAATACACTAGGCTCAACTAAGTGCACCAACAACAAGATAATCTAAGCAAGATAGCACAAGATAAATATAACACAAGTGGTAAGCAAGATATAAGTACTTCAAGCTCAATGGCTATCACAAGGAAAGTAAGCTCGAGTATAGAGATAACCGAGGCACGCGGAGATGAAGATGTATTCCCATGTTCCCTTACAAGTAAGGTACGTCACGTTGGAGAGGTGTGGGATTCCACGATGGATTTCCCAACGCCACGAAGGCTCACCTTCTTCTCCGAGTCTATCCCACGAAGGAATAGGCCCTTTCCTTATGGCTAGCTTTTCCTCCACTCCGGAGATGGCAAGCTCCACAACCACTTCACAAGCTCCACGAAGGAGAAGCCCGGATCTCTTCACAATCTTCCACGAAGAGGACACCACGGCACCAACCGCCAAGCCAACTAGGTCACCCTCCAAGAGCAACAAGCTCACGATCTCTCACTCGAACAAATCGTAGTGGAGAGCTCAACACTTATGCAAGAATGCAAAGCAAGAACACCAAGGGCATTCAAATCCCTCACTCTCAAATCCCACCAAAGCAGCAAGTGCTAGGGAGGAATTAGAGAGGAAGAATAATGGTGGAAGTCATCCAATGACTCCAAGATCTAGATCCAATGGGTTCCCCTCACTTAGAGGAGGAATTGATTGGTGGGGATTGTAGATCTAGATCTCCTCTTCCAAAGCCCTCAAAAAGATGCAAGAATCATAGGAGGGAAGGAAGAGGAAGCAAGCTCAAGAGGTTCAACAATGGAGGTCAATTTCGTGGTTAAGGACACCCAAAAACGTTGGGGGAAGAACCCCCTTTTATAGGGAAAAACAAATATGGCCGTTGGAGAGAAAACAACAAAAACTCGGTTCCAAAGTCAGTTGGACCGGCCCCAGAACCGGGAAACTCGGTCCCCAGGCCGGATGACCGACCTACAAACCAAAATACCTCAGTTTGCCAACCCGGAATAGACTCGGTCGCGAAAACCGGAAAATCCGGTCTGAGATCCGGTCTACCGGAGCTGGAACCGGACCGTCCGGTGTGAGGCTCGGTTGAACCGGATCCACAACCGGGATGAAACTGACTTCACGAGAAACGCAATAACTTTTGCATCCAGACTCCAATTTCGATGATCTTGGGCTTGTTTTGACGAGGACAACAAGATCTACAATATGGTACATGAAAACATCATAGTCCAACAAAGGAAGATAGAACCAAATGAGGAAAGGTATGGAGCCTCCCTATAAGAAGAACCGGTAAAACCTTCAAACTCGAAAACGCCATATAAGATGCATACGAATTCCGTTTTCGATGAACATGGGCTTGTTGAAGAGATAGCAACAAGCTAAAGAACCTCACATAGAGAAAATACCAAGAAGCAACAAAATAGGAAGATGCAAAGTATGCAAAGGATTGAGCTCCCTAAGACAATGTGATCTAGTTACCCAACCGAAAGCCTCTCTTGATAGTGCGGCTATCTATCCTATAACCCGGTCTCCCCACAACCACCTTGAGACCGGTAAAAGGAAAACCTAGCATGGCCATACCTTTGCCTTGCGCATCCCGCTTGATCTTGATGACAACGCTTCAAGCTCCTTCCAAGCCGGAATGCATCACTTGATCATTGTTGCTTCGTGAAGACTCGTAATATGCTCCCCCATACACCACTATGGGATAGCTTCATTAAGACACATCTTCACATGCCCATTATCACCAATATGGATGGCAAGCTTCAAGCAAATGATCTTCTCGAGTTGCTTATCTTGAACTTGCCCTTCTCAAAATTGGATGACGATCACCACTTGATGTCATCCTCTCATAGGCTATATGAGATCTTCACTTTTGAAGCATTCCCATGGAAAGATACCTATCCCATATGGAAAACGCAAAGGCACATATATAACGGGTTAGTTCATGATGCATAAATGACAAGGCTTACCATACCACAAGATCCATGTGGTACATTCTTTATGCTTCATGTGTTGACCAACTTGAAATCACTCTTCACTCTTTGTATTGGTCAACCAAGTATCTTCTCATGCTCCATCTCAATATCTTGAGGTACATAAAGAATTCTTCATTTGATTACATGCTCTAAATCTTAGTCAGCCATAGCTCAACTAATGAGGCTGTCATGACACCGCCTTAGAGCCATATCTTGAATTCTTCTATTGAGATCACACTTTCAAGATCTTGAACATATCATATTCTTCTCTTCAATTTGATGATCTTAATGCCAAAACTCAAGGTATATCTTTATCTTCATGGCATCCATACTTGAATCCAACACATGAACTACAAGCATGACCTATGGAATATTATTTCATATAAAACTCAATGAAAACATTAGTCCATAGGGATTGTCATTAATCACCAAAACCAAACATATGGGCAATTACCCTTTCACATACAACTAAGAAATTCAGATCAATCGTACTAGGATCCATCAGTCCATCATATTCCTCGATGGTGATCGCACACTGTCGAAATAACCAAGGGCCTCCCTTTGTAACCCTCAGCCAATCACCAAGGCAGAAGCATTGAATTGTAAATAGGTTGTTTTCCAAAGCCCCAAATTTCACCTTCCTTGCCGGGATCCAAGCGATTCGCATATGTTGTTCAAACGTTTGTGAACTAAAGTAGTTCATCGTATGAATCTTAGCAAGGGCCATCCACTTTATTCCTTCCTTTGGAGCGTCCTCCTGATCTTCGAAAACGAGATCGTCAATCTCGTCGTCATCAAAGCCCAATCTCTCCAGCATGTCCCCTAACTGCTCTTCCTTCCTTGTGCCAGATCCCTCTCCTGTTTGACTAGCAGAACTCGACGCTAGAGAAGCCGTCGCCATCGCCGCACTCTCCAAAACCCTAACCTCCGTCTCGCTCAAGGAGATACAAAGGTCCGAAAACAGTCAGACGGCCAGACCCTCGTGGTCCTAGGGCAACATGGTTTTTATCGCTGATCACGGAGAACTGAGACGGACACATCGTCGGAGAAGATCTCCGTCGAGAAAGAGAAACCCTAGTCGCCTAGGTCTTGAAACCCTAGTCGCCTAGGTCTTGATTTCTTTTAGGATAGATATTTGTTATATAACAGCTTCTGCCACATGCTCTCATCATTAAGTAATTTAAACGACCATTTACTAAAGAGGCATTTGTTCTAACACTTCAAAAATCTGGACAGGATTATTTGTAATGTGATAAGTCTATACCGTTTACCACGGCAATGGCGATGGCACAATACATGAACCAAACAACAAGGGTTGCAGCCAGCGCCGGTATCATCAGCAGCGCATCTATCCAGGTCGGGTCCTCGTAGACCAACGTCCACACGCAGGCACCAAACAGCCCGAAAACCGTCATCAAGAGCGAAACCTGCATTGTTTATTTAGTACACTGTATAAGAGGGAGTATAAGAGATCAATCTGCCGTCGATCGAACTGCAAATTCTCAGCGTGCATGCAATTAAGTCACTCACGTATACTACGGCCTTGATGAATCGATCACACGTGTCCGGCTCCGAGCTGGAGACCTTCGCGCAAGGTTTGTGGGTAGGGTCCTCCAGATCGTCAGGGACGTCCACCGCGGCGTCACGCCGGTTTCCTTCAGCCGGATCGGCCGTCTCTTGGGCAGCGACGGCGGAGGCTGCTGTGGCGACGCATGGCGGCTGGCGGTGAGACAACAGCAACAGGTTCGCCGCCAATGGGAGGTTCTGCGCGACGCTCATATTCCTGCCGATCGTCTTCTTCTGGGAGAATCGGCGGTTGATTCTATGGTGTGTGTTAATATCGAAATAGAGGCGTAGCATATACTGTATATTCCTAAGCCCTAACCAATATGGACACCGATTGCGGATTGGAAGCTGGAAATTGCAAGGATCACGAAACGTGGCCCGTGTCTACTTCAAAACGGTTTTTCAGACCAAGGGGGGATCGGAGGTAAGAACAGGCACTCGATCAGAAAACAGGGTGGTACTACCCATTTTGAACAGATGGGCTTTGCTTACTGGGTCATGCTGGGAATGAGTCTACCTATACAGGGCTCAAATAGAGGTCTTTCGTTTTCTTTCCTATATAAAAAAGTGTCTTTCTTTTTTAAGCTGCTGAAAGGGTTGCTATATTTGTTCCTTTTATATTCTTGGAGATGGGTGATCCTTGTTATACACCGTTGGCCGTGGAGTTCGTTTTCATTTTCCTTAGTAATTGTTGATTCTATGATTTTTCTACGAAATCATGTGTGACCAATAAGCTTTTATTAAGGATACGTCCTGGGAGACGTATTGTTTTCATAGAAGGAGGGCCAAGAGGCCAAGATCTTACAACGCGCCGAGACACAGACGCCTCGAGCGCAACTCCACACTGCCACATGGGCAGTACGCACCCACTAGTTGACTACTCTCGGCACCTCCACATGTCTACTTGGCTCAGACGGTCTCGGAAAAGGCACGCAGCTCTCCAAATTTCGGCTTCCATGGAAACCTTCTGAATAACCGCTGCGGCGGAGGGGATGACCCCCTCGAAGACGACGTCGTTCCTGTGGCGCCAGAGCGTCCAACATACCAAGGAGATACCTGTCCAGAGGTCGCGCTCGCGGCCCCTGCCGCCACGCCTGCCCCGAAGCCAGGCGACCAGCTTTGTGTCATGGTCAGGCATCCACTGAACCCTGCCCCACCATCCAAGGCAGGTGCTCCACACCTTACGTGCTAGGACACATCCCATGAGGAGATGGTCGATGGACTTTCCACACTAATCGCAGAAAGAGCATGCCGCCGGGTGCTGCAGACCGCGACGTTGCAATATATCGGCAGTCCAACATCTGTTGCGCATAGCCAGCCAAAGAGAGATCTTACAACTGGCGGGGGCCCGAGAGCGCCAAATCTGTAATGCCCCAGCCATCGAGGTCCGGCCTGCAAACAGGGCTTGGTAACAAGACTTCGCAGAATAGCAGCCGGTAGGGTCCCACCTCCACTTAAAGACATCCTGCATCCCCTTTGTCAGGGTGACCTCCTCCAGCCGGTCGCTGACTTCAAGGAGCTCTCTAATGGCAGCCGCGTTCAGGTTAGGGGGAATGTCGACCAACCAAGCCCCACCCAGGCCCTGACGCACCTGGCGCGTCAATATCGCATTGGCCGGGACGACCGTGAAAAGGTTTGGTGCAAAGTCTCTGATCCTCCCACCAGGCAGCCACTTATCCGACCAGAAGAGAGTGGTGGCACCATCTCCGAGTACCGAGGCCGTCGCGGCATCGAAAAGCTGCTTCGCAAGGGCTGGAACACGAATGGTGAGGCCATGCCAAGGCCTATCCACCTCCACTCGCTTCAACCACAGCCATCTGGCCCTGAGCGCGACATTCATAAGTCACAAGTTAGGGATGACGAGGCCGCCTAATTCCTTGGGCATGCATACCCTGTCCCAGGCTACCAAGCAGTGCCCGCCATGCACGTCTTTCCTCCCTTTCCAGAGGAACCCACGAATGATCTTCTCGATGGCAATGATGATCTCAATGGGGATATCAAGGGACATCATGGCGAAGACAGGGATGGCCGAGAGCGTGTCTTGAAAAGCTCAAGGCGCCCTCCTCTGTTGAGCATGGATGCTTTCCACGACGGCAACTTGGCGGCAACCGAATCCACTATGTATTGCAGTTGCGCCGCAGACGGTTTCCTTAGGGAGAGCGGAAATCCCAGGTAGCAGAGCGGAAACGGCAGGATTGGGCAGGGCAGCTCCCGAGCGACAAGGTCCCTATCCACCGTGGAGCATCTGTTCAGGTTGGCCGAGCATTTGTTGAAATTGGTCCTTAAGCCTGATGTCGCGCAAAAGTCCTCAATGATCCTGGAGATCACCCGGAAGTCCAATTCTGACGGTCGCAGGAAGGTGACCACGTCATCCGCATAGATAGAGGTCCGATGTTGGAGTCTTGTGTCTGCAAGCCTGGTGAGGAGGCCCTGATTTTCTGCCATCACAATCATCAGGTGAAAGACCTCCATAGCCAGTATAAATAGCTACGGGGAGAGGGGATCCCCTTGCCGGAGTCCACGCCTGTTGACCACCTTTGCACCTGGGCATACGTTTAGAAGAACCCGAGTGGTGGCCGTGGAGAGTAGGGCACAGATGCACGCCAGGAGGCGCTCACCGAAAACGATCTTCCTCGGCACTTCCAATAGGAAAGCCCAGTCCACGGTGTCGAAAGCCTTTGTGATGTCCAGCTTGAGGAGCACGGCTCTAGGTCTTGCTGGTGTGAATCTTACGAGTTGTCCCTTGCACCATCATGAAATTGTCATGAAGGCACCACCCACGCACGAAAGCACTCTGATGAACCCCCACCAGCTGAGGGAGAACCAGAGTTACCCTATTAGCAATCACTTTGGTGACCCACTTGGCAATCCCATGGATCAGGCTAATCGGCCTGGAGTCTCGAAGTTCTTCCGCGCCTGGCTTCTTGGGCAAGAGAGTGATCAAAGCCCCATTCACTGCACCAAAACCCCAGCAGTCCCGCCTAGAGAGCGAGTTGAAGGCGTCCATGACATCGCTCTTGATGATGCTCCAACAGGTAATGAAGAAACGGGTGGAGAAGCCGTCTGGCCCAGGGCACTTGTCCAGCTGACCAATAAGCTTGAGAAGCACCCGTGATGTTTTGTTTTTGAACTTCCAAGCTTTTCATATTAAAAAGTTGGGTGTGTTTACTCTGACTCCCTCTCTTTTCAACAAAGGAAATATCAATTACACCCGATTCCCATTAATAGAAGATGTTTTCTATAACAAGCCCTTGTGCGCACAATGGTATAATATGTGAGTAGCTCTTTGTAAGGTCCCTGCAAGCTGAGTAGGACATGTTTGGTTAATATAATATAGATGTCATACCTAATCTTAGTTGTGCCACACGGCACTTCAAACATGTGTTTGGTTCATCGACATGGTAAAATTGTTGGGTTGGGTTGGGGGGGGGGGGGGGGTCCTGCTCTTTGGTTGTTACAAACTACTATCTCCGTCTCGTTATATAAGGTGCACATACATTTGTGTCTTACATTATGGGTCGGAGGGGGCATTATGTTTGCCATTATGTTATTATTGTCATATCATAAAAAAATTAAATGTGTACTACATTTCTGATGACGATCTTGCCAGCCAACATTTCGAAGGGATAAAAGTACTACTCGAGCAACACATAAATACTTCTAGATTAAATCAGCTTCATACACGCGTATGCACTATGACATCCTGGCACCAAAGGCTTAAAATGATTGATAGCACTATCCATATCAACTAAATGCATTTATAATTTTCTAGAAACTCGCTCCTCAGAAACTCAGTGTGCGTGGATGTGATGAATTTGAGATGCTTGTCCTCCTGGGAAGTTTCTCTAGGTACACACAACACAAGTGAAAACAATGGATACAAAAAAGACTTGTGTTGATCTATAGGTTCAGTCAAGACCTAAAGAGCTCCATGCATAACTACTGCTACCCCAAAAGCGGCTAGGGTGTTACACACATGAATACTATGAATACATCCATATTATATCCTCCTAGGATACATTGATAAATAACTATGTGGTATTGAGTCAGTCTTGGCTGACTAGTATTTAACTCTAATTTATACATCCGATATTGTGGGAGCCAAAGAATAATGATAAGACATTACCGATTGAGACATCACCCTCAAGAACACATGTGATTATCTCATAAGTGTAACACCTCGCCTCTCCGGACCTAAGGTTGTCACCCATAGCATCTTAATAGGATCTCTACACTGGTCCCACATATCAACACTTGTCTTTTCTACGCACTTTCTCCTTACTCGTGTGCACCCAGGAATAACTTCTAGGTCGGTCACTCATTGTCAAATTGCTCTGAGCCAAGCACACTTAAGATCAGAGTTCTTTTCAGATGAGCTTTCGTAAAAGAAGTTGCAACTTATTGGTATGAGTATCATATCAATCCTATTAAACCATGCGACAGGATCTCACATACACCCACTCTTAGAAGATCGATGCCCTTGTCGATCAATCACAAGCCAGAAACATCCCCTCTTGGCACACGCTTGTGTATCCAGTGCCAGTACATATACTATGTCGTATCCACTCTGGGCCACACGCGTCATGCTCCACATGTCTGCCACTGACCCACACACGCCCGTGTGACCACGAGGATTGGCTTACTAGGATCTCTAGACTGGCCCAACAGACTGACACTTGTCTTTTTTGCGTACTTTGTCCTCAGTCGTGCGCACCCGAAAATAACTGCATGATCGGTCACCCATCCTCAAATTGCTCTAGGTCAATCACGCTTAACCTCAGAGTTCTTTTCAGATGAGCTTCTGGTAAAGAAGTTGTAACTTATTGGTATGAGTATCCTATCAATCCTATTAAGCCATGCGCCAGGATCTCGCAATAAGCGAGGCTGAACTTATCAGAAATATATGCAACATAAATTGGCTAGTAGTGATAATCGTAGAACGGAAAATTAAGCAATAATAACCAGGTGATGATTGGAGAGCTAAGAGTAAAAAAGAGTGAACATGTCCAGCGTCGACCGAGAGTAAAATAAGAGAACAATAATAAAAGGGTAGGCACAAGGTGAAAAGTTGGACATCGCGTGGATCATTCATTCATATCGTAGTCCAGCAAATAATTGCTAGTGATAGTCAAATTCATGTTCTCTTAGTAATCTAGGTATGTGTTCCATAAATTGTTGGGTATGAAAAGGATCAAACGTCCATTGTCCTACCCCTCGTGTCACCATATCATAAAATAAAAGTTAATTGATGTACTCATTTAATAAATGATAATTGAGGTAGTCATTTTCAATACTACTAGAGCCTTGCATTAGCCTGGCTACCAATGAAGACATGTGATCCTCAAGCCATAGTCCTCCATATTGTTATCTTGGTCTATCACCCGAAAGTCACTCGTTTGAAACTATGACAGTTTGTACAATAAGCAAGTATAACCATAGCACATAATTAAACACCATGCAATATATGGTATATATATGAGATCATGCTACTAGGGCTCTAGTAATGATCATTAATGACTAACACAGTTACATCAACATAGTTCAAGAACAATAATAGAACTAACAACCATGATCTAAACAACAAAACACTAATATATAATCGAGGTCACACAATTCCATCCATACATGTGCCCACAATAGATTACTTACACATGCAAAAACATGAGCATATCGATAGAGGATGGCATGGTGTTGATGGTGTTGAGAAGAGTCCATTTCGGCCAAAAGAATACGATTCAATCTACCCTTGAAATGGATAGTCAAAGGTGACGGTTCCCGGTCCGTTCAAAATAAGCAAAAATAATCTCGGGGTTTTCTGTCGAGGAGAACAAGTAGTATGGAAAGCAGCATCCAGGGGCTCTTATGTGTCCCACACGTAGTGATGACACGCTAGGTCTCGCATGCGTTGTCTAGGTGTGTGGAACCCAAGCACGGGCCCTTAGCCCCCATCTTGTGGTTGTTCTCCATCTTTTCTCAAATTTCATGTCACATTTCCTTTTTATTTTATAAATATTAATTTATTGTACTAAAAGGGAATTTGATGGTTTCTGCTAAAAACAATATTTTGATAACTTTACTTCAAATTGGAAAAATTCCAAAACAAACCTTGAACTCATAGCCAAAAGCTAAATTGAACCATCAATTGCCAATCCCCGAAATTTTCACTCTAAACTATTCGATCCCGGTCTATTTTAGACCTTGCACCATTTCAGCTGGGATTTGCTGACATGGCAACTCAAACTATTATTATTTCTTATTTTTCTTTTATCCTTTGCTTTTCTCGGGCAAAAAAAGTGGACCACGTCGCCTCCCAACACCGGCTCTCTCGTGTAGGCTCATGCGTCTGCACCGTGACCCAGGCCGTGAAGGGAATATGCCCTGAGGGGCATTAATAAAGTTGTTATTATCGTATTACGAGTATATGATATATGTTTATTTTATATGCTATAATTGTATTGATTGGAAACATTAATACATGTGTGTTTAATAAACAAATAAAGGGTTCCTAGTAATGCCTCTCATATAAACTAGCTCGTTGATTAACAAGATGATCAAGGTTTCTTGGTCATGGACATTAGATGTTGTTAATAACGAGGTCACAATATTGGTGGTATGATGTGATGAACATTCATCCAAAGTATAGCAATACGATCAAAGTCATTGTGTTTAAATTGCTATAACATCATACGAAGTAATTCTAGTCCTTAGATCATGAGATCATATCAATCACTAATACTAGAAGAGTAACTTGATAACATCAAACGTCACACCATAACATGGTGACAATAAAGGTGGGTTCAGATACTCCAAAGCTGTTATGTAGAGGCTCATGAATCAAGAGTGAGATTTGTCCATCCCTATGACGGATAGATACACTCTGGGCCCTCTCGGTGATATCACATTGAGATAGCTGATGATCGAATCTCGGACATGTAATATATCGCGAGATAAAAGGATTTAGTTACTGAAGTTAAAGGTTCTCATGATCACAGAAGTCATTGTTGAATGTGTAGGAGTCAGTATGGATCTCCAGATCCCGCTACTAGTTATTGATCAGAGAAGGGTCTCGATCATATATGCATTATTCGCGAACTGTAGAGTGACACACTTAAGGATACCGACCATTTGGAGCAATTATGTTCCAGAGAAAGGAATTACAAAGCGCTATAATTATTTCAATGGACACCGGAACTGTTTTAGGTGAAATTGCTGAAATTGGTTCTGCATGTGATATTGAAATGTTGCAGGAGGTTTTATGTGAATGTTTGTTAATTAAACTAATTAACAAAAATCTGAATAAAATAAATAAAAGAGTTTTATTAAATGAGAGTTGCATTAAATTTGGTGGAAATTTAATGGAGATGAGTGGAATTTTGAGTGGAAGGGAAATTGATGTGAGTGGGAGCTCCACCACATGAATGAGGGAAGAGGTGGGGACACCTCCATGGCCGCCGGCCATGGGAGGGGTACTCCCTCCCTCTCCCTATAAAAGGGCCCCCACTCCCTCCTCTCATCTCACACCTCCTTGTGAAGGATTTGTTGGAAATGCCCTAGAGACAAATAGTAGTAAGAACTATTATCATATTTCATTTAGTTTATGATTAAGTTTTATATCATGCTATAACTGTATTGAGTGGAAACATCAATACACGTGTGATATACAAACAACCAGGGGTTCCTAGTGAAACTCTAGTCACTGGTTCATTGGTCAACAGATGATCATGTTTCCTGATCATGTGGCATTTATGCCAGTTGGAAATGAGGTCATCTCATTCCTGAGAATGAGATGATGAACCAATACCCAACCTAAACATCGTGATTCGATCAAGTCATGAAGTTCAAGTTACGATGATTAGAAATGGATCCTCGTAGACTATTCCTTAGACCGTGAGACTATATCAATCACTGTCTCCCGAGAATGCTTAGATAGCATCAAACGCCATCAGGTAAAACGGTGGTTATAAAGGTGTGTTCAGGTATTCGGAGGAAACCGTAGAGGCAATATATGTCAAGAGCGGGATTTGTCCGTCCATGTGACGGGAAGATACTCAAGGGCCCACTCGGAGAGGTTATATCCAATAGCTGCGCAGCGTGTGATTAGATCACGGGGATATCACTTGTCGGAACGAGTCAAATAGCATTGTTAAGTAACGTGATTGAACACGACATGGTGATGTCATTGATCAGGTCTCGGGCAATGCAAGTATCGAATGACAAAGGGAATAAGACACGACTGTCCCGGTTCAAACGACAAAAGATCTTCGTGGAACGCACAGGGGTCACATGGCCATCCAGGTCCCTCTGTTGATCATTGGTGCGAGAGTGTCCCGACCATGTATGGAGTGTTCCTGAACCGTGGGGTATCACGCTTAAGGGCTTGATGATGCTTAGAGAGTGTTTATAGGATCGGTAGAATCAATGAAGAAAAGAAGGGAGAAAACCGGAAGGGTTTCGGTAAGTCCGGAGGATGTCCGGAGTGGAGGTGGAAGGTGTTCCATGGCCACAGAGATTAGATAATATGTGAATGAATGTTAAATATTGATTTAATCATTTATTCATAATTATTTAATAAAGAGAAAATCAATTAAAAGGTCAAAGGCTTAATGGGCCAATTCCCGGAGGGGAGAGGGCCCATTAGGGAAAGGAGAGAGGGAGAAGGGGGACAAGGGGGTGGCCGGCGCCCTAGTAGGCCAGCCCCCCCACGTGGGGCCCATGGGGGTGGCCAGCGGTGCCACCCCTCCCCCCTCCCCTCCCCCTATATAAAGTGGGGTATTTGGCCTAGAAAATACACCCAATAATCAATAAAGGTCTCCCCACTTTTGGGAGGACCTCTAATTGATATTTTCTCTCTCCCCCTCTCTCTCGTGACCGTGGTCCCAAGTCTGGACTGCGTGAGCAAGAGACATCTTCACCGTGGAGCGCCGTCGTGCTGCGGGATTCGGATCCGGGAGCTCTACTTCCGCAACTGCTGCTGGATCGGGGAAACAGGAGTCATCGTCAGGCACCGGACGTGTGTAACTCCCTGCGAGGTGTCGCACTTGAGGCACTCAAGTCGTTGGAGCCAGAAGAAGCGCAAGGACTTCATCACGACCTTGAGGTCGGCTTCGGATTGTCTACATCAACCACACTCTCCTGAGCGTTGACAACGCTTTTCGGTCTTCAAGGGTAAGTTCGCGAAAAGCCCCTCCTGTTACTGTATTACTAATAGATAGGTCCTGGCAGCTTCAGGGGTTCAGGGGCGTAGAGTAAAATTTATTGTTTTTATACGCGGAACCCCTACAGTGGTATCAGAGCTAGATCTATGCGTAGTAATCCTAGTACGGGTAGAACACACGAGATGTAGCGTGTGGGCGTTGATCTTTTAATTGTTACCCTCCCACGTGTACTTGTGTATACCGTAGCAATGCTTGATGAAGCGGCCTCCAACCGACTTTATGCGTTCATTCGCGAGACTGGTCCACGCTTGACATACGGCTTGTACCGTATAAAGTGGCTTAGGGGGGTGTCTGTCTCTCTCGCATTATTTGGTATACCATTTGCAACGGAGGGCCCCGAAAGGGGTGTAGTATAGACAACTACTTGATCAACGTTGTGCTGAAAGTTCGTAGGTAAGAACGGTTCTTGTGCGAAAGCCCATTCAGCCACGTAAAACATGCAAAGATAAAGTAGAAGCGTCTAACTTTGTTTTGCAGGGGGGCGTTGCTTTGTGATATGGTTGTGGCAAAGGTAAAGTAATTACCTTTTGTTGCATAGGAGTAGATAGTCACGGAGGTGACGAACTACCACGCTGGAGTGACACCGGTACCCTGGTGTCTACGGCGCCGGAACCCTGGCGCCGGAACCCGGTAACGGCGGATGGAGATCACGACGTGAAGGACCATATCACATAGCATTTACATTCAATGTTATTGTTTGTATGTCTTATTGTGTGCTAGTATTAGATACTCGATGGTAGCCTAATAAGATGATCCCTATTAAAATAACCAACGATTGTGTTCCCCCTTAGTGTGCACCACCAAGAAAGTTCTTCGGTATGAGGCGATCCAGGGTTACAGGCCTGGGTGTCAGACATATCTACGTTCGCATACAGTGGGTGCAAGCCATGTTGCACAGCGAAAACACTAAGGTTGAGTTAGCGAGCCTAGCATGTATAGACATGGCCTCGGAACGTGGATGATCGAAAGATCGAGCACGAGTCGCATAAATGATGCGACCGACGTTTAGCGTCCACCTTTGAACCCACACTGATGGCCATGATGATCGGGGGAGATGTGGCTGATAGGGGTCGTGTTATCACTAGGAACCCTCACTAGGGATAGGTGTTTCTGAGTGGAGTTATTATTAACTCATTTGATTATAAACTTAGTCTAAATTCCTTTTGCAATTATAAATATAGATGGCTCACCGTGAAGCTTACTTTGAGATTAAGGATTGGGTAAAGGGTGAGAAACTTATACTTGATGGATCCAACTTCCCTAGTTGGCTTGTGCGCCTAGATGATCTCCTTACTAGGAATCATGTGGTAGACTACATATGCCGCATGATGGATTTGACTGAGCCAGACCACTATGAGACCCCACAAGAGCTGGCAGACTGCTACTATCGCCAAGAGATGTCCACTTACATTCAGATAATAATGGGTTACGTAATGGTGGATGAACTACATCCGCTCATGGGTGATCTTGACCCATATTCGATGGTAGATCAGCTGAGAGCAGAGTTCATAGGCCATGTGTGCATGTGGAAGCATGAGTTCCTTGGAGAGTTCCTTTCCACACAGATGGAGGAGCATACATGTCTGAGGAGTCACTTGGAGCGCATGCTTGATGCACACACGAGACTGGTTCACTTCGTGGATTACTGGATGGCTGATCCATTTGCGATAGACGTACTGCTTTGGTCATTACCTCCTAGCTACAAAGGACATGTCCGGAGTAGTATCATGAGTGGTGATACGGAAGCATTGGATTTCCATGAGTTCATATTACGTTTCCGGAACGTAAAGGTTGAACCAATCGCCAGAGAGGTCATCGATGACCAAGGTATATATTTGATATACAGTTTTATAAATGTTATAATCTTGGAAACACATTTGCAGTGTTAAGTATATCTAATACTTGTTCTGTTTTGGTGAAAATAGGTCCTTCTGCATAGAGGTGCTTGCTGGAGAGGAGGTGACATTGCGTGTTGATGGCGAGCATGATGATGATGGCCGATGATACTCTCCCTCGACATTTATCACTTAGTTTGTGTTTTAGGATGATTAATGTAATCAAGAGATTGTGAACTTCTTTAGTGTGTCTCACACTTCGTGAGACGGTTATTCATATGAGTTTGTAACAAACAGTTGTTCCACTTTTATGAATGATTTCTATTCGTGTTCATATCTTGTTTGATTATTTGTGAATTATCCTTGTTGTTTGAAACTAATTGATAATGTATGAACATTTGTAAAACATTAAAATGTCTTGTTTAAAAATACCCAACTTAATGATATTTCATTAATGAATAAAACCATTGTTTAAGTTCAAAGTTATTAGATAATATGTGAAAGTCATTCGATTTCTTTTCACATATAAATCATGCCTAAGTTCGGCGAAATAACTTGAACACCGTGTATTACTTGGATACAAAGTGTTTAATAAACTGTTAAAAGTATATACATATCCGATGTATTATGTTTTAACAAAAATGGTAATTATCATTAAAAGATTGTTTAAATGTGTAAAGTAAGTTTACCAAAGGAAACATGAATATGAAACTATTTTGATTTTATCAAAGTACTTCATCAATAAAAGGGTATAAATATAAAAGAGAATCAAATTACTATGATTTCATCAATAGGAATGAAATTCAACTTTATAAGAATGGCATAAAAGAAATTGTGGAATGCAAAGTGTTTTGAAACGTCAAAATACAAAGCATCACAATGTGATATTAGATATCAAAAAGGGGTTGAATAGAAGGCACCAAATAAATCGTTGTAGAGTATATGTAGAGACCATTAGCTTAGAAATAGTTAGCACTCAATTAGAATTAGTAAACCATTTGTTCGTGAAAGTTTTGGGGTTATTCGATATAACCAAAACAATAGCGAATAAGTCCTTGTAGAGTATTCATTAGAAACTTTGAATACGAAATCCATAGCCAAAACCAAAAGTAAAGCAAAACTTGTATTGCTTGGATTTTGGTGCATTCTTGAGAAAGCTCACTTCTAGTGATGTTTCTCAATTATGAAGCAAATGGAAAATAGTGTAAAACACGATGAGGATTCAAAACCCTACATCAGAGTGTTGAGAAGCGCAACGGACTATGTTCCTGAATGATTCTCGTCACAGAAGGAAAGAATCAATGATTTTGATCATTGTGTTTTTCCCTCCACTATTGTTTTTCACTACATAAAGTAGGATTCAAAATGTAAATCCATATCTTGTATGGAGACATTTGTGAACCACTTGTCATGATTTTTGAATATGACACACCTACGAACTACAAAGGAAATAATGGAAAACTAAATTATGAGAAATCCTAGAAGCAAACTTCCCTTGAGATTAGAAAGCAATTCATTGCTGAATCTCACAAGTAAAAGGAGTTACTTGGACTTTTCTCAAATGACTGCAAAGCCATAGTAGGAAAAAGGGGTGAATGACAAAAGCACAATTTGTCAGGTATTGGGCAAATCCAAGTGAATTTGATTCATGTGTGCTAAATGTCTAGTGGATTTAAAACTAGTAAAGTACTAGTATCTCATACTAAATCTCCAAGTTTGATATTTAATCAAAGGATTTTGAAGTTATTCAAATAGTAAGGAGATATGCAATTTGCATAAAATTGAGTGGGAGCTATAAAAGTCTTCCATAAACAATATGTGATTGACATATTTTAAGTGGGAGCAACATAAGACTCAAATTCAAATATGTAGGAACATAGTTTGAGTAAGAGTACTGACTCGTCCCAAATATGTTAGCAACATAGTTTGACTGGGAACTTATAGGAGTAATTATTAAGTAAGTTAAGGATGAAAGTGGAAATACTTATAAATAATGATTTATAAGATGTAGAAGTTGATAATAATTGTATTATGATATTATGTAGTGTTCCTTAAGAGACTCTGAAAGCTGTTTCAGAATAGAAGTTAATTAAGGAACTAGTCCTTAATGACTCAAATTAGGAATAGCATTAAGTTAAGACATCAATGGTTGAAAGAAAGAAAAGGATGATCATCATCCACTATGTTAAGACATAGGTTCTATCTTAGTAAACCATGATGACAACTTAGCATAATATGTGATCCAGTAAGGAAAGTTTGAAAGTGATGAAGTTCGAATGACAGAATGTTGAGCTAAGTTTGTCCATAGAGTCTAATAGAGAACTGTAGACATGTTTTTCCAAATCCATAAAGGATAACATATCTTAAAAGCATAAAGAGTTATGTTATAAGAGAATATGTTGGAAACTCCTGTAGATACCAATTAAAGTCAAGTAGGAAGCGAGGTGAACAAAACATCGAAAGTTGCACAGAGTGCACTAGTGTTTCGATGAATACATTTATAATAATAGATAAGGGTACCATCTAAAGTGTTGTATAATGTTATGGCGGGGTTAATTCGCTTTTAACGTAGAATGATGTGTCCCAGGGCACAGTGCCCATGAGAAAGCCCTCGAGGTTGATCTAACGTCACTGTAGGCTCCTGGAATCAGGCCTCGTTCTGCTGCCATAGCAACGATGCATTCACACAGATGCTATCATGTGATGATATAATATTAATGTCAATCAAAGTGACATTAGTAAGTTGCAAAAGATTTGGGACTATAAAATACGGACCCAAGACTCAACCTCTTCCATGAGCAAGCATGTTCTAGGTACCGGTTATATGGTACCAATAATTAAGAACAAATGCAGCTAGTGTATTTGTACTCTAGTGCAAGTGGGAGACTGTTGGAAATATGCCCTAGAGACAAATAGTAGTAAGGACTATTATCATATTTCATTTAGTTTATGATTAAGTTTTATATCATGCTATAACTGTATTGAGTGGAAACATCAATGCACGTGTGATATACAAATAACCAGGGGTTCCTAGTGAAACTCTAGTCACTGGTTCATTGGTCAACAGATGATCATGTTTCCTAATTATGTGGCATTTATTCCAGTTGGAAATGAGGTCATCTCATTCTGAGAATGAGATGATGAACCAATACCCAACCTAAACATCATGATTCGATCATGTCACGAAGTTCAAGTTATGATGATTAGAAATGGATCCTCGTAGACTATTCCTTAGACTGTGAGGCTATATCAATCACTGTCTCCCGAGAATGCTTAGATAGCATCAAATGCCATCTGGTAAAACGGTGGTTATAAAGGTGTGTTCAGGTATTCGGAGGAAACCGTAGAGGCAATATATGTCAAGAGCGGGATTTGTCCGTCCATGTGACGGGAAGATACTCAAGGGCCCACTCGGAGAGGTTATATCCAATAGCTGCACAGCGTGTGATTAGATCACGGGGATATCACTTGTCGGAACGAGTCAAATAGCATTGTTCAGTAACGAGATTGAACATGATATGGTGATGTCATTGATTAGGTCTCGGGCAATGCAAGTATCGAATGACAAAGGGAATAAGACATGACTGTCCCGGTTCAAACGACGAAAGATCTTCGTGGAACGCACAGGGGTCACATGGCCATCCAGGTCCCTCTATTGATCATTGGTGCGAGAGTGTACCGACCATGTCTAGAATATTCCCGAACCATGGGGTATCACGCTTAAGGGCTTGATGATGCTTAGAGAGTGTTTATAGGATCGGTAGAATCACCGAAGAAAAGAAGGGAGAAAACTGGAAGGGTTTCAGTAAGTCCGGAGGATGTCCGGAGTGGAGGTGGAAGGTGTTCCATGGCCACGGAGATTAGATAATATGTGAATGAATGTTAAATATTGATTTAATCATTTATTCATAATTATTTAATAAAGAGAAAATCAATTAAAAGGTCAAAGGCTTAACGGGCCAATTCCCGGAGGGGAGAGGGCCCATTAGGGAAAGGAGAGAGGGAGAAGGGGGCCAAGGGGGTGGCCGGCGCCCTAGTGGGCCATCCCCCCGCGTGGGGCCCATGGGGGTGGCCGGCGGTGCCACCCCTCCCCCCTCCTCTCCTTTAGTCCCACCCCGGGACTTGAGGGGAGGTAGTACCTCCCCTCCCCCTATATAAAGTGGGGTATTTGGCCTAGAAAATGCACCCAATAATCAATAAAGGTTTCCCCACTTTTGGGAGGACCTCTAATTGATATTTTCTCTCTCCCCCTATCTCTCTCTCTCGTGACCGTGGTCCCAAGTATGGACTGCGCGAGCAAGAGACATCTTCACTGTGGAGCGCCGTCGCGCTGCGGGATTCGGATCCGGGAGGTCTACTTCCTCAACTGCTACTGGATCGGGGAAGCGGGAGTCATCGTCAGGCATCGGACGTGTGTAACTCCCCGCGAGGTGTTGCACTTGAGGCACTCAAGTCGTTGGAGCCAGAAGAAGCGCAAGGACTTCATCACGACCTTGAGGTCGGCTTCGGATCGTCTACATCAACCACACTCTCCTGAGCGAACGCTTTTCGGTCTTCAAGGGTAAGTTCGCGAAAAGCCCCTCCCGTTACTGTATTACTAATAGATAGGTCCTGGCAGCTTCAGGGGTTCAGGGGCATAGAGTAAAATTTATTGTTTTTATGCGCGGAACCCCTACAAGATTCTCCCCCTCTAGAATTATTTCCCCATGGTGTCGGATTAGCGAGATACATGTTCCCGGTGGCTTATGGTCTAGAAGGAGTTGCTGCTTCCGCTGCATCGATGGAGCGAGGAGACGGAGGTTGTTCGGTGGACCAGACGTGTGTGTGATCACGGATGCGCTGCTGATTTGTGGTGCTGGACTTCCTCTCGATCTTGATATCGGCAAGCGAACGACTATATCATCCACGAGTCCAACCTCGTTACACTTTGTCGGTCTTCAATGGTATGTTCTCTATGGATGTATATCCATCTGTTGTTTGTATCTAGGTATATAGATCTTGGTGCTTAGTAGTTCCCATCGTAGGAAATTTTTTGTTTTCTATGCTGCGAACCCAACAGTGGTATCAGATCCTGATCTATGTGTAGATGCTTTGCGGGTAGAACACATAAGAGTATGTGGGCGATGATGATCATGTTATTGCATCTTATATGTATTTTGGATATTGGTGGCATTGTGGGATGAAGCGACCCGGACTAACTTTACATGTCCTCGCACATGAGACCTGTTCCACGCTTGACATGCAAGTGTTTTTTCATAAGTGGCTAGCGGGTGTCTGTCTCTCCTACTATAGTCAATATCTGATTTACAACGAGTTGCTAATAATTTGGTTATCATCGTTGTGGTTCCATGTTCATATGTAAGACCTGTTCTATCTTCGAAAGCCCTAAGCCACATAAAACTTGCAATTGATAAATTAGAAGCATCTAGTTTAGATTGTTGATGGGCTAGTGTCATTATATTGTAATGTTATAATCTAAAGTATATTTGATACTCTTGGAAATTATAGCATACCTAACGTGTAAATTCCATAGACCTTGGCCTTACACACAAATGAATGATAAAGATCATACCACGATGCATATGATAGAGATCAAGTGCACGAAGCATATAATGTTTTGTTTGCATCTTATATTGCTTTATGGCGTTTTAGTAGCATTATAAGATGATCCCTCATTTAGATATCAAAATAAAATGTGTTCTTTCTTAAGTATGCACCGTTAAGAAAATTCGTCGTTTCAAGACACCACGTGATGATCGGGTGTTTTTGACTCTACGCTTTCATACAACGGGTGTAAGACAGTTTTACACACGCGAGTACTAAGGTTCTTACTTGGCGAGCCTAGTATGTACAGACATGGTCTCGGAACACGGACCGAAAGGTTAAGTGTGTGTCATATGGTAGATATGATGCCCATATAGATGCTTATCTTTGAAGCTACACCGACTCACGTGATGATCGGACTAGGTGTAGTGGATTTGGTTCATGTAATCACCAAAAAGGCACGAGGGATATTGTTTTCGAGTGGGAGTTCATTCGTAATTTAGATTAGTTGAACTCGATCCATAAACTTAGTCTAAATAAATTTTACAAATTCTATTATAGATGGCACCATCTTCTTTTAATTTTAATGTGTTCATGGAGAAACAGAAAATTGTGAGGAATGGTAGCAACTTTACCAACTGGGCCTGAATCTGAGGATTCTCCTCACTGCTTGTAACAATTTTTTATGGTTAATTTTTTTCTTTTTCAAAGGATGTTGCGGCGAAGTAAAATAATATTTTGGTTTGTGTTTCTTAAATCAATTCTAACTATGTTGAAATTATTTTGACATATACAAAGAGACTAATTTCTCAAAACTACTTTAGGACTATTATTTGGATCTGTCTTTAAATTATCTTTTGGATGTGCTTTTAAATTTCTATTTGCTTCTCATTTGATTCCTTTCAAAGAAATCCTATTGGCCCATCCATGCACGTGCATGAGCTAGTCTGTGGCATATACGATATATATGTATATGCACATGCATGAGATAGTCTGTAGTCCATCTATAGCCCATGCATGGACCATGCATATGCACACTGTAGCATATATAGGTATATGAGAGACTTCTCTCTAGTTCTCTAGTTCTCTCTGTAGGCTCCAGCGTATATATACAAGTCGATGCATGCATGTAACACTTAGTGCGTCATACTCTTTATTTATTTATTTACTTATTTATTTATTTAATACCTTCTCTTCTTTCCTCGCCGATGCGCCAGCCCAGAAACCGATCATGTCTATTGTAACACCGCCCACTCTCAACCAAGTCATGAAATGTCGCGCGCCCTGCTCATCTTCTTCCCGCACGTACACACGAAACTCCAACCATTAAACATCATAATTGGTACTCCCTCGGATCCATATTAGTTGACTTGAATTTGTTTAGATTCGGATGTATCTAGCACTAAAATATGTCTAGATACATTCGAATCTAGACAAATTCAAGTAAAGTAATATAGGTCGGAGAGAGTACCAGAAACTGCTCCAGTAATTTTCGGCATTCATTCTCCTTTGATCACGTCGTACCATCCTCCTCATATCTATACAGGGCCAAAACGACGCTGCTGCTTCCGTTGTCTCCTTTTTCCATACCAGCCTAGTCTAGCTCCTCACACCAATCTCAGATATTTCCGATGGATCGCTACTAAACGTCGCTGGCGTTTTTGACGAGTCCGGCTACGGGAGGACGAGCTGCTGCTGCTACACCACGAACAAGAGGAGGAGCAGGGCCGATCCGTGGAACCAGTCGGACGAGCTGCTGCTGCTACACCATGAACAAGAGGAGGAGCATGGCCGATCCGTGGAACCAGAAGGACAAGCCACTGATCACCGCCGTTCCAACCTTGTTCACCGTCTTCCTTGGACGATCGTGTCGCGCTCGGTGAGCACCCGCAGTTTTCCTTGCACACACGAGTTAGAATAGGACATGGCTACCTCCTAGACATGGTTTTCGTCTGTAGTTCGCTAGTTAAAATCGGTGCCGGTAAACCGAATGCCGATCGATGGCATGCACGTGCGGAAAATCTTTTGCACCTCGGTTCGGATCAAGCTTCACATAGAAAACATCCCAAATATCTCCAGGGTCACAGGAGAACTATTAGATGCGAGTATGATGGACATTTATCGGTCTATTTTGAAAAGCTATGTATTCCAATACATCACGTACACATGCATATAGTCATGCTCGTGCATTGCATTTTCTAGTATGCTGCAGCTAGTTCGTGTTTGCCTAGTTGAATTCCTTGTATCACCGTGTACCAGTTGCCAACTGCTAGTTTGTGTACTGATCGTTAAAATTTTGCAGTAGAGTTTACAGGTTACATTCTTCCGATTGTATTGTTCTGCACTAGTTTACATCTGATTAGCTATATGGGGATTTTCTGGCCTTCGATTATTTTTGCCTTATATGTCTGGCAGTATTTAGCTGCTCGGGTTATAATAAGTAGATCAAGTCCTAGTTAGTATTATATGCTAGTCACAATTGTAGATTAGATTAGTTATAGAATCTAGTTATGGTCGTTGCCCATCGTGTTAGATGTTGTTTCTGGATGTAACTATTTTTCTAGCATGCTCATGTAGTAGGTGCGCTAATCCATGTTGCTATCGGTATCGTTTTTCTTTGGTTCATATCTGTTGCACTGTAGATGTTCTCTCGTTATTTGCATGCGTAAGCTATTCTAATACTTGTTTAGATCAGTTGTTTTACTATTGCATATGTATCGTACAGTAACTATCTGCATGCCACTGTTATTTCATGTGTGTGCCTGGTAATATGTCTAGCTACAATATAGTGTAGTCACATGGCATGTTATATCTATGCCACTTATATTGGCTATATCAAAAGTATATTATTTTGCTAATATATTAATATTAGTCGAGAACAGTAGACCGGTTCCTACACCGAACTGTCCGAACCTTGTCAGCCTGTTTGGATCTTTTTATTTGGATCTTTCTATTTGAATTTTATTTGTGGAATACTGGAATTTGTATTTATGGGTGGTTCATTGTTATAACACGTAGGGAGTGACGGGTTTGAGCAGGATCAAGATTTCGAGGAAGAACACTTTCACGGCAACGAAGGCATGCCCCTTTCATAATTATCCCATGTTTTACAAGTGCATGTTATTATTGTTTTACAAATATTACTGCTATTTTGGTTACCCACATACCTTGATATACCTGTCGCCATACACAACCCTGAGTAGAGATTATATATTAATCTTGTAGAGTAGAATTGCTTAGCCCTGCTAAATAATATTTAGGATCCTTGATCTCCCCTCTTCGAAGGAATTGGATGACCTTCAGGTCACATATATACTTTTTGAAACTTGGTGAGCTCGCTGAGCTAGACGTTGTTGCTCCCTTCTACTCTATGCTACTTTGGATGAAACTTACCATCTAAACACTGGCACGGGCGATAGCTGGATCAAAGGAAGGAGCGATTGGCTGCCCTTCACTAGTTGAAGCGGGCAATCCGTCCCGTTCCGCATGAGGGTCTAATAATTCTTGGATTTGAAGATTGTGACCAAAGTACAACCACATGCTATAATGGGCACTGACTTGGTCAAGTAAGTTAGTCAGCCTTAGGTGTCGATGTCGCCGTATTATTGATGAGGTGTCTGCCTACGGGGGAACCTCCGGCATAGATGGGACCGGTTTGGGGACATACTCTCAGTTCCGTGCGCCATACCCGGTGGGCATGTTACATCTTTGGGGGATCTAGCTAAAAGACCTCGTCACAATCCCTCTCTCGATACACCAATTGGTGTGTATTAAACCAGCGACGGCTGGTGGGTGTCAAGACGGGATTGTGTTGTGTGGGAAAAGTATACAACCTCTGCAGAGTTTAAACTATTCGAATAGCCGTGTCCATGGTCATGGACGACACATGAATCTTTCTTTACATACGGAACCTGTCTTGCTACTTCCCTCTTTGCCCCTATCCTTATCCTAGGATCTATGAACTGTGTGAGTTGTCGTGGTCAATCACACTATTGAGAAATATCACGTTGATGATAAACATGGTTTTGTCTGAAACTGCTTTTATCAAAACTATTACCATATTGCAAATAAAATTGGCTTTATGCAAAAGAACCATATAACCTCCACATAAAGCCACATGTAGATATTATAAATTTTGCATAAGGGGTATGTTGAGTACGTCATGTACTCATGGTAATACTTTTGTTGATACTTCAGAGTACTATGGAGAAGGAGATGACTATGACTATTATGACGATGCTGATGAGTGAGGCATCGTGGACTACATCGACTGCCTATGGCTGAGATGGAGTCACTACGCGTTTATATTTCCGCTGTGCTTTCTGGATGTAATAAATGTTACTAGATATTTTACTATGTTGTTATCCAGACTTTGTAATAAATTACTTTTGTACATCTGCAATGATATACATTTCGCTGTGTCGTGAACATTGATATTGGGATTGACGAATAAACACGGGGGGTCTGGAAGTTAAGTTCCGGTCCTCACACTGCTGCACAAAAGCAATATGTGATAGAAGCGCCGCTAGGCCCCCCACTAGCTCCTGATGCCCCTGACAAAGAAAAGAATGTCTATTTGACTCGTCAGGAGGACAACAATATGGTTCATTGCGGCATATTGTATGGGCTAGAGCTAGAACTTCAAAAGCGTTTCGAAAATGGCAATGTCTTTGATACCATGGGTGAATTGAAAATGATTTTCGATACCCATGCTGCCGTAGAGAGTAATGATGCTTCAGAAAAGTTCTTTAGCTGCATGATGGAAGAGAACAACTCCGTTAGTGAGCACGTACTCAAAATGTCTGGGTATGTCGACAAGCTTGTGTCCTTGGAAATAATGATTCCCATTGACATAGGCATACATCGTGTTCTCCAATCTCTGCCACCTAGCTACAAGAGCTTTGTGATGAACTATAACATGCAGGGCATGAAGAAGTCTCTCCCCGAGCTACTGTTAATGCTTAAGACTGCTGAAGTGGAGATCAAGAAAGAACATCAAGTGTTGATGATTAATAAGACCACTGGTTTCAAGAAAGACAAGAAGGGTAAACAGAAGGGAAAGAAGGCCGACAAATCTGTTGCTGCGCTCGAAAAGAAATCCTGAGCTAGCCCTAAGTCTAATCCGAGTGCTATTATTGCAAGGGGACTAGCCATTGGAAGCGAAACTGCCCCAAGTATTTGGCGGACAAGAAGGTCGGCAAGGCAAACAAAGGTATATGTGATATACATGTTATTGATGTGTACTTGACTATTACTCGCAGTAGCACCTGGGTATTTGATACTGGTTCAGTTGCTAATATATGTAACTTGAATCAGGGGCTACAGAACAAGCGATAGCTAGCAAGGGATGAGGTCATGATGCGTGTCGGCAATAGATCAAGAGTTGATGTGATCGCTGTTGGAACGCTGCCTCTCCATCTGCTGTCGGGATTAGTTATAAATCTGAATAATTGTTATTTGGTACCTGCACTAAGCATGAACATTGTATCTGGATCGTGTTTATTGCGAAGTGGTTATTCGTTTAAATCTGAAAAATATAGTTGTTCGATTTATATGGATAATATCTTTTATGGTCATACACCTGTGATGAATGGTTTATTTCTGTTGAATCTCGATAGTAGTGATACACATATTCATAATGTTGATGGCTAAAGGATTAAGCTTGATAATGATATCTCTGCATATATGTGGCACTATTGTCTAGGTCATATTGACGTAAAACACATGAAGAAGCTCCATTCTAATGGACTTTTGGAATCACTTGATTATGAATCATTTGATACATGCGAGTCATGCCTTATGGGCAAGATGACTAGAACCCTGTTTTCTGGTACAATGGAGCGGGTGACAGATTTGTTGGAAATCGTACATATTGATGTATGTGGTCTAATGAGTGTGTCGACGCGGGGTGGATATCGTTATTTTGTTACTTTCGCTGATGATTTAAGTAGATATGGGTATATCTATATGATGAAACACAAGTCTGAAACCTTTGAAAAGTTTAAGGAATTTCAGAGTGAAGTGGAAAATCATTATAATAGAAAGATTAAATTTCTGTGGTTCGACCATGGAGGTGAGTATCTAAGTTACGAGTTTAGCACACACATGAGAGAGTGTGGAATAGTTTCACAACCCACGCCTACTAGAACACCACAACGTAATGGTGTACCGGAGCGTCATATACCTTATTGGATATGGTTCGATCTATGATGTCTCTGACTTACTTGCTACTTTCATTTTGGGGTTATGCACTGGAAACAACTGCATTCACTTTAAATTAGGTACCATATAGATCCGTTGAAAAGACACTGTATGAATTGTGGTTTGGAAACAAACCAAAGCTGTCATTTCTTAAAGTTTGAGGATGCGATGTTTATGTGAAGAAACTTCAGCCTGATAAACTCGAACCCAAAGCAGAAAAATGCGTCTTAATAGGATACCCTAAAGAAACAATTGGGTATTCCTTCTATCACAGATCCGAGGGCAAGGTTTTCGTTGCCAAGAATGGATCCTTTCTAGAGAAAGAGTTTCTCGTGAAAGGTGTGAGTAGTCGGAAGGTAGAACTCGAAGAGGTTATTGAACCTTCTATTCATGAAATAGTGAGTGATGCAGCACCAGAAAGTGTTCCGGAGTTAACTTCACCGAATAAAGAAGTAACTAATGATAGTGACCATGAAACTCCAAAAGAAGACACTACCGAACCTCGCAGGTCAAGCAAGACACGTGCAGCTCCTGAACTATACGAAAATTCTGTCGTGAATTTCATGGTAGATGAAATTGATGACCCTATGACATATGAAGAAGCGATGATGAGCCCGGATTCCAACAAATGGCAAGCCATGAAATCCGAGATGGGATACATGTACAAAAACTAGGTTTAGACCTTGGCGGACTTACCTCACGACCGAAAGGCTGTTGAGAATAAATGGATTTTCAAGAAGAAAATTGATGCTGATGGTAATATGACCATCTATAAAGCTCGACTTGTCGCAAAGGGGTTTCGACAAATTCAAGGAGTTAACTATGATGAGACTTTCTCTCGATTATGTTAGCAATTGTTGCATATTTCGATTATGAAATATGGCAGATGGATGTCAAAACTACGTTCCTCAATGATAATATTGAAGAAGAGTTGTATATGATACAACCAAAGGGTTTTGTCGATCCTAAGGATGCTGACAAGGTATGCAAGCTTCAGCGATCCATCTATGTATGGAAGCAAGCATCCCGGAGTTGGAATCTCCGCATTGATGAGGTGATCAAAGAGTTTGGATTTGTCCAAACTTATGGAGAGGCTTGTATTTACAAGAAAGTGAGTGGGAGCAATGTGGCATTTCTAATATTATATGTGGATGACATATTGGAAATGATATAGATCTTTTAAATAGTGTTAAAAGTTATCTAAACAACAATTTTTTTATGAAGGGCCTTGGTGAAGCATCATACATATTATGCATTAAGATCTATAGAGATAGATCAAGACGCCTAATTGGGCTATCACAAAGTACATACCTTGATAATATTTTAAAGAAGTTTAAAATGGACGGAAGTAAGAAGAGGTTCTTACCTAAAAGTTGCAAGGCAAGATATTGAGTAAGACTCAAAGTCCGGCTATGGCGGAAGAAAGAGAGATAATGGATAAGATCCGCTATGCCTCAGCCATAGGCTCAATAAGGTATGTCGTGCTATGTACAAGACCGGATATGGCACATGTTATTAGTTTGACTAGTAGGTACCAATCTGATCTAGGTTCGGAACACTGGATAATGGTCAAGAATATCCTTAAGTGCTTAATAAGAACTAAGGAAATGTTTATTGTATATGGAGGTGAAGAAGAGCTGGTCGCTAAATGTTATGTCGGCGCTAGATTTGACACAGATCCGAATGACTCTAAGTCTCAATCCGGATACATATTTCTCATGAATGGAGCAGCAGTTAGTTGGAGGAGCTCCAAACAACCTGTGGTGGCGGGATCAACAACGGAGGCGGAATATGTTGCTGCTTCAGAAGCGACACAGGAAGCGGTTTGGATGAACTAGGTGTGGTTCCTAGTGTGTTGGACCCAATGGTGATCTATTGTAACAACAATGGATCCATAGCCAATGCCAAGGAACCAAGGCCTCACTAGAATTCCAAGCATATTAAGCGACGGTTTCACTCCATCCGCGAGCATGTCAAGGACGGAGATATAAAGATTTGTAAAGTACACACATATCTGAATGTAGAAGATTCATTGACTAAAGTTCTCCCTAGGGCAAAACATGATCAACACCAGAACTCCATGGGTGTTAGATTTATCACTATGTAAACTAGATTATTGTCTCTAGTGCAAGTGGGAGACTGAAGGGAATATGTCCTGAGAGGCAATAATAAAGTTGTTATTGTCGTATTCCAAGTATACGATAGATGTTTATTTTGCATGCTATAATTGTATTGATTGGAAATGTTAATACATGTGTGTTTAATAACAAATAAAGGGTTCCTAGTAATGCCTCTCATATAAACTAGCTCATTGATTAACAAGATGATCAAGGTTTCCTGATCATGGACATTGGATGTTGTTAATAACAAGGTCACAACATTGGTGGAATGATGTTATGAACATTCATCCGAAGTATAGCAATATGATCAAAGTCATTGTGTTTAAATTGCTATAACATCATACAAAGTAATTCTACTCCTTAGACCATGAGATCATGTCAATCATTAAGAGTAGAAGAGTAGCTTGATAACATCAAACATCACACCATAACAGGGTGACTATAAAGGTGGGTTCAAATACTCCAAAGGTGTTATGTAGAGGCTCATGAATCAAGAGTGGGATTTGTCCACCCTGATGACAGATATATATACTCTAGGCCCTCTCGGCGATACCACATTGAGATAGCTTGCAAGCAAGTGATGCGATCACTAGAATGTTATATCACGGGAACGAGAAAAGAGTGCATGTCGGTAACAAGATCAAACTAGGTATGGAGATAATAATGATCGAATCTCGGACATGTAATATATCATGAGACAAAGGGATTTAGTTACTTACGTTAAAGATTCTCATGATCACATAAGTCATCATTGAATGTGTAGAAGTCAGTATGGATCTCTAGGTCCCGCTACTGGTTATTGATCGGAGAAGGGTCTTGATCATGTCTGCATTATTCGCGAATTGTAGGGTGACACGCTTAAGGGATACCAACACCATTTGGATCAAATATGTTCCAGCGAAAATAATTGCAAAGTGCTAGAATTATTTCAATGGATACTAGAATTGTTTCGAGTGAAATTGTTGAAATTGGTTCTGCATGTAATATTGAAATGTTGCAGGATGTTTTATGTGAATGTTTGTTAATTAAACTAATTAACAAAACTCTGAATAAAATAAATAAAAGAGTTTTATTAAAAGAGATTTGCATTAAATTTGGTGGAAATTTAATGGAGATGAATGGAATTTTGAGGTAAAGGGAAATTGATGTCAGTGGGAGCTCCACCACATGAATGAGGGAAGAGGTGGGGGCACATCCATGGCCGCCGCCAATGTGAGGGGCTGCCCCCTCTCCCTATAAAAGCCCCCCACTCCCTCCTCTCATCTCACACCTCCTCGTGAAGGATCTCTCTCCCCCTCTAGAATTATTTCCCCATGGTATCGGATTAACGAGATACATGTTCCTAGTGGCTTTTCATCTAGAAGGAGTTGCTGCTTCCGCTGCATCGCTGGAGCAAGGAGGCGGAGGTTGTTCGATGGACTGGGTGTGTGTGCGATCATGAATGCGTTGCTGATTTGCGGTGCTGGACTTCCTCTCGATCTTGAGATCGTCAAGCGAATGACTACATCATTGATACGTTGCAAACATATCTATAATTTTTGATGTTCCATGCTTGTTTTATATCTACTTTCTTATGTTTTGTCCACACTTTGGAGTACTTTTACACATTTTTTAGAACTAACCTATTAACAAGATGCCATAGTGCCAGTTGCTTGTTTTCTTCTGTTTTTGGTTCCAGAAAAGCCAGAAAATAAATATTCTCAGATTTGGATCGGACAAAAGCCAAAGTCGATATTTTACCAGAAGACTCACGGAGCCAGAAGACGAGACGAAGAGGGGCCAGGGGCTGGCCACACCATGTGGTGGCACGGGTCCCCCTGGCCGCCCCACCAGGTTGTGTGGGCCCCTGGTCTACCCTCTGACATCGCCCTTTCGCCTATAAGAAGCCTCTGATGCAGAAACCCTAAATAATCCAGCCTCCAGCCACGAAAAGTTCTGTAGTGCCGCCGCCACCAAAGGGGAGATTCGGGGGATAGAAAGTCTCTGTTCCGGCACCCTGCCGGGATGGGGAAGTGCCCTCGGAGCCATCTCTATCGATCTCCACCACCATCTCCATCGCCATTGCTAATTCCCATGATGATGAGGGAGTAGTTCTTCCTCGAGGCTAAGGGATCTACCAGTAGCTATGTGTTCATCTCTCTCTCTATGCATGATCTTATTGAGATCATGAGCTTGTAATCTATAGATCTATTCTGCTACTCAAGTACTTCAATGAATCTCTGCTTATCCCCATGTGTGTGAAGTTGACAGTGTGCACACCGTGTGGCACTTTGGCTAAGGTTACTTAAATACTTGTTATGAGTTATATTTTGAGTTGGATGTCTCTATGAAATTGTGGTGTTTGTTGGAACCATCTAGATCTCAAGGTGACAGTGTGGGGTTATCTAGATGGGGAAAGCGGACTTTGAGGTGTGCTGTTATAGCCCTACCATGGATTAGAGTGTCCAACCGGAGAGTAGTTCAGAGTAGTATCTTGAAGAGAAGATATTTATATGAGAGTGTTCACTAGCGAAAGTATGATCCCTAGGCCTTGTTTCTAAGCATTGAAACACCGTTTGCAACTAGATCTGTTACATGTTTGCTTGCTGCCATCTTTATTTCAGTTTGCCTTTAATCTCTTCCACGCCATCAAGCTATTTTCTGGCACCGTTATCACTTATAATTATCCATACCACTTGTATTTCACTATCTCTTCGCCGAACTAGTACACCTATACACCTGACAAGTGTATTGGGTGTGTTGGGGACACAAGAGACTTCGTGTATCTTGATTGCAGGGTTGCTTGAGAGGGATACCTTTGACCACTTCCTCCCTGAGTTTGATAAACCTTGGGTAATCCACTTAAGGGAAACTTGCTGCTGTTCTACAAACCTCTGCATTTAGAGGCCCAACAACTGTCTACAAGAATAGAAGTGCGTAGACATCAAGCTATTTTCTGGTGCCGTTGCCGGGGAGGTAAGGTAAAAGGTACTCACATCCTCCGGTGTGAGTGCTCGAAGTTATTTCCTTTAGATTCTGCAATTTTGTCTTTTTGTTTCTTGTTTTCACTAGTTAGGTTTAATGGAAAACAACAAGAAAATTAGAGAGCTTTATAGTATTTATCTTGAGTTAGGACATGAAGTGTTTGAAGAGAAAATTAAAAAACCTATGGAACTTTATTTGCATGCTAATAGCAATGTTATTAGTATGAATTCTTTGCACACCATTATTGCTAATGCTATGGAAAAGTCTAATCTTGGGGAAGCTGGTTTTGATGAGCATGATATTTTTAGTCCCCCAAGCACGGAGGAGAAAATTTACTTTGATGATACTATACCTCTGATATATGATGATTAAAATGATGAGTATGATTTTTCACTCCACCTACTATTGAGGAGAAAATTAATTATGATTACAATATGCCTCCTATATTTGATGATTATGGTGATGAGAATAATAATGATAGCTATTTTGTTGAATTTTCTCCCACTACAATTAATAAGAATGACTATGTTTATGTGGGGAGTATTAATTCTTTTATGCATGTGGCTCATGATAAGAATGTTTTATGTGATATGTATATTGTTAATTTTATTAATGATGCTACTGAAAGTTATTATGAGAGAGGGAAACATGGTTTTATGTATCTCAACAACATTAAGTTTTCCCTCTTTATGTTGAAAGTTTTGAAGTTGCACTTGTTTTGCTTTCCTATGCTTGTTGCTTTGTGCTTTCATGACTTGTTTCTTTACAAGATTCCTATGCATAGGAAGTGGGTTAGACTTAAATGTGCTTTGAATTTGCTTCTTGATGCTCTCTTTTACTTTACTCATATTTCTTACGTGAGCATCTTCTCAAACTATCATGCCTAACTTAAAGGCGTTAAAGAAAAGTACTTATTGGGAGATAACCCAAAAGTTTTAGTTGAGTCTTGGAATTTATTGCTTTAGTAATAACCTCTCCTTATCATTTTTGTGTGGTTTTTGTGGCAAGAGTAACCTCTAATGAGGGAGAAGTAATGCTTGGGTAAGTTGTTGTCCCGAAACATATTTTTGTGCTTCGCTGTAAAAATTCGTGAAAAATGTTTGTACGTCGGTTTGAGCTGTAATTTTTTATGCTTCTGACCCAGGTTGTTATCCAACTTTCGTTAGTTCAACACTTTTCGATTTGAGCAATAGAAGGTCTTCGAAATAATTGGTTTTTACCTGCTAGTCTGTTTTGACAGATTTCTGCCATTATTTGCATTTACCTCTTAATCTCTTTCTCTTTGAGTTCTCTTTGATCATTTGAACTTTTTAGAGGAAGTACTACAGTAGATTTTGTTTTAATGGAAGTTTTATTTGTGTTGGAACTGAACCAAAAGACTTATTATCTTGAGTACACTAATGTTGCTAATGAAGATTGTGTGAAGTTTTGTATGAAGGAAACTTTTAAGTGTAGGGAAGAGTAATGTGATAAGATGAAGAATGGACAAAATCTCAAGCTTGGGGATGCCACCCCGTGTCACCCCAAGGAATATTCAAGAAGTACAAGCGTCAAAGCTTGGGGATGCCCAAGGCATCCCCTTCTTCATCAATAAAAATCTCAGGTTTCTTCCAAACACTTCATTTTTATTGTTTCATGTACAGTTGTGTTGTTCTTGGAGCGTCTTAGTTTTCGTTTTTAGTTTTCTTTTGATTTGTTTGCTTGAATAAATTGGTTGGATTCTAGCACATATCTTTTGGAGAGAGACACACCTCGTTATTCATTGCCTAGAACACTCTAATTTTTTGCTAGCACTATGTTTAGCCTTAGTTTTCTTGTGCTTTCAGCTTAGAACTTTTTAGTTCTTCTTTGTGAATTTGTGAGACAAGCTCACTGATCTTTATTTGTTATTATCGTTGTGAGTTCTTTCAAATAAGTTGGTTTGGATTGGAAAAGAGTAGGAAAAGTTCATGCTTAAGTGGTAAAAAAGAAGCTTGTTTTTGACTGTGGCCTATGCTTTATCATGTCAAGCTTGATATTGTTTTGGCTTTATGCTTAGTGATTATTGCTGTACCATGACTTGTTATACACAATTGAGATTGCTTAATGTGCCTTGAAAGAATCATGCGTTGTTTTAGCATATAAAAGCATAATATTGTGGTATTCTCCTTTAATGCTTTATTTGGGTAGACTTGGCGCATGCTCACACCATGTTAAGACTATACCAACTCACCATAGCCTCTATGATCATTTAGTTTTTGTCTTGTAATATCACTTTATGCTTTAATTAATAATGTTTTGTTGCTTTGCATGATTATGGCCATTATTGCTCTCTTAGTTGGTCGCTCCCAGTCTTTTGCTAGCCTCCATAACCAAGTATGAGTTCCACTCATGCATCCAACTCCAAATAAAACCAAGTTATTCCAAAGAGTCCACCATACCTACCTATTAGCATTTTCTATTCCAAGTATATTCATGTTTTTATCTACCTTCGAAATTAAACGTGTTATGAGAAAACTAGTGATTAAAGCTCTCACAAACTTGATGGCACACTTTATTTTCTTGCACTTAATAATCTTGAACCATTGTGTCCATCTTTGTTGCGTATATGCTTGCACTTTATGAGTTGAAGTTAGCAGAACCATGTATCATGGGGAACGCTTTCAACATTGCACTTATTATTCCATTGATATCATGATTATTTTGCTTATGGATCCCGGCGGTGTGAAATAAAAGGGGAACTTGTAAGATCATGGAGTTTGTATGTGTGTTAGAGAAACGCCTGGGACGCTAGCCTAAGCCATGCCTAATCATGGTGGAAACTTGCAGCATAACCATAATGATCACTCTATGAAGCATCCTCAATAAAAACCTATGCAAATAGCAAATAAAAAGATCGCTGAGATGCTCATTGTCTGCTTGCCTTGTTATTTTGATTATGGGATAGCTCCTGTATCATGTGCAAGGGGTACCCCGTTGGCGGTTCTCTATGATACATATGTACTTACAATGACAAGAGCTTACTTGTGACTGAAGTTGAGTAGCATGAGGTTCGGTACTCGTAAGTAAGGGGCATGATATTTCAACTTATAACTTGTCAAACATATCCTCTTAGTTGTGTCACTTTAACCTTAATCACCTAAAGATTCTTATGATAGGGGCAATGAGAGCTGAAAGCTAATAAGTACCATAATTTTTGGAAGCTCTTTATGAGACTTGAATCCCTGCTTCCTTTGTATGAAGGCCTTTCTTCCACTTTTATATTGAGTCTCCACCTTCTATCTTTATGCACCAATTAGGAGAGCATAGTTGTCATTCTTAGTTTAATGTGCATTGTCCCAAAACTTGTTGATTGATTCATAACTTTGATATTGCTTGTTCTTGAACTATTTGTATCTAGTCACCCTTATGAACTTTGAAGGTGTCCTATGCATTTATGTTTTGCTACACTAGAAGGGACAAGCTGAATACCATTCTCATTTATGTGAAACAAACAAACGTCTTTCAAAGCATTGTTATTCATGAATCTTTTGTTTGTACCTTTTCGTGTTATGACATAGTTGTTATGTCTTATTGTTAGAACTATATCTTTCATGCTATGTTAAAGTACTATGATCCCATCTATCAATGTTTTACAAATACCTTGATCAAGATTATGATGGTGCATGTCACCTCAAAATTTATTCTTTTCTTTTTATCACTTACCTACTCGAGGACGAGCAGGAGTTAAGCTTGGGGGTGTTGATACATTGCAAACGTATCTATAATTTTTGATGTTCCATGCTTGTTTTATATCTACTTTCTTATGTTTTGTCCACACTTTGGAGTACTTTTACACATTTTCTAGAACTAACCTATTAACAAGATGCCACAGTGCCAGTTGTCTGTTTTCTTCTGTTTTTGGTTCTAGAAAATCCAGAAAATGAATATTCTTGTAATTGGACCAGACAAAAGCCAAAGTCGATATTTTACAAGAAGACTCACGGAGCCAGAAGACGAGACGAAGAGGGTCCAGGGGTTGGCCACACCATGTGGTGGCACGGGTCCCCTGGCTGCGCCACCAGGTGGTGTGGGCCCCTGGTCCACCCTCTGACATCGCCCTTTCGCCTATAAGAAGCCTCCGATGGAGAAACCCTAAATAATCCAGCATCCAGCTATGAAAAGTTCGGCAGCACCGCCGCCACCAAAGGGGAGATTCGGGGGACAGAAAGTCTCTATTCTAGCACCCTGTCGGGACAGGAAAGTGCCCCCGGAGCCATCTCCATCGATCTCCTCCACCAATTCCATCGCCGTTGCTGATTCCCATGATGATGAGGGAGTAGTTCTTCCTCGAGGCTAAGGGCTCTACCGGTAGCTATGTGTTCATCTCTCTCTCTCTCTATACATGATCTTATTGCGATCATGAACTTGTAATCTATAGATCTATTCTGCTACTCAAGTACTTCAATGAATCTCTGCTTATCCCCACATGTGTGAAGTTGACAGTGTGCACACGGTGTCACACTTTGGCTGAGGTTACATAAATACTTGTTATGAGTTATATTTTGAGTTGGATGTCTCTATAAAATTGTGGTGTTTGTTGGAATCATCTAGATCTCAAGGTGACAGTGTGGGGTTATCTAGATGGGGAAAGCGAACTTTGAGGTGTGCTGTTATAGCCCTACCATGGATTAGAGTGTCCAACCGGAGAGTAGTTCAGAGTAGTATCATGAAGAGAAGATACTTATATGAGAGTGTTCACTAGCGAAAGTATGATCCCTAGGCCTTGTTTCTAAGCATTGAAACACCATTTGCAACTAGATCTGCTACATGTTTGCTTGCTGCCATCTTTATTTCAGTTTTCCTTTAGTCTCTTCCACGCCATCAAGCTATTTTCTAGCACCGTTACCACTTATAATTATCCATACCACTTGTATTTCACTATCTCTTTGCCGAACTAGTACACCTATACACCTGACAAGTGTATTGGGTTTTTTGTGGACACAAGAGACATCTTGTATCTTGATTGTAGGGTTGCTTGAGAGGGATACCTTTGACCACTTCATCCCTGAGTTCGATAAACCTTGGGTAATCCACTTAAGGGAAACTTGCTGTTGTTCTACAAACCTCTGCACTTGGAGGCCCAACAACTGTCTACAAGAATAGAAGCGCGTAGACATCAATCATCCATGAGTCCAATCTCGTTACACTTTGTCGGTCTTCAAGGGTATGTTCTCTATGGATGTATATCCATCCGTTGTTTTTGTCTAGGTAGATAGATCTTGGTGCTTAGTAGTTCTCATTGTAGGAAAAAAATTGTTTACTATGTTGCGAACCCAACAGGCCGGCACCCGGGTGGGCCTCCCAATATTCGTCACACTGGCCCTTGACTGATGTGCACGCTCAGTGCGACCGCATGGATGTCTGCTGTTGTTTTCTTGTCGGGCTGGTGGTCACTGTTCTCTTCTACATCATCCTGCAGACATTCGTTTTCTTCAACAAGCATGTGCAGAATTAAATTTGATCCATGATGTGCTAGTACCACTTAACAGTATCTCAAATAAGATAGATTTGGGCTAGCAATTTCAGCATCTGATCCACATGTGCAAGTACCACAAGGAAGAGTACCTCAATATGCGAGGCTAGAGCAGCAATTTCAGAAGAACATCAATCCACAATAGTGGTGATGTATGCATGCACGCGACAAGCGAGTGTGCGACGCCATGGCGACGGTAGCCGGCTTCATCCTCTATCGCATTTGGTGATGCTACTTTGGCACGCTCCCATCGCATCAGGCCTGCGAAGGTGCAACCACTTTGGACGCTAGTCTTGACGGAGGTCCGATCTGCAGGAGGTCCTCGACGCAGGTCTGATCTGCTTGCCTCTGGCATTTCACGACGGCGCAGGAATCACACGGGACTAGGGGAGGAGTGGACGGCGGTGTGGCAAAGCAAGAGGGTTAGAGGCCGATGATCAAGAGGAAGAGTGGATATTCATGGGGAAACAATTTGAGCGGAGATTGGTGAAAAAGACTCTTAGAAGTGAGGTCCACGTGTCAGTGAGGTAGTCTGCAATCCTGGTTGGGGTCCTAGCTATCTTGGTTTGGCAAACAGGTCCAAGGTTTAAAATATACCAGGATTGACAAGTTCAGAGTACCAATTTTTAGGATTGGAAGTTCGGGGTTCAATTTAGCTTTTGTGTATGAGTTCGAGGTTTGTTTTGGACTTTCCCTTTGAAATTAGAGCAAGATTTAGAGAGTATATTATCAGAAAATGATCATAAAAGGTAGACATATTTAGGACATATCATGCACGAGCATGCACAAATGTTTATAGACATCCATCTAGCTACACATATTCAGAATTGATCTTCACCAAAATACACATATGTGATGACCCAGCATACCACTCCATGTAGTAGTACGTAAGTCGTAGACATAATATTCTCGGAAACCTTGTTCCATAAATATTACCTTCCTCAATAGAAATTTCATGGGTCCACATATCATACATGATTATTATTACAAACCAAAATTAGTGTTCACAACGAGGTCCTCCTCACTCGAGGATAGCTGAGCAATTTGACTTAGTATGGTTACAACTTAAGAACGATAAGAAGCAAACTAATTTACATGTTGGAAGCTCAACAACTTATTTATTAAGTTTTTATGTTGCTGAACTCAACTGAGATACTTCTACTACTGCCGAAAACTACTCTAAATCCTCCTCTCCAACTCCGTAGCAGATAATATAGTCTATGACCTCCACTCCTCCAAAGAGATCTGGCTCCTTGTAGAAGACATTGTCTTGATCTTCAGTAGCATTCAGAGCAGACTCCTCTTGGTCTTCAGAGTCTAAATAGGGGATCAAAGGAAAGGGTGAGTAATAGCGTTACCCAGCAAGTTCATTTTTGTACGGTGGGAAGTTTGATGCACTAGCTACATCCACAGATCATATGTCGTAGGCTTAATGCAGTTTTTGTAAACATTTTTCTAAAAGGATTCTTTTATTATGAAAACTATGTCTGTAAACCTTCATAAGTTTACTATACCTTCATGGAGCTCCTTTTCTACCGCGTTCACAGTTCCTTCCCGGAACAAGGAGTAACATGTCACAATTTTATACACTCTAAAGAAGTGCATTGCTTTACCCATAAGAGATCAAAACCTTCTAGCACAACCGGACGTACCTTATCATCCACACTCTCTATAGTGTGGGCCCCAGTCGATGATCCAAGCAATCACTTCCCTTCTCAGCGATTCTACTTTCCCACCATTTTCTGCAAGTAGATCTACCCTTGGTACTCCGTGTTCCGGTAGACGTACCTCCGGTAGCCCCTTACAAACCATCATAGACACCAATACCATAGAATATTATGAGGTTACACCCATGTTCATGTAGTCTCGTGGACATACAACTAATGGTACGGTCATTTGTCAACATGCGAAAGGAAAAAGATCCAGCTAACTTTCCCATCCTATTCTAGATCTTATGGTTAACACATAATATACGACACTAGAATCACTCGTGATATTATTATTAAGTCCTAGATGAAACATTCGCATGCAAATGGAACCTCCACCAACCACATAGCATACCATGGTTCCCATTCGTAGGCATATTATATTATCACCACTCGGACCGATAATCAATAAGTCATATTATTATGAAAATAATATTGTTAGTCTTCTTTTTGAAATGCAAGTGATATCAATAATAGATTATAAATACTTGATAAAACATCATCAAAGGACATGTGCAAGTGATGAAATTTCCTTGCGATTGAGAGGTAATGAAGTCGGACACTTCGACTTGCTCCTGGACTTTTGTTTCTACAAAACATCATCATTTTCTGATAAGGACAGTGTTTAAAGAAGCAAATAATGTCTTTATGCATATTAATGTCATGCAAATGCTTAATTTTGAGTTATTACCCCTCTTTGTGTGTTTTACCCAATTTTGGGGTATTAAAAGGTATTTTCTTAATTATAAGTGAATAAAAGTTTTTTAAAAATAAATTTGAAATAATAATTACTTTTTCATATTAAAATAAATTCTAAATAGTTTTGAAAAGCTAAATAGAATTTATTTGGATTTATAAATGATAAAATAAAATACTTTCTTTTCTTTTATAAAAGAATTGGATTAAATAGCCCATTTTAAAGCCTCCTTTTTAATTAATGCCAATTTGGCTTAGAAATTCATAGTTAGTATTTTTCCAGGATGGTAAAATATTTCTATACTCAAAGTGATTTTTATTTATTTTTAGGATTTCTCCATGTTTTTAGGGCTTATTTTATGTAGATAAATATTATTTAATTTATTTCCCTTTTATTTCTTAAAATCAAACAGGCCTGGGCCCACTAGTCCACACAACCCACCTAGTTAGGCAAGACTTGCTCGGTCTAGTGACTAGGTCGGTCAAACCGACCCGACCTTCTACCCCTCGCGTCCTTGCCCTCTCTCATGCTCTCAGGACCCCAAGGTCGCCATCGTCTTCCCTACGAATTCCTATTGGCACCGGCTGCCCCGGATGCCGTCGTCAGTCATACATGATGCACCTCTCTCCCCTACTTCTTCTTGTCTAGCTCGATCTATGAATTGGGCTCTCGCACGACCGTTCCCAACCCTGTCCTGGTGCTAGGGTTTCGGCCTTCACCAACTCCGTTCATCGGTACACTATGATGGTCATGGGACAAATTGGTGGTGTTGTTGTGGTTGTTTTCCGCTTCCAAGCTTCATCAACACGGTGCTACTACCAGCGTGGCTTGGCGCATGTTGTAGTGCCTTGGCGCTCCTTGTGACGTTGAACCATGGTCACTGATGTCGCCATCTTGACCTCTATCTGCTTTCTCTTCTATGAACTAAGTGAGGACTACGAGTAATTTCCCCCTTCTCCTCTCCTTCTTCCTCTGTTCCGTTCCTACTTCCCTCTTTGGTTCAATAGCTTTCTTAAGATGCTGAGTTGAGCAAAAAAAATTCAATTCTCTAGGTAAATTAGTGTTCTAGCTTGTCCTTGTTAATACTGATGGCTTGAGGATGATGCTAGTGGCATGATCTAGAGCTTGGTTACTGAATTTTTTGTCTGTACATCTCTATCAATCTCTGTTAAACATAGTTTTAGTGCTATGTATTGCTCTATTTGCTAGCTAGATCCTCTGCTATAAGTATGTGTTTATGTAGCTTCTATATGATCTCATGATCTTATGATGTTTGTTGTTCAACAATGTGCTTGATAGTGTCAATATTCAGTAAATGGTGCATATGTTAGTGGATGTATGTATCTTTAGTTAACTATTTACCTGAACCTATAATGCATCTACTGAACCTTTGGTTCAGTAAATACTTGGATGTGGTTATTTTAAATTCCAACCATGAGTTGGAACATATTTTTCTTACTGATCTCTATCCAGAGAGAATTAAAATTTATTAATAATGATTCCTAGGCAACCTTGTTATAGGAAAATAATTTTAACTTATTGGTGATGATTTACAACATTGGTTGCATTATATTGTCATGTTGTAAACATGAAAGTGATGTATCCTAATTACCCCTAGCTATTTTTACTAGGAAAATGGTTTACAATCTAGTGGCTTCTGCTATTTGTTGTGCCACTAGAGTGCCTCCAATTGGAGTGTTCACAGTGGTATCCTATGATAGCATGATATGTTGGTAGGTTAGCTAAGTATGCTTAATGGATTCAGCTTTTTAAAAGGTTGTGTGAGCAAAGAAATCATTTAAAATGATCCTAGCCAATGATGCAGAAGCTGAGACCCCCTTTTCTTATTAAGAGAAGATGCTTAACTTGACTCAAATAATACACCCTGTGATGAATTTGCATACCATTTGTATGCAATTATCAGGTTGATACTTCTACCACCCATTCCTAGCTAAATGGATAAGGACATGGATATGGAATTTGTTTAGTATCAACATGTTATCTGCAAAGTGGACTAGCTTGGGCTTGGTGATTTGGTGGATAATCTAGTAGTTGATCCTGATCAGCCGCTATCCTAGTTCTTGTGACCTTCTCCTCCTTGCCTACTCCTAGCTCCTGATCTTGATAATCTGCTCCTCCTTGTACTACTGGACTGGTTCTGCTTAGGTGATTGTGGTGTTGATGATCTGGTGTGTTGGTGTTCTTGGTGTGTGGTGGTGGATAGAGATGTGGTATGGAAGTAGAGAATGAATTAGTGTCAACACCCGGATTTTTAATCCCAGATGCCTGTTATGTCATACATCGCGAGACATAACAGATTGGATATCACACTACATCATCCATTACAAACCATAAATAAGGTCTTACACAAATAAGGATCTCATGATCCAGTCTTAATACAACAAGCAGTGGAATAAATAATAAGTGTAGCGGTGGGGTCCATCTTTAGGGGCACAAGCAATGCTGACGAAGGCAGATAGTCCTAGTTATCATAGCCGTCCTGCTGGCCATCATCTTGGTATTCTCCTTCATAGTCTGGCCATAGGAATAGCCAGGGACAAAAGCCATGAGTACTCTTTAAGTACTCGCAAACTACCACTAACAAGTTGTATAGTTCTAGTGTAAATGCTAACTCCAAGTTTGACTATAAAGTTAAGTTTGAAACCTAAGCTGAGTTCAGAAACAAAGAAAGATAAAATAAAGTTCTAGAATCACTTAAGTTGGGAAGCTAGTGTCATAGTCACAACCCTGTTGTGGTCAAATCAAGATTCATCATTCATTTCACAAGTTATTTTGAAAACATCTGACAACGAAACAGTATGGCCACTCCAACTGTCCATAACCGCGGACGCGGCTATTCGAATAATTTGACACTCTGCAGAGGTGGTACACTTTCACCACAAGATTAGATACATCTGTCAGGGATAACCCTAAATCATCATACTTAGTATGAAGATAATCAAACATAACCTTTCCTTTACACACCCTAGTATAAGAACCTCTCCTATGAGCATGGCCTCCCAACCATGACCATCTGTTATCTTGGGCACTGCATAGGTGGACAACATTGAGAGGTAGCCTCAGCTCAAACCTCTCCCGTGAGGGAACTAATACTAATGCATATAAACTTCCGGCTAAGCCTTACCCAATTCAGGTATTGTGGTTGTACGGTAAATTTGGAATGGTATCGCATCTGAATCCAACCATCAGTTCTGTAAAAGGGTTAAGGCTCATGCCTCAATATTTTCATCATCATAAACCATTTGTGTTTCTCAACACATGTCAAAACATCTCAATATAATGACTCATCATTCCAAGGTTTTCATAATTCATTTTCACCAAGTGTTCCCATCTAAAGTGACTCGAGTTTTGATCTAGCTCTAAGCTACTAAGTTAAGAGTGTTCACTAAGGTGGAATGCTAAGATCAATCTCATGCCATACAATGACATCTAAGGTTATCTAGGTAGGTCAAGTTTTATACTCTTTATGCTACCTTCTCAACAAGTAAAGGACTTTGGTAAAGTAAAGAAAGTAAAGCTTGAAATTAAATCTTGGACTAGGTATAAATCCCAATGGTATCACCAAAGCATGCCTAATGCATTTGCTTAGGTTATCTAGCTTGCAAGGGTTAGCTTGCATTGTTAATGAGGGTTTGTTAAGCATAATGCTTGCAAGTGTTAGCTTGGATTGGGTAGTGCAGTGGTTGAAGTTTTCTTCCTCCTCTTCTTGGTAGAACTCCTCCTCCTCGAGAGCTTGGTCGGTACTATCGTCTATAAATACATACGGATTACACAATCACCAAACAATACTTAACTAGTCTACCTAGTATTCTAAGGCACACATTGTATGATCTATTATCATCACAAGCATCACAAGGTTTTATTAACTAGCTTCATTCTTTTTATTTTAGAAAAGTAATTTCTACTCATTGAAAATAACTAAGATTTAATATTCACCACTTAAAATATGGGATCATGTGGACACATGTCATCACCACATATTCTAACATATGGGAATATGATTTAAGGGTTGGTTCATATTTACTTTGGTTTAAGTTCATTATTTATTGATTTAAAGTGACTAGAAATGCCTATATAGCATTATTTTGGTACTAGTCCAAAGTCACTGCATGCAAACCTTAATATTATTACATATTCAGATAGGTATGGTTAAATGTGATTTTTGAGAGTTGGAATCAACTCAAAAGCTATTAGGGTTGATTTTATAAAAATGATTGAATGTGCAAAAGCTTCTGTTTTGTTATTTTTACTAGGAGATATCTCTAACTCTAAATGAATTAAATACAATGGGCTTGGATAGATCTTTTCAGTAGCTTTCTAACAAAATTTGAATCACTCAATTTGGTTTAGTAAATCTTCCTGAATTGATTTTTGAACTAAGGGACATAAGTGGGTTCAAACTAAAATAGAAAAAACTATATTTGAATTCCTGGGCTAGCGCGGGAAAGGAAATGGGCCGGCCCAGTGGCGCTCCGTGGTGTAGAGGGCGGCTGACAGGCTGGTCCCGCTTGTCAGCGAGACTTTAAACCTGAAACGGTATGGGACGATCTGGGCGCTGCGATTAGGATAGAGATCAACGGTCCACAGTCGTCGTCGACGACGGACTCGTCGCCGGTGAGACCGAACCCTAAACGGCCAGCGGGGGTGCAATGGGGGCATACCAGGGCTGCAGCTAATGCGGTGAGGCGGGAAAACGAACCTGTGGACGACGGCGAGCTCAATCGAGGTCACGACAACTCCTGGGGTGGACGAAATCGACGGCGGCATCTCCTCCTCTGCAGCGGGATCCTCCGGCGCAATTCCAGCAAACTATTGCTCGAGTGGCTCCGGCGGGAGGTGGGGAAGGATCAGTGAGGAAAGGGGAGTGGAGTGCTGTGAGGAGTTTGTGCTGGGGAGGGCTCCTTTTAGAGGGCGACGAGGGGACCGAATGGCACGACGGTGAGCTCATCGATGATGTTGATACAGGCGGCTAGAGGCATGGGCGGCGTAGGCAGATGGTGGCCTGCCTCCTGGTGATGCTCTACGGTGTTAATGCGCGGCTAGGGGTGGTGGTGTTTGGTAGGGAGTGTCCCGCGCTCTGGGAGACAGAGGCGATGCTCGACGCGGCGCACAACGACTGTGGGTCGCGCGGCGGTGCACGACCATGTCTGGTGGGGTGCTAGGGTCGAGGCGTGAGTAGTATTGGGCCGAGGCGGTGGTGTCTTGTGTGTCAAGGCTAACACGCTGCAGCGAGCTCGTAGAGAGAATGGGCGGCGGTGCTAGGGAGTGGTCCAGGGCCTGGCTGGGCTTGGGGAAGGGGCAGTGAGGTGCGGTAGGGTTAGGCGGAGCTAGTGGTCATGCTGGAACGGCGCAGCGTGGTGTGTGGCGCATTTCCCTCTTCTGGCCGGCGGTGACCAAAAAGGGGTGGCGCTCCACTCCTGCTGCGGCTTAGGGGTAGCTTCTTGATGGCTGGGTTGGGTCTGGGGGAGACAAGAGTGATCAATGCAGCTCTAATTGCTCGACAAGATTTGATCAAAACAGTATAAGTTAGGCTCAGTTTGATTCTTCCTACAAGGTTTTCGACACAATGGCGGCATGAAAATTTTATTTGAATTTTGGGCTGAATTTTGGTGGAGTGGTTGATCACATGCTTGAGCTTCTAGGTGGGCTTGGGTTTTGAAAGTGGGATCTTCTCATATGAACTACATTCAATTTTCAAATGCCATTTAAAATTAGTGTTTGAAAGTTTTTGGTAGATCACAAAGTGGGCATTGGTACATCATTACATGTACTAGCAAGGGGTGCAAATATCCACATTTGTTTCTGTTAGGTTTTGAGTTCTAGGAATAGCCAAAGTAGGTATGTTGATTAAAATGGCATAAATGACCATTTGGTTATTTTATTCATTTTGATTTGTTTTTCTTTGGGATTTGTGTGGGAATGATCTAGATGATGTTTATTTCACCTAAGAATCATTTTACAAGCAATGGATCACTTAATCATGGCAATTCAAATCAACTCCTAAATGAAATGCACACACATATGAATGCTTTAATATTTTTAAATGGGAAAGTTTTTGTTAACTCTAAATTTGATGATTTGGATCTTGATCACTTGGATTAGAGTTTTGGGATGTTACAAACCTTCCCCCCTTAAACAAAATCTTGTCCCAAGATTTACGAAAGAAATCTAGGAACTAAAGAGATCTGGGAACTCCATCATAATGTAATCTTCTCGCTCCCAAGTGGCTTCCTCTTCGGTATGGTTGCTCCATTGAATCTTGAGAAATTTGATACTTCTGGTCCTGGTTGTTCTGTAGGCTTCTTCCAAGATACGGATGGGCACTTCACGATAGGTCAGGTCTTTGTTGATATCAACGGCTCGGTGATCGATGTTCTTAAAAACTTCAGTCTTCTCCGGGACTTCTAGGCATTTGCGAAGTAACGAGATATGGAACACATTGTGGATAGCTGACATCTCCTCTGGCAGCTCCAGTTGATACGATACTTCTCCTCGATGATTCAGAATCTTGAGGGACCCGATATATCTGGGGGCTGACTTTCCTTTCAGACTAAAGCGTTGGGTTCCTTTCAATGGCGAAACCTTGAGATATACAAAATCTCCGACATTGAAGGTCAGGTCTCTTCTTCTCTTGTCAGCATAACTCTTCTGTCTGGACTGGGCGGTCCTGAGGTGCTCACGTACTTTGTGAACTTTCTCTCCGGCTTCTCTGAGAATGTCGGGTCCGAAGATCTGACTCTCTCCTACTTGCGACCAATTCAAAGGGGTGTGACACTTCCTTCCGTATAGGAACTCAAATGGTGCCATGTGTAAACTAGCTTGATAACTATTGTTATATGAGAATTCCGCGAAAGGCAGGCAGTCTTCCCATTTTGATCCGTACTCCAACACACAAGCTCTTAGCATATCCTCTAAGATTTGGTTGACTCTCTCAGTCTGTCCATCAGTTTGCGGGTGATACGCGGTGCTGAAATTCAACTTGGTGCCTAATCCTTCCTGGATTTCTGCCAAAATCTCGAGGTAAACTGGGTTCCTCGATCTGATACTATGGTCTTGGGGGTTCCATGCAAACTAACAATTCTAGCAATATACAACTCTGCTAGCTTCGAACTTTGGTAGCTTGTCTTGACAGGTATAAAATGAGCTACCTTGGACAGTCTATCAACGATGACCCAGATTGAGTCATTTCCCCTACTAGAAGTAGGCCAACCGGTGATAAAGTCCATTCTGACAGAATCCCATTTCCATTCCGGAATCTACAATGGTTGCAACAGTCCTGCGGGTCTCTGATGCTCTGCTTTGACTCTTTGATAGATGTCACACTTGGCAATGTAGCTTCTGATTTCTCTCTTCATCTTGTGCCACCAAAATTGCTCCTTCAAATCTTGATACATCTTCGTTCCTCCGAGGTGGATAGAATAAAGAGTATCATGAGCTTCCTGCATGATGACTTGCTTCAGCTCTGAATCTGCTGGCACACAGATACGTCCTTTGTACCATAGAACTCCTTTTTCGTCTTCAGTAAATCCAGGTACCTTTCCTGTACCAATACGATGTTTGATTCCGTCGATACTTTCATTTCCCTTCTGGGCTTCCTTGATTTGGCTAATCAAAGTGGGTTGAAGTTCAATGCTAGCTAAACATCCTTTGCTAACTAGCTTTGTTCTGAACTGCTCCAACTCCTCATACAAACTTGGTTGCTTCTCCTTGATCATGGTGTTTAGCCTACACGGTAATCTGCTAAGAGCATCCGCTACCACATTGGCTTTGCCGGGGTGATAGTGAATGTCAAGGTCATAATCCTTGATTAACTCTATCCATCTCCTTTGCCTCATATTCAGATCTTTCTGAGTGGAAATATACTTCAAGCTTTTGTGATCTGAGTAAATCTCACAGCGATTACCCATCAGATAGTGACACCATGTCTTCAATGCCAAAACTATGGCTACTAATTCAAGATCATGGGTCGGATAGTTCTGCTCATGTTGCTTCAGTTGTCGAGACAAATAGGCGATGACTTTGCCTTCTTGCATCAGTACACATCCGAGACCAATCCTGGATGCATCACAATACACATCAAATGGCTTCTTGATATCTGGCATGATCAATATTGTGGCTGATATCAATCTCTTCTTCAGCTCTTGGAAATTGGCTTCACATTTGTTAGTCCATTCAAACTTCTTGTCCTTCTTCAACAATTGGGTCATGGGTCTGGCGATGCTAGAAAATCCTTCTACGAACTTGCGGTAATATCACGCTAATCCGAGAAATGCACGGACTTGTGGCACCCCGCTAAAATCACTACTAGAAAATCGCTGTGTTTTTGTGCATTGCATCATCATGACCGCATGCTCATGTCATCATGCCACATTGCATTTGAGCATCGTCATGACATCATGCATTTGTCTGCCTAAAATTATTTTCGAAAAGCCTACCTTTGTTTTCTAAATACATCGTCTTTAATTTCAAATCAAAACCTCGGTCTTATCCGGATCTTTTATTTGCCTAAAAACTATTTATGAAAGTCTTCAATAATAAAACAACTAAAAATAAAAATAGTTTTAGGGGAGGAAGCCGGCCAGGCCCAAAGGCCCAGCCAGCTGGCCTACTACCCCAAATCCTAGACCAAACCCTAGATACCCAACTCCCACATCCCACCCCGCCGCCACACATGCACTCACGCACACACACGCGCGCAGCAGCTGCAAACGCTTGCGGCGGCCAGCACCGACGCGCACGCCACCCCGCGTGTCCACCTGGGCGCGCAGTCCCAGGCCACCACCTGCCTACCTAGCCCCACCCCTGGCCCAACCCCTCACCAACCACTCCCACCGCCACCCCCTGCCAGCCACCACTCCTTTCCCGCCCACTCTCCATCATCGCTCCACCCTGGCCCCAAAACCGACAAGCGCCCCGGCCCACCACCTGCACGCACACAAACGCACACACACCACCCCGCCTTGCATGATCGACACGACCCACGTCGCCTGGGCCCCACCCCAACCCGCGCGTCGCTCCACGCGATCCCCACCCCATCGCCTCGTCGCTCCCCACCTACCCCGCTCCTTCCCAGATCCCGCGCCGCCGCCGCCCGGCTCGCCTCGCTGCCGCGGCCCCTTCTTCTCTGGCTCCATGCGACGCCCTTGTGTCCCAGCTTCCCCGACATCGCCGGCCACGCCGGTCGCCTCTCCATACCAGCTGGTCCACCGGCCCTCTGTCTGGCCGCCCCCGCCCAAGGCTGCCTCCCCTTCCTCTGCTCCTCGTCGACCGCCTTGCCGGCCTTCCCCCGCCTCCCTCGTAGCGCAGAGCCGCTGCCGTCCGCTGCCTCCTCGCCAAGACTCGGCCCCCTCGCCGCCTCTGCGACCAAGCTCCGCCTCGCCCTGCCGCGGGGGTCGCCCCCCTGGGCTCCACCAACCGCGACCCCGCCGCCATCTTCCTCCCTACCGGTGATCCCCGTCGGTGCAGGCCCTGTCGAACTCTAGTTCTCGGTGACTTCCGCATCAAGACTGCTGTCTTGAAACTCTGTCAACCGCTGGCGTCCGTCCGTTACTGTCGCCTCATGTTGACCTTCGTGTTTGAGTCTGGAGTGTGTAGTGATGCAAGATGTCACCGTGAACTGTTGGCGTGGAGATGTTGTGTGGCTGATCAAGTTCTTGCTACGGGCAAGTACCAAGTTTTGTCAGTGATATTAGTGATGCTCGGATGCCCCTTGACTACTCCTGCTCCGATGATTGAAGAAGTACATCATACCAATCCAAGACCGGGGCTGACACTGATACCGACAATCAAGCCCTGAAGCCCAAGTTTCCCCATCGGCAACCAGGTCGGAACCTCTAGATCGTAGATGGAGAGCCGAAGATCCCCGGACATGGCACGACAAGCTCTTCTTCATGTGCGCCAAGGAACACCAAGTACGCCGATACGGAACCGACAAGTTCTACATCAAGAAACCGAAGGACGCCGAACGCCTAGGTCTTCTTCATGGCGCATATTCGAAGACCGATCCCGGCGAGACCGAACCGAACCCTGCCGCGCCAAGTTCTTCGACCCCGAGGACCAATCCATCGGATGCGACAAGGCCTTCTTATCGGGACCACCAAGTACTTCCTCTAAGACGCCAAGACCCGAACCTGAAGAACGCCAAGATCGCCACGGATCGACAAGCACTTCATCTTGGAACGCCAAGACCGACCCGATACGCGGACCCGATAAGATCTTCGTGATGACAAGATCGACACCGACCAGGGCGAATCTGATGCGCCCCCTGACGCCAAACCAAGTCCTTCTTTCCGGAACGCCAAGCTCTCCTTCCGTTGTCCGAGAACGATCCCGTCGAACCGAACCCCAGATCCGGACCCTGTCGAACCCCGAACCCCCGGAACCCAAGATCTTTCGAACCCAGATGTGTGAACCTTTTCCCGAGCCCCTATTTTATAAATGCTATATATAACACTTGTTGCATAATAATTGTTCATGCATGCATACCTGTCTGTGGTTTGGGGGCATTATGCCGATTCACCGCATAATTAAATATGGAGCGTCTATGCGGGATATTGTTGTCTTATTTCGGACTCCATTTAAACTGGTGTAGCGACCGATGCCATGTGTTGCCTTGATAATACAACATTTAAATTGCGGGGTTATTAAATAACTTGAACTGTTTAATTAATTATCGGGACCCCGGTTCCGCTTAATATTGCCTAATTGCATCACATCTTTGCCATGCCATGCATCATATCATGAACATGCCGGATCTTCTGCCGTAGTATTAAATATTGCATCCGGTGTTTCTTCTAGTGTTTGCTTCTTCGCGGATTAGGCCGATGAGTTGATGCGAGTATCGACAAGTTCTCCGGATATGTACCTTCGGCAGTGTTTCCCAGGCGAGCATCTCTCCCCCTTCTACCTATTTTGCATTTATAGTCTTTATTTCCTCCTGTTGATCTATTGATATCCGTGTCGCGATGCTTTAGTTTCCATACACCAGTTATATCCCGTGCAGCCTCTAAATTGCCTTGGTCACCCCCTATTACCTGTGTTTGGTAGATAGCTGGCCTTGCGAGTTGTAGTTACTTGCTCAGGTGCGATCTGGTGTTGTCAAGTACCACAGTTGTTGGAATGCTGGCAGATTTTTATGGTGGATATGATCATGACTTTAAATACAACTATTAAAATGCTAGATATAACTAACGCAGAGGCATCGGTGGGCAATAGATGTTATTTGGTTCTTCCACGCTCACTTGTGTCCCGTAGGACCCCGAGTACTTGATACATGTTCCTTGACTATGCGCACTATCCACATCCGGGAGGCCTTATGGACCCCTCTGAGCCATAGCTTGATTCATTGCTATTTCTTGGGGCCACATAGTAGTTTGGGGCTTTATTACTATCCTGTACTTATGCCATGTTACTGCTTTATTTACGATTGTGCGTGGAGCACCTGTACTATTTAGGATCGTGACACGTTTTCGCTGTATCGACAAGCCCAGTCACACTTTCGGGTTCCCAAATCGCTGACCATCCACACAAACCATGGGTCCATTCCGAGCCGTTAACTCCGCTATGGGGTAGCTTAGTGGGGTGGCCCCCTGAAATATTTCTGAATCCTGTGATCGCTTTGTCGTGAATGCCTCGTTGGGTTTTGAGTTGGTTTTTCCGAGGTTGATCGAGTGTGTGTTGCTATTTGTGCACCCCTGCAGGGTAAAACTTTCTGAAAGCCGTGTCCGCGGTTATGGACGACTTGGAGCATAGTATCTCGATCATAGACAAGCATAACTAAAGTAGTGCTATAAATTTGACTTAATATATGACTAGAAATCAGATTCAACTATCACAGAATGGATATTAAAAATGCCAACAACTGGTGGAGCTGGGGTTCCTTGTGTCTTGTTACATCTGCCTAGTAAGCATTGCAACTCCAATGGAATGTGATAAAAGTGTCAACAATTGCTGGGTTTTGGGATTCCTCAGAACAATTATATCTGACTAGTAAATGTTCCAACTACAACGGAATGTTAACTAAAACTGCCCACTACTTATGTTATCAGGATGACTCATGCTATCTATATCTGATTAGTAATTGCGGAAACTATAAAGGAATGAGTAAAATTGCCAACTGTGTGAGTTCCTTGGTCCGACTTCCTCGTTTGGTCTCGAGGGGGAAATACCAGGATGGGTTTGTTTGGTGTTAGCTTTAGGTTGGATCCGAATAGGTCTTTCTTACCCCTCTCTGATAACCGCCAGTTGTCTCGAGTCTCTATAGGTTGTTTAGTGCCGCTGCGCTGCCGCTCAAGCCCACCATACCTGTGTAGGTGAGAGCCGCCGAATTCTAGCCTCGCCGTGTACTGGCCTCAGTACTGACGCTCCTCATTTTCCTTTGCCCTTTGTCGGCACCCCTTTTGTTTTAGCAGGTTTGAGATCGATGTCGTTAGCAGGGTTACCCTCTCGGCTTGGCCTGGGCAGGGTTATGGACGCCATTGGTTACTCTTCAGGGCTCTTTGTCCAATTTGCATCTTGTCCGTACTCGGATACTGTATCGTTTTCAAGGTGATTTGGATCTTTGTATTTGTAAATCTGTATTCTTGACTCATGGAGTCGTGTTGTATATATATATCTGTTCTGTGGGTCCCATCGAGGACTTTTGTGTAATGGTATTACTTCCTTTTCCACCCGCATGAAAGTGCCTGGTGAGCGTCCTTGAATCGTTTCTATGCGGGTTTGGCGGAAAGGGCTAAAGTCTGCATAGGGCCGATTCGAGGGTGTTAGAGAGTGGTATCAGAGCCCAGCAGTTGTGATACCCCACAAGTCCAGCCTGTAGGATAACCTAGCTAACAGCCGAAGTAGAGTGTCACCACTATTTTGCAAACTCGGTTGGATAGATCTGATTAGGTCTGCTTTTACTCCTTACCCCTCTGCTATTCTCCTCTTACCCCTGCGTGTTTGAATCTTCTTTCTTATCTTTCTTCGAGTCTAGGAATTCTCATGGTTGGGTTTCGTCGTACCTTCAGGGTTTCGACTCCTCCTTGGCAACGGTGTTTCTACATCCGGTCTTCGTGCTATCTGAGGAATCCTTCATTTGTTGGCCTTCTCGTTGTTCCTTCTTTGTGCCTTCCGGAGTTTCCAAGATGACGTCATCATCAGCTACGCTAGATCCGATGTAGAGTCTGCATCACTCTTTTGTTCCCGGACCTTGCTTGTCGAGATCTTCAGTCTGATTCCGAGAGTTGGTTGCATAATTCTCCTATTCATGTACAAAGTAATGCTCTGGGTGCACGATGGACTGATCACCATCCGACTACTCTTATCATTCGCTCTTGTACATCAAATCGGTGGATCAAGCAATTTTACTCCTTCCGCAGAAGTTAGAGGTGGCCTTATCTTCTGTTGCCTTTACCTTCATCCTTTGTTCTCCGGAGAGTTCTCTCGACGAACGTGAGCAACGACCCTTGTTGGTGGTGTCGCTGATTTCAAGATGGAGAAAGAATCTTTGTTAGTGGTGTCGCGAGGATCTACACGAAGCATGAAGAATCTGACCGTCGATCTTCTTCCCCGTACCATGAGGCGGATCTCGAGGGCGAGATCCATTGTTAGTGGTGTCGAATTGTGGCATCCCGCTAAAATCACTACTAGAAAATCGCTGTGTTTTTTTGCATTGCATCATCATGACCGCATGCTCATGTCATCATGCCACATTGCATTTGAGCATCGTCATGACATCACGCATTTGTCTGCCTAAAATTATTTTCGAAAAGCCTACCTTTGTTTTCTAAATACCCCGTCTTTAATTTCAAATCAAAACCTCGGTCTTATTCGGATCTTTTATTTGTCTAAAAACTATTTATAAAAGTCTTTAAAAATAAAACAACTAAAAATAAAAATAGTTTTAGGGGAGGTAGCCGACCAGGCCCAAAGGCCCAGCCAGCTGGCCTACTACCCCAAATCCTAGACCAAACCCTAGATACCCAACTCCCACATCCCACCCCGCCGCCACACATGCACTCACACACACACACCACCAGCGTGTCCACTGGCGCAGGCCACCACCTGCCTACCTGACCCCACCCCTGGCCCAACCCCTCACCAACCACTCCCACCGCCACCACCTGCCAGCCACCACTCCTTTCTCGCCCACTCCCCATCACCGCTCCACCCTGGCCCCAAAACCGACAAGCGCCCTGGCCCACCACCTGCACGCACACAAACGCACACACACCACCCCGCCTTGCATGCTCGACATGACCCATGTTGCTTGGGCCCCACCCCAACCCGCGCGTCGCTCCACGCGATCCCCACCCCATCGCCTTGTCGCTCCCCACCTACCCCGCTCCTCCCCAGATCCCACGCCGCTGCCGCCGGCTCGCCTCGCTGCCGCGGCCCCTTCTTCTCTGGCTCCATGCGACGCCCTCGTGGCCCAGCTTCCCTAACATCGCCGCCTCGCCAGCAACCGGCTGCGCCTCTCCATACCAGCCGCGACCACCTCGGGCCCCTCTGTCGCTGCGCTGCCCTCTGCCCAAGGCCTCCTCCCCTTCCTCTGCTCCTCGTCGATCACCTCGCCGGCCTTCCCCCGCCTCCCTCGTAGCACAGAGCCGCTGCCGTCCAGGTCCGCCGTTCCTCCTCCCTGCCAGCATCGTCGCTCGGCCCCCTCGCCGCCGCCGGGCCGCCTCTGCGACCAAGCTCCGCCTCGCCCTGCCGCGGGGCCGCCCCCCTTGGCTCCACCAACCGCGACCCCGCCGCCATCTTCCTCCCTGCTGGTGCACCCCGTCGGTGCAGGCCCTATCGAACTCGAGTTCCCGGTGACTTCCGTATCAAGACTGCCGTCTTGAAACTCTGTCAACCGCTGGCGTCCGTCTGTTACTATCGCCTCATGTTGACCTTCGTGTTTGAGTCTGGAGTGTGTAGTGATTGAAGATGTCACCGTGAACTGTTGGCGTGGAGATGTTGTGTGGCTGATCAAGTTCTTGCTACGGGCAAGTACCAAGTTTTGTCAGTGATATTAGTGATGCTCGGATGCCCCTTGACTACTCCCGCTCCGATGATCAAAGAAGTACATGATACCAATCCAAGATCGGGGCTGACACCGATACCGACAATCAAGCCCCGAAGCCCAAGTTTCCCCATCGGCAACCACGTCGGAACCTCTAGATCGTAGATAGAGAGACGAAGATCCCCGGACACGGCACGTCAAGCTCTTCTTCATGTGTGCCAAGGAACACCAAGTACGCCGATACGGAACCGACAAGTTCTACATCAAGAAACCGAAGGACGCTGAACGCCTAGGTCTTCTTCACGGCGCGGATTCGAAGACCGATCCCGGTGAGACCGAACCGAACCCTGTGGCGCCAAGTTCTTTGACCCCGAGGACCGATCCATCGGATGCGACAAGGCCTTCTTCTCGGGACCACCAAGTACTTCGTCTCAGACGCCAAGACCCGAACCTGAAGAACGCCAAGATCGCCACGGATCGACAAGCGCTTCATCTCAGAACACCAAGACCGACCGATACACGGACCCGACAAGATCTTCGCGACGACAAGATCGACACCGACCAGGGAGAATCTGATGCGCCCCCTGACGCCAAACCAAGTCCTTCTTTCCGGAACGCCAAGATCACCTTCCGTTGTCCGAGAACGATCCCGTCAAACCGAACCCCAGATCCAGACCCTGTCGAACCCCGAACCCCCGGAACCCAAGATCTTCTGAACCCAGATGTGTGAACCTTTTCCCGAGCCCCTATTTTATAAATGCTATATATAACACTTGTTGCATAATAATTGTTCATGTATGCATACCTGTCTGTGGTTTGGGGCATTATGCCGATTCACCGCATAATTAAATATGGAGCGTCTATGCGGGATATTGTTGTTTTATTCCGGACTCCATTTAAATTGGTGTAGCAAACCGATGCCATGTGTTGCCTTGATAATACAACATTTAAATTGAAGGGTTGTTAAATAACTTGAACCGTTTAATTAATTATCGGGACCCCGGTTCCGCTTAATATTGCCTAATTGCATCACATCTTTGCCATGCCATGCATCATATCATGAACATGCCGGATCTTCTGCCGTAGTATTAAATATTGCATCCGGTGTTTCTTATAGTGTTTGCTTCTTCGCGGATTAGGCTGATGAGTTGATGCGAGTATCGACAAGTTCTCTAGATATGTACCTTCGGCAGTGTTTCCCAGGCGGGCATCTCTCCCCCTTCTACCTATTTTGCATTTATAGTCTTTATTTCCTCCTGTTGATCTATTGCTATCCGTGTCGTGATGCTTTAGTTTCCGTACACCAGTTATATCCCGTGCAGCCTCTATATTGCCTTGGACACCCCCTATTACCTGTGTTTGGTAGATAGCTGGCCTTGCGAGTTGTAGTTACTTGCTCAGGTGCGATCTGGTGTTGTCAAGTACCACAGTTGTTGGAATGCTGGCAGATTTTTATGGTGGATATGATCATGACTTTAAATACAACTATTAAAATGCTAGATATAACTAACGCAGAGGCATCGGTGGGCAATAGATGTTATTTGGTTCTTCCACGCTCACTTGTGTCCCGTAGGACCCCAAGTACTTGATACATGTTCCTTGACTATGCGCACTATCCACATCCGGGAGGCCTTATGGACCCCCCCTGAGCCAGAGCTTGATTCATTTCTATTTATTGGGGCCACAAAGTAGTTTGGGGATTTATTACTATCCTGTACTTATGCCATGTTACACTTATGCGTGGAGCACCTGTACTGTTTAGGATCATGACACGTTTTCGCTGTATCGACAAGACCAGTCACACTTTTGGGTTCCCAGTCGTTTACAGCCGTCCACATAAACCCTGGGTCCGTTCCAGAGCCAGCCAACTCCGTTGCGGGTAGCTTAGTGGGGTGGCCCCCTGAAATATTTCTGAATCCTGTGATCGTTTTGTCGTGAATTCCTCGTTGGGTTTTGAGTTGGTTTTTTCGAGGTTGATCGAGTGTGTGTTGCTATTTGTGCACCCCTGCAGGGTAAAACTTTCTGAAAGCCGTGTCCGCGGTTATGGACGACTTGGAGCACAGTATCTCGATCATAGACAAGCATAACTAAAGTAGTGCTATAAATTTGACTTAATATATGACTAGTAATCAGATTCAACTATCACAGAATGGATATTAAAAATGGCAACAACTGGTGGAGCTGGGGTTCCTTGTGTCTTGTTACATCTGCCTAGTAAGCATTGCAACTCCAATGGAATGTGATAAAAGTGTCAACAATTGCTGGGTTTTGGGATTCCTTAGAACAATTATATCTGACTAGTAAATGTTCCAACTACAACGGAATGTTAACTAAAACTACCCACTACTTATGTTATCAGGATGACTCACGCTATCTATATCTGATTAGTAATTGCGGCAACTATAACGGAATGAGTAAAATTGCCAACTGTGTGAGTTCCTTGGTCCGACTTCCTTGTTTGGTCTCGAGGGGGAAATACCAAGATGGGTTTGTTTGGTGTTAGCTTTAGGTTGGATCCGAATAGGTCTTTCTTACCCCTCTCTTATAACCGCCAGTTGTCTCGAGTCTCTATAGGTTGTTTAGTGCCGCTGCGCTGCCGCTCCAGCCCACCATACCTGTGTAGGCGAGAGCCGCCGAATTCTAGCCTCGTCGTGTACTGGCCTCAGTACTTACGCTCCTCTTTTTCCTTTGCCCTTTGTCAGCACCCCTTTTGTTTTAGCAGGTTTGAGATCGACGACGTTAGCAGGGTTACCCTTCTGGCTTGGCCTTGGCAGGGTTATGGACGCCATTGGTTACTCTTTAGGGCTCTTAGTCCAATTTTCATCTTGTCCGTACTCGGATGCTGTATCGTTTTCAAGGTGATTTGGATCTTTGTATTTGTAAATCTGTATTCTTGACTCATGGAGTCGTGTTGTATATATATTTGTTCTATGGGTCCCATCGAGGACTGTTGTGTAATGGTATTACTTCCTTTTCCACCCACATGAAAGTGCCTGGTGGGCGTCCTTGAATCGTTTCTATGCGGGTTTGGCGGAAATGGCTAAAACCTGCATAGGGCCGATTCGAGGGTGTAACGGTTTGAGTGGTTGGGGCTTCCCATTCTTCGACATCTTTGATTTTGGCGGGATCAGCAGAGACTCCTCCGGCTGACACAATATGTCCTAGGAATCCTACTTCTTTCAGCCAAAACTCACACTTGCTGAACTTGGCATATAACCGATGCTCTCTCAGGGTTTCTAGGATGATTCTCAGATGTTTCTCATGCTCTTCTTCTGACTTGGAGTAGATAAGGATATTGTCGATAAACACAACGACAAACTTATCTAGGAAATTCATAAATATCTTATTCATGAGTTTCATGAAATAAGCAGGGGCATTGGTTAATCCAAAAGACATAACTGTATACTCATATAAACCATAGCGAGTAGTAAAGGCGGTCTTCAGAATATCCGTTGCATGAATCTTAAGTTGGTGATAACCAGTCCTAAGATCAATCTTTGAGAATACCTGGGCACCAGTCAACTGATCAAATAGATCCTCTATCTTTGGCAAAGGGTACTTGTTCTTGATGGTGGCATCATTCAATTTTCTGTAATCTGTGCACAAACGGTTGCCTCCATCTTTCTTGTCGACGAATAACACTGGTGATCTCCATGGCGATGCGCTTGGTTGAATCAAGCATGTTGCTAACATGGCATCCAACTGCTTCTTCAATTCTACTAACTTTGAGGGGTTCATGCTATAGGGTCTCTGGGCTATGGGTTCGGTTCTGGGGATTAGTTTGATAATGAACTCAATATCCCTATTCGGGGGCATACCTGGCAATTCATCTGGGAATACGTCAGGGTATTCACAGACTACTTTGATTTGGTCAATGGTGGGCAGGGCTAGACTCTTGTTGCACTTGAATTGACGAGGTAAAGTTTCAGATATATGCTCTACTGTTACTCTAGAGCTACTGGTCATGGTGATGTCTTTCTTAGCATAGTCTATCAGTCCTTTATACCTTGACATCTAGTCCATACCTAGTACTACTTCCAATCCTTTGGTTCCGAGTACGATTAGGTTGGCATAAAAATCTATCCCATGTATTCTGATAGGCACAGCTTTGCAAATTTTTCTAGCTTTTGTAGTTGATCCAGGGATTTGAACTATCATGACATGCTTCAAGTTGGTTGGGTGGATCTTACTAGTGCATGCAAATTCTTCGGTGACAAATGAATGCGATGCTCCCAAATCAAACAATACTCTTGCTAAAACTGAGTTGACAGAAAACATACCCAGCACTACATCTGGCGCTTCTTGGGCTTCTTCGGCATTCATGTGGAAGAGATGACCGTTGCGGTTGTGAGGGTTCCTTGGGGCAAATCTTCTCCCTGGTTGAACACGATGCTGCTGTTGAGCTGGGGCATTCACATTGGCAGTGGCGGCAGTCTTCTTGGGACACTCATTGGAATAGTGACCCTTCACTCCACACTCGAAACAGGTGATCTGAGACTTGTCTTTAGCTGCGACAGGCACAACATTTCTTCCAGTTCGGGGTGCAGTGTTATTGTTGTTGTTGTTGTTGCTCTTGGGAGGGGCACAGTTGAAATTGTTGGTGTTGCCGGGGTTGTGGCTGTTTCCTCCGGACTTCACATTGCCTCCGCTACGGTTGGGGTAGCTTGGGCGAGACATTGGGGGTCGGTTGTTCCTCGGTGCATATCCTGGTGAGGGGTTGGGACGGTACTTCTAGTGATTGCTAGATCCAGTTTGCTGCATCATACGACGTTTGTGGTTGTCGTTTGCCTGGTTAATCTTTCCTTCCATCTGAATTGCGGAGTCGACTAGCTCTTCGAGATCCTCGAAACGGATGTTGACGAGGATAGTCTGCATCTCATCATGCAGTCCGTTCAGGAATCTCTCCTTCTTCTTGGCCTCCGTGTTGATCTCATCAGGTGCATATCTGGCAAGTGACAGGAATCTGTCATGGTACTCCACCACAATCATTCTTCCTTGCTTCAACTCTCCGAATTCATCCCTCATTCTGGTGACTATGCCCTGCGGCACGTGGGTGCGGCTGAACTTGATTTTGAAGGCTTCCCAGGTCATCACTTGACCATGGTTCATCAGGCGGATGTTGTTCAGCCATGCTCTTGCATCTCCTGCCAAGTAGTGGGTGGCAAAGAGAACTTTCTCGTTTTCATCAACTCTGGCTACTTCTAGATTGTTCTCCATTATCTGCAACCAGTCATCTGCATCTAATGGGTTCTCTGAAGTGCTAAAGATTGGGGGATTGGTGTTCTGGAAGTTCTTTAGCTTGGATCCTGATGTCTACGCACTTCTATTCTTGTAGATAGTTGTTGGGCCTCCAAGTGCGGAGGTTTGTAGAACAGCAGCAAGTTTTCCCTTAAGTGGATCACCCAAGGTTGATCGAACTCAGGGAGGAAGTGGTCAAAGGTATCCCCTCTCAAGCAACCCTGCAATCAAGATACAAGAAGTTTCTTATGTCCCCAACACACCCAATACACTTGTCAGGTGTATAGGTGCACTAGTTCGGCGAAGAGATAGTGAAATACAAGTGGAAATGGTGATAGAAAATAGCTTGTTGGCGTGTGGTTGACGTGGGAAAAGACTAAAGGCAAACTGAAATAAAGAAGGAAGCAAGCAAACAAGTAACAGATCTAATTGCAAACGGTGTATCAATGCTTAGAAACAAGGCCTAGGGGTCATACTTTCACTAGTGAACACTCTCATATAAATATCTTCTCTTCATGATACTACTCTTAACTACTCTCTGGTTGAACACTCTAATCGATGGTAGGGCTATAACAGCACACCTTGAGTACTAGATGAGTCCAACAAACACCACAATTTCATAAAGACATTCAACTCCAAATATAACTCATAACAAGTATTTGTAATCTCTAGCCTAAGTGCCACCATGGTGTGCACGCTGTCACTTTCACACACATGGGGAGAGCAGAGATCTATTAAAGCACTTGAGTAGCAAGGTAGATCTATAGATTACAAGCTCATGATCTCAATAAGATCATACATAGAGAGAGAGATGAACACATAGCTACCGGTAGAACCCTTAGCCTCGAGAGAGAACTACTCCCTTCTCATCATGGGAATCACCAATGGTGATGGAGATGGTGGTGGAGATCGATGGAGATGGCTCCGGGGGCACTTCCCGTCCCGGCAGGGTGCCGGAACAGAGACTTTATGTCCCCCGAATCTCCCCTTCGGTGGTGGCGGCACTGTGGAACTTTTCGTGGCTGGATGTAGCATCCCAATTGTCTAACAATTGCAATGCTACTAGCCTAGTCTATATAATGGGTACTTCAAATATATAATTGTTGCATCATCATTATATCATGCTCATGTCATCATGCCACCTTGCATTTGAGCATCATATAAAACCCTTTTCCATTTGGTTCTTATCTCAATTGCATTGTTAATTGTATTTGCCTCTTGATATGGTATTTGGTTCTTGATATATTGTTTCAATGCCCAAGTTGAGTTGGGGGCATATCTCTTATTAACTCCACCACCTTTTTCTTTCACCACCTTATGATTCCACCATCCAACTAAATATGAGCTTGGCATTTATTGGTTTTACTTCTAGCTCATGTGGGTTGGGATGGATCCAATTCTTTTTCCACATGCTCTCCTACTAGCACCATGTTGTTTTCACAATATGGATATGTGGGGAGCCACATGGCCACCTTTGCATGCCTTGGGGGTGGAACCCTTTTTCCTAGCTTCCATATGTGTGTTTTGGGGTTATTTTCATGTTTGGATATTTTTGGGCCTACTAAATGTCTAGTGGCACATACCCACTAGCAAGTCCCCAATTTTACTCAAACATGATCATCTCCATTTAATCCACTTGGGACTTTCTTTTAAATTCTTGGCTTGGCTTTATTCCACTTGTGGAAATGCCTAAGTGTAATGCCATGTGATAATCTTGTTTTCACAAAATAAGCAAGGCATTAATTGTTTTGCATGGGCCATGCAAGAACCACCTTTTACTAGTTTTGGTTTTTATTTGCATTTGGAGTGGATCATCTCTCTCTCTCCCTCCTTTTAGCTTGATCTTATTTGATCATGCTTAAACCACCTCACCACCTTCCTCTCTTTTGACTAGATCTTGTGGAGCTTGGCATGTGCTTGCTTGGCTTTGTCATAAGAGGACATCCCACCTAATCTAAAACCAAACCCTAGTCCCTCTCTACCCTAATCACCATACCCCTCTCTCCAAAAACCCTAAACCATGACCTCACCTAGCTACCATGTTCCCCTCTCTCTCGGCCTTACCCCCCCTCTCTCCTCTAGCTGGCCCTACCTGGTCCCTCAACCTGGCCCACCTAGCTACCTCCCCTCCCTGAACCGAGCCATACCTAACCCTAACCGAAGCTCCCAACCCTAGCTATCTACCCGAGGCTACCCCCCTCCTCTCTCTAGATCTCTCTCTGCAATGCCGCCCCACCCGAGCCTGCCCCTGTCCTTGGCCTCGCCCTCTGGCCCCACCTGGAAGCCACACCCCCCTGCCTGCCTGCCTGCCCCTGCCGACCGAGCACATGAGCGAGGAGGAGGAAAGGTGGCACCGAGCCACCTTTATCCATCTACCCCGTGCCCACGGCACCACCTCCCTCTCCCGTCCCTATATACCACCTCACGACTCCCCTCTGCCTCCCCCAGATCTACCCAGGACGCTCCCCTCTCTCCCTGCCGTCCCTCACCACCGCCACCTCCCTCTCGCCGGCCACCGTCGGCCTCCACCACGACCAGCCGATCCAGCCGTCAAGTGCGCCGTCGAGGAGGCCTGGAAGACCAAGGCCAGTCCCCTGCATCGTCCCGTACACGCAGTAGCGGAGGAGAAGCCCCAGACCGCCAGAACCATCGACGCCCGAGCCGAAACCCTAGTTCATCTGTCCGTCTGCATCACCGTCGTCTTGCTGCTCCTCTGCTCGATCCGTCCACGCCAACACCCCCACGGTGAGCTCCCTGACCTCCCTGACATGGTCCGCTTCGCCATGCTGCCCTAGCCTCGCCGGCCTTTTCGTCGTTCACCCTCTGCGCGCCGCCGCTCATTTCTGCTTGCTTGCTTCCGCTCCGCTTAGCCCATATCTAGGCCGCGCCTGACCCTCTAGCACCTAGCCCACCTAGCCGCAGGGGCTTCGCCTCCGTCTTGCGCCCAGTCGCGAAGTTCGAGCCCGCCTCGCCAAGGCTGCCACAGACCGATCTGTCCTCTGCGGCGTAGAAGAAAAACAGTGTCGGGCGTCGTTTTGCGATAAACCCCCTGCTTCTTTTTACTCCTAACCCGCGGTACCGAGTGCCCCACCCGTCAGCCTCTCAGTTAGTTTTGCGGAACACCCCCTGGGCTTTTGTAAACCCTAACCCGCGCTCCAGCCCAGCCCCACCTGTCAGTCCTGCCCCTCTCACCGCTGTCACGTGGCCCCGTGGCCGTTGGCCCCATCCGTCAGTCTCAGAGGCTAGGTTAATCCATGTAAACGTTTACTGTGGCGTGTGTTCTTTGAGTCACTGCTGGACCCACTGGTCAGTGTCTGTGGCTGGGTTCGACTGAGTAACAAAAGTATTTGTCTGAGATCTGTTTTAATTCAAATCTTTTTCAAATAAATTCAAATTCAAATTTAATTCTGTTTTTAAATATCTTTTAAAATCTAAACCCAAATAATACAAATAATATATGTTTTCAAATCAGAAAAATGTGAGGAATTCAAATATGCCCTCCAAAATATATTTTGAACACTTAAAATTTCAAGTTGATTTAAATTACAATAAAATGCCCTTTTTTCTTAATTAATTAATAACTTTTGTTTTATAAATCCATTTTTCAACAAATGATATGTCTAAAATGATTAGCTCGACGAGACCTTTCTGTTTATGCATTCCTTGATCTGTTTTGAAGCATGCATCATATAAATATAAAGAGTAGAGCAACTAATATGAGGCTAAAATGGGGCCAAAGCTCAATAAAAATGCTTTATTATTGTTTCCACACCTCACCCATGCCATGCTACTTTATTGCCATGCAAATTGTGCATCATTCATCATGGCATGATTGTTTGCTTGTCGCATTTATTCATATGCTTGTGCACTTTATTTATGTTGGCCTTGTTTGTTTGGTTCTTCTTCGAATAGACGAAAGTGGGATATATCAAGAGAACCAGGAGCACTACCAGATCCATCCCTTGCTTCAATCGAGCTGCTGGCAAGCACTACCACATGCTTGCATACATATAGTACCTATTGCCTCTATCTTATTCTTGCATCATCGAGTCGCGATTGCATTAATCTGAATCCCAAGTATTGCATAGCCTTTACTTTTAAACCCCACCGAAGCTTGTTCGTCCACCCTATGAGCCATTACTACAGGAGTTGTTTGAGCCATGCGAGTCGTAGAACAGCATGTGTAGGGTATGTGAGTGTCTGATGGATAACGAGGTACCTAAACAACTTAACCTGAGTAGTAATGGGATAACTAATGAAAGTGGCATCGGTGAGCCATATTCGCTATTTGGTTTTTCAGGCTCACTTGTGTCCCATAAGACCCCGAGTACTTGATTCCTGTTCCAAGAATATTCGCGCTATCCACATCCGGGAGGCCTATGGACCCCCCTGAGCCAGAGCTTGATTCATTCTTATTTCTTGGGGCCACAAACTAGTTTGAGGTTTTATTTACTATCCTGTACTTATGCCATGCTTTACTGCTTTATTTAAATTGTGCGAGGTCGCACCTTTGTCTTCGTTAGGAAAGCGGAGTGTTTTCGCGGTGTCGACAAGCCCAGTCACATTTTCGGGTTCCCAGTCGTTCACAGCCATTGACGCAAACCTTGAGTCCGTCTCGGAGTCAGCTAACTTCGTGGCGGGTAGCTCAATGGGGTGGCCCCCTGAAATATTTCAGAATCCTGTAATTGCTTTGTCGTGACTGCCTCGTTGGGTTTTGATTTGGTTTTTCCGAGGTTGATCGAGTGTGTGTTGCTATTTGTGCACCCCTGCAGGGTAAAACTTTCTGAAAGCCGTGTCCGCGGTTATGGACGACTTGGAGCATAGTTTATCGATCATAGACAAGCATAACTAAAGTACCGCTTTTAATTTGACTAGACTAGGCACCTGACTAGTAAATAGTGCAACACTCATGGAATGGATAATAAAACTGCCAACGGATGGGGGGTTGTTCGTCCGCTTCCTCGTCGGTAAGCGAGGAGGAGGATGGATCTGTGGATATTACCGTTATAACTGTCATAACTGTTGTTATTAATTCACGGACATCCGTCTATCTCTGGTTAGGCGGATGGTTAGCGAGTATCTATAGAATTGCTAGGGTTTATCTTTTGCTGCAATTGCGTCACCCCAGGTTGTGTCCCCTTTAGAGGCATAAAGACTTGCTGAGTACCCCTAGGGTCTCACACGATAAATTATTGGTTCAGATGAACAGGTACACCCGCAAGATGGATACTGGGTGGAAGAGACGGACGATGTGGGCAACGATCCTTCGGTGTAGAGATTCCGGGAACGGGGATCCGTGAGATCTGTGGGCGGGATGTGCTTATTTATGGGGAATCTTATGCCGATTTGCCTCTTATCCATACTCGGATTTTGTCTTCCGCTTCTGCTTGATACTCTGATGTTTGATGTATGAGGAGATATCCTAAACTATTATATCTATCTAGGATATTTGGATCTTGCCGTATGGCGTTGCTATATTTCCTTTCTTTTTAGATGGAATGGCTCTGATGTACTATTGTATGGTGTCTTGCATACATACTCATTTGTGTATGTAGTTGATCCTTCATCACCGATTACGCCACCCGTTCTTGTCCCGATGTTTGGAAATGGTTGGGACGGCCGAAAGGTCTACCTGTGAGTGGCATTTGGGCCCCACCGTACTATTTCAACCATTTCTGCTCATCCAGGCTTGTAACTAGGAGCGTAATTCACCGAGGTAGTTACACTGGAGTCTTGATGATTTAGGGTTTTGGTATCGGGAGGCTCTTATAGGCGAAGGAGTCAAGGTCGATGGCCGG